>CM077009.1:62037479-62637479 GCA_039090855.1 Macrothele yani | reverse complement strand
GCTGTGGGAGAAGAGGGCGTCAGGCCTATCAGGCCTTTTCCCTCCTCATTCCCTGTTGTTACAAAAATATATTATTTGTGTTATATATTTATGATTATGTAATACCTTGTCTGTAACAACTAAAATGCAATAAAATGAAAATGAAATAATTTAGGGTCACTGGTTCCAGGGAAGGGAGAGAGCCAGTGCCGTAAGACAAACACAATATCCATGCCTCACCGGGATTCGAACCCAGACCCCTTTCGGACAAATGATCAGAGGCCATTGCTTAGACCACTGCGCCAAAGAAATTTTAAAAACAATCAACGTTAAGAAAGTAGAAAAAAAGTCTGTAACGGGTGCCGCCGTGTCGTGCTGTTTCTGCTCCGGGACTGTGCAAAAAAGCTGCGCTCATGAAAGAAGGAAAACTGAGAATAGAAATAAAATGAAAGAAAGTATAGAAATAAAGTATGTATTGTGTATTTTTGAATGCCATAAAAATATTTGTGACTCAAAAAATAATTTTAAGTATAAAATAGGTTTCACAACAGAATCTATTTGTTTTCCCTTACAATGACAGTAAAGAACTTACAGGAATTTATGAAATATTAATACTTACTTTTAAACATAATTAAGTTTCAATTTGGAAGATAATTCTTAAGGCAAACCCCAGGATGGCCTAAGAATTTGGTTCCAAATGGATGGGCAATATGTTACATTAGCACTTTTCTAGCAAATTACTAAATAGGCAAACTTGAAGAAAAAGGCTAATTATACCGTCAGTTTTCTATATGCAAAATATATAGATGATATTGCTATTAGCTCTTGATATTGTTCATGTGTGGGCAAGGTGGAAGTCTGGCAGCCTTTAGATGAAATTATGATATTTTGCTACCCTCTACACACTTTTCTTGAGGCATGCTGTCCGCACAGTGATAGCATTATTTATGGAGTTATCTTTCAAAAATTCAATGAAAACCTGCACAAATTGCCAGTTTGTAGTTCGAGGGAGAATCCTGTAAGAATGCACATCAGGAAAAACTACTTCCTATGGGAATACTTCCAAAAACTTTCAAAACAGGCAACAGAAAAATGAAATATTGAAAACCGACTGTAGAATGTTTATCAGAAATGACGACGGGGTATGTTTCCTTCATACAGCCGGGGATGGGGTGGGGGTCAAACTAACTTATATGGAAAATTCCCAAATACTGATTTTGCACTTTAAAGTTCTCAGGAAATTTCTTTTTTCCTTTCAATTAAAACATTAAGTTGGAGTCCCTTGATTAATGGGAGGCTAGAGACCAACCCATTAAGATAGCACTGTATCTAAAGAAAAACAGGGATTGAGGAGTTACCTGAATTTTGTAGTGTACACATTTTTACTTAGTTTTTCTTTGTATTATATAATCAATCTTGATTTCATTAGCAATTAGGTTAAAACAAATAATTCAAAATCCTTCGAAAATGAAATTTAAAAAAAAAAAAATGTATTTTTCTTCCCCACTGAAATCTCAATTTTCTTTTTTCCTCTTAATGATTAGATTATTTTTGATGTATTCAGTCTCACCTCATACAGGTAAAATGAGAATTTCTAAATCACATGTTGTACCAACCAAGCATGCCGATTTCTTACTCAGTCCTAGGAAGACAAATATTCCCATCGGAGCGGTCATACCGTCCTCCCTTTTATGGTGTAATTAGTTTAAATTGCGGATGCTGTCACTTTGAAAATGATATCGTGCTATGGTGGTAGGGTAACGGGGAGAGCGCCTAGGGTTGTTTCCCTCCTGCTCCTGGCGCCTCCTGCTTTGCAAAACAAGGGGTTGGTCAAGAAGCAAGTGACAATCGTACTTTGGAGACATTTTCATGACTGTAGCCTCAAGGCGAGTAATGTTGTCTCAGGTCCAGGAAGAGACACAAAGATACAGATTTCAGAAATAGCAAATATACTGGCTTAGAAGAACGGCAGAGAAGGAGAACTGCTATAAAATATTGCAATTAGGAATTTGCTTTTAGGTAATAATACGAATGAAACAAACACGATTAATTCACAAAGAAAAAAGGGCAAATAATATGTATTTCATGAAACAGTATATTTCAGATCATTATCATATAAACATAATATATATATATTTATTCGAAAAAGCTAAAGCAAAATAAGGGCAGTCTACCGGCCAGCACCCTTCATGGGCTTGAGCCCATGTCGCCCACGCCCTAGCTATTAGTTTAGACAAAAAATAGCTTTTGTCCACAGCATGCTCAATTTTTTCAACACCAGATGATCTGAAATGCAAAAACGAAATCAGCTAAATTATTTGGGATTGACATCAGCGGCAAACGAAAGAAAAACTAAAATTCAGATATATAAAAAACCTACCAACAATAATAATACAAAATATTAGACTATCAGCAAATAATAGGCAGAAAAAAGATATAATCATTACATATAAAGGGAATATCTCACTTCTGTTCACTGAGTTGAAATTTAACAATTCACTGTTTTACAGTGAATTGTTAAATAATATTCTTTTTTTTTTTTTCCAAGAAAAAAAATATGAGTAATATTCTTTTTTTTTCAAGAAAAAAATATTTTTGTAGCATAATTTTCATACAATGCTACAACAGGGTGTTCACTGTCACCAGATGTTGTTTCACCATATAGTATATGAGTGAATGTTTGAATTCTCTTACAGTTCCTTGTTCAAACATACAGTACAAGTTAGCATTATGATAATAGCAATTCAAAACTTAAAAATTAGTGGTGTGCTTTGTTTATGCAGAACAAATTTCAGTTTGTTTCCTGAATTTGCTGTGCTGCACAACAGGTTTGTCATCAAAGCATTATGATCGTTTTACTTTCTCTCTATATAAAAATGTTTTTTTTTTAATGTACATGAGATTCATCATTTAACATGTTTTTTGGCACAAGAATATGTTGCACTTTTGTAGAATGATTTGTCTACAGTTTCCTCTAGTATGAATCAAATGCCTTAATTTTTTCACATGATTCATCAATATATATAATTTTGTGTACAGTGATTTTGGACAATAGTCAAACAAAGCAGTTAAATGTTTTACTTCTTTTCACATTCTCACAGCCTGCATCGTTAGCTGAGTTCTTTTGCATCCCAACTTCTTAGGTTTTTTTCCTAAGGACAGGAAACAGAACAATTTTTTTTTTTTTTTTTTGCTTATTTGCAAAATGTTTTTTTTTTTTTTTGTCTACTCAAAGTTCAGATAAATGAACACAGTTTAAAAACAGAATGATTGCGAGCAGGGATCGATTTCAACCAATAGTTAGTAGCAAATTGCTACTCTAGCAAGCAAATGCATATTGCTAGTGATAAAGTGGTTCTAGCAAAAGTTGCTAGTGGAAAAATTTTGAATGTTTTAGTGTGAACTGTAAAGTGCTACTGCATTGCGCGTGTGGAATATTTAGGCACATACAAAAAGGAACAACTGCTTTTTGGAAACGAATGTTTCTTGAAAAGTACAAACATTATAAAAACATTTTGGCACTAGTAGAAATATTCAGTATATTTCCCTTGTCTATTTTTTCATGTGAGGTTGGGTTCAGTTTCATGAAGAGAATCCAGGGTGATTGGAGGGGCAGTTTAAACTTACAAACATTTAATGCTTTCATGAGTATTGAGGTTGAAGGTCCGTCCAAATACAAATTTAATCCCAGGCCTGCTGTTTTAAAGCAGTATGATGAAAAGACCCGAAACCCAGATTGTAAATCATACAGAACAGAAAATAACTTAAGATTTTGAATAGTATTCTTAAATTTTGTGAATAAAGTTAAATAAAAAAGTTTTTTAAATATTTGCATTCAAATTAAATTGTTAGAATTTATCTGCCAGATCCTGAAAAGGTGAGTTTTATCTAAATATTTGTGATCTTTTCAGTATTACAATGTGACAGTTACAGGGGTGAAATCAAAATTTGTCATTGACTAATGGAGAGGGACATGTTAAAGTTTCTTTTGTGTAATGTTAATAAACTTTCGCTAGTAGATAATGCAATTTGCTAGTAGAAAATAAGGCCACTACAAGTATTACTACTGCTAAAAAAAAAAACGAAATCAAGGCAAGGCCTGATTGGGAGAAAGTTGGGTAACCCACACTAATATGTGTTTCATCAAGGGACGTTTTGCCGCCCCGGTGGCGCAGTGGTCTAAGCGATGGCCTCTGATCATTCGTCCGGGTTCGAATCCCGATGAGGCATGGATGTTGTGTTTGTCTTACGGCACTGGCTCTCTCCCTTCCCTGGAACCAGTGACCCTAAATTAGGAACGGGCGACTGCTTATAGCCCATTGAGTTGCTCACGGTGGTCGTTAAACTTCCAATAAAAAAAATTAAAAAAAAAGGGACGTTTTCTGTACGAGTCTTGTATCGTTTGAGGTTAAATATGATTTATTATTAGAAAGAAACTGAAGGAATAATCATATATAGGTGCATCTCCTTTGTAACGATCCGAATCTTTGAATATCACAATACTATATAATCCAGATTACAAAGTAAATTTACTAAAATTACAATTTTTTACTTAAAAGAAAATGAAATAACATTAAGCAATGTTTTACTTACTATTACATCAATTCAAACGTAGGAAATGTAGCCGACACAAACAATGTCCAGTAAAGAATAATACATGCACACACATCAAAGCAATTTTTAAAATAGGCGGCAAATCTTTCCTGAAAAAAATATTTTGCACAAATATTTGTTAGGAGTACAACGGCTACGGTTATTGGTAATTTCATCCTAAATACAGCAAAAGTGAGTATGCTATTGCCAAGGCGGTCAGAAATCGAGGAGAAGCATGGGAGAAGCAACTCTCCGTTGGCTCAATGCAATCCAAGTGAAGCCAGAGAAACGTCACGCATAGCCAAAGAATATAGATATTCTTTGGCTAAGCTGACCAGAAATCCCGAATTCTCGAGGACAGTCCTCGAATTTAGTTTACTGTCCCCCAAAACGTCTGATGCCTTCGGGGACTCAAATTGTGCATAAATTTTGATTTTTGTCCTCGAATTTACACTTCATCATCAGCTCGTTAGATTTCTAATAAAAAATGTTCTTAAAAGTAGTTTTCGTTGTAATAATTTTCCAACATGCTCCTTTTGAAAATAAATTTTGAGTTTTGACTGGTTTTTTTTCTTCTTTCCGATTTCAACCACCACCACGAGCAACTCTAAGGACTACAAGCAGTCGGGTCTACGACATAACATCGCAAGTCAAAACATCGCACGACATATGATCGCCGACATAACATCGCAGGTCAAAACATCGCGGTACCATAACATCGCAGGTCAAAACATCGTGGCACCATAACATCGCAAGTCAAAACATCGCGGCACCATAACATCGCAGGGCAAAACATCGTGGTACCATAACATCGCAAGTCATAACATCGCAGGTCATAACATCGCAGTAATCCCTAAATAAATTGCTTTCGATAGCTTTTGATGAATTGCAAAAAAAAAATTTATTTAAAGGGGAGGGGGACTTCATAGAAATTGATGTCCTGATTAAATTTTGGTAGAAATTGGGGTTACCCGTACCGCTTTTCCAACAGTGCCCAGCCCCGGGGTCCAGGCCCACTCAATCAAAATCATCGTAAAATCTACAGTTTTCAATTTAAAACCACCAGATTTGGTATTCTATCTCATGGTGCTTTAACTTAGACGGTAGATGGTTTATGGAAGTGGTCGGAGCCCGGGGTCGATGGGCCCCCATAGAATATTTTCGACAAATCTAGTTTCCAATTTAGAACCACCAAATTTGGTATACTTCCTCATGGTGCTCTAACTTAGACAGTAAACGGTTTTTGGAAAGGTAAGGGGCCCGGGGTCAAGGGGCCCTAATACGCAATATTCGTAAAATCTACAGTTTTCAATTTAGAACCACCAAATTTTGGATAATATCTCATGGTGCTCTAACTTAGACCATAGACGGTTTTGGAAAGGTAGGGAGCCCGGGGTCAAGGGCCCCCATACGCAATATTCGTAAAATCTACAGTTTTCAATTTAGAACCACCAAATTTGGTACACTTCCTCATGGTGCTTTAACTTAGACAGTAAACGGTTTTTGGAAAGGTAAGGGGCCCGGGGTGAAGGGGCCCCAATACGCAATATTCGTAAAATCTACAGTTTTCAATTTAGAAACACCAAATTTGGTATACTTCCTCATGGTGCTCTAACTTAGACCGTAGACGGGTTTTGCTTTGAAAGGCAAAACCATGGGTCAAGGGGCCCCAATACACAATATTCGTAAAATCTACAGTTTTCAATTTAGAATTACCAAATTTGGTATACTTCCTCATGGTGCTCTAACTTAGACCGTAGACGGGTTTTGCTTTGAAAGGCAAAACCATGGGTCAAGGGGCCCCAATACACAATATTCGTAAAATCTACAGTTTTCAATTTAGAATTACCAAATTTGGTATAATATCTCATGGTGCTCTAACTTAGACCATAGACGGTTTTGGAAAGGTCAAGGGCCCCCATACGCAATATTCGTAAAATCTACAGTTTTCAATTTAGAACCACCAAATTTGGTATACTTCCTCATGATGCTCTAACTTAGACAGTAAACGGTTTTTGGAAAGGTAAGGGGCCCGGGGTCAAGGGGCCCCAATACGCAATATTCGTAAAATCTACAGTTTTCAATTTAGAAACACAAAATTTGGTATACTTCCTCATGGTGCTCTAACTTAGACCGTAGACGGGTTTTGCTTTGAAAGGTAGGGGGCTCTGGGTCAAGGGGCCCCAATACGCAATATTCGTAAAATCTACAGTTTTCAATTTAGAATTACCAAATTTGGTATAATATCTCATGGTGCTCTAACTTAGACCATAGACGGTTTTGGAAAGGTAGGGGGCCCGGGGTTCAAGGGCCCCCATACGCAATATTCGTAAAATCTACAGTTTTCAATTTAGAACCACCAAATTTGGTATACTTCCTCATGGTGCTCTAACTTAGACCGTGGACGGGTTTTGCTTTGAAAGGTAAGGGGCCCTGGGTCAAGGGGCCCCAATACGCAATATTCGTAAAATCTACAGTTTTCAATTTAGAACCACCAAATTTTGTATACTACTTCATGGTGCTCTAACTTAGACCGTAGACGGTGTTTGGAACGGGTCGGGGTCAAAGGGGCCCTTACAAAATTTTCGTTAAATCTACAGTTTTCAATTTAGAACCACCAAATTTGGGATACTATTTCACGGTACTCTTAGACCGCAGATGGTTTTGGGAACGGGTCGGGGCCCGTGATCAAGGGGCCCCCAAACAAAATTTTCGTTAAAAGTTCAATTTTTTACTCTTAAGATCTACAACACAATTCAGCACTCCAATACCCAACCTACGGTCTAAGTGTAAGACCGTAGATAACAATAAAGTGCAAAAATATCCGGTTGATGGTGTATTAAAATCAAAAATTAATAAACGTTAGCTTTCACCACGAACGGGCGGCTTATCAGGCAGAAATACAATGTAATGTAAATAGAGAGTTCCAGATATTCAAAATTTAAAACGGTAAGAAAAAGATTATCAATATCAAGTCGCATGCACGCGACATCACACAGGTGCATTGCATTTCAGTGTCGCGGTTTCTCAGAAGCACACGCCAGATGTACGGCAGTTCTATATAGATGTCTCCTCGGAGATAAGTATTTCCATTCCTCTTCCTTTCTTTTTTTGTTTCATAAAATTAAATTGACTAAATAAAAAAATTAAAGATAAGTTTACTGGAAAATTACAGCCGCCCCGGTGGCGCAGTGGTCTAAGGCGCTGGCCTCTGATCATTCGTCCGTAAGGGGTCCGGGTTCGAATCCCGGTCCGGCATGGATGTTGTGTTTGTCTTACGGCATTGGCTCTCTCCCTTCCCTGGAACCAGTGATCCTAAATTAGGGACGGGCGACTGCTTATAGCCCATTGAGTTGCTCACGGTGGTCGTTAAACCTCAAACAAAAAAAAAAAAAAACTGGAAAATTACAGGAATATCTTTTTCATTCATTAATTTTCACCCGCTGAACTTGGTGATTCCACAGATAGTAATATTTACCCGGGAAATACCACCCTGCTAGTACAAATTACATTAATGATTTCTTTGCATCCAGTTCCATTAGTATGTCCATAAGAGCGTTTGGGGCCGTATGAAAAATACATAGTTGATTTCAACGTGAGCCGGTGGCGCAGTGGTCTATTCGCTGGCTTCTGATCACGAGTCCGAGAAGGGTCCGGGTTCGAATCCCGGTGAGTCATGGACGTTGCGTTTGACTTCTGGCACTGGCTTTCCCCCTTCCCTGCATGGAACCAGTGACCCAAAATTAGGAACTGCTGACTGCTTACAGCCCACTGAATTGATCACGGTGGTCGTTAAACCTCCCAACTAATAAAAAAAAAAAAGATTGCGACATGTCCATTGCTATCTGTCATGGAGCCGTGTGAAAAGTACGTTTTTGACATCGACGTGTCCTATTACATGTGGGCTGGCCACAAAATTTTAAGGGACCGTACAAAATCGCACTTTTGTTTCACCGTGTCCGCGCTTCGGTATATGGTTGAAGTATACGTATATATAGTTGGGCCATTTCAGCACGTAGTATGGTTTATATGGAAAATAAAGATAATGTTACACTTTTACTCTGCTACAACACATTAATCCCAAAGGCGATTTCTTGAAATTTTTAATCCGTTGTGCTCATATTCACAAAGTTAACATAGCATGTCAAGTTATTAATGTTGCACCTTTACTCTGTCACAAAACCTTAATTGCAAGACCTTAGACCTAGCCTTTTTTTAGGAATTTTAGTTCGACGTATTCATAAAGTTTCGATAACATGCCAAGGTTACGGTACTGCGTTTTTACACAGGCACAAAAATTAATAAACAGGCCTTAAGCCTTTTTATCAATTTTCAATGAACCCCAACCGTGCTCATATGCATAAAATTTTCACAGAAAGTCAAGTTTATTGTGTTGCGCTTTTACTCGAGTACAAAACTTTAAATAGCCCCTACTAGGGGCGGATCACCGCACAGGCGCAGGAAACGCGCCCTTGGGGCTTCGGAATCGAAGGGGCCTCAAAATGCCAAAAATAAAACCTAAATTTTATTTTTTTATTCCCGTTGTTTTGTTAATTGGTAAAAATATAGAAAAAAATAACGATAATATAGGCACATTATCACGTATTCTGTGGCGCTATTTTCATAGAGGGTACCAGTTTCATGCTGCGAAAGGAACCGCGTTCAGCGTCTTGTTATTCCTGGCCGTGGCTGTCGTTTCTAGGTCCCGTGTTTTGTAAGTGAAATATTCGTTAGTAGAATCTAAGAACATTCAAAACATTGGGAAGGCCAAAACTCGAATGTTCACTATTCCCAGAAGCAATGTTACAAGGTCACACAGGATGTTCCCGTGTCTAAACAATTGCGTCCCCCGTTAGTTTTAGCTCTGCGGAAAAGGAATGGGGCTTATCAACAACGACACGTCTGCTCTAATCAGTCATTCAGCAAAGCCCTAAATTTGATCCACAGTACAGAGCAAAGCCGGCTGGACTATAAGGGCAACTGGAGCTTTCGTCCCGGGCCCCATGCCTTCAAGCGGCTCCGCAGTTTAGGAAAAAAAAATCATTTTTGGTAGAATTTTTAACAATTATTTCCTTTGTGTGTAAGTTTTGGGGTGCGAAGCCCTTAAAAAGTTCTTTTTCAAAAGGTCTTTTTTTTTTTTTTTTCGTTTACAATCCCTCCATTTTCGAATAGGTTATCGTCCTTCGCCGTACAAATACTTAAATTTGGGGATTTTAAGTGATTATTGAAACTACTTTTCTATTTTCCGCATTGATAAATAGCAAATTAAATTTCATCATTTTGTGGCCCTTACTTTTATGTATTTAACAATTTGCGTGCAAACCAGATACTTAAATTTAAAGAAATAAAAAGAACAACATAAAAGTTAATTTCGGGTTACATATAGAAGCCATTTATTCAGTGACTTTAAAAACATTACTGTAAATTAAAAAAAATCATATATGAGCGCGTATAAAAGTTTAAAAAGTCGCTAATTTGTCACTTGCTCCACTTTGCATTAAAAATCAATCACTAAAACCATGTATCAGGGGGAAAACAACTATTTGTACGAATTTATTTTAGAGGGATCCTTATTAATTCCTACACTAAAATATTCGCAATTCAAAAAATTTCGCTATGCAGGTATTTTTTTATCATTTTGTAAGGAAGTTTTTATAAGAGTCATAATACAATTTCAACCTCATCTCCCCAGAAAGAAAATCGTAGATATCAACACTTTTTACTCTCTCTCTCTTTCTCTGTCTCCCTCCCTCTTCTCTCTCCCTCCCTCTCTCCGTCTTCTCTCTCTCTCTCCCTCTTCTCTCTCTCTCTATCTCTGAACTTTCTTTATACTAGTTTTCTTTATAACATACTGCAGAGGTGAAGCACATGTCAAGACGTAGAAGTTGCAACAATAAATTCTTTCGGTGTAGCTTAATTGGTAAAACATTCGGCTCTGGAGTAGGGGGATGAGGATTCGTTGTCACCGTCAAAATTTGTGAATTTCACATCGTGTGTGTTCTTTGAGGACATTTTTCACGTAACGACTTTATTAAAATATGAGATTTATTTCCTAGTGCCAACAATGAATTATTGGTCCGGGCCTCGCGATAAAATTTCGCCCCAAGCCCTGTAAAAGCTCCCGCCATCCGGCTGTAGTTCAGAGGGAAGATGTCGTGTGCAGAATATTTTCTTTTAATATCGGATCAAATATTCGATGTATTGCAGCTAGAATCAAATATTGATTATACCTATTACCGGCAAAGTAAGTCTGTTATTCTTGAGTAGAATTTTACATGTTTTAACAAACTTGATATAAAATTTCCCTACCAATCACAACCCCACAACGGGCACGGAGAAGTGGCCACCTTAGAACTGGCTACACGGAGAACTGGACACATTGGAATTTCAGTGCCATAAAATTGTTCCTCATAAACAAATTTCGCGTGGCTATATTCCCCACTACTTGAGCAACTATTGTTAATAATTTTTTTTTTAATATTTCATTTTCAGTAAAAAATTTAGACATTTCCATGATTTTCGGGCAAAAGACAAAGCGGAGAACTGGCCACCAGAAAACTGACCACCGGAGAAGTGGCCGCACGAAGAACTGGCCATAAAAAATTTAAGGGGCCGTATAAAAATTGCGTTCTAGACTGCTCCGGATGGCTAGGTCTCCCGAGATATCTGACACGCATAAAATGTCCATAATTTCGTATTTTCTTATTTACGATATTTTTCTAGGTCTATAGACTACAGCTAAACAAATTCTCTGCTGGTATGTGCAAACCCAGGAAACTCGTCGGGGGGGGGGGGGGGCGAGAACCTAAAATATGAAATATCAAGAATTTTCAGTTCGATCGGGAGATTTTCAGCGTTTACAAGCTGTAACTCAACAAATTTTCTGAGTACATGGGCCTACCCAGGAAACCTGTCAGGGAGGGGGAGGGGTAATACCGAAAGTGTAAAGTGTAAAATATATAGAATTTCTCATCCGTTCGGGAGATTTTCACCATTTACAACCAGAAATACTTTGTTTTATATTTTAGGTATTAATCCCCTCCCCCGACAGGTTTCCTGAGTCAGCACATGCCCTCAGAGAGTTTGTTGCGATGTAGGTTGTAAATGCTGAAAATCTCCCGACTGGATCAGAAGTTCTTTATAATTTATACTTTTGGTGTTACCCCCTCCCCTCTTACCCCGACAGGCCTCCTGAGGCAGCAGATGCCTTCAAATAATTTGTTGATTTGTAGGCTCTAAATGCTAAAAATCTCCTGATCGGACCAGAACTTCTTTATGATGTTTTGCACTTTTGGAATATCCCCCCCCCCCCCGACAGGTTTGCTGAGTAGGCACATGCCCTCAGATAATGTGTCGAGTTGTAGCTTGTAATTACTGAAAATTTCAATTTCCCGATCGGACCTAAAAAATTTTGTATTTTACACTTTTGGTATCCCCCCCCCCCCACCAACAGGTTTCCTGAGTCAGCACTCAGCACATGCCCTCAGATAATTTGCAGACTTGTGCGTACATTGTAAACCTTGGAATCTTTTGTTGAGTTGTAGATCATAAACATTTTTATAAAGAATTACATTAATTATCGCAATTAAGAAAAGACGCAATTACGGAAACTTTATATGACTCAGATAACCAACCTCTGGTGGTGGTGGCCACGAAGCGGTCAAAAAACGCCATTTTTATACTTCCCCTTAAATTTTTATGGCCAGTTCTCCTACAATCCGATCACAACGGGCCTTGTAAACGCTTTGTTCCGACATATAAAAGTACTTTACCTGGGTCAATCACATGTTACCAAGAGCTCAGTGGCGCATTCTGGATTTCTTTATGGGGTATCCCAAAATATTAAAGATGCAAATGAAAATACCCCGAAGAAAATGTCTCCCAAACTAATACGAACAAATGAAAATATATTCGACATCATCATCATCATCATCATCCTCATCATCATTGCCAACCATTATCAATACACTGTTGGAAGAAGGTCTCCCCAAGTTTCTTCCACAACGGTCTGTCTTGTGCCAGTCTACTCCATGTTACTCCCGCATACTTTCTAATTTCATCCACCCATCTCCCATGTGGTCTTCTTCTGGGTCTTTTCCTGTCCCTTGGAAACCAATCTAAAATTTCGGCTGTCCATCGATGGTCTGTCCTGCTGGCAGTATGTCCAGCCCGTTGCCATTTCAGGGATTTAACTCTGATCATGATGTCTTCCACTCTTGTAATTTTTCTGATCCACGAGTTCCTCTTCTTATCTCTCCTGATTACACACACCAAGCATGCACCTCTCCATACATCTTTGAGTTGTCTGTAGTCTTTGTATGTCTCTTGTGGTTAAGGTCCACGTCTCTGCACCATACGTAAGCACTGGAAGGATGCATTGATCAAACACTTTTCTTTTAAGACATAATGGCATATTGCTCTTGAAAATTATACTGTTTCTTCCAAAAGCTCTCCAGGCAAGTTTTATACGCCGATTAATTTCTTCATCAATGTGGCCCTCACTTGATGTCTGCTGTCCAAGATAAATGTAGGTATTGGTTATCTCCAGCTTTCCCCCATCAAACGATAAATTTTCATTTTTTGCAAAAGCATTGTACATCACTTTTGCCTTCTGAAAGTTCATTTTTAATCTCACTTCTTTACTCTTGTTAGCAAGTTCCTGGATCATACTCTGCAGCTCTGATGGGGTAGTTGCAAAAATGACTACGTCATCAGCAAAACGAAGGTGAGTTAGATAACCTATATTAATCTTTATCCCTTATACATATCATCATCATCATCATTGTCAACCATTATCAATCCACTGCTGGACGAAGGTCTCCCCAAGTTTCCTCCACAACGGTCTGTCTTGTGCCAGTCTCCTCCATGTCACCCCTGCATACTTTCGAATTTCATCCACCCATCTCCCATGTGGTCTTCTTCTGGGTCTTTTCCTGTCCCTTGGAATCCAATCTAAAATTTCGGCTGTCCATCGATGATCTGTCCTTCTGGCAGTATGTCCAGCCCATTGCCATTTCAGGGATTTAACTCTGATCATGATGTCTTCCACTCTTGTCATTTTTCGGATCCACGAGTTCCCCTTCTTATCTCTCCTGGTTACACCAAGCATGCAGCTCTCCATGCTGCTTTGAGTTGTCTGCAGCCTTTGTATGTCTCTTTTAGTTAAGGTCCACGTCTCTGCACCATACGTAAGCACTGGAAGGATGCATTGATCAAACACTTTTCTTTTAAGACATAATGGCATATTGCTCTTGAAAATTATGCTGTTTCTTCCAAAAGCTCTAAAGGCAAGTTTTGTACGCCGATTAATTTCTTCATCAATGTGACCCTCACTTGATATCTGCTGTCCAAGATAAACATACGTGTCTGTT
Source organism: Macrothele yani (assembly GCA_039090855.1). NCBI lineage: Eukaryota > Metazoa > Arthropoda > Arachnida > Araneae > Macrothelidae > Macrothele > Macrothele yani. The sequence goes on along the minus strand of CM077009.1, from coordinate 62,623,536 downwards.
ATCTCCAGCTTTTCTCCATCAATCGATAAATCTTCATTTCTTGTAAAAGCATTGAACATCACTTTTGTCTTCTGAAAGTTCATTTTTAATCCCACTTCTTTACTCTTGTCAGCAAGTTCCTGGATCATACTCTGCAGCTCTGATGGGGTAGTTGCAAAAATGACTACGTCATCAGCAAAACGAAGGTGGGTTAGATAATCTCCATTAATCTTTATCCCCTTGTTTTCCCAGCTCAGCGACTGAAAAACACCCTCCAATGTGGCATTAAAGAGCTTCGGAGATATGGTGTCACCTTGTCTCACTCCCTTTCCAATTTTTATGTGTGTTGTATTTTCAAACAGTCTAATCTTTGCACTTGCATTTTCATAGATGTTATTAATAATATTAATGTATGCATCTTCAATACCGCAGGTTTTCAGAGCCATTGTAACTGCTGATGGTTTCACCGAATCAAAGGCTTTTTCATAATCGATAAAAGCCATGCACAATGGAAGTTCATATTCCCTCGCTCTTTCAATTAGTTCTCTCAGCACGTGGATATGATCTGTTGTGCTGTAGCCACTCCTGAATCCAGCTCGTTCTCTCGGTTGAGCCATGTCCAGTGTTACCTTCAAGCGGTGTGAAAGAACTTTAGTGAAGATTTTATAAACTACTGATAGGAGGCTGATAGGTCTGTAGTTTCCGAGATCCTCAATGTCGCCTTTCTTATGTAGCAGGATCATTGTAGCGGTGTTCCAATCCTCAGGAATCTTTCCTTCATTAAGGCATCGAGTGTAAATTTGGGCGAGTACTGTTTCGATTTCTCCACTTGCTTCTTTGTATGATGTCTACAGTAATTCCATCTTCTCCTGGAGCTTTTCCTCGCTTCATGTTCTTGATTGCATGTGCAACTTCTGCTGGAAGGATTGGAGGAACTCTGGTACTGGTATCTTTCATGATGTCTGGAGTGCATATATCATCCCTTTCATATAATTTGGAGTAGAAATCTTTCACTCTTGTCAAAATTTCGCCTCTATTTCTTGTTACAGAACCATCTTCTTTTCTCAGTGCCATAATCTGTTTTCTTCCCTTACTGAGATGTCCCTTTGCTATCTTTAGGCTTTGGTTGTTTTCAATTGCTTTCCTCACTAGTTCACAGTTGAATTTCCTTACGTCTTCAGTGATACTTTTTCTTACTGTCTTGCATAGCTCTATATATTCCACTTTGGAAGTCACATCTTCTTTAGTTGTCCTCATCTCTCTTCTTTTTTGCATCAACATTTTGGTTTTTCCTGATAATTTGTTCACATGCAACTTGTTCTTAGACCCAGCTAATTTTGTTGCTGTTTCCATAAGAGCTTTGGTTACTTTTCTGTTAACTTCAGAGATGTCCACTTCTTCCGATGTTAGGCCTTCTAAAGCAGAGAACCTGTTCTTCAGTTCTAACTTGAAGGTATTATGGTGTCTTTTAAGGTTGGTTATGTCAATAGATTTTGTTTGTCTTATGAGCTTGCCACGTTCAAGTTTAGTGTTGAGGTGCATCTTACATCTCACCAATCTATGGTCACTACCTGTGTTGAACTTGTTTAGCACACTGTAGTCTTCTATGATGAATTTTTTGTTACACATAATAAAATCAATTTCACTTGTCGTCCCATTTGGATGTCTCCATGTCCATTTCCTGTGTGGCTTTTTCTTGAAGAAGGAGTTCAAGATGAAAAACCCTTCTGCCTCTGCAAACTCAACGAGAGTATTTCCACGCTGGTTTCTGTTGCCATGACCGAATTTACCTACTGAAGTTTCATTCTGTTGCCGTTGCCCTATTTTTGCATTGAAATCTCCCATAATTATTTTCAAGTGCTGCTTACCTTTATTATTTAGATGACAAATTTCCTCATAAAATTCTTCAATTTCTTCTTCAGGATGACTTGTGGTGGGTGCATAAGTTTGAATAATCTGAGCCTGGTATCTTTTCGAGAGTTGGATAACAAGTCGTGCAGCTCTGTCAGAGGAACTTTCAACTTCTACCACTTTATCCTTCAGTTTCTTGTTTATTATAAATCCAACACCACTAGTTCTGCCAGTATCTGTCCCACGATAGTAGAAGAGATGTCCACTTTTCAGTTCGATGAGATCTTCTCCTTTTCTCCTTACCTCACTTAGCCCCACGATGTCCCACTTGATCCTTTGTAGTTCCTCTTCCAATTCAAGAAGCCTTGAATCAGAAGATAGGGAGCGTCCATTGTAAGTAGCCAAGGTCAGCATCAGATGGCAGCCTAGTCCGGTCCTCCGGGATTCTTAGCACCCTCTGCCTTCATGTCGCACTGGCCGCTGCCTTGGCCAGGTACATTCCAGCTGCCGGAGACTGAGGGCCAAGATTTCAGTTGTGGAATCATTTTGGAGGGGTTTGGCCATAACTCACCACGCTGGCCAAGCGGGTTGGTGAGTGTGGGATAGAATTTCCTCTAATCCCGATGGTATAGTTATACCGCTATGGGCGGTCGTCAGAGCCCCTTTAGTGGGAACAGGATGTACCACGAGAAGGCGGGGTTGACATTTGCCAAGGAGAGGCTGTGATGTTATGCATCACCTGACCTTACATCCCTTATATATATATATATATATATATATATATGGCTGTTTGAAAATACAACACACGTAAAAATTGGGAAGGGAGTGAGACAAGGTGACTTCATATCTCCGAAGCTCTTTAATGCAACATTGGAGGGTGTTTTTCAGTCACTGAGCTGGGAAAACAAGGGGATAAAGATTAATGGAGATTATCTAACCCACCTTCGTTTTGCTGATGACGTAGTCATTGTTGCAACTACCCCATCAGAGCTGCAGAGTATGATCCAGGAACTTGCTGACAAGAGTAAAGAAGTGGGATTAAAAATGAACTTTCAGAAGACAAAAGTGATGTTCAATGCTTTTACAAGAAATGAAGATTTATCGATTGATGGAGAAAAGCTGGAGATAGCAGACACGTACGTTTATCTTGGACAGCAGATATCAAGTGAGGGTCACATTGATGAAGAAATTAATCGGCGTACAAAACTTGCCTGGAGAGCTTTTGGAAGAAACAGCATAATTTTCAAGAGCAATATGCCATTATGTCTTAAAAGAAAAGTGTTTGATCAATGCATCCTTCCAGTGCTTACGTATGGTGCGGAGACGTGGACCTTAACTAAAAGAGACATACAAAGGCTGCAGACAACTCAAAGAGGCATGGAGAGGTGCATGCTTGGTGTAACCAGGAGAGATAAGAAGAGGAACTCGTGGATCCGAAAATGACAAGAGTGGAAGACATCATGATCAGAGTTAAATCCCTGAAATGGCAATGGGCTGGACATACTGCCAGAAGGACAGATCATCGATGGACAGCCGAAATTTTAGATTGGATTCCAAGGGACAGGAAATCACTCCCGCATACTTTCGAATTTCATCCACCCATCTTCCATGTGGTCTTCTTCTGGGTCTCTTCTGTCCCTTGGAATCCAATCTAAAATTTCGGCTGTCCATCGATGATCTGTCCTTCTGGCAGTATGTCCAGCCCATTGCCATTTCAGGGATTTAACTATACTCATGATGTCTTCCACTCTTGTCATTTTTCGGATCCACGTGTTCCTCTTCTTATCTCTCCTGGTTACACCAAGCATGCACCTCTCCATGCTTCTTTGAGTTGTTTGCAGCCTTTGTATGTCTCTTTTAGCTAAGGTCCACGTCTCTGCACCATACGTAAGCACTGGAAGGATGCATTGATCAAACACTTTTCTTTTAAGACATAATGGCATATTGCTCTTGAAAATTATGCTGTTTCTTCCAAAAGCTCTCCAGGCAAGTTTTGTACGCCGATTAATTTCTCCACCAATGTGACCCTCACTTGATATCTGCTGTCCAAGATAAACGTACGTGTCTGTTATCTCCAGCTTTTCTCCATCAATCGATAAATCTTCATTTCTTGTAAAAGCATTGTACATCACTTTTGTCTTCTGAAAGTTCATTTTTAATCCCACTTCTTTACTCTTGTCAGCAAGTTCCTGGATCATACTCTGTAGCTCTGATGGGGTAGTTGCAAAAATGACTATGTCATCAGCAAAACGAAGGTGGGTTAGATAATCTCCATTAATCTTTATCCCTTTGTTTTCCCAGTTCAGTGATTGAAAGACATTTTCCAATGTGGCATTAAAGAGCTTCGGAGATATGGTGTCACCTTGTCTCACTCCTTTTCCAATTTTTATGTGTGTTGTATTTTCAAACAGCCGAATCTTTGCATTTGCATTTTCATAGATGTTATTAATAATATTAATGTACGCATCTTCAATACCGCAGGTTTTCAGAGCCATTGTAACTGCTGATGGTTTCACCGAATCAAAGGCTTTTTCATAATCGATAAAAGCCATGCACAATGGAAGTTCATATTGCCTCGCTCTTTCAATTAGTTCTCTCAGCACGTGGATATGATCTATTGTGCTGTAGCCACTCCTGAATCCAGCTTGTTCTCTCGGTTGAGCCATGTCCAGTGTTACCTTCAAGCGGTGTGAAAGAACTTTAGTGAAGATTTTATAAACTACCGATAGGAGGCTGATAGGTCTGTAGTTTCCGAGATCCTCAATGTCACCTTTCTTATGTAGCAGGATCATTGTAGCGGTGTTCCAATCCTCAGGAATCTTTCCTTCATTAAGGCATCGAGTGAAAATTTGGGCGAGTACTGTTTCGATTTCTCCACTTGCTTCTTGTATGATGTCTACAGTAATTCCATCTTCTCCTGGAGCTTTTCCCCGCTTCATGTTCTGGATTGCATGTGCAACTTCTGCTGGAAGGACTGGAGGAACTCTGGTACTGGTATCTTTCATGATGTCTGGAGTGCATGTATCATCCCTTTCATATAATTTGGAGTAGAAATCTTTCACTCTTGTCAAAATTTCGCCTCTATTTCTTGTTACAGAACCATCTTCTTTTCTCAGTGCCATAATCTGTTTTCTTCCCTTACTGAGATGTCTTTTTGCCAATTTTAGGCTTTGGTTGTTTTCAATTGCTTTCCTCACTAGTTCACAGTTGAATTTCCTTACGTCTTCAGTGATACTTTTTCTTACTGTCTTGCATAGCTCTATATATTCCACTTTGGAAGTCACATCTTCTTTAGTTGTCCTCATCTCTCTTCTTTTTGCATCAACATTTTGGTTTTTCCTGATAATTTGTTCACATGCAACTTGTTCTTAGACCCAGCTAATTTTGTTGCTGTTTCCATAAGAGCTTTGGTTACTTTTCTGTTAACTTCAGAGATGTCCACTTCTTCTGATGATAGGCCTTCTAAAGCAGAGAACCTGTTCATCAGTTCCAACTTGAAGGTATTATGGTGTTTTTTAAGTTTGGTTATGTCAATAGATTTTGTTTGTCTTATGAGCTTGCCACGTTCAAGTTTAGTGTTGAGGTGCATCTTACATCTCACCAATCTATGGTCACTACCTGTGTTGAACTTGTTTAGCACACTGCAGTCTTCTATGACGAATTTTTTTGTTACACATAATAAAATCAATTTCACTTGTCGTCCCATTTGGATGTCTCCAAGTCCATTTCCTGTGTGGCTTTTTTTTTGAAGAAGGAGTTCAAGATGAAAAACCCTTCTGCCTCTGCAAACTCAACGAGAGTATTTCCACGCTGGTTTCTGTTGCCGTGACCGAATTTACCTACTGAAGTTTCATTCTGTTGCCGTTGCCCTATTTTTGCATTGAAATCTCCCATAATTATTTTCAAATGCTGCTTACCTTTATTATTTAGATGACAAATTTCCTCATAAAATTCTTCAATTTCTTCTTCAGGATGACTTGTGGTGGGTGCATAAGTTTGAATAATCTGAGCCTGGTATCTTTTCGAGAGTTGGATAACAAGTCGTGCAGCTCTGTCAGAGGAACTTTCAACTTCTACAACTTTATCCTTCAGTTTCTTGTTTATTATAAATCCAACACCACTAGTTCTGCCAGTATCTGTCCCACGATAGTAGAAGAGATGTCCACTTTTCAGTTCGATGAGATCTTCTCCTTTTCTCCTTACCTCACTTAGCCCCACTATGTCCCACTTGATCCTTTGTAGTTCCTCTTCCAATTCAAGAAGTCTTGAATCAGAAGATAGGGAGCGTCCATTGTACGTAGCCAAGGTCAGCATCAGATGGCAGCCTAGTCCGGTCCTCCGGGGATTCTTAGCACCCTCTGCCTTCATGTCGCACTGGCCGGTGCCTTGGCCAGGTACATTCCAGCTGCCGGAGACTGAGGGCCAAGATTTAAGTTGTGGAATCATTTTGGAGGGGTTTGGCCATAACTCACCACGCTGGCCAAGCGGGTTGGTGAGTGTGGGATAGCATTTCTTCTAATCCCGATGGTATAGTTATACCGCTATTGGCGGTCGTCAGAGCCCTTTAGTGGGAACAGGATGCACCACGAGAAGGCGGGTTTGACATTTGTCAAGGAGAGGCTGTGATGTTACGCATCACCTGACCTTACATATATATATATATATACTAAAGAGCAAAGCCGAAATTGATAAAGCCAAGGCTCAGTATTCTCGACACTTTCTACATTCAGTTGTTCTTTTTTTCTCTTTTTACTCACACCGGTCAATACATAACCTTTTATATGTTATACTCGGTTTGAGTCAAAAATATTTTTTGCTTCAATCTCTTCTTAATAGTATATATATATATATATATATATATATATATATATATATATATATGGGATGTAAGGTCAGGTGATACGTAACATCACAGCCTCTCCTTGACAAATGTCAACCCCGCCTTCTCGTGGTGCATCCTCTTCCCACTAAAGGGGCTCTGACGACCGCCAATAGCGGTATAAATATACCATCGGGATTAGAGGAAATTCTATCCCACACTCACCAACCCGCTTGGCCAGCTTGGTGAGTTATGGCCAAACCCCTCCAAAATGATTCCACAACTTAAATCTTGGCCCTCAGTCTCCGGCAGCTGGAATGTACCTGGCCAAGGCAGCGGCCAGTGCGACATGAAGGCAGAGGGTGCTAAGAATCCCCGGAGGACCGGACTAGGCTGTCATCTGATGCTGACCTTGGCTACGTATAATGGATGCTCCCTATCTTCTGATTCAAGGCTTCTTGAATTGGAAGAGGAACTACAAAGGATCAAGTGGGACATCGTCGGGCTAAGTGAGGTAAGGAGAAAAGGAGAAGATCTCATCGAACTGAAAAGTGGACATCTCTTCTACTATCGTGGGACAGATACTGGCAGAACTAGTGGTGTTGGATTTATAATAAACAAGAAACTGAAGGATAAAGTTGTAGAAGTTGAAAGTTCCTCTGACAGAGCTGCACGACTCGTTATCCAACTATCGAGAAGATACCAGGCTCAGATTATTCAAACTTATGCACCCACCACAAGTCATCGTGAAGAAGAAATTGAAGAATTTTATGAGGAAATTTGTCATCTAAATAATAAAGGTAAGCAGCACTTGAAAATAATTATGGGAGATTTCAATGCAAAAATAGGGCAACGGCAACAGAATGAAACTTCAGTAGGTAAATTCGGTCACGGCAACAGAAAAAAACGTGGAAATACTCTCGTTGAGTTTGCAGAGGCAGAAGGGTTCTTCATCTTGAACTCCTTCTTCAATAAAAAGCCACACAGGAAATGGACATGGAGACATCCAAATGGGACGACAAGTGAAATTGATTTTATTATGTGTAACAAAAAATTCGTCATAGAAGACTGCAGTGTGCTAAACAAGTTCAACACAGGTAGTGACCATAGATTGGTGAGATGTAAGATGCACCTCAACACTAAACTTGAACGTGGCAAGCTCATAAGACAAACAAAATCTATTGACATAACCAACCTTAAAAAACACCATAATACCTTCAAGTTGGAACTGAAGAACAGGTTCCCTGATTTAGAAGGCCTAACATCGGAAGAAGTGGACATCTCTGAAGTTAACAGAAAAGTAACCAATGCTCTTATGGAAACAGCAACAAAATTAGCTGGGTCTAAGAACAAGTTGCATGTAAACAAATTATCAGGAAAAACGAAAATGTTGATGCAAAAAAGAAGAGAGATGAGGACAACTAAAGAAGATGTAACTTCCAAAGTGGAATATATAGAGCTATGCAAGACAGTAAGAAAAAGTATCACTGAAGACGTAAGAAAATTCAACTGTGAACTAGTGAGGAAAGCATATGAAAACAACCAAATCCTAAAGATAGCAAAGGGACATCTCAGTAAGGGAAGAAAACAGATTATGGCACTGAGAAAAGAAGATGGTTCTGTAACAAGAAATAGAGGCGAAATTTTGACAAGAGTGAAAGATTTCTACTCCAAATTATATGAAAGGGATGATACATGCACTCCAGACATCATGAAAGATACCAGTACCAGAGTTCCTACAGTCCTTCCAGCAGAAGTTGCACATGCAATCAAGAACATGAAGCGGGGAAAAGCTCTAGGAGAAGATGGAATTACTGTAGACATCATACAAGAAGCAAGTGGAGAAATCGAAACAGTACTCGCCCAAATTTTCACTCGATGCCTTAATGAAGGAAAGATTCTTGAGGATTGGAACACCGCTACAATGATCCTGCTACATAAGAAAGGTGACATTGAGGATCTCGGAAACTACAGACCTATCAGCCTCCTATCAGTAGTTTATAAAATCTTCACTAAAGTTCTTTCACACCGCTTGAAGGTAACACTGGACATGGCTCAACCGAGAGAACAAGCTGGATTCAGGAGTGGCTACAGCACAATAGATCATATCCACGTTCTGAGAGAACTAATTGAAAGAGCGAGGGAATATGAACTTCCATTGTGCATGGCTTTGATCGATTATGAAAAAGCCTTTGATTCGGTGAAACCATCAGCAGTTACAATGGCTCTGAAACCTGCGGTATTGAAGATGCATACATTAATATTATTAATTACATCTATGAAAATGCAAGTGCAAAGATTCGGCTGTTTGAAAATACAACACACGTAAAAATTGGAAAGGGAGTGAGACAAGGTGACACCATATCTCCCAAGCTCTTTAATGCCACGTTGGAAAATGTCTTTCAATCACTGAACTGGGAAAACAAAGGGATAAAGATTAATGGAGATTATCTAACCCACCTTCGTTTTGCTGATGACGTAGTCATTTTTGCAACTACCTCATCAGAGCTGCAGAGTATGATCCAGCAACTTGCTGACAAGAGTAAAGAAGTGGGATTAAAAATGAACTTTCAGAAGACAAAAGTGATGTTCAATGCTTTTACAAGAAATGAAGATTTATCGATTGATGGAGAAAAGCTGGAGATAACAGACACGTACGTTTATCTTGGACAGCAGATATCAAGTGAGGGTCACATTAGTGAAGAAATTAATCGGCGTACAAAACTTGCCTGGAGAGCTTTTGGAAGAAACAGCATAATTTTCAAGAGCAATATGCCATTATGTCTTAAAAGAAAAGTGTTTGATCAATGCATCCTTCCAGTGCTTACGTATGGTGCAGAGACGTGGACCTTAACTAAAAGAGACATACAAAGGCTGCAGACAACTCAAAGAAGAAGCATGGAGAGGTGCATACTTGGTGTAACCAGGAGAGATGAGAAGAGGAACTCGTGGATCCGAAAGATGACAAGAGTGGAAGACATCGTGATCAGAGTTAAATCCCTGAAATGGCAATGGGCTGGACATACTGCCAGAAGGACAGATCATCGATGGACAACCGAAATTTTAGATTGGATTCCAAGGGACAGGAAAAGACCCAGAAGAAGACCACATGGGAGATGGGTGGATGAAATTCGAAAGTATGCAGGGGTGACATGGAGGAGACTGGCACAAGACAGACCGTTGTGGAGGAAACTTGGGGAGACCTTCGTCCAGCAGTGGATTGATAATGGTTGACAATGATGATGATGATGATATATATATATATATATATATATATATATATATATATATATATATAATTCGAAATAATTGGTTTTCGTATTAAATGAAATTATAAATGAAATTATTTTTCCTATAAATTAAAAACTAAAGCTTTAAGAAAGCACACAAACAAACGTAGTTTCAGGTAAAATTAACTTTTGTAGCTTTTGTTTTTCTTTTTGTTACAAACTAAACTTTATAACAATGTCCAAATTGTCTAAGTCTGTAGCAATTTTGTTTTAATTACTAACAAAAAAAAATAGTCGTTGCTGTTTCACGTTTAATCAGAAGTAACTTTTCATATTTTAAGTTCGGAAAACGATCTATCGGCGTAAGCCACTGCTACAGACAGTAAAAATTTGAAAAGAGGATTCTCTGCACCTTATTGCCGCTATAAATACTCAGGAATGAAAAAGGGGGCATTGTAATTTTTTTTTTTAATTACAAAAATGTTTCTTTATCCTTTTTGGGTTCCAATCAAGTTCAACAGAAAGAAAAGGAAAGATGTTTATTTTCAGGCAGTGTAAAAATCCAGAAAATCCAAAACAAATTTCGTTTAACTTAACATTGTATACGTGTGTCCCCCCCCCCCCCCGACAGTTTTCTTGAAGCAGCACATGCCCTCAGATAAATTGTTGACTTGTAGGTTGTAAATGCTGAAAATCTCCCGATCAGACCAGAAATTCTTTATATTTTATACTTTTGGTGTGTCCCCCCTCCCCCCGAAAGGTTTCGTGAGGCAGCACATGCCCTCAGATAATTAATTGCAGACTTGCAGTTTGTAAATCCTGTAATCTTTTGTTCAGTTGTAGATCATAAACATTTTTTTTTAAAGAATTACATTAATAATCGCAATTAAGAAAAGACAATTACGGAAACTTTATGTGATTCAGATAACCAACTTCCAAGAACGTGGCCACGAAGCGGTCGAAAACGCAATTGTTATACGGCCTGTTAAAATTTTTGTGGCCAGTTCACCGATGGCCAGTTCTCCTACACCCAATCAGTGATGGTGCTAACTGAGAAAACATTCAAACTGGACAAACTGACGTCTACTGTTAAGGGGGAACTCAATTAGCAAAAGGCATTTCCACGGCTCATGCTTAGAGTCTCGTACAGTGGGGAGAAGGGAGGGGTCTAGTACGCTAAGAACTTTTAAAAGTGGGGCGTTCATAATTCTAGCGAATGCTTTTTAATACTATCTCTTGCTTTAATAACAGTTTAATGCGATGTAGTACTTTATCTGTGAGGAAGGGCAGCGGAGGGGGGGGGGTGGCGTGACGGATACAATGGCTACGTTAAGGACTAACCGTATAATGGTCCTCACCATGTGCACTTCTTTACACTTTTGTTGGCATGGTTATCGACATCATCAACAAGAAAGGAAAGAATAATTCTCATGAGATATCAAGACCCACCGTTTTATTTCGGTTAATAAAAATTATGACAAACATGAATAAGGGCAAACGCGAAATAAGGAAAACGCGAATTAGGAAACACTTGATACGGGCAAACGTGAAATAGGGGAAACGAGATTAGGGGAAACAAGATTAGGGCAAACGAAATTAGGGGAAATGGGAATTCGGGTAAAAGCGATTTCGGGGAAACGCCATTGGGGTAAACGTGTTTAGGGCAAACGTGAATTAGGGGAAACGAGATTTAGGGCAAACGAGATTAGGGCAAACGAAATTAGGGGAAATGGGAATTCGGGTAAAAGCGATTTCGGGGAAACGTCATTGGGGTAAACGTGATTAGGGCAAACGAGAATTAGGGGAAATGGATTAGGGGAGGTGAGGCTACGCGGCTGAGGTGGTAGGGAATCCCGTGTTATATATATCACTCGTATGTGTTCCAAAAGTTTTACATTTCAAGATGGAAAATCAAACTATTTTTCCGCTTTTTAATCAAGCAGATATCAAAATTAGAACTTTTTTTTTAAATTGTCAATCTGCCTAATTACTCATATTTTTCGGATACGAATTAAAGTATTACTACGCAAAGTAACACTAACATAGAAAAGCAGAAAGATGATTCGATGTTTGTTATACGTGAGAAAAAGAACAGGATTTCTAAATTATTTCTTTATATATATGTAATTTCGTTCTGCAAATGCGTGTTTTGAGCTGTTTTTGGAGTCGCTCTGATGAGAATAGAATACTCGAAACCGGTCAACGGCATGCAGTAATCCGCTTTTGACATATGTGGCAACAATTGTTTCCGCCGATGTTGTATAACCAATTTCTAAGATCTCCTGATTAACTAAGGGCATTCTGTATAAGTAATGCCAATAATAATCTAACTAAAGTTCGTGTTAGTGTTGATTACTAGAAGTGATTGTTTTCATTAATCATTACAGTGATCAATACTTTAATTTAGTGATTATTTAGAAATAAAGAAAAATCCACTTTGGAACACGGTTTATGCATCTGCTTTTTTACTAATAATACAAAGAAGACAGGTATGTACTGCAATTTCTACGTAATATACAATGCGCTGAATACTGAAATTACATGAACAACTTAAATTACTAGATGCCATTACAATGCAAGACAGGAAAATATTATTACAATACTTGTTACAGAATACAACAGTCAAGACATGGAAATTATCACTATATTCTACGAATGATATAAACACACAAAAGGAGAACTTGGCCAAATAAATCTGTTAAATGGTGAGAGACTACAAAATACAAAAGTGTAAATTATTTCATACATCGAGATGAAAGTTTGCATAATAGGACCAATGTTGCATGTTACATTGCAGGATGGCGTGATACAAATTATTATACTGTACGCATTTTAAAGTATTAAGCTATAATTGACAGTTTCTTCTTTAATGCTTAAGTAGTCCGGTTATAATCTATGTATATAAAATGGAATGTCTGGCTGTCTGTATGTATGTATGTTTGTATAAACTCCTAGACCCTTTGACCTATCTGAACCAAATTTTCCATACTTACTCTCTAGGACCCTGTGGAAAATACAGGCTACCCTGAATGGGCTCCACTACCTTGTGGCTCCTCTGCTGGTGGACTCTAACTGTATGTTCCTTATAAGCTCCTAAACCTTTTGACCGACCTGGGTCACATTTTCTAGGACCCTGAGGAAAATATAGGCTACCATGAATGCCATGGAAAATGTAGGCTACCATGAATACCATGGAAAAAATAGGCTACCATGAATACCATGGAAAATATAGGCTGCCATGAATACCATGGAAGATATAGGCAACCCACCACCCTGGCGCCCTGATTCTATAGTAGGCCCTACCTGAAAATGTTTTTCCCGTATCGACAAGTGATATGTTGTTTTAAAGGCTTTTGGAAGCTGATTCCAAAATTTTATTTCATTTTTAATTAGAATATTCCGTTGGAAACTTATAATGGTTTAAATATGGTAACGGTGTGTTGAGGTTTACAATATTTTAGGGCGTGAACTAGACATAAAACAAAAATAAATTATTTATATTTGGTATTCTCTACATTCCGCAATCTATTACATACATACCAGTTTTCCAATAATGTGACTTGTGTTCGTGCGGCATTTTCGCCACAGATTAGCATTCGCCACTTCTTTAGCTCTTGGTCAAAATTCGCCGGTTCAAAACTTTGTTTTAGACAAGAGGGGAACATGCAAAATTGAATCTTTACGACACCATCTCACCAATATGTTAGCACTGATTTTCACATTTCCACAAAATAAAAAAAAATAAAAAATAAAAAAAAAATTGCACATGTTGAACGAAGTCACAGCTTAAAAGGTTAGGGAAGTGCAGATCCCTTAGGTTTCAGATTCGTTTTGTTGGCTTGAAAGTGCTTAGTGAAATAAAAATTCAATGTTAAATGTAATAAAATATATATCCGATATAGAAAACAGAAAATATTAAAAAAAAGTATATAATTAAATACAGCGGTGGCATTTCGGCATTCGTTTGGGGAAGCGAGACATGTATGTGCCGAAATCCACAATGAGGAATAAATACAATGTTTGTATGAGGGGGTGGGGGGTGAGTTTTTAAAAAAATGACATTGATTGCTAACATATTTATAGCAATTTTGTGATTTTCAAAACATAACTTACCATACAATTTTGCGCTATGTAATTTAACTAAATATAATTAGCATCTATTCGAGTCGTAAACGTCGGCTGCTAGTGTCTGGAAGAAGTAAAACTTTTGTAACCATATCATCATATTAAACACACTAAGGTCGGCTCAGCAACAAGAGATGCAGTTTCGGTTTATGCAGCAACAAGAGATGCATTCCATGTTTTTCCAGGAATTTTACGTACTTTACAAGTTCGAAATAGTCTCTTTCAGTTATTGTATATTATTATCTGCACGGAATTCCCAAAAATAAATAAATAAATGAAATAAAATAAAAAAGTTCCTACAGAAAAGTAATTATTTCAGGGGAACGGCAAATTGGTACCCGGCAAATTCGTACCCGGGATTTTGTACCCGGCAAACTGGTACCCGGGAGATTGGTACCCTTCTGTTGCTACGACGTTACGGTGGCATATACAAATTGCACGGCTAACAAATAACCGTCAATTTGTAGATCTTTTAAAGCTATGGTGAAGAAGACACCAGGTAATAGAAGATACTATGTCAGACACTATGTAATTTTTTGAACACGTAAAATAATATTTTTGAATATTTAATTTGTGACGAACGTCGCTCTTAATATCCTTGGTGAGGGCTTAAGCTCCCCAGCTTCTTCCGTGGGTGCGCTAATGGGCCTAGGCCTAACGACTATGAATTAATATTTGGTGCCTAGGTAAAAGCGCAATACTATTAACTTGACTTGGTTTGTAAACATTTTGAATATGACATCGGTAGAATAAAAATTGTTAAAAGGGTCTAGTGGTAGGTAAGGCCTATGAATTAATATTTAGTGCGTAAGTAAAAGCGCACTATTATCAACTTGGTTTGATACGTAAACGTTGTGAATATGAAGGCGATTGATTAAAAATTATTTAAAAGGCCTAGGTGTACGTCCTGTGAATTAATTAAGTTAAAAAGAAATATTAATACCTTGAATTCTCAGTATAGGCCAAGAGACGGCAATCTTTATGCTTCACCACCCCGTTAAACTATTACGGCCAGTTGCCGTCATTAGATACCTTAGAAAACTGCTACACATAATTCGGAAACTTGGAAAACTGCCACAAATTCGAAGTGCCCCTCGGAGGAACAGCAACTCGTGCCCGGCCCCTTAATGAAAAACATGTGGGAGTTTTCCTGTGTGGCGGTTTATAGTGAACCGGATCTTACATGCCATTTTATGTAAGTAGGAATCTCTTATTATAATTTTATGCCACTATAATAACTCCTACACTTTAACAAATCTAGTGCGAAATGCAATTTGTGTGCATTCCCTTATACGCATAAGGTATAGGAGTTTTCTGCGGTGTGTTTTGCTAACGGTGGAAGAAATAATAGGAGTTTTCCGCCGAGAGAACAGCTGTTCAACAACGACAATCATCAAAGAGGAAAGATTTTCCGTTAATGCAATTTGTATATGTCCCCGTAACGTCTCACCAACAGAAGGGTACCAATCTCCCGGGTACGAGTTTTCTAAAATTCAATTTTAGGAAAATGCCGTGATTGCTTCAATTTGTGAAATAATTTACGAATTTGAAGAGGGGAAAATGTATCGGAATAGTTAGAAGGGGTGAAGATGATGCCAAATCCTGGAAATCAGGCATTAAAACTGAACAGGAGGGAACGGAACTGCATGGGTACAAGTTTGCTGGGCACCAATCTTCCGGGATCCATTATTGGATTATTTAACATTGTGTTTAAATATATTTATATTGTCTAGCATAGGCGCCGACTTCGTGGGTTCGAGACAGTTTTTGAACCCCCAATGATTTTGTTGTGGGTTCCTAGAACTCCTAATATTTTTGCGCGTATTTCGTGGAAAAAATACACGTACGCATATGTGCAAAAATTTTGGTTTTCGTTATCAATTCTTCAAGGTTTATATTATTCATCCCCCGTTTACTATATGTAAAAAGTGTGTATAGAAATTTACCCCTCAGACTGTTTATTGTGCCTCAAAAAAGAATTAGTGTTTGTTAGTGTTCATAAAATTTGATGCGACAGACAATAAATACCTCAAGTACCGTTGTTTAAGAGCATTTAAAACTGCCTCCTTTAGAAAATTCTTCGGTCTGTCTGGGTTCCCACAAAATGCAAAAGTCCAGCTCTACAATCGGAGACGAGAACCTATTCGAGGTCATACTGATAAAGGCGGAAATATGTTGTACAGTCAGTTGACCCGCCCTATCTTCAGGCAGTCAGGGAACAAGAAGGTTAGAAGAGAGAGAAGATGGCATCAGCAACCGCTGGTGAAGCCAAGTCTGATTATCTGGTTTCTTGGGCCCTCCGGGTGGGGAGGTTCAGTGGCGTGACGTCACTTACTGAAGACAAATTACTGAAGAGCTGTGCTGGAGCACAGGTTGAGAGCGGCCGTCTCTTACTCTCAGCAGCAGTCCCTGAAGGTCAACAAGGCTCCCACAGCTTTGGCAAGGCCGTGATTGGTTAATACGCAATATGATCCGCTCGACGAAGCATAATTTTGTTTAATTTTTTTAGAAAATAATAAACAGTACTTTTGTAACTTTTTGCAAATTTTTAGTTATGTGCATGTATATTTCGGTCTCATTTTTTCCTGACTGTACATGCTGTACAAGTGCCTCTGAAACCTCTTCAAAGTCAACGATTTCCCTATAGTATAAGTACAGAAGCAGCCCAAGTTGGGCATCCTGGGCATACACAGCTGATACGAAGTAGAGCCCACGGAAAACGCAGGGCGTGGAGCTGATGTCATGTCCTCTCCCTTCTAACCTCCTATTTTAACTCAGAAATCATTTGAAGAAAAAAATTTGAAATTTTTCAAATTGTTAAAAAAAACCCTTAAAATATATTTTACATGTTTTAGTTACTTTCATAAGACAATTTAGTTGAAAATTCACATAGTATCTGTGTATTGTATATAATAATCCGCGCCTACAAAAGCAAAATAAATTATAATTATCTAGAAAAAAATAATTCTGTAATTAACTACGTATAATTTTATCCATTTTAGCATTTCAGGCGTTTTATTGTGCCAGATAATCTCACTGATTGAAATTTAAATTAGACTTAAATACTCTGAAAAATGAATTGGTAATTAGATTAAAAATTTTCGGAACCCCCAATAATTTTTCAAGTCGGCGCCTGTGTTGTCTACTGTTATATAAGTGAAAAACATCCAGTAAGGATTCAATTAAAGTATCAAGTTTATGTGGTTGCAGTTCCTTTAAGTCATGACATACTGTTTTTAAGTTATTTGCAGCGAATGACAAGGACCTTTATTTTTCATTTATTAATTTCATTTTATTGACTGATCAATAGTTTGCTTCATGTATTGATTAATAAATGGTAAGATAATTGCAACAAAACATTTATTTTGTGGTAAATTGTTCTTCCGACTTTTTATTTAAAATTTGTTTTTCCACAAAACGGAAAAATGCGCCTCGTCACTAGGTGACATGTGATCTGTAAGAATAGCTCACAATTCCCAAAGCCATCTGGATTTGGGCGGTGGAACTAATGAAGAAGCATTGGTATAGTTAAGTTTTTCACACCCCCCCTTGTTCATGAGGGAAGCAATCTTAGCATGTGCCCGTCGCATTGTGATTCCTTCCCCAGGAGACTACTTCCTTAAATGAGGACAATGGGTTTGGTCTTTAAAAGTAAACCGCAGCAAGTAAACATCTGGAGATGGAGTGGTTGTTTTGCTATTGTTCCACAGAACGGCGCAATTTGGAGAAGGTAAAAGAGCGTAAAAACTCAGGGCTATTGGGAACCTCAACGAACTATAGGGGGTGCTGCGCAAACGTAAACAAACTTCTCTAGTACGGGTAACGTCGCACGTGTTTCCATAAAGTCGAATGTTAGAATGGTTGGTTTGTCGCTTTCAATCCTTGAAATAAGGAAATTTGTGGACGCTTCCAAAAATTCAAGATGCATTAAAGAAGGGGAAGTGATTGTTAATGTAGGCCATATAATTTATTCTGGAATGAAGAAGGAAGATGGAAGAGAAATTCTCATAGTTTTGCACTGCATTCAGTCCACGACAATAACGTCGTCGCCTCACTCCATCAACGGTGTTTTAGATACAAGTAACAGTGAAATTTCTATAAAGTCATTTGAGGGCTCTTGTAAAGCGGGTAGAAGTGGAACGTGTAAGCACTGTGTAGCAGTAATGCTTTACTGTAACAGGTAATTTTTATTTTTACATTTTCAGGCAAGTGATATAGTAATACCGACAGGGGTGTTCTAATCCGGATTACTATTAAAAGCTGACATTTCGTTTCACTTGACGTTTCCCAGGACCCATTTTCAATACTGTCAACAATAACATTTGTAATTTTTGAACATTCTGTTCCTAAAAGTGTTTGTGAATTGGTAATTGTTGATCATCATTGGGTTCTGCGTTTTTGAACCGATGACTGTTGACAGAACATTGCAAATCTTGTTTCATAATGAAGTTTAAATTTATATGGATAACAGCAATTATTTGTTTTCAAGATTACGTAGAAATGCGGATTTTTTAATTACTACTATGCAATAAAAACATGCTGCCTTGTTTATTATTCATTCAAAGACGTTACTAGGTTAGTAGCATTTCCCTGGAAGGATTTCAAACGCAAGGCACAAACGTTTATACTAACTTGTGAAAAGCATAGCCGAAACCTTGGGAACGACATTGCGGGACACAACAATATGATTTGTTCTTCTTCACGGAATTCTCCATTATACAACTCTCTAATTCCAGAATGAATGCAAAAATACACCAAACTACGACAACTTAACGTAATCAGCGATCTACCAACAGCCAAGCATTGAGCCAAAAACGTTACCCGTACTACAGTAATTCGTCCTTTTGCCGCTAGAAGGAGAGCGGACCGCTGAGATTGCCAATTGGTACAAAGGCTGTTTCTTTTAGCGAAGCACACTTTGCTTCCCGAAGAGGGAGGCTGTGGCATAGTTGCGGTGCCATCTCTCTTCGCAAGAGTAATCTAATCCCCTCCGATACTAAGCGCACGAAGCGAGCGTGGGAAGGATGTTTATACCCCAGTAAATCCAACGAACATCACTGTTTATACCCCAGTAAATCCAACGAACATCACTGAAACACATTAAAACAGAAGGAATATTTGTTTTAAAATCATTAAGAAGAATGTTTCATATTCGAAGATCTAAAAGCTAAAAGTATCAGCAAATACCCATATTTTTGACCCCTGAAAAAAAGGGTTATCGAAAAATGATCTGTCCATAGAAATTTCAAGTTCTCTCCACAACGTATTGCATCATCCCAAGTCAGAAATAACTTTTAGTTCAACCCCAGTAGTTTCCAAACCTTGATTTATTGAAAAAAAGCAATATTTTTTTCATTTGTAAGTTAAAGAATATTGGCTGCTTCCATTGCGATAATAATCCTCGGATTAAGAAAAATTGGGCTTTCTTGAAAAGGCAAAGAATTTTGTCCATTCTGGTGTCGTAGTATAGCCTAGAGTCAATATGAATTTCGTCAAAGCTTAAAACATAAAGCTTTACAGAGCGATTTAAA
Source organism: Macrothele yani (assembly GCA_039090855.1). NCBI lineage: Eukaryota > Metazoa > Arthropoda > Arachnida > Araneae > Macrothelidae > Macrothele > Macrothele yani. The sequence continues at coordinate 62,604,001 of CM077009.1, read as the reverse complement.
CTTTCATAGCTTTTTTCCCCATCAACAAAAAGACATCGTGTTGAATGCCTGGATTACGGGTAAATTTTGCGCACCATCTTTTCAAAGTAATGGAATAATGTTTTTCCCCTCCAGAAGTCATATATGATTTTTCTAAAGAGAGCTCTTATTACGATGCATTTCGATACATCTTCAGGTGCCCATTTTATCCATTGCTTCCTTTCGTAAGATCACTTGGACGTCGTAAATATATCATGGATACCTTTACCTAATCTTTCCAACGTACTATAGCTTCTCTTAATATCTTTTAATTGCTTCTTGAGTTGGATAATTTGTTTTGACCAGAACCTTGTAATGATGTATGCATTTCTGATTTGTGCAGATATATTTAATAATCTCGCGTTTCTCATTCTTTAAAGCACCTAGTACACTTTCAAGATCAGATATTTTTTCCTGCAGTCTTTTACTCTCTTTCATCTTTACACATTTCAAACATACATGAAGTTATCTATCTTGTTTCGTCCTAAATCGAATCTAACCGAAAAAGATAGAAGTTATCTATAAGTTATCTATCTTGTTTCGTCCTAAATCGAATCTTACTATCTTGTTTCGTCCTAAATCGAATCTAACCGGCCGCTGATACGGGATTTTTTTTAATTTAAAGTTTGAATTCGATCCAAAGAACTTTCTAAAATTCTTGGTCTCCGATAAACCGTCACACACGAAAACTGCCACACATCTTTCAGCAACTTGGAAAACTGCCACACATCTTTCAGCAACTTGGAAACCTGCCACATGCTTTTCATTAAGGGACCGAGCACAAATTGCTGTTCTTACGAGGAACACTTTGAATGTGTGTCAGTGTTCCCAGTTTGCGCAAATTATGTGTGGCAGTTTTTCAAAGTGCCTACCCAGCAAAAACACAACTGCTGGGAAACTGCTGGCCACCAGCTGGCAGTTATGGGTCACTGCTGGCTGAAATCTGCCGCTCACGGCCCGGTAGTGGTCCGTTGGTGGCAGCGCTATCAGTTGGCGAGCCATTGATGGCCCTGCAGCATCGCCGTGAATTGTGGGCCTCCAAGCAAGTGCCACTAGTGGCCCGTTGCTGGCAACCAATGTAACCCCCAACAGCAGGTGGAAGCATCGGGACTGCGCATGCGCGGAAGCAACACTTGCTGTGTCTCTCATGGTACCAGTTAGTTGAAGACGACGCTATCGCCATCGTGTTATTTTAGTGGATGTTAAGAAAAAAATCCATATGTGGAGAGGCGAATTAATTTCCTAATGAAATTTTACGTCGACGAAGATATCAGATTAATAAGCCGTGAAATACTAGATTACAGCCATGAAATACACCCACTCCATTCCCATGAATAACAATTCATGGAATGGAATTCATGGAATGGAGTGGATAAATAACAAGAAAAAATTTGAAACCGCTTGAAACACATATCCTGGAAAACCATTAAAATAGCGTTTGTTGGAAAAAAAGAATTATACGCGTACAAAATTTATTAATTATTTGAAAAAAAAGAAAAAAGCAACGGTATGTGATGTACTCATCCATGGGTTGAATACACAAGACTGGGAGGAATTCGCTTCTAAAAATAACGAGAAGTAAAATAAAATATCTTTTACTCTTTAAAACAAATGTAGCTTCGGACAACGGAAAGGAAAGACACAACGTTAAAAATGTAACAGAATGTGACATGAACCCGGGTAAATATATATTTACTCAACAATCTTTTTTCAAGACGGCAAGGACAGTACAAAACTTTGGAATGAGACTCTAAGTATGTACACGCCTTGAAAATGAGTGAAGTCCCCTTAAGGTAAAAAAAAAAAACTATCGTTACGTTGAAAAAATAAATTTATGAATTATATGAAACTGACTTTTATGAAAAATACCTTGCAATATTATAAAATGAAAGAGGGAAGCATTCGATTACAATATGCATACCAAACACATAGCTTCCAGCACGTACCTGAGCGTCGTGAGTTAGTCCGGTCAGTAGCGAGCGCGGCTTCCACGTAGACGGCCCAGGATCGAATCTAGTCAAATGCAAACGTCGTTTTTCCGGTCTGTCGAGATAAGTTCCCCAGCGCAGTGCGTTAATTCACAAGCTTCGTAAGGGTAGAAAAAAAATTGTAGCTTTAGGAAACTGCGGTTATCCTTGCTTTTTTTTTCAATTATTGCTACTACTGGGAAATTGGCGGACAAGATTCGGCAAGCCACCAGCTACGTCACGTGGTTGCTGGCTGCCACTAACGGCCCACTAGCGGACCACATTAGGCTAGCCATCATTTCTGGCAAGTACTTGCAGGGCCACTGAAGGGCCACTTGTGGCAGCTACTGCCTGTGATGGACCACTGATGGCCCTGTTGTGGCATATGACAACTGATGGGGTGCCAACTGTTGGCCAGCTGTTGGCCTGAACTGCTGGCCCTTCTGTTGGCCGCCCGGACATTTTATTGACGGTTCGGCAGCGGCAACATAGTGCTGCGCCATTGCTGGCAGTGCTGGCTGCCAGTAATGGCCCACTGTTGGCCCAGCAATACTGTTTTTGCTGGGTAATGACGGGAAGGAGTTCTTTTGTTTATCGGAATTTTCATGCCGGTTCATACGAGTTTACGGCAACTGGCCACAAAAGTTCAACGAGGGGGTGGGGTATGAATAAAGATCGCCGTTTCTTGGTATATATATATATATATATATATTGAAAACTGTAGATTTGACGAATATTGCGTATGGGCCCCCTTGATCCCGCCCCCCACCCGTTCCGAAAACCCTCTACCGTCTAAATTAGAGCACCGTGAGATATTATGCCAAATTTGGTGGTTCTAAATTGAAAACTGTAGATTTTACGAATATTGCGTATTGGGTTGACCCCGGGCCCCATACTTTTCCAAAAACCGTTTACGATCTAAGTTAGAGCACCATGAGGAAGTACATCAAATTTTGTGGTTCTAAATTGAAAACTGAAGATTTTACGAAAATTTTCTATCGGGGCCCATCGACCCCGGGCTCAGACCACTTCCAAAAACTGTCTACGGTCTAAGTTAGAGCACCATGAGGAAGTATACCAAATTTGGTGTTTCTAAATTGAAAACTGTAGATTTTACGAATATTGCGTATTGGGGCCCCTTACCTTTCCAAAAACCGTTTACTGTCTAAGTTAGAGCACCATGAGGAAGTATACCAAATTTGGTGGTTCTAAACTGAAAACTGTAGATTTTACGAATATTGCGTATGGGGGCCCTTGACCCCGGGCCCCTAGCTTTCCAAAACCGTCTATGGTCTAAGTTAGAGCACCATGAGATATTATACCAAATTTAGTAATTCTAAATTGAAAACTGTAGATTTTACGAATATTGCGTATTGGGGCCCCTTGACCCAGGGCCCCCTACCTTTCAAAGCAAAACCCGTCTACGGTCTAAGTTAGAGCACCATGAGGACGTATACCAAATTTGGTGTTTCTAAATTGAAAACTGTAGATTTTACGAATATTGCGTATTGGGGCCCCTTGACCCAGGGCCCCATCCCCTACCTTTCAAAGCAAAACCCGTCTACGGTCTAAGTTAGAGCACCATGAGGAAGTATACCAGATTTGGTGGTTCTAAATTGAAAACTGTAGATTTACGAATATTGCGTATTGGGGCCGCTTGACCCCGGGCCCCCTACCTTTCCAAAAACCGTTTACGGTCTAAGTTAGAGCACCGTGAGGAAGTATATCAAATTTGGTGGTTCTAAATTGAAATTGAAAACTGCAGATTTTACGAAAATTTTCTATTAGGGCCCCTCGACCCTGGGCTCAGACCACATCCAAAAACACCATGTGGTAGTATACCAAATTTGGTGGCTTTAAATTGAAAACTGTAGATTTTACGAAATTTCTGTATGAGATGAGAGATTAATTAGTGCCCCCTCCTGAAATATTTTTATAAGTGCCGCATACTAGTCTTCTGCAAATTAAATCAGTGTCTGAACAAATTTTTCCTACCAAAGATCAAATGTTTAGAAAAATGCAAAAGAAAAAAGCCGTGTAATTAATGCCCCATCCTGAAATGTTATGGCTCGCGATGTTATGGCTTGCGATGTTTTGTCACCGCGATGTTATGACTTGCGATGTTTTGTAACCGCGATGTTTTGTGTCCGCGATGTTATGGCTTGCGATGTTTTGTGTCCGCGATGTTATGACTTGCGATGTTTTGTCACTGCGATGTTTTGACCTGCGATGTTATGTCCGCGATGTTATGTCGTGCGATGTTTTGACCTGCGATGTTTTGACGTGCTACGTAAGCGGTCACCTGTCTCTAATGTGGAGACATTCGTTCTAGGGAAGGGAGAGAGCAAGTGCTGTAAGACAAACACACCATCCATGCCTCATTCGGGTCTCTAACCCGGACCAACTTGTACGAATGGTCAGTTATCAGCACTAAGACACTACATGACTGACGCGGTCAAATTTCGACTGTACTTGCTCTGAGTTCTTCCAAAAACTTTGGCAAAATGAAAAATTCGCCATGCAATTACTTTGGTGTGCAGCTTTATTGATTTTAATTCGGCACATATACCTAAGGAAAAGCATTTTAATTTTGCTAATATGTTTTCGCCATCATAATTCTACTCTGTCAATACAAATCACCAACATTCTACAAGATCTAATCTTTTAAGACACAAATTTTCATTTGTAATATCACACTTATTGAAGAAATGCCGTTTTGTGACAAAAAGACTAGCATATTTATTTTTAGTTCTTATGTGTCCTCAAAGGAAACTGCCGATTTAGGGACGCCACGCCCTTTTGTCCTCAAATCAGTGTTCCAATATCTGGTCTCCTTCCGCACAGCCCACTAGAAAGAGGAGGCCCTGAAACGAACGGTTGTTATGTGGCCAAAAGGGTCTCAGGCAAAGGGTACTCGCTTTGGTCTCAGGTTTGTAAAATGTCTCCAAGTTTTCACTGGAAGTGAATACCGTTATTATTCTTGTGAATAAATTGAATAAATTCTTTTAAAACCCCTTATTGCATTATGTTTTCCAGTCAAAACGGCTTTATTCTTGTGTCAATTTTGTGAAAAAAATTGCAAGTGGGTTGTTGTGTCCAATGCTACTAGATGGTGTTACTTGTACGGACTGGTGACGGTGATGCGCCACTGGGAAGCCAGAGTCTGAGCAGTGATGTCGAGGAGTGAAGTTGAATAGTCTGTATCTAATATATATCTGTATGTGTGTGTGTGTGTGTTGTAGTAGTTAAATAAATTGTTACAAGGGTTAGCCTTAATCAAGATGATGTGTGCATAATTCTCTACTACAACATAACATGGAAAGTGGCGACGAGGATACTGGAATGTACTATTGAAGCGTTGGCTTTTGTTTCGTGACAAAATGGCTGCTCTTGCTCCGCCGTTGCCCTTACTGGATTTTCCCCGTGAGTTGCAACTTCCCTTTTCTACGTGGCTTCGCTTGTTTCATACTTATTTAACCGCGTCCAGAGGTGAGGACTTTTCCGATGAGAGGAAAAGAGCTCTCTTGTTACATTGTTTAGGTCATGAAGGTCGGCGAATCTACTATACGTTGGGTAAAACTTATAACTTTCAAAGATATTTTGTTACGCTTGAGTCTTATTTTGCGCCGAAAGTCAATGTGGTGTCTCAGAGATACAAATTTCGTAAAAGAGCTCAGCTGGGAAATGAAACAATTACCCAATAAATTTCAGCATTACGGAAACTTGTTGTTACTTCCCAGTTTGAAACGTTTACTGATGAAATGATCAGGGATAAGCTCATAAAAAAAAACAAGCGTTTCTCAAATTCGCGAAAAACTGCTTTTAGAACTTGATTTGACTCATTTTGAAGGCATGTGAATTAGCTACCTAAATTGAATCAGCAATGAAAGAGTCTAAATTGTTAACTACAATGCAGGCCACCCAAAAATGCAACACCAAGAAGGACACGAGATAGCAAAGCCAGATTTACTGGACACATAGATACAAAGATAAAGCGATTGAGTTTACAGGACCGGGCGACTAGCGGAACACGCAGACATCAATAGTTCGTGTGGCCCCCGTGGCTGGTAATAACGGCCGCCACACGCCGCGGTATCGAAAGAAAGAGGCTTTGGATGTGGGCTTGGGGTATGTCGAAACAGGCTGCTTCCACACGTTGCCACAGTTCATCAGGCGTAGCCACGGGTGGTGCTTGCCGTGCCACTCGCTTGCCGATCAACGACCAGACGTGTTCGCTGCGCGACATATCGGGTGAACAGGCGAGCCACGGCAGCAGGGACACCTGGTGGGCCGTAAAGAATTGTAGAACGATGCGTGCTATGTGCCGGCGCGCATTGTCCTGTTGAAACGTGACCGCTGGCAGGTCCTGCAGGTAATTAAAAACCACAGGCTCCAAAACGTCAGAGATATAGCGGTGGCTGTTCAGTGTACTAGCGATGCGTACCAGAGCAGTGTGAGTGCCATATCCAATTGCGCCCCAAACCATAACGCCAGGCGGTGGACCGGTATGGCGATGCATAACACAGGCGTCATACAGTCTCTCCCCGCGGTGCCGCCACACGCGGATACGACTATCGTGCTGTTGCAGGCAGAAGCGGGATTCGCCGAGAAGACAATGTCGTGCCATTCCGTAGTTCAGGTGCGGCGTTCAACGGCCTACTACCGCCGCACTCGCCGGTGGTGTAACGTCAATGGCAATCAGAGCAATGGGCGCCGTGCGACAAGTCCCCGCTTCTGCGTACGACGTCGAACGGTACGTGCTGAAACAGTTTGTTGCGCAACACACCCAAGTTCGTGCGCTAACGTTCGTGATGTGGCGGTGCGAGCCGTCAATGCCCGCGGAACAACATACCGGTCTTCTCGTTCGGTGGTGTGCCGCGGCTGTGACAGTCACTCACGTCGGTCCGTCCGTCCCTCCTGCACCCACCGAATCCATACTCGCCTCACTTAGCTGGTTGTCGTCCCACACGGGCGCCGATGTCTCGGTACGATAAACTGCTGTTGCGATAAGCCACTATTCTTCCTCTGTCGAACTCCAAACGTGCTGAAATGACTGCCGTATTCTACGACGAGGCACCAGGAAGCTTCCCATGCACAGGTCCGGCAGCACAACACACTTTCACTACTTACATCCCTCAAATATGTAACCGAACAAAAATAAAAGTTCTGTATATTCCGTATCACGTGATACGTATTTTGATTTTGGAAGGTGAACCCGTCTGTACTGGTTAGAATCCTTTTATTCACATGGGACCCGTCTGAAATGGGTCCCGTTATTTACACAATACCGAAAGATTTGTGGTGAACGCAACCCGGTCTGACAGGGGTTGTACACAATATTAAAAGATTTGCGGAGAAGGCAACCCGTCTGATATGGGTCCTGTTATTTACACAACATCTAAAGATTTGTGGTGAAGGCAACCCATCTGACAGGTGGGTTTTTCTTTTTTTTTTTTTTTTGGATTAGAGGTTTAACGACCACCGTGAGCAACTCAATGGGCTATAAGCAGTCGCCCGTCCCTAATTTAGGGTCACTGGTTCCTGGGAAGGGAGAGAACCGGTGCCGTAAGACAAACACAACATCTATGCCTCACCGGGATTCGAACCCGGACCCCGTTCGTACGAACGATCAGAGGCCATAGCTTAGACCACAGGGGTTGTACACAACATTAAAAGATTTGGGGTGGCCGCCCCGGTGGGGCAGTGGTCTAAGCGATGGCTTCTGATCATTCGCACGGAAGGGGTCCGGGTTCGAAACCCGGTGAGGCATGGATGTTGTGTTTGTTTTACGGCACTGGCTCTCTCCTTTCCCTGGAACCAGTGGCCCTAAATTAGGGACGGGCGACTGCTTATAGCCCATTGAGTTGCTCACGGTGGTCGTTAAACCTCCAATCAAAAAAAAAAAAGATTTGGGGTGAAGGCACCCCATCTGACAGGGGTTGTACACAATATCTAACAGATATTGTGGTGAAAGCAACCTGACTGACAAGGGTTGTGCACAATATCTAACAAATATTGTGGTGAAGGCAACCTGTCTGACAAGGGTTGTTCACAATATCTAACAAATACTGTGGTGGAGGCAACCTGTCTGAGAAGGGTTGTACACAACATCTAACAGATTTTGTGGCCATTTGTGTCTTCATTCCAGTGGATATATTTTTTTCATTCCGGAAATGAGGTCATTTTTTAAGACTCTTTGATTGGTTGTCGTGTTTAGAATGCAGTGATTTGATTAGTTGTTTATTTACACAGCTGTGATTTCATTGGCTATTCATTTAGTAATGCAGTGATTTGATTGGCTATTCATTTAGTAATACAGTGATTTGATTGGCTATTTGATTTAGTAATGCAGTAATTTGATTGGTTGTTTATGTTGTAGTGGACGAGCTCAATTATTTTTCTGGGTAGTATTTCCTATATAAGTAAGTTATTATTTCTGGAGTTGGTTGGGCGGGTAACAGTATTATGTAAGAATTCGGAGACTAAAGACGTACTTACAATGCTCCTAATTATTATTAATAAAATAGAAATAAGATTGTGATAATTAGGAATAAGAACTAAGAGCTAAGAACCAAAAAATATTAATTTTGTAGAAATTAGTATTTAAAAATCGGAAAAGATTGTGATAATTAGGAATAAGAACTAAGCAATAAGATTGTGATAATTAGGAATAAGAAATAAGAGCTAACAACCAAAAAACAGTAACTAGAGAACATGGAATGTTGAATGTAGACCTTAGTATGTAGACTTTTGTAAATTATATATAATATCAAAATACAAAAGCTTAGCCTCCTGAACGCTTTTGTATAGGTTTAACGACCACCGTGAGCAACTCAATGGGCTATAAGCAGTCGGCCGTCCGTAATTTAGGGTCACTGGTTCCAGGGAAGGGAGAGAGATAGTGCCGTAAGACAAACACAACATCCATGCCTCACCGGGATTCGAACCCGGACCCCTTTCGGACGAATGATCAGAGGTCATCGCTTAGACCACTGCGCCACCGGGGCGGCTTTTGTATTTTCATATTCTAATTTATAAAAGTTTCTATCTTATGGCTCTTATTTTTATAATTACAACAATAAAAAAATAATTGAGAGACGCTATTTATTAATTACAACAATAAAAAAATAATTATCCTTTCCGAGAGGTCATTTTTGAGATGCCTAAAATTTCTTCACTTTCATTTTTGAAATTTCGATGGTTACACGATCCATAGAGTTAAATTGTAAAATGATTTCCTCTATTTTGTCATAAATTAATCTTTTTTTCCTCTTCAAATTGGTTTTCAAAACATTTAGATCTTTAAAAAGACGGACGAAATAATATTTTATGAATATCGTTATAGAATCAGTCTGTTTATATCGTTATCGAATTCTAAAGTATGTTTTGTTGACAATGTGCTGCTGCTGATGATCTGCTTGGATGAAGTAACAGGCATCTCAAAAATGGAATAAAAAAAAAAAAGAAATACAATACACTACACCACACACAACACACACAATTAAATAAACATAAAGGTAAGTGGAAAGGTAAGTTTTGTTTTTAATTCTGTAGTTTCCATATCATAGGCAGGAAGAAATATTAGAATGATCCAACAGTTTCTGATTACTGAAAAATATCAGGTAGTGTTCTTCATTGAGGTGATGTTGTATATATAATTGACTCTGGAAGAATTATGTTCATAATATGTCTGTAACAAGATAGCTCTTGTTATGGGGAAGGGAAAATAAATTCTCTGTCAAAGTCTTCCAAAGAACAAAAAATTCCCCAATTGATCATTGTTAATCCACTGCTATACAAAAGTCTCTCTTCCCAAGTTTCTTCTACAACAGTGTGTGCCATGCTCAAAATAATGGCATTATATGATGTAGTCATTTGTTTTACAACTACATACCTATCAGAGCTGCAGAGTATAATCCAGGATCCATTATCCTCCCCCCCCCCCCAGTTCAGTGATTGAAAGATATCTTCCAATGTGTGGTATTAAAGAATTGAGGAGACAGATTTAAGACAGACAGTTGTGGAAGAAACTTGGTAGGGAGATCCAGCAGTGGATTATTCCAATAATAAAACGTATCTTGTGATTTCATAAGACCAAAACAATATATATTATCTACAAGGCTACGAAAAGTTTTCTTTATAGGCCACGGCTGGCCTAGCGGGCAACGTTCGCGACTGCCACGGAAAGGACCTCAGGTTCGATCCCAGCAGGTACGAACGCTCGATCCACTAAATACTAAATATCCAGCGTGCGTCGGATGGGCACGTTAAGCCGTCGGACCGAGGGTACTAGCTTCCCGGTAATAAATAAGGGCGTCTTCCTTCCCCTTTCTACATCACTTCCGTGTCACTTTCCTATCGGGCACTCTAGCCCAAATCTCCTAGTTTCCTATTTCTAAGGGTTGTTTAAAACCTGGGTCAGACACTCCCTTCCTAAAATCCTCTACATCTGATCTGATCTGAAAAGTTTTCTTTATTAGTATTTCAATATAGAGCAACTGTAAAATGTTTAGGTGTCACACACACTTTTGTTCTCACAAGACACTTAACTCCAATTGATTGTCATTTATTCAGTTGGAAGGGGGATTCCTGTATTCATCAATGTGTGGTATACAATATCACTTCTTTACTCTTGTCAACAAGTTCCTAGATCTACAACTCTAATGATGTAGTCTTTTATTTACCTATCTAACAGAGCTGTAATCTAGGATTCATTACATCTTTTGGTCCCCTCAGTTCAGTGATTAGATGAAATTTTCCCAATGTGTGTTAGAGTTATTTGAACATCTTTTCCTTTCCTATGTATGTGAAGATATCATTTTGTCTTACCCCCATATTTTCTCCTATGTATGAAGATATCATATTGTCTTACCCCCCCCCCCATATTTTTTCCTATGTGTGTGAAGATATATTGTCTTATCCCATATCTTCTCCTATAATATCTTCAAACAACTCTACCACACATTGTCTTACTCCATATTTTCTCATATAATATCTTCAAACAACTCTACCACACATTGTCTTATTCCATAATGAAAATGTGTTGTGAGAAATTAATCTCCCACAATAATGTATCCCCCCCTCATAAACAAACAACTCCTCACTGTAACAGAGTAGGAAGAATTATACAGTACTTTCATATCTTTAAATTAAAAAAATAGTTGAATTTTGGCAAATTATGACGAAGATACTGCTTTTTTCCGAGAAACCATTTTTGTCAACAAATGATAAGAAAATGATAATTGTAATAATATTTGGGAACGATTACTTTATATTGACATTAAGAACATACTTTTAAGTCACTTTAATTTTATGCTTAAATTAAAAATACACTTCAAAATTGGTTTACCATCTGGCACATCTCTGTCTGTAGATAGCATCTGGTATCTTGGTGACCATCTGGCACATCTCTGTCTGTAGGTAGCATCTGGTATCTTGGTGACCATCTTGCACATCTCTGTCTGTAGGTAGTGTCTGGCACAGCTCTGTAGGTAGCTTTTCATCTGTGATCCATCTGGCATAGCGTCTGGCACGTGACATCTTGGCGACCATCTGGCACATCTCTGTCTGTAGGTAGTCTCCATCTGGCATGTGACATCTTGGTGACTATCTGGCACACCAGCGTCTGGCATCTCTCCATCTGGCACATCAGCGTCTGACATGTGACATCTTGGCGACCATCTGGTACATCAGCGTCTGGCATGTGACATCTTGGCGACCATTTGGTACATCAGCATCTGGCATGTGACATCTGGCACATCTTCATCTTGAATGTTTTCACTTTTAAAACGTATTATGTGTGTACTTCTTAGAATATTGCCTAATAAAATTGGTGTATTAATTTTGTTTTTTGGGAGAGGGGGACTCCGCATCATTGGCATTTGGAAACAGTTACTGTATATTAACACTAAGAACATACTTTTAAGTCACTTTATACTTTGTTTTTATGCTTAAGTTAACATTGCAACTCAAAATTGGTTTATTCACACTTGTAAAGATCATACCCCAAAATGGAAAAAAACCCCTAAAAAATCAAAAATAACTTAAAATCATGGAGTTTATTAGATTTAGCAATTACTCATATTGATAATAAAGTAACTTTTTATCTCATAAATACTTTAAATTAGAAAAAGGCTGAATTTGGGCAAATTTCCATTATGTCGAAGTTATGTGTTTTTCCGAGAAACCATTTTGTCAATATATGGCAAGAAAATATTATTTGAATTGGCATTTGGGAATGGTTACTGTATGTTGACATTAAGAACATACTTTTAAGTCAGTTTAATTTTATGCTTAAATTAAAAATGGAACTCAAAATTGGTTTATTCATTATGTAAAGATCATATGCCACAATAGAAAAAGTCAGGTACTGCTTGAAAACATGAAATTACCTTAAAATCAGGTGCTTTGTGATATTTAACAATCTTTAATAATGATAATAAAGTCGCTTTTGATCTCATAAATACTTTAAATTAGAAAAAGGCTGAATTTGGGCAAATTTTCATTATGACATACGGTAGTTATGTGTTTTTCCGAGAAACCGTTTTGGTAATATATGGCAGGAAAATATTATTTGTATTGGCATTTGGGAATGGTTACTGTATGTATATTGACATTAAGAACATACTTTTAAGTCACTTTAAGCTTCAATTTTGTGCTTAAGTTAACAGTACAACTAAAAATTGGTTTATTCACACTTGTAAAGATCATACGCCGCAATAGAAAAAAAATTCCTAAAAATCAAAATAACTTAAAATCATGAAGTTTGGAAACGGTTCCTGTATATTAACACTAAGGATATACTTTTAAGTCACTTTATACTTCGGTTTTATGCTTAAGTTAACAGTACAACTCAAAATTGGTTTATTCACACTTGTTAAAGATCATACGCCACAATTGGAAAAAATTCCTAAGAAATCAAAATAACTTAAAATCATGGAGTTTGTTAGATTTAGCATTTTCTCGTGATTACAAGAAAGCCTTTTTGTTCTGACAAATACTTTAAATTAAAAAATGATTGAATTTTGGCAAATTTTCATTATGTCGAGGTCATGCATTTTCCGAAACACCATTTTGTCAATATATGGCAAGAAAATATTATTTTTATTTGCATTTGGGAACGGTTTCTGTATATTAACACTAGGTACATACTTTTAAGTCATTTTGCACTTCAATTTTACTCTTAAATGAACAGCACAACTCAAAATTGGTTGGAAGTATTCTAAAAGCAGAGAATTTGTTAGATTCTGTCATGATTTAACAGCAAAAAGGATTTTTATGAGAAACCATTTTTGTCAACAAAATGATAAGATAATGACAAATGTAAGGACTTTTGGGAACGATTATTAGATTATTATATGTTGACATTAAGAACAGGCTGTTATACCTTAAATAATCAAGTGGATTATTAGATTCAGCATTCTCTAACAGTGACTGAAATCATTTTGGCCGCCCCGGTGGCGCAGTGGTCTAAGCGATGGCCTCTGATCATTCGTCCGAAAGGGGTCCGGGTTCGAATCCTGGTGAGGCATGGATGTTGTGTTTGTCTTACGGCACTGGCTCTTTCCCTTCCCTGGAACCAGTGACCCTAAATTAGGGACGGGTGACTGCTTATAGCCCATTGAGTTGCTCACGGTGGTCGTTATACCTCCAATCAAAAAACAAAAAAAGAAAAGAAATCATTTTGTGATCTCACAAATAGTTTAAATTAAAATAGCTGAATTTTTGACAAATGTCATTATTACAGCAACGAGGATATGCATTTTTTTCAAGAACACAATATTCTGTAGTCAAAAGACTTGAAAATAAAGTAAACTTTATGAGTGAAGGAAGATAATGACTTCTGAGAACGGTTTATGAAGTTTAACAGTCTGAAATTAACGTTTGCACAGGGAATAAAAGTTGGTAAATACCTGAATATAATCTAATGAATTGAATACAGGGAAGGGGAATTTTTATTCTTAAAAGCATTTTATCATAAAGGGAGTAGAACCTAGCAATCAACAAAAGCGGATATATAGCTGTTATAACAGCTATAGATACGAAAAGTCTCATCTCGTCTCATAATCAACGTCCGACTTATCGGACGAAAAATTCTTCTCAAACCTAAACTTAATAATTGTAGATAACCAAAAGTTTACTTACTTCAATACGATAGTTGAATTAGAAATACGACGATAACACGGGTGAATATAATCAAGTAAAAATGTTTTGGAACGGTACGTGATTCTGCTTTTATAGCAGAAACTTTGGCACAAGAATGAAGATTTTGCAAGCTACTCTCTCCAGCAGACATAATAAATTCCTTTTCCAGACACTCTTTCGAAACTCCTTTCGTAAACTTTGTTTAATAACAAGCCCAGATGTCTGACGATCGTAAATTTTGTTTATTAATAAACCCCGACGTCTGACTACTCTCTTCAACAGATATATCAAAGTCATTTTCCAGACACTCTTTCGAAAGTCCTTTCGTAAACTTTGTTCAATAACAAGCCTAGATGTCTGACGATCATAAATTTTGTTTATTAATAAACCCCGACGTCTGACTACTCTCTTCAACAGATATATCAAAGTCATTTTCCAGACACTCTTTCGAAACTCCTTTCGTAAACTTTGTTCAATAACAAGCCCAGATGTCTGACGATCATAAATTTTGTTTATTAATAAACCCCGACGTCTGACTACTCTCTTCAACAGATATATCAAAGTCATTTTCCAGACACTCTTTCGAAACTCCTTTCGTAAACTTTGTTCAATAACAAGCCCAGATGTCTGACGATCATAAATTTTGTTTATTAATAAACCCCGACGTCTGACTACTCTCTTCACGAGACACATCAAAGTCATTTTCCAGACACTCTTTCGAAACTCCTTTCGTAAACTTTGTTTAATAACAAGCCCAGACGTCTGATGATCGTAAATTTTGTTTATTAATAAACCCCGACGTCTGACTACACTCTTCAACAGACATATCAAAGTAATTTTCCAGACACTCTTTCGAAACTCCTTTCGTAAACTTTGTTCAATAACAAGCCCAGATGTCTGACGATCGTAAATTTTGTTTATTAATAAACCTCGACGTCTGATTACTCTCTTCAACAGACATATTAGATTCATTTTCCAGACACTCTTTCGAAATCCTTTCGTAAACTTTGTTCAATAACAAGCCCAGACGTCTGACGATCGTAAATTTTGTTTATTAATAAACCCAGACACCCTTTCGCAATTCCATTGGTAAACTTTGTTCAATAACAATTGCCTAGACGTCTGTATATTGCTCAATGCGTTACGCACGCATTTGATGTCATTTCCGAATATATATTATTTTTCTAAAAGATGTAAAAGTATAAATATGAAACCTTTGAAACACTACTTCATCAGTTCGCCACAACCAGCTGCACGACAACTTGCCGATTCATCGTAAGTATCGTATTTTTACTTTTACTAACATTTTTTTTTCTCTCCTAAGTTAAGTTTTCGCTCCTTCCCAAAATTAATGATTCCCGTACCGAGTTAGGTTTCGTTTAATTCGTCAGAAACGTGATTTAAAACGTTACTGTGCGAAAACTCTGGTTAACTTTTCAAAGAAAGTGAAGAAAAGTAAAAGTCAACGGTATTAAAATATGTCGATGTTTTCGGTGCGTGGAGAAAAAACATACGTGTGGATTCGTTTCTTAAACTTTGTTTTAAGGGAACGAAAACTAATTGTGTCAATGAATTAAAAGCAGAGATATTTAGGCAAGTTTTCACAAAAATTAACAGATGGTTGCCGAACTGCTGGGTATCTAAATTGGATCTCGGAAATTAGCGATGCGTATATAACATTCTCAATAATGATTCTGATGCCTTTTTAAAACGGAAAACATCTTCATCATCTTTCTCTCTCAAGTGATTCTTTAGTTAAACAACTATTTATTTTGTGAGGTCATTTCTCTAACAGTACAGCAGAGAAAAACGATTTTTTTATATTATACGTCCGACTTAAGTCGGACGTTGATTATGAGACGAGATGAGACTTTTCGTATCTATAGCTGTTATCCGCTTTTGTTGATTGCTAGGTTCTACTCCCTTTATGATAAAATGCTTTTAAGAATAAAAATCCCCCTTCCCTGTATTCAATTCATTAGATTCCATTCAGGTATTTACCAACTTTTATTCCCTGTGCAAACGTTAATTTCAGACTGTTAAACTTCATAAACCGTTCTCAGAAGTCATTATCTTCCTTCACTCACAAAGTTTACTTTATTTTCAAGTCTTTTGACTACAGGATATTATGTTCTTGAAAAAAATGCATATCCCCGTTGCTGTAATATCGTTCCTGTAATCGTTTCCAAAAGTCATTTGTCAGAAATTCAGCTATTTTAATTTAAACTATTTGTGAGATCACAAAATGATTTCAGTCACTGTTAGAGACTGCTGAATCTAATAATCCGCCTGATTTTAAGGTATAACAGTCTGTTCTTTATGTCAACGTATAGTAATCATTCCCAAAAGTCACTACATTTATCATTATCTTATCATTTTGTTGACAAAAATGGTTTCTCATAAAAATCCTCCTTGCCATTAAATCATGACAGAATCTAACAAATTCCCTGATTTTAGAATACTTCCGACCAGTTTTGAGTTGTGCTGTTCATTTAAGTGCAAAATTGAAGTGTAAAATGACTTAAAAGTATGTACCTAGTGTTAATATACAGTAACCGTTCCCAAATGCAAATAAAAATAATATTTTCTTTCCATATATTGACAAAATGGTTTCTCGGAAAACGCATGACCTCGACATAATGAAAATTTGCCAAAATTCAATCATTTTTTAATTTAAAGTATTTGTGAGAACAAAAAAGGCTTTCTTGTAATCATGAGAAAATGCAAAACCTAACGAACTCCATGATTTGAAGTTATTTTGATTTTTTAGGAATTTTTTCTAACTGTGGCATATGGTCTTTACAAGTGTGAACAAACCAATTTTGAGTTGTACTGTTAACTTAAGCATAAAAACAAAGTATAAAGTGACTTAAAAGTATATTCTTAGTGTTAATATACAGGAACCATTCCCAAACTTTATGATTTTAAGTTATTTTGATTTTTTAGGATTTTTTTTCCATTTTGGGATATGATTTTTAGAAGTGTGAATAAACCAATTTTGAGTTGCATTGTTAGCTTAAGCATAAAAATAAAGTATAAATTGACTTAAAAGTATGTTCATAATGTTAATATACAGTAACCGTTCCCAAATGCCAATGATGCGGAATCCCCCTCTCCCCAAAAAACAAAGCAATACACCAATTTTATTAGACGATATTCTTTGAAGTACACACATAATACGTTTTAAAAGTGAAAACATTCAAGATGGAGATGCGCCAGATGTCACATGCCAGACGCTGATGTACCAGATGGTCGCCAAGATGTAACATGCCAGACGCTGATGTACCAGATGGTTGCCAAGATGTCACATGCCGGACGTGCCAGATGGTCGCTAAGATGTCACATGCTAGACGCTGATGTGCCAGATTGTCACGAAGATGTCACATGCCAGACACTGATGCGTCAGATGGTCACCAAGATGACACATGCCAAACGCTGATATGCCAGATGGTCGCCAAAATGTCACATTCCAGACGTACCAGGTGGTTGCCAAAATGTCACATGCCAGACGCTGATGTGCCAGATGAAGACTACCTACAGACAGAGATATGCCAAATGGTCGCCAAGATGTCACGTGCCAGACGCTATGCCAGATGGATCTCAGATGAAAAGCTACGTACAGACAGAGATGTGCCAGACGCTACCTACAGACAGAGATGTGCCAGATGGTCACCAAGATACCAGATGATACCTACAGACAGAGATGTGCCAGATGGTAAACCAATTTTGAGTTGTATTTTTAATTTAAGCATAAAATTAAAGTGACTTAAAAGTATGTTCTTAATGTCAATATACAGTAACCGTTCCCAAATATTATAACAATTATTATTTTCTTATCATTTGTTGAAAAAAATGGTTTCTCGGAAAAAGCAATACCTTCGTCATAATTTGCCAAAATTCAACTATTTTTTTAATTTAAAGACATGAAAGTATAATTTTTCCTACTCTGTTACAGTGAGGAGTTGTTTGTTTATGAGGGGGGGGGGGGATACATTTTTGTGGGAGATTAATTTCTCACAACACATTTTCATTATGGAGTAACACAATGTGTGGTAGAGTTGTTTGAAGATATTATATGAGAAAATATGGAGTAAAACAATGTGTGGTAATGTGTGGTAGAGTTTGTTTGAAGATATCTTCACAACAAACTCTAGCAACACATTGAGAAAACATACCAAACATAGGAGAATATGTGGAGTAAGACAATGTGTGGTAGAGTTTGTTTGAAGATATCTTCACAACAAACTCTAGCAACACATTGAGAAAACATACCACACATAGGAGAATATGTGGAGTAAGACAATGTGTGGTAGAGTTGTTTGAAGATATTATAGGAGAAAATATGGGATAAGACAATATGATATCTTCACGCACATAGGAGAAAATATGGGGGTGGGGGTAGGACAATATGATATCTTCACACATAGGCAGAAATATGGGGGCAAGACAGTATGATATCTTTACATACATAGGAAAGAAAAAGATATTCAAATAACTCTAACACACATTGGGAAAGTCTCATTTAATCACTGAACTGAGGGGACCAAAAGATTTAATGAATCCTAGATTACAGCTCTGAAGGATAGGTAAACAAATGACTACATCATTAGAGTTGTAGATCTAGGAACTTGTTGATAAGAGTAAAGAAGTGATATTGAATACCACACATTGATGAATACAGGAATCCCCCTTGCAATGGAATAAATGACAATCAATTGGAGTTAAGTGTCTTGTGAGAACAAAAATGTGTGTGACACCTAAACATTTTACAGTTGCTTTATATTGAAATACTAATAAAGAAAACTTTTTATAGTCCCCAGAAAAACTGTGTGTCGAGATTTTTTAATGTAAAGTATTTTATGTGATCAAGATGACTTTATTATCAAAGTATGATTGTTATAATATTCAACAAACATTCCTAAATGCCATTTTACAGTTTTCTTTATCAACGTGGGTGGAGAAATGTGTGTGTGTGTGCATCTTCTGGGGTGTGCTCCTAAACCTTTTACAGCTGCTCGATATTGAAAGGCTGATTAAGAGAAAACTTCATTATCATAATATCACTATCTGCTTAAGGAAAAAAAGAGATTATAAAGTACAAAAAGTCTTGTGTATGGGATAACTTAAACTGAATATATCAAATATATAAGATAGAAGAAACTTTTGTAAATTAAAATGTGAAAAGCCTACATACTAGGGTTTTCCATGTTCTCTACAGACTTTAATCATAATCTAGTACTTAGAAAGTAATTAAAGTCTGTAGAGAACACGGAATGTTGAATGTAGACCTTAGTATGTAGGCTTTTGTAAATTATAATATGAAAATTACAAAACCTTATCCTAAGGCCTGTGCTTCGCTTGGCCTCCGGAATGCTTTAGTATTTTCATATTGTAATTTACAAAAGTTTCTATGTTATAGTTTATATTTGATATTTTTATGTATTGTACCTGTAAAGTTGTAAGAGGAGAAGATGGAATTACCAAGAAGCAACATGGGATACAATATAATTTTGAGAAGACTTATGAAATCACAAGATAGGTTTCATTATTGGAATAATCCACTGCTGGATCTCCCTACCAAGTTTCTTCCACATCTGTCTGTCTTAAATCTGTCTCCTCAATTCTTTAATACCACACATTGGAAGATATCTTTCAATCACTGAACTGGAGGAGGGGGACACAAAAGATTAATGGATCCTGGATTATACTCTGCAGCTCTGATGGGTAGGTAGTTGTAAAACAAATGACTACATCATATTATGCCATTATTTTGAGCATGGCACACACTGTTGTAGAAGAAACTTGGGAAGAGAGACTTTTGTATAGCAGTGGATTAATAATGATCAATTGGAGAATTTTTTGTGCTTTGGAAGACATTGACAGAGAATTTATTTTCCCTCCCCCATAACAAGAACTATCTTGTTACAGACATATCAAGAACATAATTCTTCCAGAGTCAATTATAAATACAACATCACCTCAATGAAGAACACTACCTGATATGTTTCAATAATTAGAAACTGTTGGTTCATTCTAATATTTCTTCCTACCTAAGATATGGAAACTACAGAATTAAAAACAAAACTTACATTTCCACTTACCTTTATGTTTATTCAATTGTGTGTGTGTGTGTTGTGTAGTGTATTGTATTTCTTTTTTTTTTATTCCATTTTTGAGATGCCTGTTATTTCTTTCAAGCAGATCAGCAGCAGCACCACATTGTCAACAAATCATACTTGTGAATTCGATAACGATATAAACAGACTGATTCTATAACGATATTCATAAAATATTATTTCGTCAGTCTTTTTAAAGATCTAAATGTCTTGAAAACCAATTTGAAGAGGGAAAAAAGATTAATTTATGAAAAAATAGAGGAAATCATTTTACAATTTAACTATATGGATCGTGTAACCATCGAAATTTCAAAAATGAGAGTGAGGAAATTTTAGGCATCTCAAAATTTTTTTTTTTTTTTGATTGGAGGTTTAACGACCACCGTGAGCAACTCAATGGGCTATAAGCAGTCGCCCGTCCCTAATTTAGGGTCACTGGTTCCAGGGAAGGAGAGAGCCAGTGCCGTAAGACAAACACAACATCCATGCCTCACGGGATTCGAACCCGGACCCCGTTCGGACGAATGATCAGAGGCCATCGCTTAGACCACTGCGCCACCGGGGCGGCCATCTCAAAAATGACCTCTCGGAAATGATAGTTATTTTTTTATTGTTGTAATTAAGAAATAACGTCTCTCAATTATTTTTTTATTGTTGTAATTAGGAAAATATAAAGCATAAGATAGAAACTTTTATAAATTAGAATATGAAA
Organism: Macrothele yani; assembly: GCA_039090855.1. NCBI lineage: Eukaryota > Metazoa > Arthropoda > Arachnida > Araneae > Macrothelidae > Macrothele > Macrothele yani. Next base: position 62,583,044 of record CM077009.1, on the reverse strand, counting down.
ATACAAAAGCGTTCCGGAGGCCAAGCGAAGAAGCGCAGGCCGTAGGATAAGCTTTTGTATTTTCATATTATATATAATTTACAAAAGTCTACATACTAAGGTCTACGTTCAACATTCCATGTTCTCTAGTTACTGTTCTTTGTCTTCAAATACCATTCACTGGAAACAGAAAGAAAGGGACGTCATATTGTGCAGAAGCACGACGACCTCTCTCCCATTACGAACTTTTGTTGCCCAGCAACACCAACACGCTTGTTTTTTATTTTTTTTTATTGGAGGTTTAACGAGCACCGTGAGCAACTCAATGGGCTACAAGCAGTCGCCCGTCCCTAATTTAGGGTCACTAGTTCCAGGGAAGGGAGAGAGCCAGTGCCGTAAGACAAACACAACATCCATGCCTGACCGGGATTCGAACCCGGACCCCTTACGGACGAATGTTCAGAGGCCAGCGCCTTAGACCACTGCGCCACCGGGGCGGCCACGCTTGTTTCCCCGCTCCCATGTATGAACATGGGATCGGTTCCACCGGTGTTTCACACACGCCCCGAAACACACACCACGGTTCCACAAGCAAGGACACTCACACCCCCGACGCAACACCATACAAACCGACGGCGGAGTCTCCTAGAACGACGGAGAGACAAGGCCCTTCGAAACGTTCATGTAGGAGGAAATTCCTCCTTCGGAGGAGACCCCGTGACATAGTCACCCAACGGATGACAACATCAGAGGAGGCAACGGCGGAGAGCAACAGGCATCTCCAAAAACGAGGAAGCCTCTCCCCTAAAGCCCCGACGCAACACCATACATACCGACGGCGGAGTCTCCTAGAACGACGAAGGGACAAGGTCCTTCGAAACGTTCATGTAGTAGGAAGTTCCTCCTTCGGAGGAGACCCAGTGACATAGTCACCCAAAGGATGACAACATCAGAGGAGGCAACGGCGGAGAGCAACAGGCATCTCCAAAAACGAGGAAGCCTCCCCCTAAAGACACACACACACAGAACCGGCACACGCCAGACACACACCATCAGACAACAACAAAAAAACTCCCCCAGGCATCCACTCCACAAAAAAAAAAAACACGCATACACACAAAAATAAATAAAACACTCTCGCAAGCAACACCCCCGAAGCACAGCACAGCGAACGCGGAAACCGGGGTCCGGAAACCGAAGCTGGATCCGAACCGCAAAGCAGAAGTGGCTGAAACGAAACAAAAAGCACCGAATCGACCGATCGGGGGTCCGGAAAACGGCATCTCCGGAGCCCCTCACGCTCGATCCGAGAAGTTAGTAGAACACACAAACCATGTATCAACGAAACAAAACATCAACCAAAAATTCAAAAGGATCCGTAATGCAGGATTGCAAGCCGAAACAAGGGGGGTGGGTGGGAGGGGGTTAAGTTCTCCAGTGGAAGAAGTACTTTTCCCTAGTACCGGTAACAATCCGAGGCCAGAAGACCCACCGATACCTGAAGGCACGGTCCGAAAGGGAGTGGGCGTCAAGTTCAACCCTGTTCCGGATCTCGCACTTGACCTGCCAGGCAACTTTCATAGGGCTGAATCCCACATTACCGTGATTACAATAAAGAACTCTGTTCCTCTCTCTCCAGATTTTGTACGTCGTCTCCGTAATGATGAGTCTCCAGACATCCCTTCCCGCTTTGGGACCGGGATACTGGTAGAAAACATGCTGAGGCATAAACTGCTGAGGGCGGCCGGCCCAATCCCAGACCAACCGCCAATCCTGCACAGCCATAGGGCAACTAAAAAACAAGTGGTGTCTATCTTCGATAAGATTGCAGGAAAGACACCTGTCAGTGACAGCACCATCCCACCTGCACTGCCGTTTCTTCGTAGGAAGGACATCATGCGCCAAACGTAACTCAAAGTCCCGTTTTTTGCAATCAACCCCAGCAGCATGGACACACATCCACGCCTCCCTCTTATTGAAGTTAACAACATTGAACTCAATGATCTTCTCCCTGGGTCTAGGAAGGATATGAAAGTACATCTGCTTCAAGTTATTCCCGTTCCGGTTGGCCTCCGCAAGGGCCTGAAGGTGCCCACCAAGCTTGTAACACTTATGGGTAGTTTCCCTGCGGGGCCCGAAAAAACGATAGCCAGGCAAGAACTTGTCCGCGGATAATCCAGTCAAAAAAGACACAAAGTTCTTACACGGATGAGAGGAGTTAAGAGCCCCTTTAGTACTACGAAACTGGAGTGCGCTGAACCAAGAGGAAAGGTGTTTAACCTCTAAACCGCCTTCCTCCCTAGGACAAAAAAGGGCGGCTCTGGCTATCGCCTCAACGGCCTTACCAGCCCAGATGAAGGCAAAAATCTCCCTCTCCAATAACCTCAAAAGACTCCGAGTGGGTGACTCAAGCTCTCCGGCAAAAAGCACACTTTGACACCAAGAGGGCATTGGCCAACTTAGCACGATTAGTCATTGAAATATGAAGCTTCTGCCACCTATCCCTTTCTTTCCGCACGTTAGAGAGGATGTCCCTCCAAGTTTTCTTATGAACACCGTCTCTATCGAAAAGGATACCCAGTATCCTGACGGGTCCATCGGTCACCTCCAGCCCATGAACGGCAGTGCAATCCCATCTTCCCCAGAGCACCAGACTGGACTTATCATCATTCAGCTTAGCACCGGTGGCCCCACAGTACCCCGCGAAGACCTCCCGGACCTTAGTCAGACTTCCTTCCGAGTCCACAAAGAAGGTGACATCATCAGCATACGCCAAGTACTTCATGGAGTACGCACAACCAGGAACAGGAACACCTTTGATGTTCGGGTGCGCCAGAACCTTCCTCAGCATGGTCTCGATGACCAAAACAAACAACAATGGAGAGAGAGGGCAGCCTTGTCTCACTCCTCTTCCAACCTCAAAGAGGGAAGAAAGACGGCCAGAAACAATAACTCTCCCATTGAGGTCTCTATACAACGAGTCCACAGCCCTTCGGAATATTTCACCAAAGCCGTGAGCTTCCAGCAACTTCCTGATAAAATCGTGGGAGACCCGATCAAAGGCTTTGCTTTGATCCGCAGAAAACATTCCCAGCTTAAGATCTCTTTCGGTAACGTAAGTGACCAAGTCTCTTACGCACCTGATGTTGTGAAACATTTGTCTCCCACGTATACTGCAGGTCTGACCAACACCAACCAGCTTCTCCGCAACCTGCAATAGCCTAGCATTGATGATTTTTGCCATGATCTTGTAATCAATTGTAGACAGAGACACTGGTCTCCACCCACCAAGATCCCTGGCAGGATTCTCCGGGGTCTAACAAAGCAGAGTAACAATACTGGTTCTCATAGTTTCAGTCATGATTCCTCTATTCACAATGTGGTTGTAAATTCTACAAAGCCACGGAGCCAGAATATTGGAAAATTTCTTATAGAACTCGGCCGGCAAGCCATCAATACCAGGAGACTTGTTGAGCTTGAGATCCAGGATCGCAGTCTTGACCTCATTATCAGTAAACTCCCTTTCCACGAGATTCCTATCCTCCTGCACAAGAACCGGCGTGCCTTCCAACCAGGCATCCATAACCTCAGAGGCCACAGCTTCCTTGCTGAACAACTCCACCGTAATAGTCCACGGCGGCCTTCAGAATGACGGGGAGATCCCTGACTTCCCTGTTGTCGATATCAAGACATTGGAGGTTCTCCCTAACTCTCTCAGCCTCCATCTTCCTGAAAATGTAGTTTATGTCACTCTCCTGCCGGAGCACTTTCGAGGGAGCCGGTCAATTTGACCGCCGAACCCTCTTCCTTAAAAAAATGACTGATCCTACTTCTAACGTTATTAATCAGAGAGGAATTACAACCTCCTTCCTCTCCACGAATCGCCGCATTCAGGATATTCATTAAAATCATGTGACGATTCCTCCTTTCCATGGCAGCCAGCCTACCTTTCTTCATAAGGTAATCCTTAATCTCATTTTTAACCCTCTCCCACACGCCGCACTCATCGTCCGTAATCGTGGCTATCCCAGCGTTCAAAATAGAACGAAGGTGCACCAACGTTTCTTCGTCTTCTAACATGGAGACGTTCATTCGCCAGGGGTTGCACCCCTCTCTCTCGGAACCGGGACACAGACATTCATCATGACGGCCGAGTGGTTAGAAATGTACCTCAGAGGGGAGTTAGGGCTGAAAATTTCAACTTTGTCAATCCAATCAATCTTGGAGACAAGAAACATATCAATGCAGGACGCACTGGTCCCTCTCTACCAAGTGTAGCCTGTCTCTCTAGGGTTAAGAGTTCTCCAGACATCGTAAAGACCCTGAGTGTCCAGAATAGCTTTAATCACGTTCTCATAGGCTTTCAGACCACCTACCATTGCCCGCCCTATCAAGGTGACTATCGATGACGGCATTAAAGTCTCCGCCGACAATCAAGACGTCCTCCGAACTCCTAAAGAAAAACGGGAGCTGGTTGTAGAACGACCGTTGCATGTTTCCCTGGTTCGGAGCGTAAACACAAACAAGCTTCATGGACATACTACCACTGTGAACGGTCAGAGCAATCAGCCGACCCTCCCCGTCTGTTTGAAATTGTGAAATATATCTCTCAAACTTCTCTTTAAAAATAATGGCAACACCCGTGTAACCGGTACTGCCTAAAGAGTACCTAAACCTGAGCCCGGAATTTCTTCGAAAGGCAAACAACTTGGCCAAGTCCGTATGATGCGTCTCCTGAATCATAAGGAAGTCCAGATTACTCTGGCGGAAGAATCCTTCAAGCCAACAATGCTTCTCCGCAGAGTTAAGGCCTTGAACATTCAACGTACCAATCCTAATGTTGGTGCCGAGAAAATTGACCCTACTGGTATGCATACTTACCTTGGGCTGAAAAGGGAAAGTGGAGATTAAACAAAGACAAAAATAAACAAGAGTCATGAAAACTTGGAAACGGAGAGAGAGGAAAAGAAACCACATTACTTGTCAAATTTCACCTTCTTTGCTGCACCGCGATCCATTTTCTCAGCAGTAAAACTCTGGCCGTTTGCCGTCGGAACGACGTTACCTGTGCCGTGCAACATCACAACGGACGCCGCGGCAAGCTCGTTGACGGCCTTAAAATTAGCTGCCGTGAATTCTTTGTCAGAGTTTTTAAACTTACTCTGGTACTGGTGCTGTAAGTTAGCCCGAACAGGGTCCACATCTTCATCATCACCCGTCACAGGCTCTGTAGAAGCCCAGAACTTGCCACTTATTGCCTCAGTACCAGAGTGCTGGCGAACCTGCGCACCACCAACACCGACAGCCCGGACTCCATCAAGCGGAGCCCAGATTGTCCCGGCAGTCTCCGGCATCGCCTCCGAGTCAGCGGCGACGTGGCTGCCGCTCGTGGTCGTAGCGCGTCCAAGCACAAGTGCGCCTCCGGGACCCCCGACGTGCTCAGATAGCCCATCGGAGGGTGGAGTAAGGTATGCAGCTTCCCTTTCGGGAAGACGCATGACCTGACCATCCACAGCCGCGGAGGAAGACCGCTGCCCCCTTGCGTTGGCCAGGAGGGCAGGTGCCCTCATATCCGTCCCTTCCCATTGACCGGTGTCGTTGGGAAGATCCGGAAATAAATCATGCACAGGGTCAGTGGAAACCAAATTCACCTCCTTCGCACCAAAACATTGGACTTCAGATTTTTCACGGTTCGTGGCAGCACCAAAACACTCAATAACACTATTATCACAATCATTATCAACAAAATTACTACAATTATCAGTCAAATCATTAGAAATATCAATATCACTGTCATCATTACATTCTATATCATCTTGAGATCTTTCACTAATAGCAATTCTCTCCTCAATACTCTCATTAAGATCAGAATCATACTTACTGCCCTCCGTACCATCAGCACTGGAGGTCTCCCCTTCTTCGCTGGACATCTCACTACCTCCAGACTCGGTTCGAGCACTACTGGGAGTCTGAAGGCCCTTAGGAATGGTTTCACTAGGAATATCAACCTCCATATTCTTATCCTCAGTATCGTCACAATTTTCAGCCATCCCACTACGCTCTACAATACTCACACTTCCGGGGATAGACTGAAGAACGCGAACCTGTTCAGGAGTCAAATTCCTTGACTTTTTAATAACCTTCGTAAAACCTTCCTCATCCGAACTCGAAGAAGACAGACCCCGCTTCCCATCTTCACCAATAGGAACGGTTTCTCTTTTCTTCGCTGTAAAAGAAACACTCTCTTTAGTATCCTTACCTGTATTGTTGCCTTTCTTAGGCACAACACTTACCTGTTGTTTCTCCAGAGCCCCTTGTGCTTGCACCGAGCTGAGAATTTGGTGGGCTCCTTCTGTTTTGCTCGAGATCTCAGCCTCGGCAACACTTCCTGAGCCCCCTCCTCCTCAGCGTGGCAAGCCTCCATTTCGTCATCACGCTTGGACTGTTCGCCCCCTCCAAGCATCTGCGCAAAGGACCTCTGACTGCAGGCCTTCCTCTGGTGGTGCGGAGATTTGCAATTTCCACACACCTCCTTGCAATCTTCAGCTGAGTGCCCTAAAATATGGCAATTGCTACAAGTGAACTTTTCACAGTCCACAGCAATGTGTCCAGCGTGGCTGCAGCGTCTACACACCCGAATCTGGCCCCTGTAAATGTTCATGCAACGCTGACCGTTCACTTGCATAAAGTTAGGAATAGGCTCCTTCATATCAATGGAAATTACACGGGTACCTGACAAGGCCCCTTTCATGTGGGGATCATTCTCCTTTCTCACTTCAAACTTAACGGTCCTCACCTTACCAAATTTCGAAAAAGCAGTAGCAACCTCAGCATTGGTGATGCCGCAATGCAGATATTTACAAAAAACTAACTTCACATTTGTCTGGGCGTTAGTGCACTTCATCAAAGTATTGTTGCACTCAACCTCACAATCAAGAAGCTTGTAATAATGCTCCCTCTTATTAAGCACCACTTCTAGTTTGTTTTTATTTGCCTCTTGGATCAGGGCAAAAACTGGAGTCGAAGGAGACCCTAAATGTTTATACAGCGCTAAACAAACGTCTGTAGCAGAAATACCCTTATGGGTGACAACAATAGCGTTAGCCCTATCGGGCTCAGTCTTAGCAGCCATCGTGGAAGAGGACAAAAGTCCGACCCCTCCAGAAGCTCACACAACAGAAAAAGTTTATAAAACACAAACCCTCGCTAAAGAAAAATAAGCAAAAAGTACTTACCTATTCTCCTAAGCGTGGTAATCCAAACGAACAGGCACAAGCACACACACAACACTTAGCACGTGGCCGCAAAGAAAGGCACGTGGTCGCAAAAACAAATGCACGTGGCCGCAAAACTAATGCACGTGGTCGTTAATCAAAAGCGGTACAGAGTTATTCAAAAATACCGACTCCGGAACTTCCTGACTAGTGGCGGAGCAAAGTTCTCCGAAATTTGAAGTGAGAGAAAAAAAAAATTAATGGTCCACCAGGTAATTGCCAAGATAGCGAACAAACAATGTCAAAAAAACGCCATCTTGGAATCGAAAAGGCAATCGATAAACGATCTGAATATAACTTGCAGAAAACAAGACACAGTGACCTGCCACAGCTCCAATACGGCCGGCACGAGCGCCCTGCTAGACCACCAGGCACCGCACTCTGCGCCGGCACACGCACCCGGGTGGGCGGCCAGACACGCGTCCCTCCTCCCGAACGGACGTTTGACGAAGAGCAAATAAAGTTGAATAAAAACGGCAACTACATGCCTTTCCAAAATCCACGGAAACTCTGGCTTCGCTTCCTGCTTTAGCAAAATGAACGAACGCCTGACATTGCTGCTGAACGTCGAAGTCACGCCTCAGTTGCCCTCTTAGCTCTTATTTCTTATTCTAATTATAATCTTCTATATTAGTTCTTATTCCTAATTATCACAATCTTTTCCAATTTCTAAGTACTAATTTGTACAAAATTAGTATTTTTTGGTTCTTAGCTCTTATTTCTTAGTTCTTATTCCTAATTATCACAATCTTATTTCTATTTTATTAATAATAATTAGGAGCATTGTAAGTACGTCTTTAGTCTCTGAATTCTTATATAATACTGTTACCCGCCTACCCAACACCAAACGAAAACGAATATTATCGGTAGGTTTAGAAGCCAATTCACCAACAGCTGTATGGCTTGAAGGATGAAATTTTCTCTAGGAGTAGGCATGGGAGCAGGCAGAGCGTCTTGTAAATAGTTTCATAGGGGAAAGATGAAGTAATAGAGTTGGAAGAATATGTCACAGGTGGGAAATTTCTCTTCACTGTGGCTAAGTAAAAAGCACCTTTAATTGTTAACATTTGGAAAACATGGCTTGGCGTGGAGAGGGTGAGTAGGAAAATTAACGAGTTGTCCGAAGAAGACTGGAGGTCTCATGGAAGTTGGTAGTTCCTCAGACTTGGTAATACCTTGGTTTCAGGTGGTGTACTAGTTAGGGAATTAATAGAGAAGACTGGGGAATCGGGAATAAATGCTAGGGCATTAAAAGTCAGCATCATGCCAAATCGTGAATTATCATTGGTTCGTGGGCAAGAGGCAGAATGCCGACTCCGGAAACCAGACTGCGCTAAACGTAGTTTTGCTTGTTTCTGGTTTCCGTGATCGCTGGAATTTTAAGACATCAATAAAAATTTACGGGTAGGAAGTTCGGGTAAGGAGAATTACATGCGGGGCTTGCTATATGGTCGGATGGATTGGATTGGAGGTTTAACGACCACCGTGAGCAACTCAATGGGCTATAAACAGTCGCCCGGCCCTAATTTAGGGTCACTGGTTCCAGGGAAGGGTAAGAGCCAGTGCCGTAAGACAAACACAACATCCATGCCTCACCGGGATTCGAACCCGGACCCCTTTCGGACGAATGATCAGAGGCCACTGCGCCACCGGTGCTGCCTACATGGTCGGAATTGCATGTTTAAGGTTACATAGCTCTCCTATACTTTTAAGGGCCAAATAAAGGTCATATGTGCAACTTCGGCTAGGAATAAACCCCGGATAATTTGTAAGTAAAACAAATGGAATAGTCATTTCAGTAGCACAATTTCGTTGACCGCAAGGATCAGCCAAAAGTATCTAAAAGAAGGAACAGTAATTTGTTTGAAAAATAAAAATATACATAATTCATTTTGACTATATTATAGCTTTTCCAACAAATTACTGATAAATAAGACTCTGGCAAGGAGAAATTATAGGGGTCGTTGATTGTATAACGTTGGAATTATAACACAGCAGAATTAAAAGTAACATTTACAGATAGGAAGTTCGGGTAAGGGGAATTACAAGCTGGGTTTGCCATATGGTCAGAATTTCGTGTGTAAGGTTACATGGCTCTCCTATACTTTTACTTTTAAGGGCCGAACAAGGTCGTATGTGCAATTTCTGCTAGGAATAGACCCGGGATAGTTTATAAGTAAAAACATATGCAACAGTCATTTCAGTAACATTTACAGATAGGAAGCTCGGGTAAGTCATTTCAGTAACATTTACAGATAAGAAGTTCGGGTAAGTCATTTCAGTAACATTTACAGATAGGAAGTTCGGGTAAGGGGAATTACAAACTGGGTTTGCCATACGGTCAGAATTTCGTGTGTAAGGTTACATGGCTCTCCTATACTTTTACTTTTAAGGGCCGAACAAGGTCGTATGTGCAATTTCTGCTAGGAATAGACCCGGGATAGTTTATAAGTAAAAACATATGCAACAGTCATTTCAGTAACATTTACAGATAGGAAGCTCGGGTAAGTCATTTCAGTAACATTTACAGATAAGAAGTTCGGGTAAGTCATTTCAGTAACATTTACAGATAGGAAGTTCGGGTAAGGGGAATTACCAGCTGGGTTTGCCATATGGTCAGAATTTCGTGTTTAAGGTTACATGGATCTCCTATAATTTTACTTTTAAGGGCGGAACAAGGTCGTATGTGCAATTTCTGCTAGGAATAGACCCGGGATAGTTCCTAAGTAAAAACATATGCAATAGTCATTTCAGTAGCACAATTTAGGTGACCGCAAGGATCAGCCAAAAGTATCTAAAAGAAAGAGCAGTAATTTGTTTGAAAAATAGAAATATAATACATAATTAAATTTTAGCTATATTGTCAAAGAATATCTAACTGATAATATATTATGCGGTAAAGAATTGCCGAAAGTATTACACAGAAGCCAACGTTACAGGCTGATGCCGCAGGATATCGGAGCAGACTGAGTTGGACTGAGCATGCGTGTTTGTGTTCAAAGAATATAAACACTTGTTTGTATTGGCGTTTTGTTGTTCTCATCCAGATCTGCGTTTATATTACAGCCATGAAATACACCCACTCCATTCCCATGAATAACAATTCATGGAATGGAGTGGATGAATAACAAGAAAAAATTTGAAACCTCTTGAAACAAATATCCTGGAAAACCATTAAAACAGCGTTTGTTGAAAAAAAAAAAAAGAATTATACGCGTACAAAATTCATTAATTATTTGAAAGAAAAAAAAAGCAACGCTATGTGGTGTACTCATCCATGGGTTGAATACACAAGACTGGGAGGAATTCGCTTCTAAAAATAACGAGCAGTAAAATAAAATATCTTTTACTCTTTAAAACAAATGTAGCTTCGGACAACGGAAAGGAAAGACACAACGTTAAAAATGTAACAGAATGTGACATGAACCCGGGTAAATATATATTTATTCTACAATCTCTTTTCAAGACGGCAAGACAGTACAAAACTTTGAAAAGCGACTCTCAGTATGCACACGCCTTGAAAATGGGTGAAGTTCCCTTAAGGTTAAAAAACAAAACAAAAAACTATCGTTACGTTGAAAAAATTAATTTATCAATTATATGAAACTGACTTTTATGAAAAATACCTCGTAATATTGTAAAATGAAAGAGGGAAGCATTCGATTACACATTGCATACCAAAGAGACAGCTTTAAGCATGTACTCGAACGTGACGAATTAGTCCGGTCGGTAGAGAGCTCAGCTGTCACGCCAACGGCCGAAATTCAAACCTACTCAGATACAAACGGGTGTTTTTCCGATCTGTTGAGAAAATCAAGCTTCGTAAGGGTAGAAAAAAAATTGTAGCTTTGGGAAACTGCGGTTGTCTTTGCTTTTTTTTTTTTATTATTATTATGGCTACTACTGGGAAATTGGCGGACAGTGCTGGCCCAGCAAGACTGTTTTTGCTGGGTACCTAATGTTTATGTTTTGTGGGACCCATTCCTTTGTTTTGCTACTGAGAATTCCATGCAAACAATTTTTAATACGAAGTACCACGAATCCCATGGAAATTCAAAACCAGCCTCAGCATTTTTGACATTTAAGGTATATTGTAAATATGAAATTCATGCCAAGCAACCTAGTGTTACTATGGTGCTTAAAGTGAGAATAAAACTGCTAAAATTTCCTTAAAATAATATTAATTGTTAATGTATATATTTGTTTCACCAAAAGAAGGGACAGGAGGGATACTCAGAAAAGAACAACAAAAACAAATGCTTTAGTAGACCCAATGAGACCGAAGGAAACAATCGCAGATCAAAGCTTCGCTTCCTTTCCGTGAAATAGGCTTCCCGTCCCGTGTCCCCTACGCTTTTTGCGCCTGAATGTTAACTTTCCCACAGAGCATCTACGGCCGTTTTACATGGTGGCGCTGCTGTCACCTGTTTTACGTTATCTCAACGAGAGTTGAGCTTCTTCACGCGAAGCGCTTATATTCTTTGATATTGTACCTTTTCCAACAAATTACCAACAATAGGGGTCGTTGATTGTTTCTCGCTGTTCTGTTTTTCTTCTTTGGGAGTCGTGGAAGCATTTCTCTAATCCCTATTTTTCTTGACAGTCTGTGCTTCTCGAAGCACGACCCCAAAGCGAAGACTTGACTTTTTTAATAAAATAGGTTCAGTGACAACGAGCTGCTAGTACAGTGCCTAGAAGAATTAGTGTGTCGTGCTCGCAGAAAAACTTGCTGCCCGCAATCATGAAAGCGGTAGATGGCGCTGCCATCGGATGTCACGTCGCTTTTCAGGGAGGAAGGATGACGAAAACGCACATCTTTCTATGACACACAACCAGCTCGCCAGTATTATGTGTACTCCTGGAACGATATTTTATAAGCAGATAACTTAAGTATATACGAAATAATCGACACACCTCTTTCACCACCACCCTCAAAAAAAGAACGAACGGAGTGCTCAAGATTCATTAATAAGGGTTAGCACAATGCAAGTTAAGCTTTGCATTGTGCTAACGTCAACATTAATGTTAGATATTTCGGAAGTTTTAGACTCATACATGGGTTGCATTATGCAAAAACACTGGATACCAATATGCAGTTTACAATCACTGAAACGTCAACTTACAGTATAAAGTAAAAATTAAAAAAAAAAATGTTCTGCTCCTCAAAACCTTACCGGAAAAAAAAAGGGGGAAATACTTTCTGAATGAGACATCGGCTTTATAATTTGCATTCCAATAATCTAATTAGGTCTTGAAATTCAGTAACCTAAAAACTTTATAAATTATTTAATAATGTACTTCATTTTTCAGCAATGAGTGACTAAATTTCTTGGTAAGAACATGGGATCAAAATAAATATTTAAACTTAATGCTTTTCATTTTTTGCTTTCCATTTAGTTGGCTTTGAAAAGAAGCCTTTTAATGAGTTGAAAATAGAATACAACAAATGCGATTACTATTTTTAAAATTGGTCTATTTTCTAATAATATACCAACTGTAATCCATTTATAAAAATCATTCCTAAAAAACCTTGCCTGTGATACGATAAAAAAATACTGAATGTATATGATGACATTCTTTTAAAGAAAAATATTTATAACATTTTTCTTTACTTTTCTTCACCTTATAATAATTATGTGATTAAATTTGCTATTCAAATGGGTTTGCAGTGAAGAGAGGAAAATTCTTTTGCACCTTAAGTAAAAAGTTTAATAAGGTAAAAATTAAGAAGTGGGTGTTCATGGAGTCTGTCTAAATGGGATAATTCTACGCAGTTCCAGTAAACTATTTTTACCCTTAAAAAAAAGGAAATTATTAATGTAACATACACACAGGCGTAACGTGGGGAAGGCACAGTAGGGCATGTGCCCCCCTCTTAAAAATTGGGAAAACTAATTAGTCGTTCGCCTTTTAAATGTCTTTTAAATTTGAAAAAATAGTAGGTATGGCTTCACGCTTGAGTAATGGTTTGTCTCGGCATGTTAGAACTTCCTTACCTTGAATAGTGGAACGATAATGCATCTCCATGAATTTAGATTCAAAGTACAAGGCACATACAACACAACTTTCATCAAGTTTCTTATCTGCTCTGGGAATTGCCTTATCCCATTTGCTCAACATATCAGGAATTTTGGGGACAGCAAAGAGTGATATTTTATGTTTGCAGGATTTATAGCCAGTATTACATCCTGGCACAAAACAGCTGCTTTGCCTTTTCCGTTTTCTATGTTCTTTATTATTTGCTAATGCAGAATTTCCCAGTCCTTTCATAGCTGACATTATTTCCCTATGATCTTATAACTGTTGCAGTCGATTTCAGTTCTGCACTTAAGTTTAACCACACAGTAGGTTTAACACGTGACCAGTGTTTCTTTCAGGACTTTTTGGCCGGGGGGCAAATGGAACCTTAGAAGAGGGGGCAAGTTTTCCATTTACTATATATATAATTTTAACTACTATATTTACATATATAGAAGTAATTACTATATATCTAGCACAGGGGCGCATTTAGATGGGGCATTGCCCCCCCCCGGGAAAGTGTTTCATTTTTTTTGTTTTTTGGTTAAAATGCGACTTACATTAGAAAAAAATGCCTTAATTTTATAAAAATGTATCAACTTAAAAAAATGCTTTAATTTTTCTTCAATTTTGCATTAACTTTATTTTTTTCCAGATGGTGAATTTCAAAAACTCCCCCCCCTGTTCCCCCGAAGAAAAATTCTATATACATCCCTGATATAGTAATTACTTCTTCAAACATTTCAGGAATAACAAACTTTTTTCAGCTAAAGAAGGGGGGGAGAGGGTCCGCAGGCTTGAAATTTTTATCAATTAAAATGTATTCAACGCACTCTTGATCCTCAATCACGATTTCCAGACAATTAGATATGATTAGTCTACTTATTGTATTTTGAAGAATATCATGAGTCGTAAAACACTTTTTAATAAAATAAACAATAGTTAGCACCATTTTAATAAATATTTAAAAAGTATAATTGGAGAAATATTTGTAGCATAAAAAGAAACGAAACTTCCTTTTTCATCACAGCCTGAATTTATTAAAATTTGGTTCGGTAACCTAAAATGTCTCGGGGGGGGGGGATGGTCGTTTCCGGGAGGGCTTCGCCCCCTGGATGTATGCCTGAAAGAAACACTGCGCGTGACAGCCAATACTTGATCAACTTCTACATCTTCACGAAAAAAAGTTACTAATTTCGGAAATAAATTTCGTTATAAACAATCCACAGTTGAATAAAACTAGCACACTAACACCCGAATAAGCCTATTGCGTTTTAGTGATCAACTGTTGAACTACCTAGTACATTACTGTTATGATCGAGCTACAACGAATTAGCAAAGATACTGCCAAAAAGATTTCCCTCCACTAACCTTTGTTTTGTGAAAATTTGAAGCTTCGTAAGGCAGCAAATCCTTGGCAAACAAACTTCCCACCAATGAATAGCATGAAGCCGATGAAGCATCCTAACGTAACTTCCGATGCCAGCGCCTTCTTTCATTTCATGACGATTGGTCACAAAACCGTGAGGGACATCTTAGGGAGCACGTCACACTAATTCTTCTAGGCACTGTACTGCTAGTATGGTAAGTCAACTGATTCATCTCTGATAAACCGTTGGAATTTCGAGTACGTGTCGGGCCGCCCGCCCGGGTGCGTGTGCCGGCGTGGAGCACGGTGTTGGCGGCCTTTGTGAGGTGCTCGTGCCAGCCGTATGTGAGTGCCTAGACTTACCAGTGCCAGAAAAGTACAAGTCGTCATGGCCACGCTATCGATTCAAGATGGCGGTCACTTTCCCTTCTTTGGTGATCTCTAGTGAACATAATATTTGATTTTCGGCGGATTTTTTTCTTCTATATTTGTAGAAGGACTTCGCTCCGCTGATAATCCGGAGGTTCCGACTGCGGTATTTTTGGACTTAGCCTTTACCGCTATTGTTCAGCGAGCACGTGGTCTTCACTGTTAGTGTTGCGAGCACGTGGTCTTCACTGTTAGTGTTAGCGAGCACGTGGTCTTCATTGTTAGTGTTGTGTTTTGTGTGCCTTTTACTTTGGATTACTTAAGAAAGAACTGTAAGTACTTTTTACATTATTTTCATTGAGTAGAACTTGTTTTCGTGCTTTTTATACATTTTTTTATTTGTTAAAGGACAGAATTTGGTCCTAAACAATGGCTTTGAGCAAGGCCTCGGCTAAGAAGGAAAACTATCTCCTTGTTACCCATACGGGTCTTACTGCTTCCCAAGTCGGTAAAGCGATCTGGGAACACTTGGTTTCACCTGCTGAACCGCTTTTTCATTTTGTGCGGGTAGTGAATCCGCGACAATTTGAGATCGTTTTGAAGCGTACTGACTATTATTTGCAGCTCGTGGGCAAAACTCTCCACCACGAGTCGTCCGAGATTCACTGTTCTAAAGCGGACACAGACATTAAAGTTGTCTTCGGTAAGTACCTCCCATGCCAGGTAACTAATGAAGCGGTTAAAGCCGTTTTCAATTATTTTGGAAGGGTGCTTAATGTTAAGTGTGACTTTAGAAAGTAGACTGAAATATACATGAAAGGTGCCTTCTCGGGAACGAGAATTGTCACCCTCGACATGGACAAAGCCGTTCCTAATTTCATGTATGTTTCCCATTTTAGATGTATGAATGTGTACAATGGGCAGGTCCGTGTGTGCCGGCGATGTGGACACGGGGGGCGCATCGCTGTTGACTGTGCAAAATACTCTTGCGAGAATTGCAGAGCTCTGAGTCATAATATCAAGGACTGCAAAGATCCTTGCGGGAAGTGCAAGTCTCCACAACACAAGAGACCAGAATGTGGTGTCCGTACTTTTGCCCAGATGGCCGGAGCCGGACAATCCCAGGTAAACCAAGATGCTATTTTAAAAGCGCTTGACGCCACGGAGAAGGTGGGAAAAACTCCTCGAGTGGCGAGGTAGTAGAAACCCACCAACTTCGTGGCTCAGGGAGTGCCCAGGAGGAAGCCGAAGGTATTTCGAATGTGGAGCAGGTAAGTGAAAGAAATGGTGAGGCGGAGAAAGTTTCTCCAAAAATGATAAAGATAATTCTTTTTCCACAGGTCAACTCACGGTGGACAAGAGGGTTCGTTCACCAGAGGCTGGAGACGGTTACACTACGGTTATCAAAAAGTCAAGAAAATTCTCTAGTGAGGATATTAAGCAAATGGCAAATCAGTTAAATGGAGTCAGTATTATTGACGAGGATGTGAAAATGGTGGGCAAAGATAGTGAGAAAATGGAGGTTTGGTCAGGCGAAAAGGAAGGAGAAATTGGTGTGACTGGTGTGGATGAGAATGTGGAATTTTTCGACGGTAATGATTTGCAACTTGAAGTTGATAATGGTTTTGAAAAGGTAAAAATTGATATCACTAGTGTATGTAAAGTTAGTGATGATTATGTTTGTATTGTCGAGGAGATCTGCACTCCCATCTCCTCAAAAAACAACGAAGTTGAGAGTTTGGGTGCAGTCGACACTACTGAAATTAATGAAATTCCGAGTTTTGATGAAGCCGAGCCAGCGAGTTTGGGTGCAGTCGACACGACTGAAATTAATGAAATTCCGAGTTTTGATGAAGCCGAGCCAGCGACGGATCCAGTGCAGGATATGTTCCCGGGGCAATCGGACGACGCCGGTGGTTGGATTGAGCCGGGAATGAGTGCACAGGCTCTCCTGCAAGTAGGCAGGAAGCTTGCATCCCATAGCGGAGCTGTGGAGGTTCAACAGCGGCCCAAGCTCTCTCGAAAGTCTCACCTTCGGATCGTGTGCTCTTGGGTGGAGACTTCAATTGCACCCTTGACCCGGCTCTAGATCGCTCTCCTTCGTCACGAGAACGTCGGACGGATCTCGTCGCTCTACTCCATGACCTTGTTGCTGATTTCTCCTTCACCGATGCTTATAGGCGCCTTCATCCACAAGAGACCTCACACACGTGGCGCTCGTCTGGGAGTCAGCTTCCATCAACGGCACGCTTGGATCGGGTTTACGTTTCCACACCGCTTCTTGCGTCTATTACCGAGTTGCAACATCAACCTACTGCTTCCTCAGACCACTGCACGGTCACCCTCACAGTGTTTGTTGCGGCGTCACTCCCTCGGACTGTACGTCCGTGGACATTTGACTCCAATCTCCTCACTGATCCTGAATTTTGTGCCTCTGTCCGTTCTTTCCTCGCTGCTCGTCGCGCAGGGTTGCATTCCGCACCCTGTACCTTGACGTATTGGCTTCGTGTCAAGCATCAGCTCCTCTTACATATCAAGCAACTTTCCTTCACCATGAAGACTTCTAGTCAGATGCGCCTCGATCACGCCAGGCAGATGCTCACACTGATTGGGTTATCAGATCCGCTTTTTCCAGCATATCAGGCGGAGCTCCAGGCTTTGCTGAAACCTCTTGCGCAGCAAGCACTTTTACGTCTGCGCATTAAATATCTCAATCCGGAGGAATGCACCTATGATTTTCTAACATCAATGGAATCTGCACGTAAGTCTTCTACCTCTCTTCGTCATCTTCGCCTCCCCTCTGGCGAAATCACATCCGATTCGGCAGCGATTTGCTCTCACGTTCGTCAGTTCTATACCACCAAGTTCAGTGAAACTCTTCCCCCTTCTCCCTCTGCTCTCCCCCATCTTCTCAATAACCTGCCTCAAGTTCCGTCTCATCTTGCTCACACCCTGTCTCTTTCACCCACATAAACGGAGGTGTCCGACACCTTCTCTTCCCTTAACCCCCATGCTGCTCCGGGTCCGGACGGCCTCTCTTTTCCTTTTTACCGTGCGTTCTTGCCTCTTTTGTTGCCTTTTCTCCTCTCCGCTTTTTCTGCTGCATTTAACTGCTCCCCCTCCCGAGGAGTTTCACGGACGCACATGTGGTCCTATTTCCCAAGAAGGGTGACCCTCTTGACTTGGGAAATTGGCGCCCCATTTCTCTTCTCAATCAAGATTATAAACTTTATACTAAGCTTCTTTCCCGTCGACTAAACTCTATCCTCCCTCACATCCTTGCTGACTCTCAAACCTATACTGTTCCTGGCCGTTCTCTTTCCTCCAATGTTCAACTTCTTCGCGATCTCATTCATCTTGCCAAGACTCATTCAGAACCTCTTGCTCTCCTTTCCTTAGACCTCCGTTCCGCTTTCGATAATATCTCACACGCCTATTTAACACAAACCCTGCTACACTTTGGCTTTCCTCCACAATTTGTCTCCGTTCTTCTCTCCCTCTACCGGGACGCCGTTTGCCATGTCAAGACGGCTTCTTTTCTCACAGCACATGTTCCCTTCAAGCGGGGAGTTCGTCAGGGCTGCCCGCTTTCTGGTCAACTGTTTGCGATTGCCGTCGAGCCTTTTCTACGCTCTCTGCAGACATCTCTCCTAGCACAACTTCCAACACCAGTTGCCAGCTCACGGCATCACTCAGTCATTTACTATGCTTATGCAGATGACATCACCGTCTGCATTCGTAGCGACTCACAGTTCCAACTGCTTCGTCGTTTGTTCTCCGCATATGCTTCATGTTCTGCAGCTGAATTGAATACATCTAAGAGCACTGGATTGTGGTGCGGGTCGTGGTCCAATCGCTTGGATGCTCCATGGGGGGCCACATGGTCATCCACTACCCAACGCTTCCTGGGTGTGAACTTAGGCGCACCACAAGCTACATCCAGTGCAACTCGCACGGAACTCCATCCTCGCCTCCTCCGCACAGCTGCATTCTGGTGTCGTGCGCAGTTCTGTACGTCCTACTACCAGCGTGCAAATCTCACCAGGACATACCTTCTGTCCATCTGCAAGCATTCATGGATTGCATCTACGACCCCGCTTTTCTGTCTCCAGGAGGTTACACGCTGCCTTACTTGAGTAATGTGGGCGGGTCATCACTGGATTAACGTACAGAAGCTCTGTGCTCCTCCCTCCTATGGTGGTGCTGGCCTACCTGATGTCCCGCTGTGCTACAAAGCAAGCCGAGTGAACAACTTCATTCACCTTTTCACGGCTCCAGTGGCTTCCGCAGCTCAGGTACGTGACGTTCTTGCCTCCTTGCGTAACCCACATTTTTCCTTTCTTTCTTTAGTTCTCATGGATTGCTGTCCTTTCCCCCTCCAAACTCCCACCTGCATATTCTGAAGCCCTCACTCACCTTCGCTCTCTCCCCCTCATTCGCTCCCCTCCCTCTTCAACTCTACAGCTTCTTTCTGAACCCCTCTTCTTCAACTCCCTTGTTCATCCCCCCATCTCCCCTGTTTCTCATTCCACTCTTGGCTACGAGCAGGTGTAGTAATCGTACAAGACCTCACTAACTCGGATCTATCCTGGCGCCCTTTCTCTGGCCTCCCCCCTGCTATTCTCTCGTCCCCATCCGCCCATTTGGTCTATGACTCTCTGCTAACTGCACTTCTTTCGCTTTTCCCTGATCTTGTCTCCCCCACCGGTCTCGTCTCTGTCTTTTCTGGCCCTCTTCCGCTGCCGTTTTTCCTCCGACTCACAAACTCGGTTCTTCCTCTCTCCTCTCTCTCTTCTCTCTCCTCTAAATCTCTTTATCGTTTTCTAATGCACCTTGCCACCCCTTCACCGCTTTCTATTCAGGAGGTTCCCCCTGCTTCTCTTCCTCTTGTCTGGGCCGCTGCCCGCTCACCCTTATCCGCCCCTCTTGAAATTAATACCCACTGGCTCGTTTTGCATAATCGCCTCCCTGTTCCGTATTTTCTCTTTCGCATGTCTCTTCTCTCCTCCCCTCTCTGCTCCTTCTGCGCACAGGAGGCAGACGTTTCTCACGTCTACCTTTACTGTCCCATCCTGATGCCTCTCCTCCACCAGGCTTTCCGGATTGCCAGTCACTCTTGTTCTCAAGATCTTCCGTTCACTGCCTACAGACATCTTCTTCTGCGGGCTCATCCACCTACGCCTCTTCCGTCAGTATGTGCCTATCTTTTCGTGCTGGTTAAACACGTTATTTACGTATACCTTCAACAACTCCGCAGAGTTTCCTCGCCGGTCTCTTTATACCAGGCCAGCGCAGCACTTTTGTGCCATTTTCAAGATCGATTGCTTTCTCGACTCCGCCTGGAGTACCAGTCGGCTTCTTCCAGTCGTCGAGAAGCCACCTTCTATACTACCTGGGCGCCGGCCGCTCCATGGTTTGCGGTTGATTCTGGACTGCTACACCTATCAGTACCCTAGGACATTCTACACCTCCTTTGCTGAGTTCCGCGGCACCCTGGTGCCCCTCCTCCACTCTACGACTCGTGCAATCCACGCTACCGTTGAATTGTGAATGCTAATGTCATCTCAGTGTATTTTCATGCTTACTCGTGTACATTACTTACTTTCACCCCGCCTGTATTATGTTGCTTTGGTGCCCTCGTTAAATAACTTGCACAATTGTGCACGCTGTGTTTTTATCTCATGTAATGTTTTACCTTCACGGCGGTGTTTTGTGCTGTTCTTTTTCTAATTGTGTACTATTGTTTCGCCTGTGTTATCCTGTAAATCATGCCCAGCCAATGTCATGTGACACGATGTGTTTCTCTCTGTCACTTCTGCAATTTTTATGCAATAAGCTTTGCTTGCAGCATTTGTTATTCATCCCCATTGTCATTGCAGTGTATATACCATCATGTTTTAACAGTTTGTATTATTTCCCAGTGAGACGCCCAACACTGTACGTCTCCCTCTTATGTTTTCTTATGATGAATAATATTAAAGTGATTTTGAAACCTGGACTCCCGAGGGGGAATCTGGGACGGCTTCTTCACCCCTCCTGCGGACGCCAACTGAGTCCGAGGAGGGTCCCTGCAGTGAAGCGGTGCTTTTGACTGAGTCTTCTGCGAACGGCGGCCACCGTGGTAACGAGGCGGAAGTGCCGCGGGAGGCAGGCTGGAACTCTGTCGAAGAGTGCGCGCCTGCCGGCGACGGGAGTTTGGAGGCCAAGCAGCACTCCGATACTATAAGCAATAGATTTTTTTGCAGGGAATCCGAGCTTTCTACGGATTCTGAGGAAGAACAGTTGGTTGAGCAGATGGCCGAAGATCTGAGGGCCAAGTTCAAGCGTAAGGGAAGACGGCTGACCCAGGCCAACGTTGATGCGGCGAAGGATCTTGCCAAATTGGCGAAGTCGGGATTCGACGGAATGGAGCACGTCGTTCCGACGGTTACCGGCCATAAAAGCCGACGACGGAGAAACAGTGCGGATACGAAGGAGACAGAGGGACGCAATAGATCGAGATCTTGAAGGTGAGTTGCTTTTTGGTTGGGTTCCTCTCCCTCTGTTTTTGAACATGGGTGTTTGTTTTATGTGGTGTTTTTTGCTAACATACTACTTCCTTTTTCAGATTGTGGTAAGTATGGCACATAATTACCAAGGCACCGATCTGCGTATTGGCACGTTGAACGTTTACGGTCTCCGCACCGTCGAAAAGCAGAAGTGGCTCGCGGGCTGCTTCAGGGAGTCGGGTGTTGATATTTTGCTGGTGCAGGAAACTCACCATAAGAAGCCCGAGCAGGTTTTTGCGTTCCGTAGGAACACCGGGCTGAATTGTAGGTATTCTCTTGGAGCGAATGGTTTCACCGGGGTGGCCATTGTCTACAAGCCGCAGTACGAGGGTAGCATCACGCAGATACAGACTAATGGGGACGGTCGCGTGGTGGCTATTTCGGTTAATAGGGGATTGATGTCCATTAAGATGGTGTGTGTTTATGTTCCGGTGGAGGGTCCTCTCCGGAGCGGTTTTTATGACCAGCTGCCGTTCTTCCTTAGGGGAAGCGAAGATTTTCTGGTCGTCGGTGGGGGTCTTACGGATCTGATTAAGAACCAGCAACTTAAGGACGTGTGGAGGCAGCTGTTCCCGCAGGAGCCGGGGTTCACCTGGCACAGGAATCATTTGGCTTCAAGGATCGACATGCTGTTGGTCTCAAAGATTGACTGGGTTATGGGAGCCGATATTTTTAACCCTAACTCACAGCCGTTGTTTGTCTCTGATCACAGCGTTGTCATGATGGACATCTGTGTGCCGGCGCCGAGGGAGAGGAAAGCGACACCGTGGCGCCTAAACGTGTCAATGTTAGACGACGTTGAAGCGCTGTCGCGTGTCCGTTCGATCTTGCTGGCTGGTGCAGAAACGGCCACCGATGACAAGATCGGCGGTTGGGAGAGGGCGAAGGACGAGGTCCGGAGCACCTTGGTTGCTCGGGGTAAGGAGTTGGCGAGAGCTAAGCGGGGGACTCAGGTTTTTCTGATGAACTTCCTGAACGCGGCACTTAAGGGTAATGAAGACGTATGTAACCATGGGATTATTACCCAAATCAGGCAAGAGATTTCCGATTTTTATAGAGGCATCGGCTCTGAAGTTCAACTTCAAGGTGCTATTAGGGGTTTTGAGCAGGGGCGGGATATTACTCACATTTACCGGAAGCTCGAGGCGGAGTGGAACGGAGAGAACCTGGAAGTTCTTGATATTGATGGTACCGAGGTGAGGGACAATAAGCAGATCCTGCAGGAAGCTGCTAGGTATTACGGCGATCTCTTTTCCAGCAAGGAAATTGATCCTGCCGTCACGGATATGTGGTTGGAGGGTACGCCGAGGATCCCAGACGATGACTTGGATCGCCTCGAAGAGGAGTTCTCGGTGTCCGAGGTAAGGGTGGCGATTCAGGCCCTTTCGCTATTTAAGTCTCCGGGTTGTGATGGTCTCCCGTCGGAGTTTTACAAGAAGTTTGTTAATGTGTTAGCGCCCTGGCTTACCAGGGTGTACAACGAGATTGTGCAGGTGGGTCGTATGCCGGGGACCATGCGGAGGATCATGGTCACTTTGTTGTGAAAGACCCCCGACGCCCCGTCGAGGGAGTTAAGTGGTTGGAGACCGGTGTCTCTCTCCACAGTGGACTATAAGATCCTTGCGAGGGTCATCAATAGCAGGCTTGCTAAGGTGGCCGTTCATCTCATTGGTGCTAACCAGACGTGTGGTATCGGGGGGCGCCGGATGCAATGGAATACTAGATGCATACGAGACGCTATCACTTACCTGGGCGAGATGGGCATTAAGATGGGACTCTTCTTGGTAGACCAGAGCAAGGCTTTCGATAGGGTTTCGTACGAGTTTGTCGGGCGATTGTTAGAAGCCCACGGCTTCGGAGTATTTGTCCGAAGTTCGATTGGGGCGTTGTACAGAGATCTCTCCGGGAGAGCCATTATTGCCGGTCGTCTCTCTCTGAAGAAGGAGCAAGAACGGTGGCAGGAGGTGGGCATTTCTAGAGTGAATCGGGCCAAGTTATCTAATGCGCTTCTGGTTTCGAAATGCACTGTTGCCGGGGAAATTGAGTCCCCACCCGGAAGTCTCATGAAGCAGATGGAGAGAGCGGTCTTTGGCTTCATTTGGGCCGGGAAGATGACCGAAGAGGTGGCTCGGGCGGTCCTATACTGTCTCAGGTCGGAGAGGGGTTTGGAAGTCAAGCACCTTCCGACATGGCTCAGTGCACTCCAGTTTAAGAGTGTGAAGGGAGCCCTGGTCGCCGAACACCCGTGTGGACTTTTGGCCTCCTATTTCACGGGGTGGGACTCGTCCAGATACGTTCCCGGCCACAGATTTGTTGGCCATTGCGAAAGCTGACCGCGCCGGGAAGAACACGCAGCAGATGTACATTGACCTGCTCCCTAGGCCTAGGGAAAACGTCGTCAAAGATTTCCACGTTCCTAGGAACTTCTGTATGAGAGAGGCTTGGATGAGCATTCACTCGACGGGTGTGGACTGCAAGAAGAGGGACTTTAGGTGGCGGTTGGCCCACAATGTCCTTCCAACCAGGAGTAGGCAGTTTCGGTGGGGTGGCATCTCTTCCGATAGATGCCTTTCGTGTGCGGGCATTGAGGACAGGTTCCATCTCTTTTGGGCCTGCCCCATGGCGCACAAGGTTTGGCAGGGAATCTGGACTTGGGCTTGGCACAAAAGGCTTGACGCCCTCCAGTTTCACCCGGCTAATGTGTTTTATCTACATCCTGCCCCGGCGGTGGGCAGGGAGGTCTGGAGGAGGATTATCACCGAGGTCTGTTATAAGATATGGAGGGAGAGGAACAGGGTTCTGCATTCCGGACGGCTAACTCGGGCTTCTCTCCGACAACGGTTATCCTTCAAGTCAAGTGTGAGCTCCGAGACAGAGCGAGAGTGGACGCCCGCACTTTGACCGACCGAGCCTTTAGGTATCGGTGGGGGACTTGGCCTCGGATTGTTACCGGGACCAAGAACAACTACACCTTTCATTGGGTAACTTACCCCCTTAGTTTTGGCCCTTGAAGCCCGAGGGATCTATCGGGGAGTGTTGGGCTTTTTCTAGTGTTATGTTTTTGTGACTTGTGTTTGATGAAGGGTGTGGAGGTTAGCCTCCGACCCTTTCATCGGCGGTTTAATCTGTCTTCTCTCCGTTCGAGGTCGGCTGTGCTGGCCGCTGACCGAGACTGCAGGAGCCTGTGTAAGTCGGGGGAGTGAGTGTTTTGGTTCTGTCTCTGCTCTTTCTCTTATGATGTGGTATGAATGGATGGTATCTGAAGGGAGGGTGTTGTTGTGTATTTGCTGTTTGTGGTGTGCCGGTTCCGTGTGGAAGTAGGCCGGGGAGGCACCTGCCATGGGTCGTGTGAGTACCTTGGTGCACCCGTCGGCCCGGTGTCCTCTCTGACAGTCTCCCGTCCGGGTCGCTGTCACTTGGTCACCTCTGAAGGGGACATTTGTCCACCTACATGGACGTTCCGGGTGTACCTTCGGGCTGCACCCGCCGTTCTAGGTGACCTCGCCGGCTCTTTGTGTGCGGGTCCTTTCGAGTTCTTCGGAGGATCTGTATGACTCGGGGGTTAGTCTGGTGTTGCTTGTTGGGCCGTGGTGGGAGTGTGTGTAAACATCAGTGAACCATGTCTAGGTGTTTATTTTGGGCGTGGTGAACAGTGTGAAGATGTGTTGCAACAAAGTTCGTGTATGGGGGAGGGGACGTCGTGCGAGAGCACATTAGGGCGCTCCCTTCTCCCAGCCCCCATGATTTGGGGGTCTTATACGAAGACAAAGCATGTTCATCATAATAATATCGGTGGAGTAATCGCTAATAAATTTCAGCGTCGAGTTTGGGTGCGTGTCAAGCTTGTTGTAGAAATTTTCTGCTACAGTTCCAATTATCTGTTTCAGAATCGGGAGCTTATATTTTTCTCGAATGTAACGGTTCGTTTGCCTGGGGTGTGCGGAAGTAAGCTGTTTTAGCATTCGATTTTGGAAGGACTGAAGTTTTTTGTGATGTGATTCGGCACTAATGCCCCAAATCGAGGATCCAGATAGTAGTAGCTGAACGAAACACATTTTCCAGATAAGAATTTTATTTTTAACAGATAATTTGGAGTTTTTGTAGATAATGGGCCGTAGTATGCTTTTAAGATTAATCGCTTTATTTATGGCTTGTTTGATATGAGGACCCCAAAATAGTCGTTTGTCGAACTGGATTCTAAGATATTTTATTTTGTTTGTCCATTCGACCGGGGTTTCGTTGACGGTGATGGGGGTTGTATTTAAGAATTTGCTGCGGGTAAAAATAATCGCTTGTGGTTTCGTAGCGTTTATCGCAATTTTCCATCGTGCATAGTAAATCTCAAGCATATGAATATATTTTTGTAGTTTCTTTGCGATTAGTGAGACATTTCGTGAGATGCATAGATTTGCCGTATCATCGGCGTATAATGCAAGTTCGATGCCAATTTGTTGAGGGATATCCACAGTAAAAATTAAGTACAGGGTGGGACCAAGTACTGATCCCTGGGGTACTCCTCCACAAATTTTTCTTTCGGTGGATTTTATTGAGCTTCAGCTTCACAGAAAATCGTCGGTTTGTAAGGAAGTACGATATTATCGTGATGATCCATCTTGGGAATTTAAATTTGATCATTTTGTAGATGAGACCGGTGGTGTAGACTTTATCGAAGGCTTTCTCTATATCGAGAAAAATCGCACCAACAGATTTGTTGAGATCGAAAGCTTGGTTTGCTGTTTCTGAGACTCTGGATATTTGGCAATTCGTGGAGTACACAATAGACAATAATACTTAAGGTTTAGGTCCAATTCACATTCAGTTGTATGGAGCTAAGAAGAAGTAGATAGATTCGGGGTAGAGTCTCCTGATTGGATAAGTTTAAAGAGGAATAGGAAAATAGAGTTGTAGATTTCTACTGCTAAAAGTGAGCGCGAGAAAATTGTGCAGTAATAACTTACTTATATAGGAAATACTACCCAGAAAAATAATTGAACTCGTCCACTACAGCACAAACAACCAATGCCGCCCCGGTGGCGCAGTGGTCCAAGCGATGGCCTCTGATCATTCGTCGGAACGGGGTCCAGGTTTGAATCCCGGTGAGGCATGGATGTTGTGTTTGTCTTACGGCACTGGCTCTCTCCCTTCCCTGGAACCAGTGACCCTAAATTAGGGACGGGCGACTGCTTATAGCCCACTGAGTTGCTCACGGTGGTCGTTAAACCTCCAATAAAAAAAATCCTGAGAATTGGGTGGATCCACTTAAAATTTTTTCCTTGTATTTCCAATGGACACATTTCTGTAGCCATTTTCTTCATAATAAATGCATTCCCATGGATGAAAATTTGAACATCGATAAAAATAGCTTCGTACTAATGCCTAATATATTTAACATTTTCTAATTAACCATAAATATATTAAAAATCAATAACTTTTCCTTTGGTGGTGTTGAGGGCATTAACTTTTCCTTTGGTGGTGTTGAAATGTACCACTAAGAAAAATCGGATGCTTCCTTCTTAGTGTTGCATTTTGGGTGGCCAGCAGTGTACTTCGGTAGAAGTTAAACGTGTTCAGGCTGTTTCCAAGGTGACAAAATAAAAAAAATACACACAAGTAAACAAGCTCAACCGACCGCGTGTCATGAGAAAATGAAAGTACGTCACTGCTATCGTTGTGGCTCAACTTCGCACTGGCGAATGCTCCTACTTGTTCTGCTAAATATGTTAAGTGCAACGCACGTTCGAAAAGAGGACATTTTGCAAAGCTGTGTCACTCCTCACATTTTGTAAATGAAATAACTGTTCCTAATGTTATTATATCTACTGTTCATTCATTTGAAAGACCAAATTGTCTTTACTGCCCTGTAAACATTGAAATACAGGGTAGTAATTGCTCCGTAAAAATGCTTGTTGACACGGGATCTCCGGTCACAATACTGTCTGAAGGCATAGCTCGTCATAATTTTAACACTGTTGAGTTGAAACAACTTAGTGTTTGCAATAAATCGTATTCAGGAGAACCATTACCAGTTCTTGGTTGCATTTCTGCTAAAGTTAAGTACAAAAAACAATCAGTGTCAACAGAACTGTTCGTCGTAAAGAATGGTGATCTAATCATGGGGACAGATTTAATTCAAGCATTAGATGTATGCATTAAAGGGAAAATGCTACGTTCTACAAATGTAAAAGCTACACATGAAAAGCAAACATAAATGAACTGAGGATGTAGCAAAAACAAATGAACTGAGTTGTGTAAAAGGATTCAGACATAAATTTAAAATAAAGGCTAATGTGACGCCAGTTAAGCAAAAATTGCGTAGATTACCACTATCCATAAGAGATAAAGTCACTAAAGAATTAGAGAAGCTTGAAGCTAATGGTGTCATTGAAAGAATAGACGCTTCTGAATGGGATTCACCAATTGAAGTAACTAAACGGAAGTCAAATGATATTCGATTATGTGTTGACTTACGGGAACCTAATAAAGCCATCGTGTCAGATTGCTTTCCCTTACCAGGAATTGACGAATTACAGTTAAATTTACGGGGTGTAATTTTATTTTCTACGTTAGATCTTAGGAGTGCATATCATCAAGTGGAATTGTATGAGAGTTGTAGGGATCTCACCGCTTTCATTACACATCTGGGATTATTTTGTTTCTGCCGTGTTCCATTTAGACTTTGCTCCGCACCTGCGGCATTTCAAAAAAAATTGTCAATAATTTCGAAGGGAATTAAAGGTGTACAGTGTTACCTTGATGATATAATTGTGTATGAAAAGAATCGTAAAGGACATGATGATGCGTTGGAACGTGTACTACAGAGTCTTACTGCTTCCAACTTGAAACTAAATATGGAAAAATGTCAATTGCACAAGGTACCTGAACTTTATGAGATATAAATTGTCTGTCGAAGGGTTACGGCCAAATGAAGAACTAGTTGAGACAATTATCAAGGCACCACTTCCACAAAATGTACATGAAGTAAGATCGTTGCTTGGCATGGCTTCATATTATAATAAGTTTGTACCGAATTTTGCTAGTATCGTTGAACCGTTCAGAGCATTTACACGAAAAGAAAATAAATTCGTATGGACATCTGAATCGGCGAATAGCTTTGATCTGGTGAAAAAACTAATTCTTGATAGCACTGCTATTTCAGTGTTTGACCCATCTTTTACTGCTATAGTGTCAACCAATGCTTCCGACTGCGGACTAGTTGCAGTACTTACTCAGGTATGTGAAGAAAATAAAGACAATACTGTTGCATTCGCTTCCAGAACATTGTCCACTGCAGAAAGGAAGTATTCTACCGAGAAGAAAGAAGCGCTAGCTTGTGTTTGGGCAGCAGAAAAATGGAGAAATTGGTTGTGGGGAAATAATTTATATCACCTGCTAAACTCTGACAACATTGTTGTCAACGAAAGGAAATGGTCGGGCTGGTATGAGAATTTGCGAGATGTTCAACTCACTTGCTTGAGTTTAACTATGAGGTGATTTACAGAGCTGGTACGAAAAATGCAGTGGCTGATTGTTTATCCAGACTTCCAGTACCTGAAGACGAGGAAGTGGATTATGATGAATCAGGAATGTATACAACTACCGCAATCACACAGGACATTCTTCCGTGTACATAATCTGAATTCAAACATGAATGCAGTACATCAGAGACTCTCCAAATTCTTCGTACGCAGTTACAGAGTAACTTTCCCAAAAAATTAAAAGATGTTCTTCCTACATTAAAACAATATTATGGTGTGAGAGATGAACTGGCAGTTGTAGAACCATACATCATCCGTGGTACGCATCAGATCATTGTACCTGAAACATTACGTAGTAGAATCATTGAACTGGCTCATGAAACTCGTCAAGGAATAGTACGTACGAAACAACGTATCCGTGACCTGTATTTGTGACCAGGAATGGTTTCTGAAGTTGATGCTTCTGTAAGAAGATGTCCTGTATGTTTCGATTTAGACAAAACAAAATTGACAAGGACTGCTCCATTACAACCAGTCGAGTTGCCGGATTGTGCTTGGGATAAAGTTGTTGTAGATATTGTAGGGCAGTATCATAGTGCATCCTATCAATGTAGATGTGCGATTACTCTTGTTGATTACTACGGTAAATGGCTTGAAGTTGAATTTGTGGGAAATGTAAATACGGAGACAATTATTGGATTCTTGGCAAAAGTCTTCAGTCGAAAAGGAAATCCTAACGAATTGGTCTCCGATAATGGAGACCACAGTTTGTGTGTAAAGAATTCCAAGATTTTCTACGTGAATGGAATATTAAGCACTGCCGTTCTTCAATGTATTATCCCAGAGCAAATGGAGAAGTTGAGAGATTTAATCGTGTGTTGAAAAGTGCCATTCAAACAGCGATTGTAAAAAAATTACCTTGGAGG
Organism: Macrothele yani; assembly: GCA_039090855.1. NCBI lineage: Eukaryota > Metazoa > Arthropoda > Arachnida > Araneae > Macrothelidae > Macrothele > Macrothele yani. The sequence goes on along the minus strand of CM077009.1, from coordinate 62,553,086 downwards.
GAATTCATGCTCCAGTATCTAATGGATTACAGATCCATACCACATGCTACCACAGTTATATCACCTGCTAAACTCTTACATGGACGGGAGATGTGGACCAAGCTACTTGTGCAACCCATGCAACTAATATTATTCTACATGGAAGAGTTATGGAAAGGCAAAAGGGGATTAAAAGCTGAGTTGATGACAGACGCTGGGCCAAGAGGCTTCAAGTATCTCCAGGCGATACTGTACGCATTCGTAAGCCTTGGAAGATATCCAAGACCGAGAACAAGTACTCCCAGCCTAAGAAAGTGGTAGCCAATAAAGGTCCACATACCTATGTGTTAGACGATGGTACTGTGTGGAATTGTTCACATCTTGTTCCTGTGAAAAGCCCAGAGGTAAATGCACCTATCGAAAGTGTTCCTGCTGAGGTAAGTATTCGGCCTGAAGTAAGTATATCTAAGCCTGACAGGCCTGTACGCCATAGAGACCTACCTAAATGGACACAAGATTTTGTATTATACTAAATGGACATAAAACTTGAATTGTGCGAATTATTGTACTGTATTGTACTTCCTAGGAAAAAGGGAGATGTTGCATCCAATGCTACTAAATGGCGTTACTTGTACGGACTGGTGACGATGATGCGCGATGGAAGCCAGAGTGCCAGAGTCTGAGCAGTGATGTCGAAAAGTGAAGTTGAGTAGTCTGTATCTAATATATATCTGTATGTGTGTGTGTGTTGTAGTAGTTAAATAAATGGTTACAAGGGTTAGCCTTAATCAGGATGATGTGTGCATAATTCTCTACTGCAACATAACTCCCTTACTTGAGTAACATTTAAATCATCATCATCATCATCATTGTCAACCATTATCAATCCACTGCTGGACGAAGGTCTCCCCCAAGTTTCCTCCACAACGGTCTGTCTTGTGCCAGTCTCCTCCATGTCACTCCCGCATATTTACGAATTTCATCCACCCATCTCCCATGTGGTCTTTTTCTGGGTCTTTTTCTGTCCCTTGGAATCCAATCTGTAAAATTTCGGCTGTCCATCTATGGTCTGTCCTTCTGGCAGTATGTCCAGCCCATTGCCATTTCAGGGATTTAACCCTGATCATGATGTCTTCCACTCTCGTCATTTTTCGGATCCACGAGTTTCTCTTCTTATCTCTCCTGGTTATACCAAGCATGCACCTCTCCATGCTTCTTTGAGTTGTCTGCAGCCTTTGTATGTCTCTTTTAGTTAAGGTCCACGTCTCTGCACCATACGTAAGCACTGGAAGGATGCATTGATCAAACACTTTTCTTTTAAGACATAATGGCATATTGCTCTTGAAAATTATGCTGTTTCTTCCAAAAGCTCTCCAGGCAAGTTTTGTACGCCGATTAATTTCTTCATCAATGTGACCCTCACTTGATATCTGCTGTCCAAGATAAACATACGTATCTGTTATCTCCAGTTTTTCTCCATCAATCGATAAATCTTCATTTCTTGTAAAAGCATTGAACATCACTTTTGTCTTCTGAAAGTTCATTTTTAATCCCACTTCTTTACTCTTGTCAGCAAGTTCCTGGATCATACTCTGCAGCTCTGATGGGGTAGTTGCAAAAATGACTACGTCATCAGCAAAACGAAGGTGGGTTAGATAATCTCCATTAATCTTTATCCCTTTGTTTTCCCAGTTCAGTGATTGAAAGACATTTTCCAATGTGGCATTAAAGAGCTTCGAGATATGGTGTCACCTTGTCTCACTCCCTTTCCAATTTTTATGTGTGTTGTATTTTCAAACAGCCGAATCTTTGCACTTGCATTTTCATAGATGTTATTAATAATATTAATGTATGCATCTTCAATACCGCAGGATTTCAGAGCCGTGGTAACTGCTGATGGTTTCACCGAATCAAAGGCTTTTTCATAATCGATAAAAGCCATGCACAATGGAAGTTCATATTCCCTCGCTCTTTCAATTAGTTCTCTCAGTACATGGATATGATCTATTGTGCTGTAGCCACTCCTGAATCCAGCTTGTTCTCTCGGTTGAGCCATGTCCAGTGTTACCTTCAAGCGGTGTGAAAGAACTTTAGTGAAGATTTTATAAACCACTGATAGGAGGCTGATAGGTCTGTAGTTCCTGAGATCCTCAATGTCACCTTTTTTATGTAGCAGGATCATTGTAGCATTGTTCCAATCCTCAGGAATTTTCCCTTCATTAAGGCATCGAGTGAAAATTTGGGCGAGTACTGTTTCGATTTCTCCACTTGCTTCTTGTATGATGTCCATAGTAATTCCATCTTCTCCTGGAGCTTTCCCCAGCTTCATGTTCTTGATTGCATGAGCAACTTCTGCTGGGAGGACTGGAAGAACTCTGGTACCTTTCATGATGTCTGGAGTACATGTATCATCCCTTTCATATAATTTGGAGTAGAAATCTTTCACTCTTGTCAAAATTTCGCATCTATTTCTTGTTATAGAACCATCTTCTTTTCTCAGAGCCATAATCTGTTTTCTTCCCTTACTGAGATGTCCCTTTGCTATCTTAAGGCTTTGGTTGTTTTCAATTGCTTTCCTCACTAGCTCACAGTTGAATTTCCTTACGTCTTCAGTGATACTTTTTCGTGTTGTCTTGCATAGCTCTATATATTCCACTTTGGAAGTCACATCTTCTTTAGTTGTCCTCATCTCTCTTCTTTTTGCATCAACATTTTGGTTTTTCCTGATAATTTGTTCACATGCAACTTGTTCTTAGACCCAGCTAATTTTGTTGCTGTTTCCATTAGAGCTTTGGTTACTTTTCTGTTAACTTCCGAAATATCCACTTCTTCCGATGTTAGGCCTTCTAAAGCAGAGAATCTGTTCTTCAGTTCCAACTTGAAAGTATTATGGTGTTTTTTAAGGTTGGTTATGTCAATACATTTTGTTTGTCTTATGAGCTTGCCACGTTCCAGTTTAGTGTTGAGGTGCATCTTACATCTCACCAATCTATGGTCACTACCTGTGTTGAACTTGTTCAGCACACTGCAGTCTTCGATGACGAATTTTTTGTTACACATAATAAAATCAATTTCACTTGTCGTTCCAATTGGATGTCTCCATGTCCATTTCCTGTGTGGCTTTTTTCTTGAAAAAGGAGTTCAAGATGAAAAATCCTTCTGCCTCTGCAAACTCAACGAGAGTATTTCCACGCTGGTTTCTGTTGCCGTGACCGAATTTACCTACTGAAGTTTCATTCTGTTGCCGTTGCCCTATTTTTGCATTGAAATCTCCCATAATTATCTTCAAGTGCTGCTTACCTTTATTATTTAGATCACGAATTTCCTCATAAAATTCTTCAATTTCTTCTTCAGGATGACTTGTGGTGGGTGCATAAGTTTGAATAATCTGAGCCTGGTATCTTCTCGATAGTTGGATAACGAGTCGTGCAGCTCTGTCAGAGGAACTTTCAACTTCTACCACTTTATCCTTCAGTTTCTTGTTTATTATAAATCCAACACCACTAGTTCTGCCAGTATCTGTCCCACGATAATAGAAGAGATGTCCACTTTTCAGTTCAATGAGATCTTCTCCTTTTCTCCTTACCTCACTTAGCCCGACGATGTCCCACTTGATCCTTTGTAGTTCCTCTTCCAATTCAAGAAGCCTTGAATCAGAAGATAGGGAGCGTCCGTTATAGGTAGCCAAGGTCAGCATCAAATGGCAGCCTAGTCCGGTCCTCCGGGGATTCTTAGCACCCTCTGCCTTCATGTCGCACTGGCCGCTGCCTTGGCCAGGTACATTCCAGCTGCCGGAGACTGAGGGCCAAGATTTAAGTTGTAGAGTCATTTTGGAGGTGTTTGGCCATAACTCACCACGCTGGCCAAGCGGGTTGGTGAGTGTGGGATAGCATTTCCTCTGATCCCGATGGTATAGTTATACCGCTATTGGCGGTCGTCAGAGCCCCTTTAGTGGGAACAGGATGCACCACGAGAAGGCGGGGTTGACATTTGTCAAGGAGAGGCTGTGATGTTACGCATCACCTGACCTTACATCCCAACATTTAAATAATATATTATATATAAATAATATATATAATAACGTAATATAAAATTTTGTGTAGGGTTTAGATTACTGTATTTGTGGCACTTATAAATATAATTTTCTTGCATTAGTAAATGTTTATAAATAAGTTCAAATAATAACTGAAAACTGGGACTAAGCTGATCACATGACTTTTCGTTTCGAGGCCTGCTCTTTCCAGTGGGCGATGAACGTCACGCATATGCCGTCATGGCGGCCATCTTAAGACTGAGACGAGCAGACTGTGCAATAGCCGTTAATGCTGGGCATAGCATGAAGTTTGCAATTTGCTTTTAATATTAATAAAATTGCCCTTCTTTATTACATTAATCGTTGATATGCTGTTCTTAAGGATTTTTATTAGTTGATTTATCAAAGTTTTGGGCATTACGGCTACTTCCAGGTATTTAGAATTCAGGAAACATTTCTGCTGGCTTCTGGGGAATCAGCGTAGGTACAAACTATTATCAAAAACTATTTAATATTTATTGCTGTTTTTTGGCTTTTATTATTCCGACTGACCGTTATCACATGAATCATCTTCATTTCTCCGTTCAGGTTTGGTAAAATTTACTATGCTTTCTGTTTAATGTTCAATCAGCACTTTGGTTCACCTAAGCTTTTCCTCTCCCATTGCCCCTATAGGGGGTATTGGGGGGGGGTTTGAAGCTTTTTGCACCTAAAACGTAGTGCATGATTTCTTTTACCTTTTGGTAGTACTCAGATCTCATTGACTCTTTTGGTTTTTTCCAAGAGAGTTAGAGCACATTGTCTCATGAGCTCAATTTCCAGGTTTTTCACCCATTAATCTTACTTTTCACGCTATTTGGCTAACGGTGGTGTGGGTTTGTATTTTATACTCTACTTATATATGCTATTAGACACACAGACAACCGTCCGTTGTTGTATTAGAGCATGGACTTTTAATTTAGGACTGACGAAAATACTTTTGCAAGAAGGTGCAAAGATGTATTGTTGAGAAGTGACTTGCAATTTTGGGCTAGGCTTTCCCCTCTTGTTTCTAGTTTTTTATCAAACCTAGTAAATATTTATTGCTGTATTTTGGTTTCAATTATTTCTACTGACCTTTTTCATACGAATCACCTTCATTTTACTGTTCAGGATTGGTAAATTTCCTATGTTTACTTTTTAATGCTCAGTCAGCACTTTGGCTACCTAGTTTTTTCCCAACCAATGCCCCTCCAAGGTGACTTTTGGAGGTGTTCTACATTTTTTGGATCTAAAATGTAGTGTGGGATCTGCTTCACCTTTCAGTAGTATTTCGATCTCCTTAACTCTTCTGTTTTTTTCGAGGAGAGTTAGAGCACACTGGCTCCTCAATCACGCAATCTCAATCTCTTCTTTTTGCTCATTAATCTCACTTTTAAAGCTATATAGCTGACGGTGTTGAGGGGGAGGGGGTATTTTAAGCGACACTTATATATGTGCTATTTTGCACCCAAACTACCGTTGAATGAAGTTCTAGAGCACCAAGATTTTTATTTTAGGGCTGGAGCACACATTTTCAAAAAACTGCAATTATTGGCTAAAAATATGGCCCGAATGCCGGAATAAAAAACTTTTTGGTGTTTAGGTCTATTTATAGGTCAAATTAATGAATTATAAATAATAATTCATTTATCTTCCACTCGAAAATATTTCATATACGAGCTCGACTACCATTTGCTCTTCGGAAATTAAGAGATTTCATATTAAATCTTTCTCCGTTACTTACCTATGAAAAGAAACTCCAATAGGTGGTCGCCAGGAATTGTTGTGACATCCGTAAGCGCAACAACACACCATTTCTAAAAATATATATAACTTCAAATTTCGAAAACCAAACTTGTCACGTACGTAACCCGATTGCTCAAAACGACTATCAGAATCTTAAGATGGCTGCCGGCGTCTGCTTCACGCTGGTCTGCATGGTTGTCTGTTGAGAACACAGATATCATATAAGAGACTAGATTGGCCGAGGAGCTGCTGACGCATGTAAAGCATGCCGCCATTATCAGCGGGTCAGGCAGCAACGATTCACGGCATTGCCATCACTGAGAAACACAGCAGCGTTGCGACTCATACAAACAGAAAATTTTATTCCTTAGTTATATGCTTAAAAACCACTTTCATTTACTGTAGAAATAATAATTTTCAGATATAAATAATATTCTGAGTAGTTAAAAAAAATATGAGAAGAATTATTACTCCGTACTGTTTGAGGGCAACGATCTAACAGCAAAACATTCACAGAAAACTGCTTACTCGCGATACGTCGTGCCATCAGTCAAATAAGAGGGAAGGGTGCCTTCATGAATACTTTTGGAAGCTTCAATGTTATAAATTTTCAAACTTATTGTAATGTTAATAAACACTTCGCGTGTTCGCTTTTCCCCATACGGATTTACACTACGTCGCTAAAAATAAATAACAGGTACTTACTTTTTTCCAGTCTCCTGTAGTAGCATAAAAGCAGAACAACTTCCAGTTTGTCTAGATTACACAATTTATTTGCCGCAGAAGTTCATTTAAAACGTTCTATACCTACACAATTTCAACAGAAATATGCTCTTCATAGATATATTTGAAATCTATTAGTAAAACGAATAGAGCACATTGGTGATGCTTTTCACTTGGGTGAAGAAGCATATACCATGAAAGATGACCTTTCTGAGCAAATTGTTTTGAGCATCCATCAAATCCTGAAGTTTTTCACCTGTGTGAAGAAGCATATGGGTTGAAAGACCACTTTTATGGGCAAATTGTATTGAGCATTCATCGTGATGGAAAGATGTTTTACTTGTGTGAAGTGGCATGTCTTGCATTTAATAAAATAACTGTCAATATTTTGTTCGAACTATTGCAATATTCATTACAAACTGTAATTAATATTAATTAACTAGACTTTAACGCTATTACAAATTAACAGGTGGTATATTCCACTCAGATGAATCTTACACACTACCATTGGGTCAACTTAATATTGGACACAAATCTTTAAATTCATAAAATTAACTACAAGCACTCACCTATGAAATGAAATCGCACATTGTTTGCTGTTTTCATTGTCTAGAGCACTGCAGTTTAGTGCAGAACAAGCTTTCACCATTTTTGATATCTCGTAACACACATAGACATCGCAGAACACTCTCTCAAACTGACCCGCTCAATGTGGCTCGTTGATGCCACGTCGTAAGAGTGTTACACAAATAGCGGGCAGCCAATCTAGTTCCTTATATGATATCTGTGGTTGAGAAAGCTTCATGTTTTTGACGTCATACTTCCTCCCCTTATTTTAACCTCATTGTTTTAGATAAGCGGCTAGATCCAGCAGGCAGCCCCGGTGGCGCAGTGGTCTAAGGCGTTGGCCTATGATCATTCGTCCGAAGGGGTCCGGGTTCGAATCCCGGTGAGGCATGGATGTTGTGTTTGTCTTACGGCACTGGCTCTCTCCTTCCCTGGAACCAGTGACCCTAAATTAGGGACGGGCGACTGCTTATAGCCCATTGAGTTGCTCACGGTGGTCGTTAAACATCCAATCAAAAAAAAAAAAAAGATCCAGCAGCTTGGCACACATCCAAGATTCTCTCGTGCAGGAAGCCACGCCTCTCAGCCGTCAATCATTTAGGACTGTCAACATGGTCTGGTAGTTTCTACCGTACAGGTAACGCAGATTTTTGAAGCCGATCTGTTGTGATATCCCTCAGCGTGTTTTGCTACGTACAGAGCGATGGTTACCCTCTTGGTCGTGCCTGCCATACGAAAGCATTGAGCCGCCCCGGTGGCGCAGTGGTCTAAGGCGTTGGCCTCTGATCATTCGTCCGTAAGGGGTCCGGGTTCGAATCCCGGTCAGGCATGGATGTTGTGTTTGTCTTACGGCACTGGCTCTCTCCCTTCCCTGGAACCAGTGACCCTAAATTAGGGACGGGCGACTGCTTATAGCCCATTGAGTTGCTCACGGTGGTCGTTAAACCTCCAAAAAAAAAAAAAAAAAAAAAGCATTGAAAATTTAAGTAATTTTTAGAAGCTCATATTTTTTGGTTAAACTGGTTTGTCAGTGTAAATTTTTTTTCTGTGTTTGACATACTCTTTTTACTTCAATACTCTCTTCCCATGTTTCAAATTCCTCCAGCGATTCGAATGTTAGCACACGATCTTCTAAATTATATCCATGAGTGGAGCATACATGTTTCTTTAAATCTTCAGAATACAATGCAATTCTATCTTAAAAATGGAAAACACTTATGTGCGATGTATTTATTGCGAAAAGAAATTCAGTAGTGTTAGAAATCGAAATAAGCACGTTAAAGTGATTCACAAATCACAGAAATCCTTTGATTCACCTTTGAAATTTCCATGTGCCGTAGAAAACTGTAATATTGCATTGTATTCTGAAGATTTAAATTAACATTTATGCTCTAATCATGGATATAATTTAGAAGATCGTGTACTAACATTGGAATTGCTGGCGGAATTTGAAACATGGAAAAAGAGTATTGAAACAAAAGATAATTTTTTTTTTGCCAAAGTCAGAGGTATTTTCGTTAATTTTGCTACAATTTCAGAATACTACATAAGCTAAAAAGCACGTAAATCACAGCAAAATATGACGTAGCCATTCACAGTAAATTGCAATGAACGATTAAATCCCAAAGAACTGAAAAATATCAACAAGCTGAAGTATGCTGTTAAACCCAGAAAAAAATACACTGACAAACCAGTTTAACAGAAAATATGAGCTTCTAAAAATTACTTAAATTTTCAATGCTTTCACATGGCAGACACGACCAAGAGGGTAACCAACGCTCTGTACGTAGCAAAACACGCCGAGGGATATCACAACAGATCGGCTTCAAAAATCTGCGTTACCTGTATGGTAGAAACTATCAGACCATGTTGACAGTCCTAAATGATTGACGGCTGACGCAAAGGCTCTGCTGGATCTAGCCGCTTGTGCGATTTAGTTGTCTAACTACGGATTTTACGAATTTTCATTTATTTAAAAAAAATATTTTGTTATTATTTTATGATATACATAAGATTCTTTAGCGGATTTGCGGAATTCTCCGTTTTTTTTGTCATCATTTAGATCGCTATCATGATTGATGCAGAACTGAAGAGAATTTGGGGATTGGGTCATTTTCCGTCTGGAGACGGTATTTCGTGTTTCAAAGCTTTCGAAAACAGTAGTTAAATGGAGTAAAAAGAATTTGCCCTAATCGTAATTTTTTCTCCGGATGTTGAGTTTGTGTTAAAATATCGTTTTATGGCATATATGTTCGTATTTCAGCTTGAAACTGTAGGCAAGAATTTGTGGAAACGGAATTTAGACGCCACGAAAATTGCCTCCTAATTATAATTACCGTATATACTCTCGTATAAGTCGACCCCCTCCCCAACCCACTTTCAGAGGAAAAAATCGTAAGAAATCGGAAACTCGCGTATAAGTCGATCCCGGAATGAGAAAAAAATGTCAATGAATTATTTCAAAACATTTGAAAACGAAAAATTATATATATATAATACTAAATTTAATTTGCATACCCAAAAACTTCATCGGAACCCTTCAAAATCCGATTTCGAGTCAGACTCGCCAAACAGTTCAAAAAAGTCTTTCTCCGTCATCAGCGCTTCATCATAAACATCAGTATTCCTATGTCATCAGAATCACTGTCATCATCAGAATCACTGCCTGTGTCATCAGAATCACTGTCATCATCACTCATAAAAATCTCATCATCCTCTGTGCCATCAAGTTTGTTACTAATGCAACATTTCTTGAATGATTTCACGACCATTTCCGCAGGTATCGCATCCCAAGCATCCTTGACCCATCGCGCAATCAAAACGATATCCGGCTTCTTTAGATTTCCGCCCTTGGTTTCAGTCGGCAAATCGCAACTTATCCAATTTGCCCAATACCTCCGCACATTGTCCTTGAAGGGCTTATTAAGGCAGACATCTAGTGGTTGAAGAACAGATGTCAACCCACCCGGGATGACAGCAAGAGTTGTTTTTGAATTTTCTGCAGTTTTTTTCACATCTGCACAACGGTGTGCAACAAACATATCCCACACCAAAAGAGAGAGTTTCCTCAAAAGTGCACCTGGCCTTTTGCTCCACACATTCTTTAACCAGTCAACTGTTCCGGATTCATTCATCCATCCTATTTTCATGGGCACAAACGAGCACACCAGACGGAAAGACAACGCTTTTCGGCAGAGTTTTGCGTTTGAAAATAATTACCGGAGGTAGCTTACTGCCGTCGGCCAAACAGGAAAGAACAACCGTGAAACTAGATTTTTCGTGGCCAGTCGTTTTGATCAAGATATTTTTTTCGCCCTTTTGGTTCACCGTCTTGTTTCCAGGAAGGTCGAAACACATGGCGGTTTCATCCATGTTCCCTATTTGGGAAAGTTCAAAAGCAGTCTCTTTTCTTTTTTGAATTACATACTTTTGAAATTCCATTATCTTTACTTCGAGGTCACGAGGTAACTTTTGTGCAATTTTGGTGCGCTGGCGTAGACACAACCCATAGCGGTTCATGAACCTTGTGCGCCAAACTGGTTGTAACGTATACTCTATATTCACTTTCCTTTTGATTTTACTATCTCTGGTTATTTTATTTTACTATGTAAATTATCTTCCTACTGAACGAAATATTATTTCACCCGCTGAATGAGATCTGGCAATGAGTGTAAGTCATGACGTGGTGGTAGCTAGTATATAGGCGCGTTCATCGAGAGTGTTGAGTGTTGTGGGAGTTGTGTTGTTGAGTTGTGTTGTGTTGGTTGTAAGAGGAAAGTTATTCATTATTATGTACAAGATATATGAGTGCCTTAGTTGACCAAGAGTCTTGCCAATAAACAAGTTTGTCAGTAAGTTCAGTCTTTCTCAATTCTTAGTTTTGTCAGACCTCTGTCTGGCTGTTAGGTTTATGACTTCGATTACTTAATATAAATAACCAGCGTTGAGACTTTGTTTGAGTTCATAATTAACGAGTAACAACACCCTTTTGGGAATTCATTATTTTGAAGCTTAGAGCATTATTCATTCATAATAATTAGCTTAGCAAAAAGATAAACAAAGCTAATTCATTATATGGTGAGGCACGAAAAGTGTTATTTGCGGCTGCAAACTTTTCATCTTTTGCGAGCTTCATTGCTCGCAAACGTATACCAGTTCGCGTTACAATGTAACCATTTTGTCTGCAGCCCACAATCCAATCATTCAAGACACTTTCCAGCTCTGGGAAAGATGTCGTTCCACGGCGCAGCTCCTTTTGCGATTTTGGGATTTTCACTAAGTCTTTTTTTTTTTTACGCCAATCTCGAATCAGTTTTTCGTTAATGCCAAATTGACATGAAGCAGCACAGTTGTTAGTATTTTCTGCAAAAGAAACCACTTTCAACTTGAATCCTGCGTTATAGGATATCCGTTTCTTTACACAATCCGTGTCACCCAGGAGGAGCGAGACACGTGTGATTAAGAACAAGCAACACCTAACACTGGCTGTCGCATGGCTCCGTTACGTAGAAGGTCAGCGCAATCAACTGGTAGTCGGAAGGGCGGAGCTTTCTATGCGCGGCTGTGATTGCGCTGTGGATACGCAAAGCCAGGAGAGAGGAGACTTTTCAAAGCGCGGAGAAATTCGGAGGGCCGCGATTTCGTAATTCTACCACATCGGTGTTTTTTCTTTCTTTCTTTTTTTCTTTCAGAGGGTTGCGATTTCGTAATTAATACCGCATCGATTTCGTAATTAATACTGCATCGGCATTTTTATTTCTTTTGGGATGGATTGCCTTTTGCTTCATATGAAGAACTTTTGGAGTTACGATTTTTTTGGACCCCGCGTATAAGTCGACCCCATTACTTTGAAGCTCTCATTTTCTCCCAAATTTCTCGACTTATACGCGAGTATATACTAGTCTTCAGGCTTGAGGTTCTTCCGCGAATTCGAGAAATTCTGCCTCTTTCGTTATGTTGGCCACTCAGGAGATCGATGCACAAGTAAACAGCTACACTGAATACATATTTCATTTCCATTAAGCATCCCTCAAATATTCTAATACTCTGCACATTTCTTTTTGTCTTTTTGATGAGGCTTCCTTTAAACAAAGGGAATATAAATCACTTTTTTATTCTTTTGAATTGTAGACATTGTGCTTTCCAGTATTACAAAATGCTGTACAATTTTTTTTTTTTGCTGCCTTCAACATCTTTAATAACTGATTTTATCAGCAAAGGACAATGTGTTCAACTTGTGATTTGAAGCCACAAGTTTAGAAAAATAAGTTTTGTGAAACAAAGCTTGAATTTGTTCAGAACAAAAATATGCAACATAAAATTAACAAAAAGTGCTACTGAACACCATCTGTCTATTAAGTCAAATGGAGATGCCAGTCTGAAATTCTTTTTGAATGTTAATTAAAGATGCCTTTTTGATTACTTATTGGTGGAAATTGAAGATGTGCTGCAAAGAGTGTAGTTGCAGTCCGTCCCTGGCTGAGTGGTGGCAGAATTATTTCAGAGGGAGGTCACTTTCCAAGGTTAAAGTGGTCAGCGTGGAATGTTTGCTTTTGTTGTCTATTGTTATGAATGAGTTGTGCATCAAATCCTCATGTTGTTTGCATTTTATGGGCTATTTTTTTATTTTTAAACAAGAATATTTTGAGTTATCACGTCGGCCACTAACATTTTTTGACCTATCAAGACCGTAACTTCATTGTGTGCCTGGGGCACTTGCAAGGAATTTTACTTTTTTTTGAGTTATCAGAAATTCAGTGTTATCAAAGTTAAGAGTTATCAAGAGTTGATTTCATTTGTAAAAATAGAAGTAAAAACATGTTTTTATTATTTGCCTTTGTATTCATTAACTTTTCTGGTTTGTATGCAGTGGTCAGCGAAAAAAGTTCATTTTCACCTGGAAAAGTCAGGGAATTTTTGCTCATGATTTTGTAGCCCCCATGTTATTGAGTTCTGCTAACACTTTTGCTGCAGTAGTTCTGTGTTGTTTGGACACAATCCTTGTTAGTGTTTGACGGCCCCTCTCGTTCAATCTCGGTTTTATGGAAACAGGGTCTCCCAGGTGGTTATTGAGTTCTGCTATCACTTTTGCTGGAGTAGTTCTGTGTTGTTTGGACACAATCCTTGTTAGTGTTCAACGGTCCCTCTCATTCGATCTTGGTTTTATGGAAACTGGGTATCCCAGGTGGATATTGAGTTCTGCTATCTCTTTTGCTAGAGTAGTTCCATGTTGTTTGGACACAATCCTTGTTAGTGTTCGACGGTCCTTCTCGTTCAATCTTGGTTTTATGGAAACAGGGTATTCCAGGTGGATATAGAGTTCTGTGTTGCTTGGACACACACTGTTAAGTGTTCAACAGTCCCTCTCATTCAGTTTCGGTTCTTGCCCACTATTTTTCTTTGTCGAAGAAATCTTTCAGTATATTCTCTCAGTCTCTGAATATGTATGCAGTCATAACTGTGGAGCCTTGCTTTTGAAACACCAAACAATTTGGCTGTCGTGGTTACAGACACCTGCTAAATGGGCTCCCACACTTTGTCCTCTTTGGAAGTCTGACAGGTCACCCACTTCACTGACCACTTGTACGAACCACTGCAAAACATAACTTGTACTACACTGGCATACAACCTGTAGAATATATGTATACAAAGAAAAGATAATTGTGCTTGTTTTTCAGTGTAACCTACACTAATAACATTAACCCATGTAGAATATTCAAGCAAAGCAAACTGAATTTGCTTGTACCACTTATTGGGCATTCATGTAACACTTCTCAGAAAACTTGAAAATCTCTTCGTCCTGGATCGGGAATCGAACCCCGCCTCTCCCGATTACCGGTTGAGCATGCTAACCATTACACCACCGAGGACAGTGAAGTTCCAATCAACTGAGACATAGGAATCTGAAAGTCCTCAGATTTTCACTAGTCGAAAAATCCATTGCTTCCACCCAATTCCCATCCGGACGGATGTAGGTCGGAAGTCACCAGTATCACAGATAAATCAATGAAGGAAAAAATATTCTTCATAATATATGGAAAATCGGCAGAATATTCAAGAAAAGCAAGCTTGTACCACTTACTGGTCATCCATGTAACACTTCTCATAGATGACCAGTAAGTAGTAGTGTTCCTTCATTGATTTATTAACCCATATAATCATGGTGTTTGCATTATTTTTGTCCAGCCCCTGTATATTTGTAAAACTGAGCCATTTAGCATATTGCGGTTGGAAGCAGCAGCTCTTTATAAGCTGTATAATAGTACATTTACTGTGCAGAGGGCTCTGGTTAATGTTGGCAAGTATGAGTAATAACTTATGTAACCAATAAGCAAAAATCTTAAACGATAAGTTTCATACACCATAACTTTTATTGCACAACAGACCACAATATAGTTCTATAACTGTTCAGCTGTTAGGTTTGGCTGGTTATCATTCGAAATCTATCTCTATACTAACTAATATATAAAGAGAGAAACTTTGTGTGTTTAAGGTAATCTTGAAAACTGATTTGGGTAATTCTTTAACTGTTGGGCTGTTTTTTTTTATTATTATTATTATTTTTGGCTGTACTACCAAATCAGATTGCTTTCAAGTAGTTCCCAACTTTCTGTGTATCGTTCTGCTTTGTTTACATACAACCTGATCACACCCAATGTGAAAGAAAGTTCACAATAATACATGGAATTTTTTTTTAGTAATTTTGAAAATTACTGAACCGATTTGCATAATTCTTTCACCATTGGGAAGCGTACTTCTTTCTGGTGGACATAAGCTATTTTGTTAATTTTTTTATTACTTTTGGCTGTACTACCGAATCAGAATGCTTTCAAGTAGTTCCCAATTTCCCGTGTATCGTTTCGTTTTATTTACATACAACCTGATCACACCCAAAGTGAAAGAAAGTAGTTCACAGTGATATGCGGACTTTATATTAAAATAATAATGGCTTCTGAGATTTTACTTGAGAGCTCTCCAATTGGATTCAATAGTTTGAATATGAGCTACACTGTTATGATCTATAAAACCACATTGGCAGAATTCATAAAATCTGAGCCGCGGATGGCTTAGTGGTTAGCAGTTCAGACTATCGATGCAAGGTCCTCAGGTTCGAACCTGAGCTGATCTTTCAGAGATGATGTGATTTGCTCACAATCGCTGAATATCCGCCGTGCATCGGACGAGCACGTTAAGTGACGGACCCCAGGCTGGACCCACTGGTTAAATGGGTATCCTTTCCTATGCCCCCCCTGAAATTCTCTCATCCCTCTATGTGCAATATCGTACTTGTACGGTGGCGCCATCTACTGTACTCTAATCTCACTACAAACTGTTCTGTCAAAGTCGCTAGACTTGCTCTCATTCCTTCCGTTTCTGTGTCCTGCCCAAAAAGGCAATCTCGCTGTAGGTGGCTGGGACCTAAACTCTACTCACTGTGAACGGAAGTCCTACAAGAAAATGACAAATAATCATAAAATCTGAATAAATACTATCTGCAACTTACTTGCTGATAGATGGCATTTTCCTACAATTCTGAATAGGCAATTCTTGATAAATTTATTATTAGCCAAAATTCGATCTTGTTGGCTTTGTCTGGCATAGCAACTACATTGCTCAGCGGAGGTTGAACTGCACATCCTACTTTCAAATTGCCATTAATGGTCTCTTTACAAACAAAAAGCAGTGTGCTCAATACACAAAAATGGACCACTGGGCAAACTACTACAAGATGTGGAACTCATGTGGGATGAATGCACAATGAGCCGTCAATGGGTAAAATTATGGGTGGCGTCACTTTTGTTTTTGCTGGTGATTTTTGCCAAACTTTTGCCAGTAATTGTGAAAGGTACACGAGCAGACATTGTTAAGGCGTGTTTGAAATCCTCGCGAATGTGAAATATTGAAACGCTTCATTTACGAACAAATATGAGAGCTCATTTTAAAAGACGGATGTACCCAATTTTCTTGCCAGTTACTATGTGTTGATGATGGGAAAATACCTAATCAGAACGGTTTGATTCTAGTACATAGTAAACTGGGCAGCATTGTAAGATCTATTAATGAATTAGTTGACAAAATGTATCCTAATCTAGAAAATTTACTTCAAAGAAGTCACAACTGGATGTGTGAATGAGCTATTGTGTCTCCAAGGAATGCATCTGTTGATGAAATAAACGATGCTATTTTGCAAAAACTGCCTGGAGAATACAGAATTTACACATTGATCGATACTGTCGCTAACTTGGAAGATACAGTGCATTATTCACATGAATTTTTTAATTTTTTGAATCTCTCAGAACTTCCACCACATTGTCTTAAATTGAAAGTTGGCATTCCTATAATATTATTACGGAACCTGAATCTTCCAAACCTGTGCAATGGTACAAGATAACAAGTCAAAGTACTGCGTAATATTATTTTTGAAGCCATTATACTAACTGGGCCAGCAGCTGGACAAATGACACATATACCCAAGATCCCGACAGACTTGCCTATCATGTTCAAAAGATTACAGTTTCCTATTGAACTACCCTTTGCTATGACAATCAATAAATCCCAGGGCCAAACTTACAACACAGGTGGGATTGGATTTGCGTTAAGAATGTTTCTCGCACGGACAGTTATACGTCAGCTGATCGAGAACCGGCAGTTTAGACAATCAATTTATTTTCATAACTACTGGATTGAGGCAAAGAATGTTGTATATGCAAAGGTATGAATTTAAAAAAAAATTATGTTCTTAAATTTATGTAAAAATTAATTATAATTTTATTTCACATGAAAAACTAACTGCTGACCATTTAATCTTTCGGCCAATTTCCTCCATCGGTTGCTCTGAAATTCAACTACAGTTCTTATGGATACATCGGATTACACGTGTTATCACAGCCCTGTTTTTCAGTGATACCTTCCGTGCCAGTGAAGCCGTGGGCACAGCTAGTCATTTATATTGCAGCAAGTATTCTCTCTATGCTTACAGATGTTATTGGACAGTATTTATGTTTCGCTTTCATTGGTTGAACGTCTAATATCAATTCGCAACCATCACCATTTATAAAATCATTATTATTTGTTTTCGATCCCTGAAACCCAAAGTTTTTATTTAAAACAGCATTCAGTTTCCCTTCAATTTTTTTCTCCAATTTTACCAGGATGATGGAAATGGCATTTTCAACTGTATTTCTTCTATTGCATCACTTTCGATGCTTTCAATTTTTGAAAACCAGTTCACAAAACTAAATGTCACTTGCTGTTTTTGAGCACACTTCTGTATGAACTTTGTCTCAACTTTTGGGGGAACTGGAAGGAAATTTCAACCAGGAGGGTCGAACGCCAAAGCATGCTGACCATTGCATTGCAGGAGATTGGCAGAGGACATTTCTGATGCAGTGTATCTTGCTGCCATGCGTGGAGGAAGGTAGTTGATTGTTTTGTCATTCATTTGGTTTCAGTGGACTGCCAATCCTTTGATCTACCTCCTACATAGTTCTTTGAGTTTGAGCTTGCTTCTCCAGATCTTGTAAGATTAAAGCCTATCTATTTTTAAAAGTAAAGCATATGTTAAAATAATTTTTTTTTGCTTGAAATGTGCATTTTTATGGGTAATTTGTGAGTTTTGTACATTTATGTGCATTCAGTCAAAACTTGCTAAAATATGCAATTATATTTAATTTGGATTAGACTAATCAGATATGTTTTTTTTTCACGATTGTAATGCAGTCGTTTCTTAAAAAGCTGCACTTATACACTGCCGGACAATTGCTAAGGACGGATGACAATAGCAACAATAGCAACCATAAAATGGAAGGCAGGAAAATGTGGAAATTAGCATAAGTGCGGGATACAGTAAGACGTGTTGTGCGTATGCAAATTTTGGTATGTCTTCCCGACATCACCTAGATGATTTTACGCGTGGCCGTATTATTGGCAAGATTAAAAAGGGCGAAAAATAACAGATGTTGCCAGGGAGTTCGACGTCAGCCACAGTGTTGTTTCAAGGCTTTGGAAATCATTTTAAACAAATGGAGAGTGTAGCAAACGTCACGGGGAGGTCGTGTTCGCAGTACGACACCTGCAGAAGATCGGTACATAGTGCTATCAACAAAAAGACACCGGAGCAGCACAGCTAGTGAGGTAGCAAATCAGTTTATGGCTGCTACTGGCAAGCGGATCTCCCGAAAAACTGTCGCCAGACGTTTGCATGAAGGAGGACTATACGCCCGCCGTCCTGTTGTGTGCATCCCATTGTCCAGACGTCACCGTATCGCCCGTTTGCAATGGTGCCATCAACATCGCAATTGGACTGATAACGACTGGTCTGCTGTCCTCTTCTCAGATGAGAGTAGATACAGTCTATCGTCTCATTGTCGACGACAACTGATCTGGTGTGATAGTGGTACTGCATATTGTCAAGCAAACATACAGGAAAGGGACCGATATCCGACATGTAATGTCATGGTATGGGCTGGCATCATGATCAATGGCCGTATGTCCCTCAATGTGCTTCCAACTGGGACTATGACTGGCCAACGATACATTAATGATGTTCTGCTACCCCATGTTCGCATGTTCCGTGGTGCTGTCGGTGATAGATTCATTTTCATGGACGACAACGCAACATGTCATCGAACAGTCGCTATCCAGGAGTGTCTTGAGAGCGAGGATATTCAACGCCTCGTATGGCCAGCACGTTCTCCAGATCTGAATGCCATTGAAAATGTGTGGGGTGCTTTGGGGAGGAGTCTTGCTGGTCGCCAATGCCCTCCAATAAACAAGGATACCCTCATCCGTGCACTGACAGAGGAATGGGATAAATTACCCCAACAGCTGCTTGATATTGTTGTGCAAAGCATGACACGACGTGTGGAATCTTGCATCGCCCTCCATGGTGGCCATATCTCGTATTGACATCTTACGCCGGAACGCCTGCGGACGGTAATTGCATTTTTTTCACGTTTATACGTATTCTGCACAAAATGGCCTGTTTGTGCCTTGAACACGTTCCAAAGCCTTCTGGATTTCAGAGCACAATAAATTGTCTTTCTTGTAATGTCCTGGCATTCTGACATTATTTTATTTCACTTGGCATCCAACCACACTTACTTTTTTATGCGCTATATAGCCGTTTATGATCCGTCCTTAGCAATTGTCCAGCAGTGTAGTTTTCCTAGGAAAAAGAAATTGGCATTTTACTAAAGGTTAGTCTTGCTGCATGCATGTTTTAGATGTCACTTTTAAATGCTCTATCCATGATCCTTAAATACAGATGTCATCTCAAAAACTAGAAGCCAGAGCAAGGGGGAGCATGGAAAAAATGCCCACAGATGAATATGTTTAGAATAGAAAATTCAAGACCGAGCATAAACATTATTAAGCAGTTAGGCAACAGGATTTTGTATCAATTCTTTGGTTTTCATTTATTTTTTTAGATTTACCTTTACTATAGTCAAATGTTATGTTAACATCAAATATAAGTTCTGAAAAGAAACACATCCATGTCTTCATCTGAAAGTTTTCTCCTTGCTACTACTTTAAAGTTCAATATCGTAATTTACTTTTTCCAGATCTGTCTGTAACCTGGGTAGTCTGAAATTGCAGGTTTTTGTTACATTCTAAGCCCAGAAATCTGTTTTTAAGTTTTAAAATTTGAAAATCCTCAAATTGATCACGAATCTAAGAAACTTCAGTATGTTGTTAGTAAGATGGAGACAAATGTTCGTACATGGTTTGACCATGTTGAAAGAATGAGTGGTGAGATTATTAAGGGAATTTTTCAGTCCAAGTGGCAGGAAAGAAAGGATGAGGAAGGCCAAGGAAATCATGGAGGGACCAGACTAAGAAATGTCTGCATGCAAAAAAGATAATGAGTATGAAGTACATACGGTTTTGTGTGAGACGTGTGATGGATGTCAGTGAAGCTTGAGTTATGCAGAGATCACTGTAAATAGGGATGTTTGATACATCAACAGTAAGTAAAATCTAGCTCCATCAGTTTTAAACTTTAATCTAGCAGATGAACTTTCTTTGAGGAGATAACCTTGGAATCTCGGAGAACAGCGTAGTAATATGCATGTATGATATAAAATGGACCTTTTAGGTAGTTCTACAATTTTTTCTCTGTGTAGATTAGATTTAGATTGCTGTTAAAATGTAGTGAGCACCAGGTTTTACTCAATTTAATTTTAAGAACTAGTATCCAAAATGTTGCAGAACACAAAATTTTGTTCAATATGGTTAGCAGAGAAGGACAAATATGGTGCACTAGTCAGTGATTGGTATGCTATCCCCAAAATGATATGTTTTCAGAGACGTGTTTTGCGTGCAACAAAAATTCAACATTTCTAATATGGTACTTCTACTTTCACATGCTAATGGCATAAAACATAGAAAAACAGTAAAAAGTATGGTCAACCAGCCTATTTTTAAATCATCGAATAATGCTTTAAGGACAGAATACAAAACTTCAGAATGAAAGCTACAAGATTTCGACCAAAACTTCAGAATGAAAGCCACAAGATTTGATAGCAGAATCACTTCACTAATAGTATCAACAGCTGTGGAGAACAATTTTTTTGTGTGTGTCTTGCAGTGATTTAGTGGACACTTAAAAAAAATTAGACAGCGGCGTTAAATAAAATATAAGGGAAGTATGCTAAGATGTTACTCTGATTTACAGAGCGAATGACAATGAGTTGAAGTCGCGAGAGAGATGTAAAGAAGTGGACATGTTTTAAGAACTGTATTGTTATAGGTGCAAACTGGAAATTTAGCTAAGTGGCCAGTGGCCGGTAAGTCCAAAAAAGTTAATGGATACAAAAAAAAAAAAAAAAAAAACTGGCTGGTAAGTTAACAAATCTTAATGGCTAAAAAGGAGCCTCCAGCATAATAAAATAAAAGAGGGGGGGGTAATAGGAACTTTAACGTAACTGCTATTAATTACATGGATGGCTTTATCTGAACATAAAAGCCACCGAAACCATTTTGTAAATCTTTGTTTTCCTTTGGGTTTACTCATTCGCAAAACATCGATAGTGTCTGTAGTAGAAATTTACCACCTATCAGTGAAAACCTCAATGTTTCAATGTTTTTGCTAATAAGCCGATGAATTCATACTTTTCCATCTGCAGTAGTAAATGGGCACGTCAGCGGGTAAAAATCAAATCAAGTCACCAATAATATCTGTTAAAACGCTCGATGTATCGGTAGAAACCTCGATGTTTTTTTCATATATCGGTTGCTGTAGCATCGAGGAAAAGAAATTAATTTCATCAATGAAACATCGAACAAAACAGCCAATTCACGACATAAAAATATGGTATTCCCTTCCTCTTTACAAGAATGCAACAAAAAGAAATTCATTTAATTTACGCAGAAAATATTTACTATTTTCAAACATCTGTAATGAAACCTTGATGTTTTTTCAAGGTATTCATTACAGAAGCATCGACGTTTAAGCCCTTTTAGTGCTACATGAAATGTGTGTGCATATGCCAGAAATTGCAAGCTTCAAGAAAAAACAGCTGTACTTTCCATAAATTTTAATATTTTGAGCCGAAATTTCCCCCTGAACTTTATAACATTTTTCTTAACATTTCTATAAATGCAATATATCTATCTGAAAAACCAATGAGAAGCATAAAATGAAAAACAAACTTTGAAATTCTAAAGCGCCTAAGGCTGCATAAAAGAAAGTTCAAACCACAATAATAAAATAATGCAAAACCCGAAGAGAATTAAAAAAAAAAAAGAGGAGGAAAATAAAGCAAAAAAATAAAGAGAACAAACAGAAGAAAAACCAAAACAAACCCCAACTGTCCGAAGCAAACGAGCTCCGAACAAGTAAAAACGAAAAAACAGAAAAACGTAGGGAAGCAGATCAATGACTGATTCTCTTAAAGCTTTGTCAAGGGCAAGCATGAATATATAACATATATATGTGTGTATATTCAAAATTAAAGGGAGTTCTCATTATATATATCATCATTATCAATCCACCGCTAGATGGTCTCCCCAAGATTTCTTCCACAACGGTCTGTCTTGTGCCAGTCTCCTCCATGCTACTCCCGCATACTTTCGAATTTCATCCACCTATCTCACATGTGGTCTTCTGTCCCTTGGAATCCATTCTATACATATATATATAGACTGGATTCCAATATATATATATATATATATATTGGAATCCATTATATACGTGTAAATCGTCATCATCAATTGTCAACCATTATCAATCCACTGCTGGACGAAGGTCTCCCACAAGTTTCCTCCACAACGGTCTGTCTTGATGCCAGTCTCCTCCATGTCACTCCCGCATACTTTCGAATTTCATCCCTTACCCATCTCCCATGTGGTCTTCTTCTGGAGTCCTTTTTCCTGTCCCTTGGAATCTAAAATTTCGGCTGTCCATCCAATGGTCACTGTCCTCCTGGCAGTATGTCCAAGCCCGGGCATTTGCCATTTCAGGGATTTAAGTCTGATCATGATGCCATTCACTCTGCTTGTCATTTTTCAGATCCATGAGTTCCTCTTTCTTATCTCTCCTGGTTACACCAAGTATGCACCTCTCCATGCTGCTTTGAGTTGGCGGCAGCCTTTGTATGTCTCTTTTAGTTAAGGTCCACATCTCTGCACCATACGTAAGCACTGAGAAGGATGCATTGATCAAACGTACTTTTCTTTCAAGACATAATGGCATAATGCTCTTGAAAATTATGCTGTTTCTTTCCAAACGCTATCCAGGAAGGAACAAGTTTTGTGTGCCGATTAATTTCTTCACCAATGTGACCCTCGCTTGATATCTGCTGTCCAAGATAAAACGTACATATCTCCAGCTTTTCTTCGTCAATCAATAAATCTTTCATTTCTTGTAAAAAAGCATTAGAACATCACTTTTGTCTTCTGAAAGTTCATTTTTAATCCCACTTTTTACTCTTGTCAGCAAGTTCACGTGGATCATACTCTGCAGCTCTGATGGGGTAGTTGCAAAAATGACTACGTCATCAGCAAAACGAAGGTGGGTTATATGTGTATATATATACATGCATAATAACTCCCATAATTTTGAATATACTGTTACAGATTGATGTTATTCTAAAGTGAGTCAAAATCATCTATCACTTGGCAAACATTCACTCTCACTACAACTAGCCATTTAAAGATTTCCTTACAGGCGGATATTATTATTCCAAGGTGATTTAAAATGCATGTCTGCAAATACTGAGGAACAAGCTGTTAATAGAAGTTCGTCCTCAATGAACATATGAATTTGGAAAAAGATATGATGGGGATTCTGTAATTCGCTGAGTTTGCAATTGTGTCAGTTTGTTTGGGAAAAAAGAAATGAATAATGTGAAGAGTTTCTAGTAATAAAACACATTTTGTTCTCCTGTGCTGCAAAGTCAGCAAGAAAACACGCGCCGTTGTCACTGGACTATGAGTTGCGCGTTATTGCACTTTGAACGAGGCTCGAAAAAGTTATTTCCGACAAGTGTAACATTCTATAATTCACCCACAATCCTATGTAGAACAGCCCTTCCTTAACTGTAGTATAGCGTCTAGAAGGGAAAAGTGTAAGCCGAGCGCCTAGTGCATCGTAATGATTCGCGTGCATACCGAAATTTGTCCCTTCGTCAGACAGTGGCGCTCCGATCGCCCTTCCCTTCCCTGCTTTCTTACTGCTTGATTGAAAGCAGGACCAAAATTCGTGTTGCTTACTGTGAAAAGAAATTGTACTTGAGACGAAAAACGTGTTATGTTTTAGGTTTTAGAAGGAATGTGGATTACCTAAATATTGTATATAAGTTATACTTAGCTCATTATGCGGAAGAGAAATAACCATAGTTTTGTGCCAAAGGTTAGCTGCAACATCAGTACAAAAACAGTAAGCCGTCACTCTTTTGGAATACCCAAAAAATGATAAACTTTTACAGCAGTGGCAAAGATTGATTCCGGTGCAGATAAAAACTTAGACTAAATTTAGTGCTGTATGTGAACTGCACTTTGAGAGATTTGTGGTTCGAAATTTTGCATAAAATAAATGAGGAGACTGGGTGTTAATACCCAGAGATCGGCCCATCTTGACACCAGATGCAATCTAACAATATCTTCCAAACCTTCCCCATTATTTGTCAAAACCTCTGGCAAAATACAGGAAAGTTAGGGTAAACCGATGATAAAGCCCAGATGGTAATTTAAATAGCTTGGAATTTACTTCCCAAAGAGTTACACTGAACTGCCTTCTGAATTTTGGGGTAAGCAAATTCTTGCAAATTAACTACAAAGTGCATAATTTTTTCCATGTTCTATTCATTTAAATGTAGAATTAGTCAACTACTGACAATAACATGAAAAAACTGGTTGTTGTTACCAAAAGTGAACCAGAGGTTACCTGTAAAGTGTGTTTACGTGGAATAAAAATTAACTCCAGTTTCTAATATTACTGCTAAAGATGAATTAAAATCCATTATTCTTTGATACACTGATGAGCTAATATATATGTCATAGCACAGGCTCCATTTCAGAATTTGAAAATAACATGAAGTACCTTGAAAGTGGAGTTATTTTTTGCCCAGAATAATTGTACAGCAAAAATTGTGTAAGGAAAGGAACAACAAAGACTTGCCTCAGATGTAAGTATCTGCAGCGCTTACTTTTGCACAAAATAGCTTATCATAGAAGAAAGGCTACATTTAAAAATAAGTGACTAAAAAAATACAGTTCGGAAAGTCAACAGGCTGAAGAAACTAGTTATTTCTGCTCTTTAATTAAACCAAAAAAAAAAAAAAAAAAAAAGGAATTTCTACAGAACTTTCCATTAATGAAAAAATAGCAGAATTACCCATTAAGCAGCAGCAAATGGTTATTCATTGTTATAAGGCAACCAGCAAAGAAATCTGCAAGAGGAAAGGCTATATACCAAAAGAATGGTTACTTGCCCAGATGCTTTACTAGACTACATAAAAAGTCCAAAAATTGTACGAGCACATACGGAAACATAAAATCATGGCAATCCTACCTAGCAATGAACAACTATTAGAAAGTATATTTCAAATTACAACAGTGGTTTTGGATTCAATGCACTGACGTTTAAGAAACTATTTCAAAGAAAACAAGTGAAATGGAGCCTTTTGCAAGACATGGTGGTATATTAATAGATGAAGTGAAGCTTACAGAAAAACTGCATGCAAAAATCATCTGGTGAAATATTAGAAGTTGTTGCCTATATTGGGCCACTACACTTCAGAAACTGTTAAGCATACCCCATGTATAATCACCGGACCCCGGTAGTAATGGGTGTTTCAGCCATTAAAGTGGAGATTGGACCCAACAATTGGTGTGTTGGTACTGTTAAGTAATAATATAAGTGGGAACTTTGTTTTATAAAATTGATGACAGTTGTTATTCTCACTGAAAACGCAGGTCTGTTTGTTAGCACTTTGTCATTACGTGTGATGGGGCTTCTTGGACCAGGAATATGTGGAAGACATTTGGTATATCAGCAGATTGTTTCTGGAACTAAATACAGCATGTATGCATCCATGCAGTTAGGATTGCCCAGAAGTTTACATTTCATATCAAATTTTCCTCACTTAATAAAATGTGTACGGAGCGCATTTGTTACCTGAGGGTTTTCTTCTGCCCGAAGGAGAAGTAAGCTACCAGAGCATGTTGAAGCAGCATGGAGGAAGGACTCCTGGCATAACTACTTTAAAAGCCGCGCTAAAAATTACACGTGTTCTACTTAATTAA
Organism: Macrothele yani; assembly: GCA_039090855.1. NCBI lineage: Eukaryota > Metazoa > Arthropoda > Arachnida > Araneae > Macrothelidae > Macrothele > Macrothele yani. The sequence goes on along the minus strand of CM077009.1, from coordinate 62,527,270 downwards.
CCCGAATAACTTTGAGAAAATGAGGGCAAGCTATGCTTTTGCAGCTTTTTAACGCTTAGTCATGATGAAAGGCCTTTTTCTCTATAAAGCATCATATTGAACATAGTTTGGAAGTACTAATGCAACTGCATTTTTCATAAAGTTGATGATGCAGTTAGTTACTGTAATGGCCTCTAGGGGTCCATCAAGTAGTCTCCGCATAGATTCTGAGGGATGCAAAGTACTTAATGTTCTGTTATGTTTAGGATAAGTGGGAAGCTTTTTGCAGGAGATAAGAAAGACTGGGTTTTAAAATGCTAGCACAGCTGCAGGATTATGAGTCACTATAAGCAGTGCTATCTCTCTACTAAAATATCTATACGAAACCTTGGAACCACAAGTATGTAATGACATCATGCTTGAGTCAAGACTCGATAGAAAACATTTTTAAGGCATTATTCGACAACCATGTCGAGGCTGCAATGCACCACCCCACTGCAGCAGAAATTTTAGTGACCATTCAGTGTTTAAGTTTTTATAATCTGGCCATTGCCTGCAAAGTGTGGTACTGGCTGCACAACAGAAATCACCAATTCCCTTATTGATATTTCAAGTGACTCCATCAGTTGCAAACCTAATGTTTTGTTAAATTTAAATGAACTTTTAAGTGATGGAATGCTATATAAGTGTGAAAGATACACTTGAATAGTGCTGCATATTCTGATTAGCCCTTTTTCCTATATAATTCCCATAACCAGTTGCTAGTTTATGTAGCTAGAAATGTATTGCACTAACTAAATGCAAAGATTGCACCAAAATGTGTTTAACTTGCAGTATTGAAGAAAAGGCCAGATTTTCTGGAACGCTGATACGAGATTTTGATAAAGGTGGCTTATTATATCCATCAAAGGAACTCCTAGTTCTTGTCAGTCCAACTGGAAGGTATTGTTACACATTATTTCAGCACCGAAAAACTACACAGAGATAGCATCATTGATATTTTAGCTATCTCTTGATGATAAAGAAAATTAACTAATACATTGGTTGTGCAGAACACAGTAAAGATGTGACATGTAAGATTGCAAAACAAATTTACCTGACATGGTTATATTTTTATATAAAGTGACTTAATAAGATTCACCAATGATAATCAAGAAAAAATGAAGTACCTTAAGCTTAGACCCTGCAAAATAAAGTATTAAGTCCCTGGATCTGGGTGCTGAGGTTTTTTTTATGAGGAAGCAAGTGAGAGACAGCTTTATAATTAATGTGGAGTGAGTAAATGTATGTGGAGTCAGTCAATAGCTCTCATTTATAATTATTAAGGGAGTCGGTAAATGAATATACAGACTCCACAGTAATGCTACAGCTCAAACCCTCACCCAGAGACTCCTCAAAAACTACTTTAACAGTTAATAAGAACTTCTGCAACAGAACAGGTTCAATATTCAAATCCAGGGGGAGTTTGAACTTAGTCACATTACCAATGTTCAACTCTGAGCAAGCAGAGCAGAAGCATATGACCGTATTAAAAAGATTGGATAACTTTGGGAGTATGTAGCAGTGGCTAGTTTAACTTTTCCTTCATTAAATATGATATGCTATGCACATAGCGGACAGTAAGCCTAATGCATATGCCAAATAAGTAACCCCAGCCTATATTGAGGTCCAAGAAATGTCCAGGTTGTTAACAAACTTAGAAAAGAAAGTCTTCCCAAAACTGGTAAGTTATTTAGAGATTCAAAATTCATTTCTGTAAATGTATTTATTTTTAAAAAATAAATTTTTTTTTGCCCCCCCCCCCCCCCAAGTAACTAAATAGTTCAGCAGATAAGATACTAATATGCAAAAAGATTTTAAGGAACATGTGTGGTGGTAATAATATTTGCAGAGTTACTATTTGCATTATTTAAAATGTTTAGACCAACTGTGGGATTCTTAGCTTAAACTGCCCCACCCCTTCATCTTTTTTTTTTTAAATGTTCAAATCCCAAAACCACTGGTGGTGTAATCTGATATGCTAACACTTCTTTTTTTCCAATCAACATTTAGCTTTGGCATTTCCAATGTATTGCTAACTAGGGCTTCCATGATGGAATTATATACTACAAAATTCAGTATTTTGAAGAAAAACTTGCAAATGCCATGAGTGACTAATTTACTCTTTACAAGGTGGTGTAAAAGTAATAAAAAAGAAACTAAACACGTATTAAATTTATTTCTGTAAATTTAATTACGTGTGAAAACATCTAATAGTTGTATTCACAAATTCTTGCTCTTTCAATTGCATTTTCTAAGATGTGTCTAAACATCAAGTTGTGAGTTATTTATTTTTTGTGTAATGTTACTTTTTTAAATCCCCTCCCAGGTTCTGTTGCTGATAAATTTCTCTGTTGCTACAATTCGAGAAACGGTTTTTGATAAAAATTTCAACAACTGCTGCACTAGCCTTTGACATACTAACAGCTTCCACAATGAATTAATCAAGCTTCTACTTTATAAAAAATAAAAATGAAAAAAAAAACCCATTTTAAAATGAGATGCTTTCTTTTGCCTCACTGTATAAATTGAATAAAGCTTAACCAATGTGCTGAGATGTGGTAATATTGTAATAAATAATGCTTGGTACATACCAGCAATGTAAGATTAAAACATTGCTTTGTATTACAAACTGCATGTGGCTTCTGTATGGAAATGCCCTAAAGCCATTTATAATGAACTCTCATCAGCACGCCTTTGGTCCCCATGCTGATGAGAGTTCAATACTCAAAACCGATCCACGTCAGAAGGTCAGTTTTTTCACATGTGCTTCACCATTTGTTTCAGTTAGTGTAAATTATATCTGTATTACCTATTCCCAACTACTAGGGACATTAAACAACGTTGTTACATGTTTACATTGTACACCCAATGTGTCACTGTGCGCACCTTACTGGGACGATAAACCTTTCTGGATTTACTGAGGGGATATCAGTATGAGATTGAAATAATTCCAATTTCAGAAATTAAGGAAACAAATAAATGTCTTGGTAAATTATTTGCTCCTGCACAATATTTCTTCATTTAATAGTAAAATTTATCTAACGGTATAAAAAACATCCCTCCAAATCAACCCCATTCTTTTTTTTTTTTGCGTTTTTTTTCTGAACAATTACTGAGCGTAAATGCTTTCTCATGCATGCATTATGACCAAATAATGCTTCAGTCAGAGAAGAATGTCATTGTAAATACGTGTGACACAGCTTAAATAAGGTGGTACACACCGTTTTTTAAACCAGTCAGTAACAGGCAAAAATAATTTTTGTTAAGCCTCTTAATAATACGTATAGCTTAACTCAACGTTTATATATATCTTCTATATCCACGCTAATCACTACATTAATACGCTGAGGCGCTCCGGCACACTTCCCCTTTTAGATGCTATATATCAGCTGTTCCTTGTATAACTGTTTGAAGAGTAGATACATGGAAGCACAACTTTATATTTACACACTCCCACGTATTTACTTCCAAACAGTAAATTTTGCCCGCTGTCCCTAAATTGTTTTTAAGGAGAGCTCTGTCTCTGACTGGCAGCATTAAATTTGTTGAACCACGGCATTACTTATACCTGATCATAGGCCTAACCACTGGGAGGATCAGGACCCCCCAGATGTTCATCAGAAGTGGGATCCCCAATGTAAATGATTCTCCAAAAGTGTTTCGGGAATATAATGATATGAACTTTTTATGTGAACCAACTAAGTTATTTAATAATATAAGATTGATTTTTCGTAAGAATGCGAACACATGTATAATGTGTACTTAATAAAACAGCGATGTCGATTAAGTACGGTTACCAACATCGCTGGCGTATATATATTATGTGATCAGACCCCCCCCCCCACCCCACAGATTTTGAAACACGGTTACGCCACTGTACCTGATGGTCACTGGCCAACATCGCCGATGCTGACACTTTAGCATTCAATTAAAAATAAGCACTATTCAATATAATGTCCCATACAAAAACCTTGCAATTTCTGTATATACAGCAGGAACGGCTCCTGCAATAGAAGCTGTGGGGCTGCAGCCCCCCACCACACCCCTACCCAAAGCAGTTTTTTTTTTCATGCCACACCAAGAGAGAAGTTTACTGAACTCTGCTGGAAGTTTTTCACGCCACTGGGAGCGAAAAGAACGCTGGCGCGCTGCTCTGACCTATGAAACCAACTCGTGTGTGAAACTCTGCCTATTTCCCACATCAGTTCATTTCCTTTGTATAAAACGTCCCTGGGGGCGGCAGCTCTTGCTGGTACAGCAAATATAAGTGGTCCTCGCAGTTGTTTGCGAGTGATGTAGCCTACAATGTCCCAGTTTCTCGTTGGCTGCAGAATTCACATCGCCGGGCGCCCTTCAATTTTTGGTTTGTTCCAACTTTGTACCAACATGATAATTCTAACAACTGGAGATCATTCGTGTTTGCTAACAAGCAAATACTCAGTTGCCGAGAATTTTTACCAAAAAGTTTTCCACTTCTGGTCAAAATGGGCATGTGAACAAATTGTGATTAAGAATAAAGTTCAGTAATGGATAAATTGAAAAATAAAAAAATAAAAATGACTAATTTCTGCAGCGAGATACTCTTGCACAAAATTAATATTATCACTTACCAGGCACAGTGAAATTTTCGCTTTTAAACTCGTGTAAATTTCTGTTCATCAAAAAACACCCGAAGTTGCTCCATTGACCACATTTTACTTTTCTGCTGCATATGCATCCCCCCCCCCAAGCTTTACTTTGAACACAACATTTAATCTGCAAACACAACGGTTTAGAAAATTTACAAAGTTGGTAAATTTTGAAAAACAAATTGTTCTACACTAAATTGTAATCATGGCTTGAAAACTGAAACTGGGAATATGTTTGCAATTCGTATTTTATTAAAGAGAATGCCTGCGAGTCAAAATTACAAAAGGGAGCGTATCAGAAGAAAAATATTTATTATATTTCTAGGGGTCACAATTGACACCTCGAAAATGCGTATATATGACGTTGGGTGCGTGTCCGCTGTCATTGGCACACACATTTATTTTTTTTACCTTGAAAAACTGGTTCCCGTAACTGAGTGTGTGTGTTGCTCTTAGAGTATCTACATTTATATATCTATTTACAACCACTATCTCAATCCACTGCTGGATGTCCACAACCAGTCTGTTTAAGAGCCAGTTTTCTTCTTGCTCCCGAATTTCCATCCACCCATCTCCTACATCATCTTCTGGGTCTGATTTTTTTTTTTGTCTCTTTGCTTTACTCCAGTTTAATATTTCTCAGCTGGCTCTTTCTTCTAGCATATAAAGTCCATCCCATTGCAATTTCAGGGATTCCTATCATTGCTGTCTGTCCTTGTAATTTTCCCTGATCCAAGGAGTTCTATCTTTGTATCTTCCTGTTCCTGGTTACATCAAACATGTGCATCTCTCAATGCTTTTTCCCATTGTCTGCAATCTCAGTATATCTGTTTCAGTTGAGGTCCACGTCTCTGCTCCATTCGCTAACAACTGGAAGGATGCACTGATTAATGAGAGTCATGTTAGGATCTGAATTGAGAATAAGGGTCCTGCCCATGTGAAATGTACGTGGAACTAATTTCTTCTGCTGTACAATGGGGTATGCGTGGGTGATGATCAACGATCACATGTAGAGGATTTTAGGAAGGGAGTGTCTGACCCCAGGTCTTAAAAACAACCCTTAGAAATAGGATACTAGAGATTTGGGCTAGTTAACGCCCAAAAGGAAAGTGGTACGGAAGCTAAGTAGAAAGGGGAGGAAGACTCCCTTTATTTATTACCGGGGGCCAGTACCTGGTGTATGCGTCAGGGTACCTATCCACAAGGTAAGCAATGAGGAAATATACACGAAAATACTGGATAGCACTACAATTCGATTTGGAAGTTCACATTAAGAAGTGACTTGTGACTACAAAATATGCTAAACACTTTTCTTTTAAGAAATAATGCATCAAAAACCAAGTTTTATACGCCGATTATTTTCTTCATAAATGTGGCCACCCATTGATATCTGTTGCCTAATTCAGGTATCGGTTACCTCTAGAATTTCCCCATCAGTTGCTAAATATAAATATTCATTTCTACGAGTATATATATACATAAAATTATTATTAAAGAGACAGCGCCGATGAGCAGGCTCAGTAACTTAGCTTTCGAAGTGATATCTACAAAATTTGAATGCAGCCCTCCAACTCAGCTTACCACTAGCCGCTACTGAGTGATATACATTTAAATTTTCCAAACAGCACGTCTTTTACTTGGCACATACAAGCCATTTTGTTAGCGTTTTGGTGAAGGCATTCTTCGAGGAAGTAGCATGTCAATTTAAATCACGCATAATTATACTTTCAATTACATTTGCCGACGCTGCACTCTGCGCCAGACTTAGAACATTTCACTGAACCATAAAATGTGTTTCCATAATCACACACTTAAGAAAATCGTACATATCCTAATCCAACCCCTGTTGTTTGGTTCACATTGCACAACAGTACACACAATCTTTTGACACAGACGCCGTCTGCAGTGCCTGCGATGCGGCGTGGGACACTATTTCTCTGAACGCAGTTTTTGAGTTCGCACGGTACACTTCCCCTTTTTAGAACGCTATAACTGTAGTAGGAAAAGTTTTGGCTAAAATTCGCACCTTCACTCCCATCACGTGGCGAAAGTGGAAAGTCTATAGCGAACGCGAACTTATGATATGATTCTTACAGACCGTATATTCTCGTGATTTTTTTCAATAATAATGCTGTTTCATGGTATGATTCATGGAGATTTCACTTCAAAACAATACGATTAATAAATGATATGAACATTCACGCAGATATCTGCTGTTTGGTTCGGGTACTACTCGGGTCAAAATTGAGGGCTGATTATTCAGCCCACCGTGCTTTTAGCACAACACGCGCAGTCCAATGAATCGATTGTTGTTGCACTAAAAGGTTTCTGCAATATCGAGGTTTAAATATTAATTATCAGTGGCAGAACTTCGAAGTTTAAAAACATAGAGGCTTTTTGCCATCCCTAGTTAGGACTGGTTTCACTTTCATTTACCTTTACTTCTGAATTATTATACTTTTGTAAATTGGCACTCAAAATAACAAATGGCCAAACTGGCGACCACTAAAATAAATTAAATCGTCAAAGTTGCCAGTTAATCGCCATCTGGCGAGTGCTAATTTGCACCTATATGTGTTGTCATTGCTGCTTAAGAGTGTGGTACTGCAATGGTGGGTAACTTTAAAGGTGATAGGTGGTGGAACAGTGAGATTAAAGAAGCAGTAAAGAAAAAGAAGGAAGCATATTTGGGAATGTTGCAGGGTATAGTTTCAGATGATGAATATCATTGCAAGAAGCATGAGGCAGCAAAGCTGGTTTTGCCAGAGTAAGGCCAAAGACGAAAAAGGTTGAAATGCATGAATTGGCTTTTGGAAAGACAAGAAAACATTCTGGAAGTAAATAAGGGAAGTAAAATTCTGAGTTGTGTGAAGAATAGGGTTGGAGAAATGATATGGGAGCCCAATGAGCTAAGTCAAAGATGGAGTGAATACTTCAGCAAGTTATTAGATCATGAAAGCAGAGGTGATTCTGAGGCAGAAGCAGACGATGTCACAGCGTGAGATGGAAGCACAGGCGATCTCAAGAGAAGAGGTGTGTAAAGCTCTAAAATGTTTTCAGAATAGGTGGGTTTCGGAAGTTGATGGCATAACTGCTGAGATTTTTTTTTTTTTTTTTTTTTTTTTGATTGGAGGTTTAACGACCGCCGTGAGCAACTCAATGGGCTATAAGCAGTCGCCCGTCCCTAATTTAGGGTCACTGGTTCCAGGGAAGGGAGAGAGCCAGTGCCGTAAGACAAACACAACATCCATGCCTGACCGGGATTCGAACCCGGACCCCTTACGGACGAATGATCAGAGGTCAATGCCTTAGACCACTGCGGCCACCGGGGCGGCTAACTGCTGAGATGTTAAAATATGGTGGTGACTGTGATTGACTGGTTAACTGAAATTTGCCAGTTGTGCTGGGAGTTAGGAATGGTCCCTCAGGATTGGAGGAATGCTATTATTGTTCTGCTGTATGAAGAAAAATGTATCAGACTGAATGCAAGAAGTATTGTGGTTCCAACTCACTGAGTGTGCCAGGAAAAGTGGAAAGGTTAATATTGATAAGGTACAAGGTCTTAACTCAGAGAAAGTGTGGGATATACACAGTGGTTTTATGCCTGGTAAGGGCTGTACTAATTAAATTTTTGCATTATGTATGGTGATGGAAAAGTATCTGTCTCTTGGTAAGAAAGTTTTTGCTGTTTTCATAGATTTAGAGAAATGATCAAGTAAATAGGATATTTCTGAGGAAGGTACTGAATAAATATGGTATTAATGGATATCTACTTAATAAGCCATGTATGATGGCAGTAGAGCATGTGTATGAGTGAATAGTGTTTTATCGAAATGGTTTTCTATTGGTGCTGGAGTCAGACAAGGTTGTGTAATGTCACTATGGCTGCTTAATATATTTATGGATGTGTGTGTATGTGTGATGCCAGAATGGATAATACTGGCTTATGCCTTGGTAATATCCGGTTATGATTGCTGATTTATGGTCTTTGTTATGATTGTTATATGATGATGACACAGTCCTGTTGGTAGAGAGCAAAACTGAGTTGTAGAGCATGTTATTCCAGATGTATGAAGTTTGTATGAAATTCAGAGAGTATAAATAAAGAAAAAACTATCCCCCAAAGTTATGGTTTCTGAATGAGAAACTTTCAGTACTAAATACAAGATGGCACACAGATTGACCAGGTGAATGAGTTTGTAAATTTAGGAAGCATATTTGACAAAGCGAACAATTTTCTTTTTTTTGATTGAAGGTTTAACGACCACCGTGAGCAACTCAATGGGCTATAAGCAGTCGCCCGTCCCTAATTTAGGGTCACTGGTTCCAGGGAAGGGAGAGAGACAGTGCCGTAAGACAAACACAACATCCATGCCTCACCGGGATTCGAACCCGGACCCCTTTCGAACGAATGATCAGAGGCCATCGCTTAGACCACTGAGCCACCGGGACGGCAAGAGAACAAATTAAAAGGTGAAATTATTTCCAAATGTTTACATATAAAAGTGTAATTGTTTCTACTCTGATGTACGCCAGTGAAACCTGGGTACTGCAGAAGAGACATAGGAGTCATTTGTGTGCTGGAGAGAGAGAGGTGTTACTTGGGGGGGGGCTTGTGGCAAATCGTGCTCTGGTTATGTGAGAAATGGCAATGTGTTGTAGTTGTGTAATGTGAAGCAACAATGTTGTTAGTAAGGTGGAGACTAATATTCTTAGATGGTTTGGCCATGATGAGATTCTACGAGAAATTTTTCAGACCAAGTGGCAGGAAAGTAAGGCACAGGAAGGTCAAGAAAATCATGGGAGGACCAGATTCAGGGATGTCTGCTTAAGAAAAGATTAGGAGTACAGGGTGTCCACAGAATTATCAAACCTGATTTCCCTGACCAAATATATAAGAAATCCCTGACCTTACACAAATAAGGTTTATTTGAGTTTTTCAATATATGTGTCATGATAATAAATAAAATTGAATTGGCATAATTGAGAAACTTATATTATTTAAAAGTGTTTCTGTTTGACGTATAAAGTTTCCCAAATAACTGATTCACTTAATTATTATTATTTTTTTATTGGCCTCCACCTTCCCCATAGCCGTCCAACTCACACCTTTTTAATTTTAAAATTACTCTTTTTTTCATGGTTTTACATTTATTGAAGAAACACTCAAACAAACCCATACACAATATTCAGAACAATTACTGTAAAAATATTACAGTAGGAACACAGTCACTGTTTTCTTATTACACACCACTTTTCTTCTTTTCCCAATCTCAAATCTTTGCCTGCAATGCTGCTTCTTCCAACTCTAGTTCCTTTCGTACTCTTTGTCTTTTTTCCTTCAATTCCTTTATTTCATGATCAATTTTTCTTTTTTCCTTCAGTTTTCTTTCTTCTTCGTTTTGAAGAACACTTTTTTCTCAAGATAATCCTAATATCTTCGTCTGGAGGCTGTTACAGAAAGAAGAAGCCTTCTATTGATGGCAATGTGTTCTATTCCTCCCACATTTTTAATGGCATCAAAAACTGTTCTCTGACAAATCAGGGATTCTTCCAGGAGATTTTCCACAAGAAGAGACTTATTGACAGAAAATCCATCTTCCACTGAAGCATTTCCATGAGACATAATGAGACAAATTTTTATTACATCCCAAAGTTCACCGAATTGTATTTGGTTGTCAAGTGGAGCACTGTAAAATTTGTCTAATCCAATGGAATCATCATGACTGTCTAAAAATTCATCAAACTGAGACTTTAAAGCAGATTGAGCTTCTACACACAATGAAGTGTACTATTTATTAGCTTTTTCAGCACAGTAATCTAAAATCCTGTTTGCACTAAGTAAAACTTCGAGAACAATTTCCACTCTCTTGCCTAGACTCGGCTGCTGCACTATAATATTTGGGTCCAAACAAGTTACCCCACGGACAAACTTAAATTTTAGTGGGCTTTTCTCACAAAGTTTTTCAATCGTACTGGTCACAAGTTTCCTAAATTCAAGTTTAAACTCTAATTTCTCTCTTTCTGAGCACTTCACTTCTTTTAATAGCTTTTTAGCACTAAATCCAATATAAACTTTCTCAATTGAGAGAAGATTTTCACTTTTTGATACATCTAAAGTTAACAGCTTTGAGACACTATCAGCTTCACTTAATTTGTCAGGCTTCAAGCTTCGCGCCATCAAATTTTTCACCAGATCCAGCAAATCAGAGTGTAAGAAAGGAATTAAAGGCTTTGGGCTCTGGAACCTTCTCAAAAAAGATTCACACTCTGAAGCTATAGTCCTAAATGCAGCCAATTTGCATTTCAACAGTGGACTTTCCATGAATTCTGCAAGCAACATGTGCTTTTTGATGGCAAGAGTCCGTTATTACAAAGAGAGTTCTTTTTCACAGAGGAAGTGAAAGAAGCAAGACTGGGCTGAGACATTTTAGCACGGATGTTTTTCAAATGATTGGGGCCATTTCCGTGGCTGGAGACTGTCCGACGCCCCATGTTGCTAAGCTTGAAAGTTTTAGAGCACACTTTACAAAATGCTGTTTCATTGTCGCCGTTCACAGCAGCTATTCAACCAGAAAACTCAGGATTTAATTGTTCGTCCAACCCATTGTTCATTAAACACACTACGCTTTGACATTGCTGCAGTCTTAATTGCCTTTTAGAAGGGTGCTTATTCTGTGAAATCAAATTTCCTGAAACCAAACCCATATTTCCTGAAATTAACGTAGATCAATACGTACAAAAAAAAAAAAAAAAAAAAAATCAGAATATATGTGTTACATTCGTAATTTATTTCCCAAGTTCTGATATTTTTTTAAAGAACAGTGGCCTTTATAAAATTTTACTAATTGCAAATTTCCAGTGTTTGGCTCTTCAAAGCTATAAATAATACTTATAAAGAGTAAAATACTGAGAAAAAAAAATAAAAAAGCTGCTCAGGAAATCTTTGTCATTGCACTGAAACCAATGACAAAGAGTTCCTGAGCAGCAACCAGCAGGCATCCCAAAGGGAAGGGGGAGGGGTGAACAAAAAGTCAGCAGGGAGATCCTCCCTAGATCTTTGTGATGATGAGATGAGAAGTCTTGAAGGTCAAAAGCAGCAGACAGAGTGGGTGGGCCACTAAGCCCTGGGGTGGGGCATGAGCAAAGGGGCACTGTCAGGAAAAGAAAGGGGTGAGAAATTTCTGTTTGGAGTAGCTCTGGACAAACCCAGCACCAAACCACAAAGGAAAGCAAACAGTTAACACACTTTTAGAAGACAAATATAACATTAGGTGGGGGTGGGAGGGGATCTCTCCCAGCTGAATTGGGTAGACACAGAGTGGACCTGTTTCTCTTATCCTCTGTGGGGGTAGATTGGCAGTCAGATTTCCCAACTCCCAGTGGAATTGAGTTTTGCTTTGGCCACCAACCAAGGGAAAACAGGGAAAGGACAGTGACAGGCCTTGCCACTGGCTATAAAATAAAATTTCTAAAAAAAAAAAAAAAAAAAAAAAACGCCGAAAATTCCAGTACAACGCCGAAAATTTCCGTGAAAAAAAAAAAAAAAAAAAAAGGGCCGAAAATTCCCGGACTACAACGCCGCCCAAAATTTCGTAAAAAAAAAAAAAAAACCGCCGAAAATTTCCGGCGGGAAAAAAAATAAAATAAATAAAACGCCGAACATTTCCGGAATTTCCGGAAAATAAGCACCCCTGCTTTTAAACAAGGTATAACTTATATCGCAAATTTTCTTCTACTCCTTTGACCTAAAACAAAAAGAGAAATGTTAACAAGTAATGTAACACAACTTACAATAATAGGTAGGAAATACAAGGTTACATTAGTAGGAAGGGGAAGTTTAGTGACTGTCTGCAACACCAAGTGCAAGCGTGTTGTGCGATGAGGGCGTCACTCCCCGACGCCGGGTTAAAACACTAGTTGTAGTCTAACTGTGATTGAAATTTTCCCTGACTTTTCTTTAAATATCACTGATTTTCCCTGACTTTTACTAACATTTCAGGCATTTCCCTGACTAATTTTCATTTCTCCGATTTTCCCTGACCAATTTTCATTTCTCTGACTTTTCCTGATTTCCTCTGACTTTCTAGAATGTGGACACCCTGGAGTATGAAGTATAAAAGGTCTTGTGAGTGACTCATGATGGATGCCAGTGAAGCTCGGCTGTGTGCCGAAACTGCTGTAAATGGAGATGTGTTACACACTAATAGTAAGTAAAATCCGGTTCCATCACTTTCTGTGATCATCAGGTTTTCTTTGAGGAGCTAACCACTGCATTTCAGAGAACAGCTTAATGACATGCATGTATGTATGTATGCTAAGATAATGCTGTCTATGGAAAATGAAAAAAAACAAAAAAAAACTAGCTAAAATAACAAAGAAACTAAGTGAAATTCATCCAGCAATATATTACATTAATTAAAAAAAGTGCTGCAATAAAATGTATCAGTATAATTCTGGTTTAGAATTACCTCCCTACGACCAACTTATCTAACAATTCTGCTGAATATCTGTGATGACCCATTCTGCATAATTTTAAAGTGTAATTTAAAAATAATTTCTGTTTTACTTGGTCTATTTTCTTATCCACTGATGCACAGAACAATAGGATTACATAAAATAGTTTTTATATGCAGAATTTCTGCACAGAAAAATAGGATTAGATAAAATCCTTTTTATATACAGAATTTCTGCATTCCAGATATTGAGCATATCGGACAAATACCTGCACGTCCAGAAAATTAAAAACAAAACAAAAAACTTTTCCTGAAATCATCATCATCATCATTGTCAACCATTATCAATCCACTGCTGGATGAAGGTCTCCCCAAGTTTCCTCCACAATGGTCTGTCTTGTGCCAGTCTCCTCCATGTCACCCCTGCATACTTTCGAATTTCATCCACCCATCTCCCATGTGGTCTTCTTCTGGGTCTTTTCCTGTCCCTTGGAATCCAATCTAAAATTTCGGCTGTCCATTGATGATCTGTCCTTCTGGCAGTATGTCCAGCCCATTGTCTGATCATGATGTCTTCCACTCTTGTCATTTTTCGGATCCACGAGTTCCTCCCCTTATCTCTCCTGGTTACACCAAGTATGCACCTCTCCATGCTTCTGCAGCCTTTATATGTCTCTTTTCAGTTGTCTGCAGCCTTTGTATGTCTCTTTTAGTTAAGGTCCACGTCTCTGCACCATACGTAAGCACTGGAAGGCATGCATTGATCAAACACTTTTCTTTTAAGACATAATGGCATATTGCTCTTGAAAATTATGCTGTTTCTTCCAAAAGCTCTCCAGGCAAGTTTTGTACGCCGATTAATTTCTTCATCAATGTGACCCTCACTTGATATCTGCTGTCCAAGATAAACGTACGTGTCTGTTATCTCCAGCTTTTCTCCATCAATCGATAAATCTTCATTTCTTGTAAAAGTATTGAACATCACTTTTGTCTTCTGAAAGTTCATTTTTAATTCCACTTCTTTACTCTTGTCAGCAAGTTCCTGGATCATACTCTGCAGCTCTGATGGGGTAGTTGCAAAAATGACTACGTCATCAGCAAAACGAAGGTGGGTTAGATAATCTCCATTAATCTTTATCCCTTTGTTTTCCCAGCTCAGCGACTGAAAAACACCCTCCAATGTAGCATTAAAGAGCTTCGGAGATATGGTGTCACCTTGTCTCACTCCCTTTCCAATTTTTATGTGTGTTGTATTTTCAAACAGCCGAATCTTTGCACTTGCATTTTCATAGATGTTATTAATAATATTAATGTATGCATCTTCAATACCGCAGGTTTTCAGAGCCATTGTAACTGCTGATGGTTTCACCGAATCAAAGGCTTTTTCATAATCGATAAAAGCCATGCACAATGGAAGTTCATATTCCCTCGCTCTTTCAATTAGTTCTCTCAGTACGTGGATATGATCTATTGTGCTGTAGCCACTCCTGAATCCAGCTTGTTCTCTCATTTGAGCCATGTCCAGTGTTACCTTCAAGCGGTGTGAAAGAACTTTAGTGAAGATTTTATAAACTACTGATAGGAGGCTGATAGGTCTGTAGTTTCCGAGATCCTCAATGTCACCTTTCTTATGTTGCAGGATCATTGTAGCGGTGTTCCAATCCTCAAGGAATCTTTCCTTCATTAAGGCATCGAGTGAAAATTTGGGCGAGTACTGTTTCGATTTCTCCACTTGCTTCTTGTATGATGTCTACAGTAATTCCATCTTCTCCTGGAGCTTTTCCCCGCTTCATGTTCTTGATTGCATGTGCAACTTCTGCTGGAAGAACTGGAGGAACTCTGGTACTGGTATCTTTCATGATGTCTGGAGTGCATGTATCATCCCTTTCATATAATTTGGAGTAGAAATCTTTCACTCTTGTCAAAATTTCGCATCTATTTCTTGTTACAGAACCATCTTCTTTTCTCAGTGCCATAATCTGTTTTCTTCCCTTACTGAGATGTCCCTTTGCTATCTTTAGGCTTTGGTTGTTTTCAATTGCTTTCCTTACTAGTTCACAGTTGAATTTTCTTACGTCTTCAGTGATACTTTTTCTTACTGTCTTGCATAGCTCTATATATTTCACTTTGGAAGTCACATCTTCTTTAGTTGTCCTCATCTCTCTTCTTTTTTGCATCAACATTTTCGTTTTTCCTGATAATTTGTTTACATGCAACTTGTTCTTAGACCCAGCTAATTTTGTTGCTGTTTCCATAAGAGCTTTGGTTACTTTTCTGTTAACTTCAGAGATGTCCACTTCTTCCGATGTTAGGCCTTCTAAAGCAGAGAACCTGTTCTTCAGTTCCAACTTGAAGGTATTATGGTGTTTTTTAAGGTTGGTTATGTCAATAGATTTTGTTTGTCTTATGAGCTTGCCAAGTTCAAGTTTAGTGTTGAGGTGCATCTTACATCTCACCAATCTATGGTCACTACCTGTGTTGAACTTGTTTAGCACACTGCAGTCTTCTATGATGAATTTTTTGTTACACATAATAAAATCAATTTCACTTGTCGTCCCATTTGGATGTCTCCATGTCCATTTCCTGTGTGGCTTTTTCTTGAAGAAGGAGTTCAAGATGAAAAACCCTTCTGCCTCTGCAAACTCAACGAGAGTATTTCCACGCTGGTTTCTGTTGCCGTGACCGAATTTACCTACTGAAGTTTCATTCTGTTGCAGTTGCCCTATTTTTGCATTGAAATCTCCCATAATTATTTTCAAGTGCTGCTTACCTTTATTATTTAGATGACAAATTTCCTCATAAAATTCTTCAATTTCTTCTTCAGGATGACTTGTGGTGGGTGCATAAGTTTGAATAATCTGAGCCTGGTATCTTTTCGAGAGTTGGATAACAAGTCGTGCAGCTCTGTCAGAGGAACTTTCAACTTCTACAACTTTATCCTTCAGTTTCTTGTTTATTATAAATCCAACACCACTAGTTCTGCCAGTATCAGTCCCACGATAGTAGAAGAGATGTCCACTATTCAGTTCAATGAGATCTTCTGCTTTTCTTCTTACCTCACTTAGCCCGACGATGTCCCACTTGATCCTTTGTAGTTCCTCTTCCCATTCAAGAAGCCTTGAATCAGAAGGTAGGGAGCGTCCGTTGTAGGTAGCCAAGGTCAGCATCAGATGACAGCCTAGTCCGGTCCTCCAGGGATTCTGAAGCACCCTCTGCCTTCATGTCGCACTGGCCGCTGCCTTGGCCAGGTACATTCCAGCTGCCGGAGACTGAGGGCCAAGATTTAAGTTGTGGAGTCATTTTGGAGGGGTTTGGCCATAACTCACCACGCTGGCCAAGCGGGTTGGTGAGTGTGGGATAGAATTTCCTCTAATCCCGATGGTATAGTTATACCACTATTGGCGGTCGTCAGAGCCCCTTTAGTGGGAACAGGATGTACCACAAGAAGGCGGGGTTGACATTTGTCAAGGAGAGGCTGTGATGTTACGCATCACCTTACCTTACATCCCAAACAATTCAAACTTATGCACCCACCACAAGTCACCCTGAAGAAGAAATTGAAGAATTTTATGAGGAAATTCGTCTTCTAAATAATAAAGGCAAGCAGCACTTGAAGATAATTATGAGAGATTTCAATGCAAAAATAGGGCAACAACAATAGAATGAAACTTTAGTAGGTAAATTCGGTCCACGGGAACAGAAACCTGCGTGGAAATACTCTCGTTGAGTTTGCAGAGGCAGAAGGGTTTTTTTATCTTGAACTCCTTTTTCAAGAAAAAGCCACAGAGGAAATGGACATGGAGACATCCAAATGGGACGACAAGTGAAATTGATTTTATTATGTGTAACAAAAAATTCGTCACAGAAGACTGCAGTGTGCTAAACAAGTTCAACACATGTAGTGACCATAGAATGGTGAGATGTAAGATGGACCTCAACACTAAACTAGAACGTAGCAAGCTCATAAGACAAACAAAATGTATTGACATAACCAACCTTAAAAACACCATAATACCTTCCAAGTTGGAACTAAAGAACAGATTCTCTGCTTCAGAAGGCCTAACATCGGAAGAAGTGGATATTTCTGAAGTTAACAGAAAAGTAAGCAAAGCTCTTATGGAAGCAGCAACAAAATTAGCTGAGTCTAAGATCAAGTTGCATGTGAACAAATTATCAGGAAAAACCAAAATGTTGATGCAAAAGAAGACAGATGAGGACAACTAAAGAAGATGTGACTTCCAAAGTGGATTATATAGAGCTATGCAAGACAGTACAAAAAAGTATCACTGAAGACGTAAGGAAATTCAACTGTGAACTAGTGAGAAAAAGCAATTGAAAATAACCAAAGCCTAAAGATAGCAAAGGGGCATCTCAGTAAGGGAAGAAAACAGATTATGGCACTGAGAAAAAAGATGGTTCTGTAACAAGAAATAGAGGCGAAGTTTTGACAAGAGTGAAGATTTCTACTCCAATTTATATGAAAGGGATGATACATGTACTCCAGACATCATGAAAGGTACCAGTACCAGAGTTCTTCCAGTACTCCCAGCAGAGGCTGCACATGCAATCAAGAGCATGAAGTGGGGAAAAGCTCAGGAGAAGATGGAATTACTGTAGACATCATACAAGAAGCAAGTGAAGAAATTGAAACAGTACTTGCCCAAATTTTCACTCGATGCCTTAATGAAGGGAAGATTCCTGAGGATTGGAACAACGCTAGAATGATCTTGCTACATAAAAAAGTGACATTGAGGATTTCAGGAACTACAGACCTATCAGCCTCCTATCAGTGGTTTATAAAATCTTCACTAAAGTTCTTTCACACCGCTTAAAGGTGACACTGGACATGGCTCAACCGAGAGAACAAGCTGGATTCAGGAGTGGCTAAAGCACAATAGATCATATCCATGTACTGAGAGAACTAACTGAAAGAGCGAGGGAATATGAACTTCCATTGTGCATGGCTTTTATCGATTATGAAAAACCCTTTGATTCGGTGAAACCATCAGCAGTTACAATGGCCCTGAAATCCTGCGGTATCGAAAATGCGTACATTAATATTATTAATAACATCTATGAAAATGCAAGTGCAAAGATTCGGCTGTTCGAAAATACAACACACATAAAAATTGGAAAAGGAGTGAGACAAGGTGACACCATATCTCCGAAGCTCTTTAATGCCACATTGGAAAATATCTTTCAATCACTGAACTGGGAAAACAAAGGGATAAAGATTAATGGAGATAATCTAACCCACCTTCGTTTTGCTGATGACATAGTCATTTTGGCAACTACCTCATCAGAGCTGCAGAGTATGATGCAAGAACTTGCTGACAAGAGTAAAGAAGTGGGATTAAAAATGAACTTTCAGAAGACAAAAGTGATGTTCAATACTTTTACAAGAAATGAAGATTTATCGATTGATGGAGAAAAGCTGGAGATAACAGACACGTACGTTTATCTTGGACAGCAGATATCAAGTGAGGTCACATTGATGAAGAAATTAATCGGCGTACAAAACTTGCCTGGAGAGCTTTTGGAAGAAACAGTATATTTTTCAAGAGCAATATGCCATTATGTCTTAAAAGAAAAGTGTTTGATCAATGCATCCTTCTGGTGCTTATGTATGGTGCAGAGATGTGGACCTTAACTAAAAGAAACATACAAAGGCTGCAGACAACTCAAAGTAGCATGCAGAGGTGCATGCTTGGTTGTACCAGGAGAGATAAGAAGAGGAACTCGTGGATCCGAAAAATGACAAGAGTGGAAGACATCATGATCAGAGTTAAATCCCTGAAATGGCAATGGGCTGGACATACTGCCAGAAGGACAGACCATCGATGGACAGCCAAAATTTTAGATTGGATTAAAAGGACAGGAAAAGACCCAGAAGAAGACTACATGGAAGATGGGTGGATGAAATTCGAAAGTATGCGGGAGTGACATGGAAGAGACTGGCACAAGACAGACCGTTGTGGAGGAAACTTGGGGAGACCTTCGTCCAGCAGTGGATTGATAATGGTTGACAATGATGATGATGATATTTATAAATATATATTTGACACTCATAGTCCTCATGGTTCCCCCAAATTTCTTCAACTTACTGTCTTGAGCTGGACCATGTCACTCTGACAAGTTTTTGAATTTCATCCACCTATCTCCCACATGATTTTTTTCTGGGTCTTTTCCTCTACCTTGGAATCCAGTCTAGTATTTTAGTTGTCCAATGATGGTCAGTTATTCTAGCAGTATGTCAAACCCATTGACACTTGAGCATCTTTCCCTCTGATCATGATGTCATCAAGTCTTGTAATTTTCCTGATCTGTGAGTTCTTCCTATCTTCTTTGAGTTGTTTGCAGCCTTTGTGCGTCTTTTTCAGTTAAGGTCTGTGTCTGTAATCCATAAGTAAGAGCTGGACGGATGCATGGATGAAACACTTGTTTTAAAACATAATAGTAAATTGCTCTTGAAAATTGTAATGCTTCTTCCAAAAAATCTCCAGCCAAGTTTTACACACGTGTTTATTTCTTTTTGATGAGGCCCTTGCTTGATATCTGTTGTCCAAGGTATGCATTGGTTACTTCTAGATTTGCCCCATTGCCTTCCAAATCTTCAGTTTTCATACATCAGCTTTGTCTTCTGTTTACTTTCAAATTCACTTATTTACTCTTGTCAGCAAGTTCCTGGATCATACGCTGCAGCTCTGATGGGTAATTGCAAAAATGACCATGTCACCAGCAAAACAAAGGTGGGTTAAATAATTTTCATTAATCACTTTCCCCTTGTCTTTCCAGTTCAATGATTGAATGACATTTTGCAATGTGGCATTGAAGAGTTTGGGAGACATGGTGCCATCCTCTTTCCTATTTTATAAGTGCAGTGTCCTCAAGCAGTCAACCTTTGTACTTGTGTTTTCATAGATGTTATTAATAATGATGTATGCATCTTCAATGCCACAAGATTTCAAAGCCATTAAAATTGCTCATGGTTTCATAGAACAAAAGCCTTTGTATATATATATATATACCAGGGGCAAATATTCGGGGTGTGCTAGGTGTGCGGCGCCACCCCCACACCGAGTCGCAATTTATTTAACCTATACTATCAGTATTACATTTATTTCTAATAAAACTCGCCAGAGTTTGCTATAAGGATTTGAGTGGTGGCTAAAATTAATTCCCTCACATAATGTTTTCATTAACACGAGAAGGTTCGTTCAATAATCATAACGTTGCATTTGTGATTCGCGACAAGGCATCCGATGATGCACAAGCAACTGTGGTACAAGTGTTCCCTAGATGGCGCTGCAGGTCACATTTTTATTTCCCTGTGGTTTCAAACATTACAGCTGATCTCTCAGGGTGTGTTAGCCAAATAGAGCATCGCTTGCAATCCCATGGAGCAGCACAATTCAATGTTGCGATACAAGTTGCTGTTATATTATGTTTTTGGATAACAAAACTCACAAAAGTTTGTCCTAAGGCTTCGTGTGTGGCTAAAATTAATTCCCTTATACAATGTTTTTGTAAAGCGGAGAAGGTTCATTGCTTCGTTGAGTAAACAAAACATAGTAAGTAATAATATTCACATCTCTAGGTGTGCCCTTTTGGCCAATGGACACCTGTGATGTGTAAAGCAACTGTGATAGAAAACTCTCCAGATGGCGCTGCAGGTCACATTTTCATTTCCTTGTGGTTTTAACACAGCTAAAGTCTCCAGGGTGTGTGTGTGCTCGAAAAAGCACTACTGGTCAAACGTTTGCGTTTGGAATCCTATGGAATCATAAATACAATTCAGTGTTCTGCCACGAATTGCAGCTTTTCAGTCTTTTCGCCGCAGAGCGAATCGGTTTATTTATGAGCACAGATTTATTAATTTTTTTATTGGAGGTTTAACGACCACCGTGAGCAACTCAATGGGCTATAAGCAGTCGCTCGTCCCTAATTTAGGGTCACTGGTTCTAGGGAAGGGAGAGACCCAGTGCCGTAAGACAAAATACAACATCCATGTCAGACCGGGATTCGAACCCGGACCCCTTATGGACGAATGATCAGAGGCCAGCCCCTTAGACCACTGCGCCACCGGGGCGGCAAGAGCACAGATTTAGAAACAGAATTTGAATTTTTGATATCTATATATGTAAGATAGGATAACAAAAATGCATCCATTTTTATTATTAAATGACTGCTAAATTAAACAAAAAAGTGCTTTCATATGTTCAAAATCAATGCATAAAATTTTTCCGTGCTCCCCCCCCCCGTAACAGCACACCCAACCTAAATGGGCATGTGATACCACTGAAGTGTATATACAGGGTGATTGTAAACCCCTTCAACAAAACAAGAGGGATGATAGAACACATCAAGACGAACAATATTCCCAATGGAACCTAGGGCCGCATTCCACTCCTAGTGCCAGAAAAGAGTAAAGTTACATATCCACGTTGAGCCTTCAACAGTGAAAACAAAGAGACATACCTAATTTATGAGTTGCACAATTCCAATCGCATCAGAGAAAGCTGCTCAAACTGGCGTCGTTGCACAACCCACACCGGGGAATGGAGGACAATCACACCCTCTCCTAGACTCCCGGTGTAGTGTTGATCTTGTCCGCAGCAACAGTGATTCGCGCAACAAGATCTTCCAGGGAGTTAGTCCACAGGTGTCTCGTACGCCAATATTTTCATGTGTCCCAGAAGAATTATTAAAGTGGATTAAGGTCCGGGGAGCGTGGAGGCCAAGCCACAGATTCACTGCATCCAATCCACCTCGTCGCATTTAGGAAGTATCGGACCTCTGTGGTAAAGTGTGTTGGGGCCCCATCATGCATAAACCACATGTCCCTCCATGTGGGAAGTGAGCATCCTGCAACAGACCGGGAAGTACTTGCTCCAGGAACACACGGTACGCTGTGCCGGTCAGCCGTATACGTCACTTCCCATGTAACGTTCACATGGTAATATCGCTGAACAGGTTCGGCTGCATTTTTAAAAGTTTGTTCATCGTCTATGCACGTGTTCAGCACACTGGATTTGCATCTTCTGCTTCTCTTGCACTAGTTGGTTCTTCGTGTGCCCTTCACCTCTCTTGTTTTGTTGAAGAAGTTTACAATTGTCCTGTATACATAATTCATCATTATCAATTCACTGCTGGATAAAGATCTCCCCAAGTTTCTTCCACAACTTTGTCTTGAGCCAGTCTCCACCTTATCATTCTAACATTTTTTTTAATTTCATCCACCCATTTCTCATATGGTCTTTTTCTGTCCCTTGGAATCCAGTCTAGTATTTCAGCTGCACCACAGTGGTCAGTTCTACCAGTATGTCCAGCCCATTGTCATTTCAGGAATTTTGCTTTGATCATGATATCATCAACTCCCATCATTTTCTCATCCATGAGTTTCTCTTATCTTCCATCTGGTTATACCAAGCATGCACTTCTCCCTTCTCTTTCAGTAACTTGCAGCTTCTGGATGCCCTTTTCAGTTAAGGTCCATTTCATTGATCCATAAGTAAAAACTGGAAGGTTGCATTGATTAACCCTTTAACAACATGACTCTGAATCTGGTATCACTCTAAATACCATAACTCCTGAAACTGTCTGTTGTTTCACTTCTTTGTTTAGTAACAAAACTAGTGACTGGCAGTGACCCCTGCTGATCCTTCATAGGTTTTGCAAATTTAAAGAACAGGTAAGGGTACGTAATCTCACTCACTCTAGACAGGTGTTATGGTCGTTAAAGGGTTAAACACTGTTCTTTTGAGACATAAAATAAATTGCTCTTGAAAATTGTATTGTTTCTTCCAAAATGCTCTCCAACCAAGTTTTACATGCCTATTACTTTGTTTTTCAATGTGGCCTTTACTTGATATCTGTTGTCCAAGGTAAATGTGGGCATTGGTTATTTCTAGAATTGCTCCATCAATCACTAAATCTTCAATTCTGCATCAATTTTGTTTTCAGTGAGTTCTTCTTAAAGCCCACTTTTTTGCTCTAACCAGCAACTTTCTGGACCGTAGCTTGTAGCTCGGACAAACTTTCAAAGATGATTATGTCATCAGCAATATACGCTGAAGGATCACTGAATTATGACCACCGCTATCAAAGTGGACGCGACCAGTTGACCACGTGATTTCTGAGAAAGCGTGTTTAGTCGACCAACGTAGCACGTGTAAGGTGTGAGTGGAACAGTAGATAGTAAAATTCGGAGCACGAGGGGCAAATGGGAGGATTTATCGGACTTTGAGAAAGGACAGGTTGTGGGAGTTCAGGAACTGGGTGCCTCGATCTCCCGAACGGCTGAACTGGTGGGTTGTTTGTGAGCTGCTGTGGTTAAAGTGTATTAGGATTAGCATGAAAATAGTCAAAAAATGACCTGGGGGCAAAACTGCACAGGATAGCAAAAGGTTGATGTGAGAGGTGAGCACCGGGTCCAATGACTTGTACAGGCCAATAGACGTAGCACTATTCAACAGTTGACTACTCAATACAACAGAGGTCAACTTGGAACAGTATCTGTCATGACCATGCATCTCACGCTTGCACATACGGACTATAACAGCAGACTACCCCAATGGTTCCACCATGGTTCATTGGCATGAGACTCGCCTGATGCAAAGATCATACAAGTTGGATGACTGGAAAAAAGTATGCTAGTCTGACGAGCCATGTCTTTTACTCCACTGCGTGGATGGTCGCGTACGTATTTGGTGCAAACAACACGAGGTACTCAATTCACTGTTCATGGTCTCCGCAGTGCAAGCTGGCGGAGGTGGTTGCATGGCGTGGGGCATGTTTACCTGGGAGGAACTTGGATCCCCGATGCATGTGGAAGAATGTCGGACTGGTGCCCACTATTGTGAATTGCTTGTAGACTCTGTACACCAGCAATGTTGCACTTTTTCCTGAATGGTCATGGTGTCTTCCAAGATGACAATGTGCCAAGCCACAAGTCCAATGCTGTGCAGGAAGGGTTTGAGGGACACAGTTCAGACTTCCAGTATATCGACTGGCCTCCGCACTCCCTCCGATATCAATCCTGTAGAGCACTTGTGGGGCACTATGGAACAGCAATATCAGGAGTCTGGATACACCAATCATCTCCATACCTGCATCGAAGGCCGCATTACACACAGTTTGGTTGGCCATACCTCCCAACTGCTTCCAGCATCTCTTTGAATCCATGACATGTCAGATGAGTGCTGTACTGAGGGTAAAAGGAGGACCTACAAAGTATTAGGTAGGTGATCATCATTCAGTGCATATGTTATTCGTTAAAGTATGAAATCCGTTATTTCATGAAATAACTGATCAAGTCAGTTAAAGCGTAAAACTCACTTGTATTCTATGGTTTAACTAGCTATTTCATAGAATAACGATCTACATCCCGTTAAAGTGTAAAATAACCGAGTAAATTAATCCCAAATTCAAAAGGCTGTAAAGTAAATTGGTCAGAAATAGCACACCATTTTCAACCCACTATAAAGTGTTATATAATAATAATGATATTAACTTTTATGTTTCGTTTTGTTATTTACAAATTTTTCAGAAATCAGTTGTACAGAAAATCTGCAAATTGTGTTTTAATGAACTGAATGTTCAGATGGAAAGAGAAAACTCTAAAGAATGTTTGGAAATTCAAGCTAAGAGAAGATGAAATTAATGTCAGATAAATCTCATTCTGAAGCCTCTGTGGGGCTTACAGTCCGTATCCCAGTACCTGAAGTTGACAGAGGAAGGGGTGACGCCAGATCTATTTTAGCTGTTATCATGAAAATAACCGAAGGATTTTTTCAATTGGGAACAAGAAACGGCCACATAAAACAGCTATATTCCCGATCCCAATTCAGCGTCTGTGAACAAAAACTAATTTAGATCGAAGAAGTGCCAGATATAGAGAAATCGCTCTGGTCGGTTGCTGCAGCTCAAAGTTTAGGTACCGGTCAGGGATTTAAAAAATGTTCATGTAAAATGCAGTGTGTCAACAAAAAATGTATTTGTTTTAGAAATAATGTTCTATGCAATTCCAAATGCCATTTTAGTAATCCCTGTTGTAACAAATGATTTTATTATGTCTTTATATAAATAACATTTTGTATGCTGTATAACTCAGTCAAATTGTTTATTTTACACTTTAACTGTCTATCATTAGTTAATTTATAGAATACCTAGTTATTTCATAGGATAACTAGTTAAGGTGTGGAATTATTAACTTATTACACGCTTTAACATACTTGATCAGTTATTTCATTAAATAACTAGGTATTCTATGAAATAACTGAATTATACACTTTAATGGTAACATATATACTTCTTTGACACTTCATTGAATCTGCATGCATTATGAAATGGTAAAGATAATTACCTTCTGGAGTGATCTTATTTCTCAGTATATGATCACAAATTATGGTACAATTTTAATAGTTTAGAATGAATGACCTAACAGCCAAAATGAAAGTTTCGATTTATTTTATTTTGCTTTTTTTTTTTTTTTCTTGGGACCAATTTTTGAAGCAATACAAGAATAGTACCAAAGAGCAATGTCATCCATAGAAATAGAATTCTTTAGCAAAGTTAAATGGGCATTTATTGTTACTTTTTAAAAAAGTGAACACATGTTGTTCCACATGCACCAGGGGTCCAACTCTACTTTGGATATCACTACTCAACTTAATAACATCTCAGATTGCCTAAATTCTAATGAACTAATAATAAATACTACTAAAACAAAATCTTTAATCTTCTCAAAACAAAATATTTCACAAACCTTTCCTATCACATTATCTATTAATGGTGCAAATATAAAAGAGGTTAATTCCTTACTTTATTTGGGAATTACTTTAAATAGGGACCTTAAGTGGAACCAACATGTGGACTCCCTTCTTCTCAAACTCTCTAAAAACATTGCAGTTGTCAGCTCGGTATTCACAAACCTTTCCTATAAAACACTCATTCAATTATATATTATACCATGTTTCAGGCTCATATTAATTATGCTATCTTATCGTGGGGACAGACGACTAAATATAATTTCAGAAAACTTCAAAACAAATTTATAAGCTTAATTGACCTAAAATTTGACAGAAATACACAACTTTCACTATATAATAACACAAGAGTTTTCCCAAACAAATAAAACATTCTTACGATTAAGCAATTGTATGACTTTAATATTGGGAAAATTATGTTCAGGCGAATTAAGAATAATTTACACACTGACATACAAATTGTACCACAGACACACTCACATGACACACGCACTAAATCACATATTCGGCCTATTCAACCGAAGATTGAGACCAAGAAACAAAGTATAAATTACATTGGCCCACACATTACTGGAACTCATTATAAACAGAACTGACTTGTTTGAATAACTTTAACCTTTTAAAAAAAATTAAAAAAACTTTATAATGAATTGCGGCTCCTCAAATTGATGATTGCAGTGGAGGAGAACTATGTCTCTTACTATGACCTGTATATCTCGATGTATGTTTTTAATTGGTATCACCTGTAGTGTTTATCATCTTTTTATATATCATTACCATTTTTTTTATTGCTTCTTTGTAACACTGATTTGCTTGTAATTTCAATTATTGACCTCAGTGTAAAATTTGTCTAGGGAGCATGGGATCATGTCAGACCTTGCTGGCCTTTTCCCCCTGCTTCCTTGCTGTGCTTTGTTTTAATTGATATTTTTGTAACACTGGTTTTTTTGGCTCAGCAAAATAAATGAATTTAATTTAATTTAATTTAATTTAGTTATGTGATCAAGTAAAGTAATTTTTATAGCCTTTTGACAGATTTTACTGGCATTTTTTGTATGAGAAAATTGTTGTGCATTAAAGTGCATTTATATTTTAGTTATTGAAGATGTCAATATTCTTTCACCAGAATGTTCATTTTACACCATTTGTTTGTCAGCTGTAGTACGTTCCTACTTGCATGACAATTTTCTGAAAAAAAAAAAAAGTGGTCATGCAAATAGGACCAAAACACTCCGTGTTTGATATACGATAAATTGGCAACACTTGTTGTTTAGTGACAAAATTTATAGTTTAAATCACGCTACACTCGCAGGTCACAAAAATAGTTTTTAATCCAGGAAAGTGTTTTTTACATCTCCCTCAAATTTTCAAACCTTTTCTTCTCATTTTTGGCTAAAATAATAAAAAAATCTGCCAATACATATGTAAATACATGATTATTACTAATAGAATCACATGATCCACTTCTTGTATATCAAATATTCTCTCTGAGTTTATGTTTACAAAAGGAGTAAATAAGATGATTTATTTGAAAATAATCTTACATTTCACTTCGAAGGAAACTTCCTAACAGATTCAGAATGGCAAATATGAAAGACAAAGGAAATAGAAATTTCTGTTTAAAGATAGTTATTATCACAGGGCACTGTAAAATAAAGTGTGCAATCTATATGAAACTGTACACAACATACAAGCCAGATGGAGATTAACAAATTTGATCAAAAGCACCCCAATAAAATATGTGTTTAAAGATATACACACTAACAAGTTTTGGAAAAAGATGAGATAAGGCTGCTGATAATTAAAAAATTAGTGGGTTGGGTGATATAATGTTTTATGACACATTTAATCCCACCCATGGGTGTGTAAAGAATTCAAGCCAAATTTTATGCTGAGCCACATGCTCAACTTCATCACTGGTTATAGGTACAGAACCAAATTGGCATTATAAAGACTAGAGTGTACCTAGATGACAGCAAAATAGCTGACTACAATGGTACACAGAATTTTCTTATAACCTTGATTAAGATAATGTGCACAACTGAGGGTGATATACTTACAAACAACATATTATATGATTAACATATCTTTAAAACATTTGGAAGAAATTTTGCAGAAATACAAACAATGAAGTAAGGAAAACCCATAATACAAGCAAGACATTTACAATCTCTATGCTACCTAATGAATGAGTGGGGAATGCAGCAGGTGATTAAATCTCAGTGTTATTTCAAAAATTATTTAAATTTTTACTTAGAATAACATTTTTTCAGAAATTATCAATATGGGACTAAATATTCAAAACTAATAATGACCTATACCACTTAGAATCATGTCAGGGAATTGAAAATGAGCATGCAAAAATGCAGTATGAAAGTAACATTTAATTAACCACAATTATCTCTGCAGTCATGTTAATAATTACAGTGCATACACAGACTTCAGTTACATTTGGATTGGATATGATATACCAAAATGCAGAAATAAGCCTCAAAGTTTTCCACTGAAAACATGAGTTCAGATGACAATATGTATTACTAGTTTTTATAAAATCTGTAATAACAGTATGATTAAATAAGATTCCGCTATATGACAAGTCATTTTTTTAAAATTTGCTCTGCCTATTTTACATGACAGATTTCATTTTTATCAACTTATTCATTGTTATACATACAAATCAGCACAAGTCAATGCTTAAGAGTAATTTAAATAAAGTATGTGCTTTACGCATACAAAAAAAGAAAAAGCATTTTAAGTATACAGAGATTTTCTTTTCTTTTTGTATTTTGAATTCCTCCTTTACTCAACCTTCAGTGTCCAATGAAGTAAAACCTCCAGTTTTCAAAGTGTTCAATGAAATCAATCTTGACAAAATACATACACAGTAGTGATTTGATTACATTTTGTGCTAGACACAAATGAAAAAGTTTTTTAAAAATTCCATTTTTCAATTAATCATTCAGATTCCCTAATTGTTTTGTCAGGGTCTATTATTGGAGCATTAGACACAGAACAGAAAATCCAAGAAGGAAGAAATAGTAAGTATATATCAAGATAACAAATTCTAATGATGAATATATCTTTCAATTTCATTGTAGCTTCTACAAAGAGACATCTTCTGCTGGTTATGAGCTGTTACTTTACCACTTATGCTTTACTCAGATGAAGAAATATCGAAAATTTGTTCCAAAATGGAAGAGAGAAAAAGTAATGAGTTTGCAAATTACTGTGGGGGTGCTTAAAAGTGTTTTAATGTAATTTATTAAAAACATGAATAAAAAGGTTTTTGTAGGAACATTAAAAGATTAATTTTACGATACAAAAGCTTTCATTTATGAGTCTTTTACTGGTATTAGGTCCATAACCTAATAACTGAACCACATTATGCAAAGGCTTATTATAAGATACAAACATCCAGATGTTTCACAATAAGACCACTCAAGTCTCTCTTAATGCTCTGCTGGAATATACTTTTTGGTCTTATTTATACATGTTAATGACAGTCCACTATTAAAACCTTTACAATCCGATGGTATCAAATACATTGCATTTACATTCTATCTAACTTCTGCAGTCATATCAGTTGATAGACTGATAGCAGTTATCTTTACTATCTTGTTCTATTCTGTTTCTATAACCTATGAACTCCTTATTTAAATTGATATTCAATTTAATGTAATTTGTCATAGGAATATATTTAACTAACTTTTTATTTACAGTCCTCTTTCCTCTGAAACAAAATGCTTAGTGTCTTTTAAATTCTGAAAAATATCAATTACTAACTTCTCACAGAGTTAACCCTGTACTTTCATAGAACATTCTCATATCTGTACTTTAATATTTTTTTGTGTGCAAAGTCATTGTTTATTACAAATTGTAATTGAATCTTAATATAAAACTAAGAAATGACAAGCAAATTTCTCATGTTGCTTCAGCATCTAAGGATTACAATGCGATACCTAAAAGTATCCCAAAGGAAATTAGTTCAGATAGGTGGCTATTCAATTATTTTCAGAACAGTAAAACCAAACTGACATTCCAGAACTTTGTTAATCCCATTTACTTTAGATAGTGCTTCAAGAGGACTTGGTGCAGTCAACTCACTATTGCATATGCTCTAAAACTAAGACAGCAATAAATTCAGGAACACTGTGTAACATTTTGAACAACATATACAAGTACTTCTGTATGATATAACATGGAAACACACTAATCTGAAGGCTTGAAGCTTCACACAGATGAAGGGAAGGGAGAGAAAACTGTGATTTGATTAGCTCTGGTCCCAAAAGAAGAAAACAGCCTCCATTTCCCATGCTTCACAGGTAGGAAATTTCATTTAACTGTTCAAAATGGCAGACTTTCTTTTTGTTAAAAATACAATGTCTAATGAGTACACAGAACAAGTTTAAAAATGTAACAATCTCGTGTAAAATTCAACTGAATCATGACAATTATACAAATTGCTGGAAGTTGTAAATCATGACATTAACTGTATCATGACATAAAAAATGTAGATTATTTAAGGGATGCTTGGTTAGGCATTCTTATAATGCTGATTTAAAATCTTTCTAATGTACAAGAACTCGTGTCGCTTATTTCACAAATACAAGTCCCAAAAGCATATTATTTGTGACCACTTTAAGAAAGATTTCCATTTAAGATCATTCTTCTGGTAAAAATGGGAAGCAAAAAGATATTAAAATGACAACAATTTTAATATAAAGCTAGGATAAAAATATCAACGTCTTGACTTCTTTATAATAGTCCCTAAAGCACTTCACAGATAATTTGCATAGACCAAGGTTCATGAGACCAACAAACCTCTCTGAAGTAAAAATTCCAACATGAGTCCTACCTGCCATGGGCAGGTCTTAGGTATATATAATAACACTTGGGTATAAAAAAAAATTAAAGTTCATTTTAGTTTGGCTTATTCTGGAAAAAATCACCACTTTCACAGAAGAAGTCTTCATTTCCAAAAGATATTCCTCGGCGAAATCCATCCTGTAAGCATTTTAAACAGAAAAATATATATTAATATTCAAATGAACAAAAATGTGCATGATAAATAAATACTATTCACCATAATGACCAAAAGTTAGGTTACTGAGGTACACTATAGGCATCAGAGCTTGTAGGAGCAACTCATCCAGGAAAAGAGGAAAAAGCAGAGTTAGAGAGCAACACTAATACACTGAAAGACATAGGGGTGAAGAACAATTAATATTTTTCAGAACTCGTCTATCATCTTTACAAGATATTTTGATTTCTTTCAACTAGCTTTGAGAAGTGCATACAGGTTGGGAGCACTTGGGTT
Organism: Macrothele yani; assembly: GCA_039090855.1. Lineage (NCBI taxonomy): Eukaryota > Metazoa > Arthropoda > Arachnida > Araneae > Macrothelidae > Macrothele > Macrothele yani. Next base: position 62,496,081 of record CM077009.1, on the reverse strand, counting down.
TTGACTTTGGTAACTTGGGAAAAGCACAACTTGGTCTTAACTTGGGTTTTGAGTTGACATTTGATAACACAGTTAAACACAGGGTTTATATACACCACAGGGAACTGAATTTGTCCTAAAAACATCACGGAAAGTTAATATTGTTGCTGAAATCCTGGAAAATTTGGGGAATTTATCATGAGCTTTAATTCTATCAGAGGACTTTCATGTGTGTGTGTGTCCATTTAAAAAAAAAAATGGAGGTTTAACGACCACAGTGAGCAGTCGCCCGTCCCTAATTTAAAGTCACTGGTTCGAGGGAAGGGAGAGAGCCAGTGCTGTAAGACAGAAACAACATCCATGCCTCACCGGGATTCAAACCCGGACCCCTTTCGGACGAATGATCAAGGGCCATCGCTTTGACCACTGGGTCACCAGGGTGGCATGTGTCCATTGGAAGTTTGATGGAAGGGATGGCTGTCATCTCACTTAGCACTGTGGCAACAACAGAATGAAAGACTGGAGAAAATGTGATGAGAAAAATAGGTCAACATTGTGCCGGAGAGCTCAACATTCCCATCTTTTCTCTCCACGCATGCTTCCACCCAAACTTCTTGATCCTCCTGTGTTGGCAGTATAGGCTTTCCTCCATAGATGCAGTCGCTGAGGTTGTATGTATTTGCTGATAGATGTGATTGGTAGCTGTTGTCTTTAATGCATACTGTGCTCCTGTTATCGCTAATTTTACCATGACTGTTCTGGAATCTCACAAATTCAGATTTCATGAATTAGATACGTATTTTGATGCTGTCAGAGATGAGTTCAGAAACATTGTTTAATACTGATTGGTTGGACAATACCTGATATCTACAATTTTCCAAATGGATAGCATAAGCGATCCATATAAAGCATGAAAGAAATATCATGAAAGAAATACGGGATTACGCCATATAATACAAATTTTGAAGATGACAATCCGATTTTTGGCGTAAATGTGACAAGGATGGTAAGTCAAATAATATCCGAAAACTTGAAAATTTTCATCGTCCTGGAGCGGGACTCGAACCCGCGTCTCCCAGAAAATGCCTAGGTATGCTAGCCACTACACCACCCAGAACGACCAAGTCTCAAGTTTCCGATCAATTTGAATTTAACCATCACAGGATTCGCTATGCAAGAACTATCGTGGTATCAGCTTATTCAGTGCACCAGGGAAAGTGTTTGGAAAGGTCATTATTGATAAGGTACGAGGTCTTCCAAGAAAGTGTGGGATGTAGAGTGTTTTTATGCCTGGTAAGGGCTGCACTAACCAAATATTTGCATTACGTATGATCTGTTGATAAGAAAGTTTTTGCTGCCTTCACAGATTTAGATAAAGCTTATGACACAGTAAATAGGATACTTCTTTGAAATGTACTGAATAAATATGGTATTACTGGGAATCTACTAAACACAGGGTTCCCATGGTTCTTACGAATCCTTAAAAAGTGCTTAATTTTTTCAGGGCACTTAAAAGTCCTTAATTTTTGCCAGAAATTCCCCAAAGTGTAAAAAGTACTCCCCCTCCCAATTGCCTGCATGAAATGCAGAAGTTGCAATATAATGCATATATCTTCTGCTGCTATTTGACTACTACAATTCAAGCCATGAAAGAATTATGTGCAATATCCAAATCTAAATCTTATAATTTTAACTACAGTTTTATGATTTACATTTTGTTTTGTTGCAAATGTGATTATTCTCTCATATGAAAACTGATTTGACCAGAAAACTGTCTTTTAAACTGCATAAATTTTTATTTATTACATCCACAAACTTGAATTATATGCAACAATATTACAAGCTTCATCAACAGACTGTAGTTTGTATAGTTAAGTCATTTTTAAAAGTATATATGTTATTTTCGTGTGTGCAATTTGTAAGGTCCTTAACATTTTTTTAACAGTGTGCTTAAGTCTTTAAAAAGCGCTTATATTTTTCGGCAGAAAATGAGTGGGAACCCTGTAACAGTGTGAAAGTCAGGTATGCTGGAAGTGGCGCATGCGTGCGGGTGATTGATGTTTTATCGAAAGGGTTTCCCATTAGACAAGGTTGTGTAATGTCACCGTGGCTGTTTAATATATTGATGGATGTGGAATGCCAAAAGGGATGATACTGGTTTATGTCTTGGTAACATTTGTGCGTGCAGATTGCTGTATGCTGATGACACAGTCCTATTGGCAGTGAGCAAAAATGAGTTGCAGGGTATGTTGTCCTAGATGTACGAAGTTTGTATGAAATTCAAACTGAGTATAAATAAGGGAAAAACCAAAAGTCAGGGTTTTTGAGCAAGGAACTGTTAGTATTGAATGCAAGATAAGTCTAAATGGTACAGAGGTTGACCAGTTGAATGAGTTTGGACATCTAGGAAGCATATTTGACAAAGAGAACAAATTAGATGGCAAAATTAGTAGGCAAGTGAATTCTTTGAAAGTCAAGGCTGCTTTAGGAAGATTTGACAGGAATGATGGGCTCTCAAGAAAGTCCCAAATAGCTGTACATGAAAGCGTAAATGTTTCTACTCTGATGTATGGCAGTGAAACTTGGGTATTGCTGAAGAGACACAGGAGTTGCTTCCATGCTGGAGAGATGCATTACTTATGGGGTATTTGTGGCAAAACATGCTCTGATCATGTGAAGAACAAAGATGTGTTCCAGATGTGTAATGTGAGGCAAAATGTTGTTAGTAAGGTGGAGACTAATATTCTTAATTGTTTTGGGCATGTTGAAAGAATGGGTGATGGGCTGCTTACTATGAGAATTTTTTCAGCCCAAGTGGCAGGAAAGAAAAGTAGAGGAAAGTCAAGGAAATCATGGGAGGACCAGATTCAGGAATGTCTGCTTAAGAAAAAGATTATGAGTATGAAGTATAAAAAGTCTTGTGTGCAACGCGTGGTGGATGTCAGTGAAGCTCAAGCTGTACAGTAAGATCATTGTAAATGGAGATGTTTGATACATCAGCAGTAAGTAAAATCTAGTTCCATGAGTTAAATGTTTCTTTGGCAGATTGTCTTACTTTGAGGGGCTAACCTCTGAAGACAGCTTAATGATACATATGTATGTTTACAGCTAAAATGTCTAATGATGCAAGAAAGCAATACAGGCTCACCTCATTCTGCAAAGTACGGGCTGTTGCTTTCTATCATCCTTTTGAAAACGTTCCACCTGAGCCACCATCTTACAACAGTACCACTAGGCAGGTTTCAAGGACAGGAACTCAGATGCCCAGATTCCACATCTATCACTGAAGTGAAGAGCCATACTTGTAGGAAATGGGCCATGGAGCAAAAACAGGTGGTAGTCAGATGGGGGTAAGATCTCAACCCCTTCCAATTTCTGTAGTTTTGGCAGACCACTCTAGAGGTGTGATTTGGGGTATTATCCATTTGTAACAATGCCCACTTTCAATTGATGAGTAGTGTTGGTGCAGAGCAAAATGGACTTGCCGCAGTTGTTTGGCATAGAAGGTCCCATCCACAGCTGATCTGGCACAAGTTCCCAGTGCACAGGGTCCTCAGAATTCCACCAAATGCACAGCATGACTTTCCTCTTGAACCACCTTCTTTGCACCATTGGCTGTGCTTCCTGGCATGGCCTAAGACACTGGTTCCCAAAGGTACGAGAACACAGTAATATCCCCTTTTTGTTTCCCGAGATGATACGCCAATCCTATCATTCTGTGAATTGGACAACAATACGCAACACGTTGTTTCACCTGGTGGAGTGTCAATGCATGAGAAACTATTCGATGACAACTCAAGCAGGATAGATTGGGAAGACCCACGTCAGCTGCCAAGTGTGTACTAGTACGGGGATTTGGTGTCACAGTTTTAACCAGGGTGTCAGTGTTGGTTGGACATCCTGACTTCAGCTTGTGTTCAAGACTAGTGACCCCAGAACTGAAACCAGTCAGCTGTTTCCTCAGTTTCAACTGCACAAATTTCTCTTGCTGTTGCCGCACATTTAACTTCTTTTTTCCAATAATGGCTTAGGAGCATCTGAACAGCACATTTATTGATATCCATCCTCTGCTCACATGATAACACAATGCAGCTCCAACATTATGTGTAGCTCAAAATGGGATGAACTGCTGAGTGTTCACCGAATTGCTGAGCATACACCGCCCGTGTACTTTATACCCTTCCAACCCTGCGAAGTCAGCACTTTGACGGTGCAGGTAGTGTCATCAGCTAGTGTTACCCTTCCAACACCCCCTCCCACGTCATGCTGCATATATGCACATGCCCTACCGTACCAGACCCTAGTCTATCTCCTGAGTGGTCTCTCAGTCCGTTCTGCCTGCTCGTTCCGCTGTTATGCTAATTTCTCCTCTTCGTCCTTAATTTTTGCACACCAGTGTATATATACACCTAGGTAAGCAATACGTTTCTGGAGTATTCCAATATATGTTGAAATAACACACGTAAAACTGAATAGTAGCAATGTTTGGCTTACGCTTTAGGCCTAGATATGAGTTTCAATTTTGAATTAATATAGACAGCTGCTGAATACAGCATTTTTGTGCCGTAAGTGATAAGCTGTAACAGTCTCTCTTTGTGGCAGATGTGAAACTGAAGTTGCAGATGACTCCTGAAATCATTCAGAATTTCCTGTTACTCAGTGTATCACATTTCTCTGATACCAAGTGTAACAAAAAATACCCAAAATAATGATAATTTGCTACATGAGCATTATTGAAAATGTACCCTGGGCTCCCAATTTGGTACTCCTAAGGAAAATACAATAAAGCAGTAACACCAGAAAATAATTACCAAAATATCACGTCAGACTAACACTTGAAACTACTTCATCAATAATTTAGCCAATAAAAAAATATATACTTTACTATTTAAAGCAGGGCGTTTCTAATTGAGGCACATGAGTTCAGATCACTGGAGAAAGAGCATGAAGACACTGGCATAAAATTATTATGGAACTATTACGCTTGTTAGTCAGTACACTCTACTCCATTAACAGGATGTTCAGATTTAAGGAGTGCAAAATCTTTTAATAAATACATACATCACTAAGCTCTTCTCTGAGATTCAGAGGTTAGCTCCACAAAGAAATACAAACTACCAGATAACTTTTTAACTGATTATTTACTTACTGTTGCCATATCAAACTTCTCCATTTATAGCGATCTTAACACACAACACGGACTTCACTGACATCCATCACATGATGTACACAAGACCTTCTATACTTCATACTCTTTTCCTGATGCAGGCACTCCTGATCCTCACATGATTTCCTTGGCCTTCCTTTTCCTGCCACTTGGGCTAAAAAAATTCTAAGTAAGCATCTCATCACTTATTCTTTCAACATGGCCAAACCACCTAAAAATATTAGTCTCCACCTTGCTAACAACATTTTGCTTCACATTACACAAATGCAACACATCTTTTCCTCACATAATCAGAACATGCCTTGCCACAACCCCCCCCCCCATAAGTAATGCATTTCTCCAGCACACAAATGACTTATGCTTTTTCTGTAGTACCCAGGTTTCACCGCCATACATCAGAGTAGGGACAATAACACTCTCACACACAGCCATGTGGGACTCTCTTGAGAACCCACCATTCCTGTGAAAACCTCCCAAAGCCGCTATGACTTTCAATGAAGAATTCACTCGCCTACTAATTCCACCATCCAATTTGTTCTCTCTGTCAAAAGTGCTTCTTAAATACACAAACTCATTCACCTGGTCAATCACTGCCATTTAGACTTATATTACATTCAGTATTACCAGTTCTTCATTTGGAAAACCGTAACTTTGGTTTTTCCCTTATTTATACTCAGTTTGAATTGCATGCAAACTTCGTACATTTGGGACAACATACTCTGCAACTCACTTTTGCTCTCTGCCAACAGGACAGTGTCATCAGCATACAGCAATCGGCACACATGGATATCACCAAGACATAAACCAGTATTATCTATTTTGGCATCATGCATGCACACATCCATAAATATATTAAACAGCCATGTTAACATTACACAACTTTGTCTGTCTCCTGCACCAATAGAGAACCATTTTGATAAAACACCATTCACTCGTACACAAGCTCTACTGCCAGCGGTTTACGGAAAAGTGGCCCCTCGCATTTTGCCCCCGGCACGTTTCGCCCCTGTATATAATAAGTAGGTTACAAAAATGTATATACAGTCAACTCTCGATAACTTGAAATTTTATTGCAGTCCCAGCCCCTTCAGTGGAGATTCAATGTTAAACTCTATCGATTACCCAAACTGAACTTCCGAGAACTTTAACTTTTCTGAACAAATTTTCAAAATTACATTCGTGTACAATTGTCACGTAGCTTTTAAACTAATTTCTCCCAGTATTATAAATATTTAACGGGAATCATCGAGGATAAATTAATTAAGGTACATTACCTCTCAAATTTTTGATCTAAAGACTAGATCTTCGTCAGGATTTCTTGCTTCCTTCTACTTCCACAGTAGAAGGAAGCAAGAACTCCTGACAAAGATCTAGTGTTTAGATAAAAAATTTGAGAGGTAATGTACCTTAATTAATTTATCCTCGATAATTCCCGTTAAATATTTATAATACTGAAAGTAATAAGAGGAAGCCATGAAGTCATTAATTACTAATTTCTCCCCTTTTGTATGTTTCAGGGTTCTATTTCCATTTTTGAAAGGATTAACTGGAACTATTAATCCTTTCACAATGGAAAGAATACATACTCGACCACGAGGGCGATAGTCACGTGGTTAGTGACGGACAGGGGAGGAGCGAAGTGACTAATCTTATAGGAGTCTTTTCAGTAACAAGTGAATCTTGTTCTGATTTGTCTATATTCAAACAATAAAAGTTTCTGCATCTGGCTCTCCTCACATTTCCTGGCGCAATGAACAGCTTTCTCTCTCTATTTATTAACTAAACACGTGTTTTCGCTGCCTCATTATCGGCGGTGCATCACATGAACAAGCTGAACGTCGCAGGCAGTGCAACGTCTGCATATTATTTTTGCACCTTGACTGATTAATCCTGTGTGTACAATGGCAAAAAGTGTTCCACCAATAAGAGGCAAAAGAAAATTGGCAGGTGATGACAACCACATTTACGTGTTTCCAAAGAAAACTGTACATGAACAACATGGAATCTGGGTTTGTGAAAAACATTCCACCTGCAAAGGGCGTGTTTGGACAGAGCGTTTGGAAGGCCTAGTTGTGAAAGTCGTAACTAAACATAACCATGCAGCTCAGGCTGCAAGGTCGGAAGCATTGCTATTGATAGGTAAAATACGGCAACATGCAACAATCATGAACGAACGGCCACAGCAAATTGTTGCATCAGTAATTGCAGAGGCTCATGCCAATGTCACGGCATTACTTCCTAAAAGGATTAACTTAAACGAACCATTCGTCATGTTCAATGCAACAAAGATACTCCTGCTTTACCGAGCAATCTTCAGTACCTAGTAATTCCGCAAAATTATCAAGAAATTATTATCGATGGTAATGTACAACAGTTTTTGATGTATGATTCTCAGAACGAACTGCTCCCGGGTCGCATGCTTATTTTTTCCACTAGTAATCATCTTCAGTTATTGGCGCATAGCCAGGAGTGGTTTTCTGATGGAACTTTTAAGCACAGTACCCACACATTTCCAGCAGTTTTATACAATTCATGTGGTTCATTTCAATGCAGCTATTCCAGTGGTCTATGTGCTTCTGCCAAACAAAACTCGTGCCACATACGTCAAGTTGCTTCAAGAAGTTAAAAATCTACAATCGGGTTTCCAACCCCAGCGACTTATGACAGATTTCGAACAAAGTGCCTTCCAACAAGAATTTCCTGGTATTGTAAATACCGGTTGCTTCTTTCATCTTTACCAAAGCGTTTAGCAAAAGGTACAGAATGAAGGTTTAAAAGCCCAATATGAACAAGACCATGAATTTGCCCGTTGGACCCAAATGATTCCGTCATTGGCATTTATTCTTCCTGCTAACATTATCAAGCATTTGAAGATTTAGTTGAAGCTGATGACTTCTCCAATGAAGCTATGGGGATTGCAAACTACTTAGAAGATCCATATATTGGAAGAAGACAACAGAGAGGCCAGCAATTACCCATTTTTGCCATCGAATTGTGGAATGTTTACACACGAAACTGAATGATTAGCAACGTACCAACAATGGCGTGGAGGAGTGGCACAGGGGATTTCAGGAAACTTGTGCTACTTTATTTCCAAATATTTACTGATTCATTGATTCTTTAAAAAAACAACAAGGGCTGCACTATTTCGAAATTATACAACTAAATGCCGATAATTCAGGCACTCAAAGAAACAAGAAGTAGGCTGCAATTTCCGCTAGAATCAAAAGAATAGTCCAAGATTTTCAAAATTGTAATGTGATTGATTACCTTAGAGGCATTGCATACAACTTTGAGTTTTAAACAATAATAATGTGCATTTATTCTATTAAAACAAAACAAATTAGAATTATTAAAAAATTAGGTGTATTATTTACATTTTTGTAGCCTACTCATTATCTACTGGGGGCGAAATGTGCTGGGAACAAATTGTGGGAGGTAAAAAATTAGGTGTTTTATTTAAATTTTTGTAACCTACTCATTATCTACAGCGGCAAAATGTGGCGGGGGCAAGGTGTGCTGGGGGCAAAATGTGGGAGGGAAAATTTCGGGGCGAAATGCGAGAAGCCACTTTTCCGGATCTCACTGCCAGCATACATGGCTTTTACACTATTAAGTAGATTCCCAGTATCACCATATTCATTCAATACCTTCCACAAAAGTGTCCTATTTACTTGGTCATAAGCTTTCTCTAAATCTATGAAGGCAGCAAACTTTTCTTACCAACAGCCAGATACTTTTCAATCATCATGCACAATGCAAAAATTTGGTTAGTGCAGCCTTTACCATGCATAAAATCACTCTGGACATCCCAGACTTTATCTGATGTAAGACCCTGTACTTTTTCAATAATGACCTTATCAAACATTTTCCCTGGCACACTTAGTAGGCTAATACCACGATAGTTCTTGCAGTCAGTCTGATCCCCTTTTCCCTTATACAAGGGAACAATGATAACATCCTTCCAATCCCAAGGGACCATTCCTAACTCTCAGCACAACTGGCAAATTTCAGTTAATCAGTCAATTGCAGAGTCACCACCATATTTCAACATCTCAGCAGTTATGCCATCCACTCCAGGAGCCTTACTGTTATGCAATTAAATGAACTGAATATAAATTAAAGAAGCAAATCATTAGGAACACCTAATAGCAATCAGGCACACATACCATCCCCACTTGCATGCACAACTAATAAATTCAGATGGCTTTATAAATAGCTTACACTGCAAAGGATTCAGATATGTACAAAGACTTGACAGTGGGTACTAGGCAGGCAGATGCAAGCATCTCAGAAATAGCAAACTTTCTCAGCTATGCAAGAACAACTGTATCTAGGGTGTACAATGAACAAAACAAGCAGTCTTCCTGTGGGTAGAAATGACTGGTTGGTGTTCGAGAGCAACGACAGCAAGAGAGGATTCTACGACAAAACAGATGAGCTCAACTGTGTCAAGTAACCATGCAATACGATAGTGGCATCAAGGAGGCTTTCAATATACACTGCCTCCCATATGTCGGCATGAATAGGCTACAACAGTAGACGTCCCCTTCGTGTACCACTCATCTGCTAAAAACCGACAAATTCATCTGCAAGGGGCACAGGAGCACCAAAAGAAGATCCTTAAGTACTGGAAAAAGTCACCTGGTATGACGAATCATGTTTTCAATTAATACATACCAATGGACAGGTCAGAATGTGGTGTCAACAGAAGGAATCCAGGGATACCTAGCCCTAACTGTACAACAGAGCTGAGACGGGCTGAGCCCGAAAGCCCGAAGCAGAGCTGTAGAAAATTTACTGCGGTTTGGGCGGGCTCCGGCTCTTAGAGAAAGGGAGAGCGAGATAATTTTTTTCACATATAAATGAGATTTTATATGATTTAGCAAATGACACACTTTATACACTGGTGTGCAAAAATTAAGGACGAAGAGGAGAAATTAGCATAACAGCAGAATGAGCAGGCAGAACGGACCGAAAGACCACTCAGGAGATAGACTAGGGTCCGGTACGGTAAGACATGCGCATATATGCAGCATGACGGGGGAGGGGGGGGGGGGGTCAGAAGGGTATAAAGCACACGGGCAGTGTACGCTCAGCAATTCGGTGAAAGCTATTGCACGGTGTACATCGGTTTGAACGACGTCGAGTTGCTGCCACCGTGTGATATGGCCAACAGGCAATCCAGTAGACGACATCTGGATGACTTTACCCAAGGTCGCGTCATTAGGAAGTTGGAAGAAGGTCGAAGTGTGACTAGTGTGGCCGAAGAGTTCGGGATCGCTCACAGCATTATTTCACGAGCTTGGAGAGCATTTCAAACGACAGGAACAGCTGTCCGAGAGTTTAGCAGTGGTCGTCCACGAGCAATCACGGCGGCGGACGACCGGTATATTGTCCTACAGGCGAGAAGAGACAGACAGCAGACAGAGGGAGAAATCGCAAGGCACATGCAACAGACAACTGGACGTCCGTTATCGCGTTTTACCGTGGCTACAAGGCTGCACAAAGGTGGTCTATTTGCACGACGACCAGTACGGTGTGTGCCATTAACGCCTGCTCATCGAAGACGGCGGTTTCTGTGGTGCCAGGAACAAAAGAACTGGACACATCAGCAATGGGGTAGAGTTCTCTTTACGGATGAGAGCCGATTTAGTCTCATGAGCGATTCTGGACGTATACACATCTGAAGAGAGCAGGGAACACGCAATCACACCTCCAACATCATCGAAAGAGACCGGTTTGGAGGTGGCAGAGTTCTCGTTTGGGGAGGTATCATGCTTGATAGCCGTACTGACCTCCACATCTTCCAAGGAGTTTCAGTCACTGGTGTCCGCTATTGTACCGAGGTTCTCCTGCCTCACGTGCATCTGTTTAGAGGTGCTATGGGTCCCAAGTTCCTCTTCATGGATGACAACGCTACACCTCATCGTACGGTGGCTGTCGCAGAGCTGTTGAAGAGTGAAGATATTCAACACATGGATTGGCCCGCAAGGTCTCCAGACCTAAATCAAATCGAAGACGTGTGTGACCTTCTCGGGAGATGCTTGGCAGCATGTCACCAGCTGCCAGCAATGATTCCGCAGCTGCGATTGGCGCTACAAGAGGAATGGGCTGCGATGCCTCAACAGCTCCTTGACAACCTCGTCCTCAGCATGGACAGACATTGTAAATCCTGCAACGCAGTCAGGGGTGATCTTATCCCCTACTAAAGACTGGATTTTTCTTGGCAGCCGCCTGTCACATGGACGTTTCTGTCTTCTGTCCAGTTGTGCTTGAAGCTACCTTTTCAATAAAGTGCCTTTGTATCCTTTGGATTCCTTGTTTGGACAGTTTTGTTCACTTGTCCCATATTCTTACATCTTGGGGATCTTATGGTATGATTTCAGTCGATGTGGAACACTTCTGCACGATGTTACATTCGAAAAACCGCCTCGTCCTTAATTTTTGCACGGCAGTGTAGTTGGTAAAGGGAATTCTTCGGCAACTGGTTGTGGTTGGGGAGCGGGCATTCCAGATGGCTATTTATTCTGGGATTGGGTAGAAAATGCCATAGGCCGTGCATTAGTATGTTTCTGCAGAGAAGAAAAAGCTTTTTCAAGAACTATAGATATTGGATAGTTGATAGCATGCCGACGATAATTTACCCCTATCTTCACACAGTAGTCCCCTGCTAATTCTATTTAGCAACGACATATTTCAGCGCATTATGGCTCGATAATATTAGCATTATTTGAGCAATATATAATTGCAGCACCTCCCAATCATTTTGGAAGTATTTCAGGTGGAAACGAACGATCAGAGAAAATTGTACAGTTACACTATAAAAAATAGATAGAGAAGTCCCGTCCAACCACTTCCCATTTGGGAAATCTATTGGTTAATTGCAGGAGGAGGAGGAAAGAGTGGAAGTGTGGAAAAGGAGATTTTTTTTTTATCAATGGTTGAACAGGTTAGCCAGTTTTCAGGATCGTTCGGGCCCGGGCTCTATCTTACAAGATAAAATTCGGGCTCGGGTGGGCTGGGCTCCGAAAATTGAGCCCAAACTCAGCTCTACTGTACAAGCTGGTACAGGTCATGTAATGGTCTGGGGTCTGTTTTCATAGTGGGCATTGGGTTCCTCCATATCTCTGGAACAGCACTTGAAAAAGTATCTTAAAGTCATTGTGAATCAGGCACATCCAAACATATGCATAGTATTTCCTGATGGCTCAATCAGAACTGAGCCTACCTGTATTTTGTTTCTGCAATTTTTCCCTTCTCTTAAAATGAAAACTATGAAAAGAACATCCTTTATCCTGTTTTTCTAAGTAGTGAAGCATTCGACTGATCAAATTAGTGGAAGCAACTTTTAATGCTAACCGAAATCCCGTTTCTTTAGTCAAAGCCTTTGCTCTCAACTTGTAGTACATTACGACGCATGTTATCGGCCAGCGAAATACTGTGAAAGGAGATGGCACAAACATTCGGTCAAATATTTTGTCATTTATGTTCTTTCAGTTTTATTTGGTTTATTCGCTTTATCTCTAGAGAGTTGTAAGATTTATGCCGCCAGAACCATGAGAATAGCTTTTACAACAAGGAGATCTGGAAGCATCTGGAAGTAGTTCCAGAAGCATGGCAGTGACTTCAAAGTGCAAAACTGGTCTCCACAATCTCTAGAAATTAACCCAATTGAGCACCTGTAAGATGAAACTGAGAGAGCCAATCACGTCCTCCTGCAGCAAACATTCAGCAATTGATGGCCACAGTCACATCTGCTTAGCTGAACAGAACAATTCTGAAGGCCAGCACAGCTCAACACATTGTCAAATAGGCGTTCCTAACATATTTCACGACAAATATGTTAGAAACACATACCTAGCCTCAAGCACTTGACAATATCGTGTACACCAATTCATCCAGTTACTTGTATGTGGTACAGCGCTGTGTTATGTGGCACTAATTTTGCCATCAATTTAAAACATCTACTGGGAAAGTTCTGCCCCTCAGCACATGCAGAAATTTGTATTACATATTTCACAGGCATTTCATTTCACAAAGCAACTCAGGTTCACAGAAACACAACAAAAAATACACTGTTTCATTTCAAAAATTTAATCTGTTGCATTGCACACTCACCAACACTGCACATAGAAATGATACGTTACACACAATGAATAGACACAACACAGACATAGGAAGTTTTCACAAACAACACATTCACTTGTCAGCTATACATTTTTTAAATGCTTCCTTCCTGCAGCACAGCACAGCACAGCAAAAATTCTGCACTCTGTGTCCACCACTAGGCCCATTAACACCAGCTTGCCATCACTTCTCCAAAGTCTCTTGAGTCTTTCTGGATATCATTGTACATACAATCAGTGTAGCTCTTCGACTCCAGTGGTTTGCTGCTGATCATAGTTGGTGCATCTTTTGGCTGTTATTGGGCAAGGGGCAGCTTCTACTTTTAACTCTCTTGATTCACAGAACCTTTTCTCCCCCAAACAGAAATTCATTCTCAAGAAGAAAAGTTTCCTTCCTCAAACAGTTCCAAAATGGACTGCCCATAACATAATGGCCATTCCATCCAAGAGCAGTGAGTTCATCATTTTCAATTTAGCACTTTTCCTTCTAAAAGGCTGTATTTCTGCATACATGGAGAAGCCAAAGATTCCCCATTATTAAGTGCAGTTGCCAAAAGCATTAAGTTTGTGGCACAAAAATTCCATTCACTTCGGGAAAATAGGTAACTTGATCTGTTCGCTATAACAAGCAGGTTTTTTTACAGGTGTTTTTATTGCACTAATGCTTTTGTGCAAAAGGTCTCACTTGAAAACCATGCTGTTTTTCCAGATCAGCATCTTTAATTTCCCATTTAGAACAAAGATTTTTGAGAGAAACATTTCCATGCTAATTTAACTTCCTAAAAAAAGTTAGTGTAAAAACAATATTATTTTGTTAACTTCTCCTTAGTTTATCATTATAATGTGTAAGGTTTCATACTCAAATGTTTAACTCTTGAGTCATAACGGTGCGATGAGAATCTTCTGGATTCAGTTTTTGTTTTCTAACATGTTGGAGATAAATGCAAAATGATACAGTAGAGTCCCATTAAAATGAACTTCACAGGACCACCAAAATCTGTTGTTATATCGAAATTTCGTTATGATGGAATTTTTAATTTTGCACTTATTTTTGTAAATGACTCACAGGAATCGACTGTATTCAAAGTGCTCATACTGTACATGAAATAAAAAAAACAAAAAAAACTCTCTAGTATGTCAAATTCCATACATAAACTTTACACCACTTTTGTACACTAGAGGTTTTCTCTTCTTATACAGTACACATAGTATGTACATAATATTTAGATTTTAGAGAAATCTGTTATTTTTGTTTGAAAATAGGACTTTGTTGCTGCTGAAACTAAAAGTTCTTGCAAACAATGTACAGTAAATGGGTGAAAGTTTTATCCGGGACGTTCGTTTGTCCTGATATGAAATGGCAAACCTTTTCTAAACAACTAAGTGCTTCACACGCGATGGAGGAGTTGAATGAATTTCATCATCCTCGCTGCTTTCTGCAAGTTCTTCATTTCTGTTTTCCGAAATCAATTCAATTATATCTGCATATATAAGTGGTCACAATATTGTTATCCTCATGTAAGAAATCCTCTAGCGAAACATTGATGGGAACTGAAGTAGATGTCTGGAGAGCATTCCACACTGCCTCTAACAAAGCACTTAAATATCCACGTCGGTGTTGATTGCATCGTTTTCGGGTTCAGTTTCACAGTCCATTAACTTTGTTGCCTCAGACACTTTGTCCCATGCTCCAGAAATCATATGCAATGCATCTTTGACATTCACTTTTATGGAATCATTTTCTCAATTTTAAGAAGAATCAATTTCATCAACAAACACTTGTAATGGTCTTTTACAAACTTTATTATCCCCTGGTCCAAGGGTTGGAGAACTGCGATGCAGTTTGGTGGAAATTACTCCACACGAAAGTTTTCAAGCTGAGGAGGTTCGTTATGAGCCGTACAATAATCAACCAGAACAGGAATTTTTATATTTTTTCTTCCTCTTCATGTCAGAGTCGAACTTCAATAGCCATCCATTGAAGATAGTTTGTGTCATCCATGCCTTTCTATTGGCTTTGTAATCACAAGGTAGTGATTGCACACCTTTCAGACACATAGGTTTTGGGATCATCCAATCATTATCACTTTTCTCTTCTCAGTTCCTGATTGATTAGAGCAGAAGAGAGCGGTCAGTCGCTGTTTCGATCTTTTACCGCCAACACACATGCCAAAGTTTTGTCGAGCTCTAACTGGAAGAAAATTCTAGACTTGTCTGCATTGAAGACATCATCTGGGTTATAAGTTTGATGAGCTTTTGCCACTTCTCCTGCTATCCACTCATTCACATTTTCCATCAAAGCTGCACTCGCTTCTCCGCAAATTGTTTTTGCGAAGATTCTGTACTGGTCTTTGAACTGATTCAACCATCTTCCGCTTGCCTCAAAATCCATAACTCCTAACGTTTTGATGAACTTTGCAACCTTTCCTCGAATCAATGGTCCACGAATGGGCACATTTCTTGATTGTACATCTTGGAACCAGGTGAAAGTGTGGAAGTGGCCAAGTCCACATCTTGGAATTGAGCTTTTTGTAATCTTTTTCTTTGAGGTCCAATCGGCGGTTCTTGAAGCTGTTCTGTTTTTTTTCTTTGTTCTTCAAAAACGTTGATAATGTCGACGGAGTGATCCCATATTTTTTTGCCACATCCCCTTTCTTTTTCCCTGCACTCACTTCATCAATAATTCTTTTTACTCCTCCAAAGAAAACTGCTGTTGTTTGGCTGAATTCATTGTTAAAACCTGTAGCAAAAGCTAATAGACTTACCTCGAAGAAGACGCCAAACTAGAACGTAAGCCGACTAGCAAAACTCTAAGAACAATCGAAAGAAATAAAACGGTGCAGTGGTCTAAGCGATGGCCTCTGATCATTCGTCCGAAAGGGGTCTGGGTTCGAATCCCGGTGAGGCATGGATGTTGTGTTTGTCTTACGGCACTGGCTCTCTCCCTTCCCTGGAACCAGTGACCCTAAATTAGGGGCGGGCGACTGCTTATAGCCCATTGAGTTGCTCACGGTGGTCGTTAAACCTCCAATCAAAAAAAAAAAAAAAAAAACCTCCTTTTACAACAAAATTCACCACTCAACAGCGTCTTATCTCTCTTTTCAAAGTCAGAGAAACTGTGTTCCAGTTGCGGAAGAAAAAGGGAGAAGAGGGGCTTACCGCACGTGGCAAGTAGGTTGTTATGGAAACACCAGCATCTGGTCGTAGGTTAGTCACCACGGGTGCGCGAAAATGAGTGAGACATCCAAGTGAAAAAATTCAGATAAGAAGTTGTCTTTTCTTTTTTTAAATGTGGGGAAAAGCGCTCCGAAAGGAATGTGCTGTTTGTTTGCAGGGCTGAAAATTTTTTTATAATGGAAAATTTTTTCTTTTAAAATTCAAAATACTTCTTCATTGTAACGAAAATTTCGTTTTAGTGAATTTTGTTCAAACGGAATTAAAAATACATTTTATTAATGGGAATTTTGCCGGGAAATGCTAAAAAATTTGTTATAACGGGTTTTTTTGTTCTACTGGATTTCACTCTAATGGAACTCGACTTCAGTACCTGTTTGAGAAAGGTACCTCTAATTCATTATCATATCACACCTGTACATCCAAAATTGGGTGTTTACAGTGATGAGGCACCACACATAAATACAGAATGCAACCAAATGAAAATTAATTACAAACTAGCTCCACCACAAGATTTTCTGCCTCTGGCAATTACTCCCTTTATCACTAATGCCCAGTTTTACATCATCTATGCATCTTCTTCCAAGACTTTCCCTTAGTCTACAACTAGCTGCTTTAGAATCTAACATTTCCCATGGAAATCTTTACTCTTCCATACAACTATATAGTTACTTATACACATATTCTCAGGAAATTCAGAGGTTGCCAGTCTTATTTAATTAAAAATTTTGATCAAATATTTGCATTCAATGCTTCTGGTAGTCTGAAGTTCAATTATTTGCTAATTAAAAAAATAAACATATTATAAACTACAAAATTTAAACAACAAAAAAGCATTCACAGTATGATGCTTTATTATAAACAATAAGCGCTTCACGCTACAGCCCTCAGATTTTAGCATATTTGTTTTTCCCTTTTTCATTTGGGAAGCAAAGCAAGGGAACTACTTTGAAGGTTTAATTAAATGAAAGATGCAAGTGTGTTGAGTGAACATGCATAACATGTCCATCATATCACAAAACTCCTCCGCAGTTCGTCTAGCTTTTTTAAAGTTTTTGCCAAATTAATTTTTTTTTTTTTGGCCAAAATGTTATAACAGTATAAAAAGGTAATCACCACTATTTTTGGCAAATTTTTTTTTCCATCGCCAAAACGATTTCTTTTTCGCAAATTGCAAAGAATGTGATCGGCAGCATGATCTCTGGTTTCTATTACACTGACTACACATCTTTTCATGTTGGATTATACAAGGAATGTACAAAGGAAACCTATCTTCTGAATTGAGCAAACATTGTACAGTATCGAACCGATTATCCAGACAGGTCCGGGCCAGCGGCAGTCTGGTTTCCAGAACCATTAACACCCCCACCCCCCAAGTCCCAGCTGCCGTCATTTCTCCGATAAAAAGCTGTATCGTTCACGTAAATATGCGGAAGACTCCGCCCCGTTTCCGATCACACATTGTACAACAAGGATGAATTCACGAAACTGCGAACAAGTTATAAGAAAAAAAAAAAAAAGTCTAAACAATAAAAACACTAAAAGAAAATGAGCCTAAGTTAAGAATGTATATAGCCAATTTTTTTTTTAATTACATTCCTAGAATTATTATGTATTTTATCTTTAATGAGTGATATTTGCAAACATATCTTTTAATTTTAATTGCTTCATATGTTTTGGCTGTTCTGTGAAGAATTTCTTTTGCTCCATCCCTTGTATCAATTCTTCAGTAAGATGTATACACCTTTCAATGGAAGTTTTTTCGTTGTCGTCACTTTCATCACTTGTATCCGAGTCATCGTCCTCTTCATGTTTCTTGGCCATTTGAATTATCTCACCATCAGTGAGTTTCAAAGCAAACTGGAGCGTCGTTATCGACGTTCACACATTCTTCTACGGCTTCGTCGTCGAAGAGCCTCGCTTCTTCACACGGTAATCCTTTTGCATAGCGCAATAAATCCTGAAGGATTACCATTTCCTGCAAAATGTGGAAGCCGCTGAAGTCGTGTTCGACCTTTTCTTTGTCGAGTATGATCGTAGATGGCCTAAGATTGTGCCAGGCATTCATCAAGGTGTCTTGAGATACCGAATTCCAGGAACTCGCAATATTCAAAAGGGCATCTCTAATGCTGAATTCTTTTGAAACTGCTTGATACCAGTTCCGTTATTGCGTGCATTCAATAGCTTTCGAATAAAAGCTGATTTGTAGCCGCATTATAATGAGCGCAATATGCCCTGATCCATCGGCTGAAGAAGCGCGGTGCAGTTAGGTGGCAAGTAGGCAACGCATACATTATCCTTTATGAGAAGCTTCGCATCAGGATGCGCTGGGCAGTAATCCAAAGTTAGTAAAATCTTGCAGTCATCTGGCAAACCGACAGACTTACAATGCACCCTTGGCTTCAGGTACAAAATGATTTTGGAACCAATCCATAAAATATTCTCTTGTGAACCAGGCCCGTTTATTCACCTTGTAAATCGCAGGAAAAACTTTAACACCTTTAAAACATCTGGGCCTAGTACTTTTTCCGATCACAAACAATTTTGCGTTTGTGAGTTCCAGCTGCGTTGGCACATGCATGCGAGACGTTCTTTTGAGTCCTTTGCACCGGAGGGTGCCATCTCTTCTACTGTAACAAATGTTCTCCTCGGGATGTATCTCCAAAATAGGGAAGTTTTGTCCACATTATAGACCTGTTCTGGCGATAACTTTTCATTCAAAATCATATCTGCAAATTACGATGGGGAGATTAAAGGGTATGGACAGTCAGCTGGGGATGACTGAAATACGAGGCTGAGCTTTGGCATGGCACACCTGGACCTCAGGTCAAGAAATATCGCAAAAATCCAAATTATACAAAAAGGTCCGGTTTTCAGGAATCCTGATAATCGGTTCGATACTGTACTTGGAAACAACTATCTTACCATACTAAACAAAAACTGTACTCACTCTCATTTCTGATAATTTCTTGTCCAATTCACCAATGGCATTATCCAGATCAGATCCACTTACTTGCATGTTATTGAAATCTCCCATTCCAAATGGATCAACAGATCCCATTGGTTGGCTGGGATTAAAAGGAGCAGCTCCAAAAATATCAGTAGAATTATTTACATCTGAAAGAAAAAGAAAGTTGCCAATATAATTAGCACTTTTGCATAAAACACTTTTTAAGATAAGTGCCTGAATACAAATACATTCACTCCTGACACCCTTCATTCCTTTAGTAAGTAAGCTGTCTTTGAACAGACTGGATGCTCACTACTTTTCTTAGTCTTTCGTTCAATATACTGGAATAAACTCTCTATTGAACACTTACAAAACTGATGTCACAGCAGTTACTGCAATCTTTCCTGTCCCCTTTCTTGTAAATTGGCACAGTGTCTGGCTTCTGCCAGCCTTAAGGATATAAACCAGATTCCCATGGCACTTTTTTCTGGGTAACCAAAGAACATCTGTCATTCATCGATCTTTAATTAGTTTTGTATAAATTTCATTAAACTTGCAGCTTTATCATTTTTCTAAGTAAAAATAGTAACTTTTGCTTCATGAAGACCTATGGTCATAATTACAATCATTATTATTAGCTATTTCCTTTAATTTTCATTTTATTCTCTTCTGATATAGAAGCTAATCATCCACTGTGAAGATAAGATTTTTACACAGTGATGTTAAATCACTCTGGGGGCTTCATTCAAGCAGAAGCTCCAATCAATGAATAAAATCAAATTAAAGGTTAATAATGTCTTATTTTTATATTGGCACTATATGAAGAACAGAGGATAATGCAATTATGCTGAGTCACTCTAAATGGCTTCAACTCCCAGATCAGCAGCAAATACAATTCACAGGTCTTCAAATGAATGGTTTTTAAAGCCACCGTGACAAAAATGTTTTGATAAGCCGATGAAATATATCTAAAAGCAAAAGCTCTGACACGAGAGTGAGAGAAAGAAAAAGAGAGAGAGAATCATGGTGAGAATAATTGGCAGTGAAACATGTAACACACAAAACATTAGAAGAATTCTTGATATCCTCATATCACACATAAGTTACGTTAAAAACTATAAGTGGTGGGACGTTTCGGTAGTGACTTCAACCTTCATCAGCCATGGAATGAAACACATGGTATAAGCATCAGTTGTTTGCCAGATTTCAAAATAGCTCTCCAAATGATGGGGATGTGGAAAGGTGCATCTGTATTGCAGGTGTTAGGGGTAAGGTTCAACCCCTAACACCTGCAATACAGATGCACTTTTCCACATCCCCATCATTTGGAAAGCTATTTTGAAATCTGGCAACAACTGATGCTTATACCACGTGTTTCATTCCATGACTGATGAAGGTAGAAGTCTCTACCAACACAACATCCCACTACCTATAACTTTTAATGTAACTTATGCGTGATATGAGGATATCAATAATTATTATCATTATTATTATTTTTTTTTTTTGAGAGAGAGAGAGACTGGGGCTTATTGGGAACTGGCAATAAATGTTTGCTGAAATATGATGATGGCATGGCTTCAGATTTGCACTAGAATCATGTGACTAATGCTTCATTGAACATGACTAGTAACAGTGTCATAGATCCAAACAAATCAACTATCTGCTAAGTACAAAGTCTGATAGAAAGGTATCCAATAGGGGTATGCTGCCATTTTTATTATGCTGATAAACATGATATTGGTGTGAGAAACCATCAATCACTGGTGGACATTCACATTCCAAAATTACAGTTCATCCCATTTCCATATGGTGAACTGTGTTTAGGGAACACCTGATTTATTTAACACAAAGCAGGGTTATAAAGATATACTGCATGGATTACAAGCATTATTTATGTGATGGGCAAGTAAAACTGAGCATGCATTGCCATTTTTAAATAAACAATAGGAATCCATCATCTTAGAGACAAAACTATTCCCTTAAATCAGTGTTTGCAATAACACAAGTCATTGCTCATATACCTTATGATTTCATCACAAATGATGGAAAAATTTGTTCACATTTCACAAAGAGCAGCAGTTTGTGAGCAATTATAACTCCAATGCATTTAACTTGGATATCCAGCAAGAGTGTCCAACCCTGTGGACTATTGCTGCCCACTAATGGTCTACTGGCAATATCATGGATATCTATGCTTCTTCTAATCTGCTGTTATGCATCAGTGATGCATAAAAACCCCACAGGGATTAAAAGCCAACCAAGAAGTCCTTAATTTTAGCTCAAAAGTTTTCACCCCTGGATAAGCTAACAATGTTTTCAGAAGAGTGAATGAAATATAGACTGTAACTGGGAGAACCTAAATGTTCAAAAATTGCCAAAAATACGTTATATGACAAATGACAGAAATATACAGACACATCGAAATGCCAAACTACTGTGAGAGAACATTCAGTTTTTTCCCCACGATATTGATCCAGTTGTAATTGACCACAAACTATGAAATTAAGTTACAGTTGCCATTTTATTTTATGACACAATTTCTAAATGTTTTCATGACAATTAAACTGTTCTAAATATACCAAACTGAAAATTGTAAAACCAATTTAATAAAAAAAAAAAAAAAAATAACTGTAGTGAACATTGAAAGGAGCTCCATCTACAGAAATTGCTACTTTTGGAGTACTTTAGAATGTGTCACTCAGTGTCATTCAATATTCTCCACATGCGACTGTTCTGAGCAGATCATTGAATTAAAACCACAGCACCACTGATAATGGTGACGAAAGGATCAAGTGAAACATGTATGGAGGATGATGAATGTTTGCGAAAATGATAGGATGTGGACCCGAGACAATATATCCACCCTGAGGCTTTTTATTTTCCTTTAATGATCTTAACGCTTCTTTGATATTTGTTGATCATTCGAATTATTTAGTAATTTTTATGGATTTTGCACTTTTAAAGCTAAAAAAGTCTAACCTTTTACTTGGAAACATTTAAATTTTGAAAACTCCAATTTATATCAATCTATTGTTAACTGGCTGTAATGGTTTGACTTAATATTGTTGAATTTTGTGAAAATGATCCCATGGTCAAATCTCGAAATGAACATCAAATAAACGAGGTCTCATACTATGATGCAAATAAAGATCTTTGGTTGCTTACAATAACAATGCATGAGTTTTTACAACATTGATTAAATTGAAGGAGAAAAAGGGCACCAGTGCATTGAGACCTTAAGCCTAACACATGAATAACTTTAGGAATAATGCACAATAAAAGACCAAGCTCAGCAGAATAATGCTGAGAACATATGACCATCAGAGCAACTTTATACAGAATGGTATGTGCCAATTTATTTCAGATAAAATAATATAAATTACAAAAAAAAAAAAAGCTTTATATAAAGTATTTATTGGGCTCTTTAAAATATCTAGACACAACATAATACAAACATGTTGAACAGAAACTTATAATAATGTTTCAATACTATAGTAATTGAACATATGACCATATAATAATAAAGTATACTATAGGACATACAATGCCAAATGAATTCAAGAAGAATAATGTTGAGAATTATTAATCGTCAACTGAGTGAGCAATAAGCACTGAGCTAGGAAATAATGGTGAAACTTAAGAATGGGAATCATACATGAATGCCATTCATTTGAATGGAGTGAGCAAACTGTATGTCAAGTGGAAATTCATTCACAAACAAATGGTGAATGGGTCTCTTAAGTTCTTGCTCTTTTCAGCAGTTCACCAAAAATAGCTGTGAATGTGCTTGTTTGCTACAAGTCATTCATCATCAACAGCAAGTGGTGAGGTCTGCTGTTGTGGGCAGTTTGACAATTTTTGCTTTGCACTCAGATGCACTTTGGAGCAAATAATGATGTACTCGGCGAGTGTAATGAGATAAAGACAACTGGCTGGGAATGGATGCAAAGTAAATGATCATTCATTTGAATGAGAATTTATGAATGACTCTTTTTGTATGAATGATCAACTCCCAAGAGAATGAATGATTTATGTCATCCTTAAATGCATGGCTCTTTTTGTTATTGATAATTCAGAATGAAACTCTGAAATATGAGCAAACATTCTATGACTTCTTTTCCACACCTTCCTGCTGTTTTTCAAAATATTTAAATTTTCTTTCCTTTCACAGAATCCAATTTCAAATCTTAGATTTTAAAACATATTCCTCTCACAAGATAGGGATTTTAGATACTCCATGTTGGTTAGTTAACAGCTGAACATGCCTTAACTATGGTAGGATTTCTTTTCTTCCATATTTTTCTTCCTAAAAGCCATTAAATCTTTGTTGTACTCAATGACAACTCTTTAGATAGGTTTACCTTACATTTAAAGCAAGTTCTCATAAAAACAAATAATTTTAGTGTATGCAGATGCAGCTCATTTCAGAGTTCACCCAGTGAGCAGTCAAAATCATAATTAATTCCTTTTATCATACAAATTTTGAATGCACAACAAAACAAAAGTGATTGACAAATAATTTAGTTTCACTGTGTAATACTGTTCTTAACAATTTCCAGTAATTTCTCAGAATAATTATCATTAAAAATAATGGCACTTAAACAATAACACAACCCTCTGAGTGCGGCCCAGTGGTTAGCCTTTCGACCAGACATTCACAGGATCAATTCCACACTGGTTGAGTTGCTCTGAACCACTGAATACTCATTGTGCATTCAATGGCATCATTAGCCATGGGGTATTAGACCCTCAGTTACAAATCAGGCCATCTGCTCCTTACCCCCACCCTTACTTCCTTTCCCTGGAATCGCTCATTGTGATGTCATAATCTGGCACTGCCAACTCAGACTTTCAATCTGACATGTCTACCTTCTGTTGTATCTGAGCCTAGTGTTTAAGCTGTCACTCGCATTTTCGCAAAATCCCCCAAAATTGGTAATTTTGCGACAAAAAAAATCTCCACCGAATACCCAAAAGCGAATGTTTCCCATAATTTTTCCTTTCATCATTCCGCCCAACCTATGCTTTGCCCTTGCATTGTTTTTCACCATCATCATTTTTTCGTTCTGTCATCACTGCTTTGTCCCACTGATCTAGTTTCCTTCCCCATCATTTCCCCCCTGTTATTCCACTCATCCCTGCTTCACCCTTGCATTGTGTTTTTCCATCCCCACCATTTTTTTGTTCCATCATTGCTGCCTCACCCTGCTGCACCCTTGCATTGTCACTTTTTCATTCTGTCATTCCTGCTTTACCCTGCCAACCTCATCATTCCCCATCATTTTTTCTTTCCATCTTCGCTGTCGCACGATGCTTCACCCTGTTGTCATTTTTCCATCCACATTGTCTTTTCTCCTATTGCAGAAAAGTGCTGGTGACCCTTGAGAGCACCTTTTGCAAGGGATTTGCTGCAATGAATAAGGGAAGAGTCGTTCTGTTTGTTTCTTTGGCAGTTCACCACTGCTGCAGTGACTGCGAGAGCAGTGCACACTGTTTTGGTTTAGGTCGACTGGTTAGTTTGTATGTTGCCAGTTGTGGCTATGGTCAGTTCTGGTCTTTGTATATATTTTCACAAACTGCATGCATCAACAAATGTAAGTATTTTTACTAAAATTAGAAGTGTAAAAGCTTATTTGTTTTTATTCTTGAATTGTATTTAAAGCACAAAATTTTATTTAGCCAATGCATTCTCCTTGTACTTTCAAACGTAAATGTAGCAAAAAAAAAAAAAAAAAAAATAGAACCATAAATTTGGCCAATATGCATTAGCATTTTGCTGCAACTTTTGCTGACAAAATAGCCAAATTGCTACAAGAAAAAAAAAAAAAAAATTCTAGCTTTCACACTGTTTGAGCCTCTAGGTTCAATCTAACACAACTTTGTTTTGGATATGCAGCATGAATGTCCCATAAGACATATGAAGTTGTGTCTAAACTTTCCCTGTGGATGCAAACCTTATGAGAAACTGTGGGGCTGTCTCTCCCCAAGAAGCACAAAAAATTTACACTTTTAACAGCAAATCATATTTTCCTTGCCCTTTAATACCTCTTTACCATTCTACTACTCTCTGCACTCAGGGTGATCTGTCCTAATCACAAAGTAAACCCTTCTGAACACAAAGACTGTGCAAGACAAATGGATTACTATCTGAACTTGCTTCCCCCAACCCCCTTGAAACTCATAATTTTAGTTATCTGAATCAGCCACTTTTATCTTGCATTTTAAAAATTTCAGTGCTATAAAAAAGAAAATAATCTTCTACCTGTAAGTGTCCATAACAGTGTGTAATTTAACAAACTTCTTTTTTTGTTAATCTAGTTTATTAAATTAATCAGATCATAGAAAAATCCTCACAAAAGTATTCATGCTTTTCTAAAAATTGTTATTCATTTTATAAAAGGAGAAAGATTTTGCCATTAATTTTATTAACATTCTATGTGTTACATTTCTATTACACTGGTGTCAAATCCTTATAAAATTACATATAAATATAATATCAAAGGTATTGTTTACCTAATATTGAAAGGTATTTTGCATGTTGTCACTCCACGAGACACGTGCTCCTACCCCGAGAGAGGCCTTTTTGAGCAACGGTTTTTGTTTGTTAAAAGAATATATTTATAAATAAAACAATTTAGTTGAATATTAACTTACCAATTTTTAGTTAAACACGCACTCAATAACCCCAATCATATAAAGAATATATTTATAAATAAAACAATTTAGTTTAATATTAACTTACCAATTTTTAGTTAAACACGCACTCAATACCCCAATCATATAAAGAATATATTTATAAATAAAACAATTTAGTTGAATATTAACTTACCAATTTTTAGTTAAACACGCACTCAATACCCCAATCATATAAAGAATATATTTATAAATAAAACAATTTAGTTGAATATTAACTTACCAATTTTTATAGTTAAACACTCACTCAATAGCACAATCATACATATGATTGTGGTATTGAGTGAGTGTTTAACTAAAAATTGGTAAGTTAATATTCAACTAAATTGTTTTATTTATAAATATATTCTTTTAACTAACAAAAACCATTGCAGAAAAGGCCTCTTTCGGGGTAGGAGCACGTGTCTCATGGAGCGACAACGAGCAAAATACCTTTCAATATTAGGTAAACAATACCTTTGATATTATATTTATATGATCTAAAGCATGTTTTACCAGAAGACAGTCCTTAGGGATTTGTCTCATGATATGCATATTTCTTAAAAAATTACTTTTAGAAAACTCATTAAACTCAGAACAATCTTACCTGAATTCTATGTGGAACAACATAGAGTGTCTATTTGCATTTGTGAAATATCCAATACAAAAAGTATTGGTTCTTCATTTCGGAAAAAAATCCCTTTGTGCACGACATTTGAGAATAATCTTTGAAACATTGCTCACAGAGAAGATTTAAGGTACTTTAATTTTGGTACGGTTACTAACGCGTTTCAAGTGCAGCTTCCACAGAATTTCACTGGAAAAGATGTTTTTTTGTTGGTTTTTTGTTCTGATATTTAACAAACACAAATACAGACAGTACCTGCAAGGTGGGTAATGATGTTTCACACAGCAATGCATAATAATTCTTTTTTTTTTACTATTTTTCTAAAAATAATTTTATGGGTAATTTAATGCATCACAAAAATGGGGATAACATGCAAAAAAATAAAATTAAAGAAACCTTCCTTTCTTTTATAAAATGTACAATTCCAGAAAAATGTTTTTAGAATCACCTCTTAAAATATAAAAATTCTGGTACATAGAGGTAGCCAATAATGTATTAGTACTTGTTCAGAAAATAAGTTGGAATGTAAAATTGATGAGATTTTATACAAAATTAATCTACAAAAAACTTTACTTACTGTTAATGTTAATATTCCCATTGGTATTTCCATTTGTCATAACAGGTGTTTCCCTAGGGTTAAAATCTTCGAGTTCATCAAGAGCAAGGTTCTGTAACCTAGTGCCTACTGTGGGAGTTACTGAGAGGGACACGAGGTCAAAGAGTTCCTGTAGAAAAGAGAAAAATATTAATAAAATATAAGGAAATCACTGTTAAATTTCCCTAATACATCATTAAAAATATTAATTATGGAATAGTCCATCATTCAGATGTATGTGTAAAACACTTTTAGAAATGTAAAACACAAATTTCTCACAATGCCACTTTATTTATGTCATAAAGCTGGTACCACATATTTCACGAGTTCTCAAAGCTGAGAAAAATGCATATTCAAGGATCAGGAAGACTAATAAAGACTGAAATTTTGGCAGCAATTCTAGGATACCATGCTTTAATTCTGGTGAACATGAAACCCCCAGATATAAAAACTTAACCCTGCTTTCACGAATAACTTCAAAAAAGAAAAAAAGTTCTCAATATTTGCTAATTTTACTCTACTTGAGCTTTTCTTAGTCAACATTTGAGAAATTTTTTTTGTAAGATATTGGCTGAATACAACTTCTTTGATTTTTAAAACCACAAATAGACGATGTCACTCAATGCCACATTTTGATGCTTTTCTTTGAATTAATTTTAGTTTTTCTTTCTGTTCAAGGAAGCTGGCATTTTAGGTATATAAACTAACTTTTTCTCTCTGTTAAGCCAGCATAAAACCAGAAAAGGCTGCTCTGGTTTTACAAGAGGAAGTGAACTAGAAGTACGGCTCAACTAGAGAACTTTTTTTATGGCTTCCAAATGTTTTCAGATGCTGTGCCAAATTAAAATCTTGAAAATCTTGACTCACACATGAAAGTTGTAACACATAATAAATTTACAACATGCAAAACTGAACGGGTGAGAGATAAGTTGCACGGGCAACTAGAGTAAACGCAAATTTACTGTCTGGTACCCCCCTCAAATGAAAAAGTCACCTTCATGTTCAATTTTTCAATCTACCGAAGACTGGAAATTGAACTTTATGATTATGAGGTCACAACTCAACATATCTTAAACTTGCAAACATCAATATTCCCACACAACCTTGAAAATGTTCAGGACATAATAGCAAAACATGAAAAACCATACACACAGTTACCATAATAACATCCCCTTATTACCATAGTAACATCTTTACTTAGAGTTCCAAACTCTTTGGAAAGGTTACTTTATAGGAAAATTTACAATTTTGGTAAGTGTAACTGATGGTTTTTAAACTCCATAGCTAATTTTTTACGACTATGGGGAAACTATAGCTCTTTGAATTTCTGAATGTGTGCTACACACAGGGTTCATACATTTTTACAGAAAATTAATTCCAGGATTTTTCCAGTTCATAAAAAAATCCAGGAAATTAAATTTTCCCTCGAATCGTGCTTTGTTTTATATTTTACAAATTGGGGTGAAATTTACTACAGATTTAGAATTCTTATGAAATACCACGGGTTCAGCTGTTACAGAGTGTTCTTCAGCACGTGTTACATTTTCAATGAAGTGGAAAATTTTCTTTGTATAAAACATACATTATACTGACAAAAGTCACTGGACATCTAAAAGAGAAACACAACATAGTATTTATTGACATACATTAGTACGGTGTCGGTCCACCTTTGGCTTTAATGCATGCAATGACCCTTCCAGACATGCTTTTGACAAGGTTTTGGAACATAGCGATAGGTATGCGCTTCCATTTAGTACATAATGCTGCCGCTAACTGTTGCTTAGTAATAGGCCTTGGTTCCAAACTTCTCATGTGGTGCTCTATGGGATTAAGATCAGGGCTCTGTGTTGGCCAGTCCACACACGATATGAAATTATCATCAAACTGCACCATAACAGTCCTTGCTTTATGGCTCCGTGCATTATCCTGCTGGTACCAACAAGGCTCGGTTCCATAGTATTGGCACAGAGTTGGTAGGGTATAATTGTCCAGAATATCGAGGTAGACGTGCTGGTTAACTAACAGGTTTGTCCAGGATAACCAATGGGTCGGGATCATACCATGAAAAACACCCCCACACGAGTACACTTCCAGCTACAAACTGGACCGTAGGAACAGTACACTGAGGTAAATAGCATTCCCCCGGCTGCTGCCATACCCACACACGGCCATCAGACTGATGGATTATGTATTTGGATTCATCAGTCCATAGGACTCATTTTCATTGATCTACGGTCCACGACAGTGGCGTAGGGTGATTTCAGACAGTGGGTAGTCTCACATTTTTACCCCTCCCCTCCCCCAAACAAGAAATCGCAATTTATATATATATATATATATATATATATAGGATCATTAAGGCATCGAGTGAAAATTTGGGCGAGTACTGTTTCGATTTCTCCACATAAGAAAGGTGACATTGAGGATCTCGGAAACTACAGACCTATCAGCCTCCTATCAGTAGTTTATAAAATCTTCACTAAAGTTCTTTCACACCGCTTGAAGGTAACACTGGACATGGCTCAACCGAGAGAACAAGCTGGATTCAGGAGTGGCTACAGCACAATAGATCATATCCACGTGCTGAGAGAACTAATTGAAAGAGCGAGGGAATATGAACTTCCATTGTGCATGGCTTTTATCGATTATGAAAAAGCCTTTGATTCGGTGAAACCATCAGCAGTTACAATGGCTCTGAAAACCTGCGGTATTGAAGATGCATACATTAATATTATTAATAACATCTATGAAAATGCAAGTGCAAAGTTTAGGCTGTTTGAAAATACAACACACGTAAAAATTGGAAAGGGAGTGAGACAAGGTGACACCATATCTCCGAAGCTCTTTAATGCCACATTGGAGGGTGTTTTTCAGTCACTGAGCTGGGAAAACAAGGGGATAAAGATTAATGGAGATTATCTAACCCACCTTCGTTTTGCTGATGACGTAGTCATTTTTGCAACTACCCCATCAGAGCTGCAGAGTATGATCCAGGAACTTGCTGACAAGAGTAAAGAAGTGGGATTAAAAATGAACTTTCAGAAGACAAAAGTGATGTTCAATGCTTTTACAAGAAATGAAGATTTATCGATTGATGGAGAAAAGCTGGAGATAACAGACACGTACGTTTATCTTGGACAGCAGATATCAAGTGAGGGTCACATTGATGAAGAAATTAATCGGCGTACAAAACTTGCCTGGAGAGCTTTTGGAAGAAACAGCATAATTTTCAAGAGCAATATGCCATTATGTCTTAAAAGAAAAG
Source organism: Macrothele yani (assembly GCA_039090855.1). Taxonomy (NCBI): domain Eukaryota; kingdom Metazoa; phylum Arthropoda; class Arachnida; order Araneae; family Macrothelidae; genus Macrothele; species Macrothele yani. The sequence goes on along the minus strand of CM077009.1, from coordinate 62,465,522 downwards.
TGTTTGATCAATGCATCCTTCCAGTGCTTACGTATGGTGCGGAGACGTGGACCTTAACTAAAAGAGACGTACAAAGGCTGCAGACAACTCAAAGAAGCATGGAGAGGTGCATGCTTGGTGTAACCAGGAGAGATAAGAAGAGGAACTCGTGGATCCGAAAAATGACAAGAGTGGAAGACATCATGATCAGAGTTAAATCCCTGAAATGGCAATGGGCTGGACATACTGCCAGAAGGACAGATCATCGATGGACAGCTGAAATTTTAGATTGGATTCCAAGGGACAGGAAAAGACCCAGAAGAAGACCACATGGGAGATGGGTGGATGAAATTCGAAAGTATGCAGGGGTGACATGGAGGAGACTGGCACAAGACAGACCGTTGTGGAGGAAACTTGGGGAGACCTTCGTCCAGCAGTGGATTGATAATGGTTGACAATGATGATGATGATGATATATAGGGATGTAAGGTCAGGTGATGCGTAACATCACAGCCTCTCCTTGACAAATGTCAACCCCGCCTTCTCGTGGTACATCCTGTTCCCACTAAAGGGGCTCTGACGACCGCCAATAGCGGTATAACTATACCATCGGGATTAGAGGAAATGCTATCCCACACTCACCAACCCGCTTGGCCAGCGTGGTGAGTTATAGCCAAACCCCTCCAAAATGACTCCACAACTTAAATCTTGGCCCTCAGTCTCCGGCAGCTGAAATGTACCTGGCCAAGGCAGCGGCCAGTGCGACATGAAGGCAGAGGGTGCTAAGAATCCCCGGAGGACCGGACTAGGCTGCCATCTGATGCTGACCTTGGCTACGTATAACGGACGCTCCCTACCTTCTGATTCAAGGCTTCTTGAATTGGAAGAGGAACTACAAAGGATCAAGTGGGACATCGTCGGACTAAGTGAGGTAAGGAGAAAAGGAGAAGATCTCATTGAACTGAAAAGTGGACATCTCTTCTACTATCGTGGGACAGATACTGGCAGAACTAGTGGTGTTGGATTTATAATAAACAAGAAACTGAAGGATAAAGTTGTAGAAGTTGAAAGTTCCTCTGACAGAGCTGCACGACTCGTTATCCAACTCTCGAGAAGATACCAGGCTCAGATTATTCAAACTTATGCACCCACCACAAGTCATGCTGAAGAAGAAATTGAAGAATTTTATGAGGAAATTCGTCATCTAAATAATAAAGATAAGCAGCACTTGAAGATAATTATGGGAGATTTCAATGCAAAAATAGGGCAACGGCAACAGAATGAAACTTCAGTAGGTAAATTCGGTCACGGCAACAGAAACCAGCGTGGAAATACTCTCGTAGAGTTTGCAGAGGCAGAAGGGTTTTTCATCTTGAACTCCTTTTTCAAGAAAAAGCCACACAGGAAATGGACATGGAGACATCCAAATGGGACGACAAGTGAAATTGATTTTATTATGTGTAACAAAAAATTCGTCATAGAAGACTGCAGTGTGCTAAACAAGTTCAACACAGGCAGTGACCATAGATTGGTGAGATGTAAGATGCACCTCAACACTAAACTCGAACGTAGCAAGCTCATAAGACAAACAAAATGTATTGACATAACCAACCTTAAAATACACCATAATACCTTCAAATTGGAACTGAAGAACAGATTCTCTGCTTTAGAAGGCCTAACATCGGAAGAAGTGGATATTTCTGAAGTTAACAGAAAAGTAACCAAAGCTCTTATGGAAACAGCAACAAAATTAGCTGGGTCTAAGAACAAATTGTATGTGAACAAATTATCAGGAAAAACCAAAATGTTGATGCAAAAAAGAAGAGTGATGAGGACAACTAAAGAAGATGTGACTTCCAAAGTGGAATATATAGAGCTAGGCAAGACAGTACGAAAAAGTATCACTGAAGACGTAAGGAATTTCAACTGTGAACTAGTAAGGAAAGCAATTGAAAACAACCAAAGCCTAAAGATAGCAAAGGGACATCTCAGTAAGGGAAAAAAACAGATTATGGCACTGAGAAAAGAAGATGGTTCTGTAACAAGAAATAGAGGCGAAATTTTGACAAGAGTGAAAGATTTCTACTCCAAATTATATGAAAGGGATGATACATGTACTCCAGACATCATGAAAGGTACCAGAGTTCTTCCAGTCCTTCCAGCAGAAGTTGCACATGCAATCAAGAACATGAAGCGAGGAAAAGCTCCAGGAGAAGATGGAATTACTGTAGACATCATACAAGAAGCAAGTGGAGAAATCGAAACAGTACTCGCCCAAATTTTCACTCGATGCCTTAATGAAGAGAAAATTCCTGAGGATTGGAACAACGCTACAATGATCTTGCTACATAAAAAAGGTGACATTGAGGATCTCAGGAACTACAGACCTATCAGCCTCCTATCAGTGGTTTATAAAATCTTCACTAAAGTTCTTTCACACCGCTTGAAGGTGACACTGGACATGGCTCAACCGAGAGAACAAGCTGGATTCAGGAGTGGCTACAGCACAATAGATCATATCCACGTACTGAGAGAACTAACTGAAAGAGCGAGGGAATATGAACTTCCATTGTGCATGGCTTTTATCGATTATGAAAAAGCCTTTGATTCGGTGAAACCATCAGCAGTTGCAATGGCTCTGAAATCCTGCGGTATTGAAGATGCATACATTAATATTATTAATAACATCTATGAAAATGCAAGTGCAAAGATTCGGCTGTTTGAAAATACAACACACATAAAAATTGGAAAAGGAGTGAGACAAGGTGACACCATATCTCCGAAGCTCTTTAATGCCACATTGGAAAATGTCTTTCAATCACTGAACTGGGAAAACAAAGGGATAAAGATTAATGGAGATTATCTAACCCACCTTCGTTTTGCTGATGACATAGTCATTTTTGCAACTACCCCATCAGAGCTACAGAGTATGATCCAGGAACTTGCTGACAAGAGTAAAGAAGTGGGATTAAAAATGAACTTTCAGAAGACAAAAGTGATGTACAATGCTTTTACAAGAAATGAAGATTTATCGATTGATGGAGAAAAGCTGGAGATAATAGACACGTACGTTTATCTTGGACAGCAGATATCAAGTGAGGGTCACATTGGTGAAGAAATTAATCGGCGTACAAAACTTGCCTGGAGAGTTTTTGGAAGAAACAGCATAATTTTCAAGAGCAATATGCCATTATGTCTTAAAAGAAAAGTGTTTGATCAATGCATCCTTCCAGTGCTTACGTATGGTGCAGAGACGTGGACCTTAGCTAAAAGAGACATACAAAGGCTGCAGACAACTCAAAGAAGCATGCAGAGGTGCATGCTTGGTGTAACCAAGAGAGATAAGAAGAGGAACACGTGGATCCGAAAAATGACAAGAGTGGAGGACATCATGATCAGAGTTAAATCCCTGAAATGGCAATGGGCTGGACATACTGCCAGAAGGACAGACCATCGATGGACAGCCAAAATTTTAGATTGGATTCCAAGGGACAGGAAAAGACCCAGAAGAAGACCACATGGAAGATGGGTGGATGAAATTCGAAAGTATGCGGGAGTGACATGGAAGAGACTGGCACAAGACAGACCGTTGTGGAGGAAACTTGGGGAGACCTTCGTCCAGCAGTGGATTGATAATGGTTGACAATGATGATGATGATGATGATATATATATATATATATTAATTTTGTTAATAAAATTATTACATAATGAAAAGTTTCTTGTTTATAAATTCATGGTTTTTAAAACTAAGTTCAAAGTTGAAATATAATTACTAATGCTCAACTTACTTCATTTAAATATAAAATCTACTTGTCTTGTCTGTAAACAAAATTTTTCTATTACCATTTCCATAAAATTGTATTTGGGATTCTGTCTGGGTCTTTCTAAAAGGTGCTTTTCTACTGACAGCAGAGCAAGTCCAGTTAGTCTTTCCTGCCCCTGAGTAGATCTTGTGAAAGTCTTGATCCTCTTCAAAGTTGAAAATGTACGTTCTACTGTTGCAGTTGTTGCTGGTATTGTAAGAATAAGTAATAAGAGCCTATAAGTTTCAGGCATCACTAGATTCAGTTTCTTTTGAATCATATACTTCAACATGAGATGAAGGGGTTTGTTGCACATTTCGTTGTCAGGAGCTGAGTATAACACAATAAGTTCATTTCGTAGGCGTACTGAATCGAAATGTCTGTTATAAGTCTGTAAAAGGGAACTAAATGCTGTCTCAGGAAATTCTTCTTTCATCTGTGGAAACCTGTGTGTCTCCAAAGAGTTTTGAATTCAAGATTTTTGTAATTTCCAAATCGGTCTGTTAGTTGTACAATTAGATTGTCTAAGATTTCATAGAACAAACTTCTGTAAAATACTTCTGGGTCTTCATTTCTTCTTTTCCTGGGCTGTTCAGTGGAATTTTGCAACGTTTTTCCAGAAATCATCAAAGGAATTTTGGTGTTTTTCTTTTATTACATTTTTCACATCTTCAATTTTTTTGCAGCAATATGCTACATCCAAACTTGTTTTGCAGGACATCAAACAAAATATCTGTATGTGAAAAAATTGAGGAAAACACGTCCAACAAGAAACATGCTTTGAAACTATTCAAAAACGAAGCATATCCCCTAGCCTGTAGAATACTTTCAGAATCCCACTCATCTGAACTATCTACAATACTTTCAAAAAAGTCTGTCAAGTGGACTCTGTTTTCTCCCACAGTATTCACTAAGCGAGATGAAAAATTCCACCTGGTAGGGGCCAATTTGGGCAGTTTTTTATTCATAAAAAGACTCAGAGCATTTGTTTTTTAGGCGATTTGGAGAAAAATGAACTAATTCCAGATAGTGTACTAAAAAAATTACCACATTCTGAAATATTACGCACAGATTGTTGGAGAACTAAATTCAAGACATGACTGTAGCAGTGGACAAATAAAGCCTCTGGATATTTTTCTTTAATTTTGGCCTGTAAACTTCCAACCCCTCCCGACATGATAGGAGCTCCATCATAAATTTGTCTTATGATTTTATTTGACACTTCATATTCACAAATATCTTGATCCACAAGGTGGAAAAGTGTCCCAGCAGTCTTATCGGCACTCACGTCAGTGAACTTAAAAAATATTTCTTGTATATCGCCTTCCTCGTCAACATAACGGAAACAAGTCGATAAATGAGATTTGTTTGCTATATCAGATGTTTCATCTAAAAGGATAGAAACAAATTCAGTTTTATTAATCTCCCCGAACAACATCTTTCAAAACACTGCTGATTGCAGCAATTAGGTCGTTTTGTATTTGAGGAGATGTACCTCTGAAAACAGTTGATGTTTTTAAATGTTCTTCCAGCTGAGCGTCATATTGGGCTGTGTAGTTTAAAAGTTCGACGTAATTTCCTTTATTTAGGGAATCATCTACCTCCCTGTGTCCACGGAAAGCCAGTTCTTGTTTTGCTAAAAAACAAACGGCTTGTATTAAGCATGATAAAATGTGCCTGTTATTCTTCACCTGTTCATTGTGCCTGGTGACTTCTAGAGCTCTCTGATGATCCAACTGAAGGTCAATCCTGCTGCTTGAATCTCCAAAAGTTTGTAGCTTAAAAAAACAAGTTATGTGAGCTCTGGTTTTTTCATGTTTTCCCACAGCTTTGCACAAATTATTCAGGTCACAGAATCCGCCATTTGACCACACAGACTTCTCAGTACTAAACAACAGGCAAGGCCAGCAAAATAATCTATTCAAATTTAAGCAGCCTGTTAACCACAATATTTTCTCATAATTTGCTTCAGTAAAATGCCACGTGCAAGAACGGTTTTTGTCCTTGTATAATGCAGAGAGATTTGGAAGTTTAGGAACTGGTCACCTTTTTCTTATTAATGCCAATTTTTCTTGAAATGGTTTGCTTGCGAAAGATGTCTTCAACAATTCATCGATAACACACGGACACGCCATACAGGTCTTGATAAAGAAAATTCATGAAACAAAAACAGACGAATAAATAAAGTAACAGAATTAGTAACAAAACAGTCTCAAGCAAACACTCTACAGTCTGTACTGTGTAACATGGTGAAATCTTGCGCCCTCTCCCTGAAATGAGATGGCCTTCCTTGCTTGCACGGCGATTCAACCTTGAAGTAGCACGCGTGCATTAACGCTTCTTTCCCTGCCTTGCAGGGAAACTCCACACTGAGTGGGAGCAAAAGGTCTTTGTTCCTGGGCCATGTGGTCACTTGCGCCTTTCTCTCTGAAATCAGATGTCCTTTGGAGCAGCGCGTCCGCATTGATGCTTCTTTCTCTCCGCGTATTGAGGCTTCTGACAGAAAGTTGAATGAAGGACTTCCTTTTTTGATTAAAGCGCGTTGTGAATAATGTTTTTCTTGAATACACAACTACGCTCTGCGTGAATTGTTCTAAGAAAAACATTTGCGAAAAATTCCAAAAATTGTTCAAAAATAAAAAAATAGTTGATCCATCTGCGATTACCTAGATTCCCTTGAATATACGCCACTGGTCCACGATAAATGTTCTTTACACCACGCTAAATGACGAGTAGCATTCTGAGTGGAGATGAAAGGCTTATGAGCAGCCGCATGACCACGGTAACCCATGGAATGAAGTTCTCTGCAAATGGTACGTGTACATATGGATGTTCCAGCATTTTTACTCACCTGTACACTGAGGTCTTGTGTGGTACTCCGTCGATTAGCTGTAATGACTCTCCTCAGGCTTTGACGTCCTCTATCACTGATTTTCTTTGGTCTGCTGGTACGTTTTGCTGCTTCAGGCATGCCACATGTCTTCCACTTATTCAGTACATCCAAAACAGTTAACTTGGGTATGTTTAAACGCCTCTCGTTTTCTCTTATGGACAACCCACTAATATAACACCCAACAATCTTTCCTTTCTTAAAGTCAGTTCTCTCCCGCCGCGACATTTTCACTCAACCTCACAGTGCGATATAATTGCTGTCAGCTTCAGGCATGTTTTTATACCGTTTGCAGCTGTACTACGCATTTTGACAAAGCAGCGGATCTGTTCATTTCCTTTTGAAGAGGTTCCGGTGACTTTTGTCAATAAAGTATATATGGAACAATCTGGAGCTTAGCACAATGGTAACAATGCAAAACAATTTTTTCATGGCACTGAAAGTTTCCTATTTCATAGTCGTCTATATCCATGCACACTGGCAGACACGAAGCTAGATATCTATCTCCTTCAGTAAGGAAAGTATGAATCACAGGAAAGTTTCCGTATGCTGTTGTGACACCAATGCTGGAAAAACAGCACTAAAATATCTTGCGTTGCAGTATCACATGACATGAAATCACATTTCCACACTCCATGGAAGGAAGTGATGTCATCACAAGCTGACACCACAGGAAGCTAAAACAAAGTGAGGCAATCAATCCAAACATTTTGACTAATGTTTTTTATTTACTTTTTCAATGCAAGAAAAAATTCCAGGATAATTCCATGATTTTTCACAAAAATATGAAAAATGAAGGACTTTCCAGGCCTGCAAAAAAGGGAAATCAAATTCCAGGACTTTTCCAAAATTCCAAGGGCCTTGCAAACACTGTACATATATACACAACACCACAACAAGCAGATAGTCTTAGTGAATACATAAGGGTGCTTACCTGTGATGGTGTAGTGGTAGCAGAATTGGTTATATTATTACTAAAAGACCTTGGAGGGACAGGTGGAGCAGGAGATTGTAGGTCTGTAAGTGCTGGCTTTGTTGGAGTATGAACACCATTCAACTGCAACAAATCCTAAAAGAATAGCGAAAATATTAAGTATTTAAATATAAACTACTGCTGATATACATGTACAAGTACCACCATAATCACAAATTATCCACACAGCATTCATAACAGTAATAAACAAAACAATTAAAAACAAACAAACCAGATCTTACAATCAACTGTATGAGATAAATGGAAATTTAAATGAAATATTCTTCTTTTCAATTGAGGCATATCCTTGTGGCAGGGAACGTGTTTGGTAAGGTTGTTATTGAAAAAGAACGGGGTCTTACACCAGAGAAAGTGTGGGATGTTCAGAGTGGTTTTATGCCTGGTAAAGGCTGCACTAACCAGATTTTTGCATTACGCACGATGATTGAAAAGTATCTGGCTGTTGGTAAGAAAGTTTTTGCTGCCTTCATAGATTTAGAGAAAGCTTATGACCGAGTAAATAGGACACTTTTGTGGAAGGTATTGAATGAATATGGCGTTACTGGGTATCTACTTAATAGTGTAAAAGCCATGTATGCTGGTAGTAAAGCTTGTGTACGAGTGAATGGTTTTTTATCAAAATGGTTTTCTATTGGTGCAGGAGTCAGGCAGGTTGTGTAATGTCACCCTGGCTGTTTAATATATTTATGGATGCATGCATGCGTGATGCCAAAATAGATAATAGTGGTTTATGTCTTGGTGATATCCGTGTGTGCAGACTGCTGTATGCGATGACACTGTCCTGTTGGCAGAGAGAAAAAGTGATTTGCAGAGTATGTTGTCTCGGATGTACGAAGTTTGCATGAAATTTAAACTGAGTATAAATAAGGGAAAAACCTAAGTTATGGTGTTTGAGAGAGGAACTGGTAGCACTGAATGTAATGTAAGTATAAATGGCACTATGATTAACCAGGTGAGTGAGTTTGTGTATTTAGGAAGCATGTTTGACAGAGAGAACAAATTGAATGGTGAAATTAGTAGGCGAGTGAATTCTTCGTTGAAAGTCATAGCTGCTCTGGGAGGCTTTCACAGGAATTATGGGTTCTCTAGAGAGTCCTGCATGGCTGTGTATGAAAGTGTAATTGTTCCTACTCTGATGTATGGTAGTGAAACCTGGGTACTGCAGAAGAAACATAGGAGTCCTTTGTGTGCTGGAGAAATGCATTACTTACGGGGGGTTTGTGGCAAGACACGGTCTGATTGTGCGAGGAATGAAGATGTGTTGCAGTTGTGTGATGTGAAGCAAAATGTTGTTAGCAAGGTGGAGACCAATATGCTTTGGTGGTTTGGCCATGTTGAAAGAATGAGTGATGAGATGCTTACTAAGAAAATATCTTTTTAGCCCAAGTGGCAGGAAGAAAAGGCAGAGAAAGGCCAAGGAAGACATGGGTGAATCAGATTCGGGAGTGTCTGCATGGGAAAAAGATTATGAGTATGAAGTATAAAAGATCTTGTGTACGGCGTGTAATGGATATCAGTGAAGCCTAAGTTGTATGTCAAGATCGCCGTAAATGGAGAAGTTTGATACGACAACAGTAAGCATAGATGCCAACCTCTAAAAGTAGTTTTCAGTAACCAACATGTTCATTTTTCAGTAATTTTCAGTAACAATTTTTTTTTCAGTAATTTTCAGTAATCCAGTCTACAGTGGAAAATTTGGGTATTTAACACTGCAACAAATTTTAATCTGTCAGAACAATTAACAAATAATAACAATAAAAATAATTTGCTGGTGGAAAAATTTAAAATACTGTCTACCAGAAAAATATAATAAATTACCTCCAGACATGAAGAAAAATTATTCCTTGGAATGTTGGCCAAATTATGATAAACTGGCTGTAGTTGCCATTTTGGCCTTCCTTAATTCAATTTGTGAAAACTTCTTCTGATAGCATAGTTCACTGTGTGCAATGCTATTTATTTTTTCTAATAAAGACAGCACATGAGTACTTAAATTAGGTCTGAATTCATTCATGTTTTTTTACAATACTGAAAATTCTTTCTGTACTTGCATTGCTATGAGGGACTATTAAAATCATTTTCATAATTTTGCTTAATGATTCATACTTTAACTGGCCACTTTCATTTTTCATTAAAGAAATTCTGTGCCACACTTCATCCATTCTCCCAGAAGTAACAGCACAGTTAAAATTTTCAAACTGGTAGTGAGTAAATTCAGATTCCACCTTGTCAGATTCTTCTGGTTTCAAAACTGGAAACAGGGAACACATATATTGGAATGATGCAAAAGAAACACTTTGCCTTAATGCTACATCTGCAATTTCAGCATGACTCAGAAATTCATCATTAAGTGGAAATTTTCTTAAAATGTAATTGCAGCCTGCCTTGTAAAATTCCCTTACCTCAGAATAAAAAGTAGCCACTGTGTCTTCAATCAAATCTGCAGTTGTGCCTATATAAGATCTCGCTTTTGACCCAATTACGAGATCACAGTTTTCTTTTGATTTCTCCTTCTTTCAAAATTTCCATCTGCAGGAGATGTTGCTGTCACATCAAATGCCGATGGCTTGATAAATCGTACAAGCAATTCAGATAACAGACTATGAAGTTTTCTTTTTAATACATGCACAAGCGGAGCTTCCTGCTGCAAGAACACGTTAACAGATGTAAATAATGGAAGAGTAGCAGATAAAAAAAAGACAATAAAGTTTAGATGAAGGATTTCCAATCATACTTGCAAGGTTCTTATACTGTGAATTAGCTTCTTCATTGTCACTGAAATAATGTTCTAGAACCTCCCACTGTTCTAAAATTCTGTCAATGGATTCCAAAAGTGATAACCAGCGAGTATTGACATGCTTTAGAATTTTGTGTGGTTTAGTACCACAAACAGCTTGACTCAGTTTTAGATTGTGTTTCCTCTTTGAACTTTTCTCCAAAAAAAAGAACAGCTGTATCAGAAACTACTCAACATTAAATCCTTTCAGTTGAGTAGCAGATTTCTGTGCAGCTAAATTTACTAAATGGCATGAACATCGCTGCACTATGATTGCAGGCTGAACCTTCTTTATGTGAGAAACAACACCTTTTACTTGACCTATCATAGTGTTAGCATTGTCACAAGAAAATGACACACAGTTGCTCCACGAGATATTTTTTTGAAGAAACTCATTGTTCAAAACGTTGAATATTCCTTCACCTGTATTATTACTTGATTCAACCAATGATAACAAAACAGTTAAATTTTTCCCTATTTTTTCGTCAAAATATGTTATTGTAATGGGATACAGTTTATTTGCGTGAGCATCATTACTTCCGTCCGTAGATAGAGAAAAAGGATTTTTTAACTTCAGATACGATGTTACTTGTAGAAACACTGGCCATGTGCTGAATTAGTGCAGTAGCCTTGGTTCTTCCACACGAATATTTTTTTGCGATTGCTGAATCGGGAAACATGGCTTGAAATGACGGTTTAGCATGGTCAGCAGCTGCTACGGGTAAATTGTGTTCCACAATAAATGAAGTGAACATAAGTTCTGCATTTATGACACTGTTCTCCTTTGATGCAAACAAATCGCTCACTGCCTGAACTTTCAACTCACCGAAAGATTTATGCTTTTTCGATTCTGCGCGTCTTCGGCAATCATCCCGCTCACCGTGCGCAATACTAAAATCGCATCTACAAATTCTGCAAAACACGTGGTTCACAGAAACTTTTGATTTCTCAAAACAGGGCGAATCTCTATTGTAAGTTTCTAGAAAACACTGTTTCTTCTTCAACGACGAAGGTTTGTCTAAAGAACGTTTCATTCTAAATAAATGAAAGAAAACAGAAAAAAAACAAAAAAACTTCACAATCGCCTCACTCTTCCGTGATGTAACAGTACGGTAGCACGTGCAGCAGAGAGAACCAAAAAGTATCAAGGACAATAAAGCAGAAGCGCTGCCTACGAAGAACGAAAGCAATGGTTGCACGCAGGAGACACGAAGTGCATCGTGGGAGTTCGGAACGAATGCCTAAGCAGCGTCCGCACAGAGCTAAACTGCGTAATTGCGTCCGGCAGGGAGAGAATTAATGGGAGCGGTGTCATGGAATGAAACACTGAGCCAGCATAGTGTGGTTGCTGCTCAGTCTATGGTAGATAAATTGCCAATTAAGATGCAGAAATCTATAATACACAGAATGTAGCATTTAATCCCCCCCCCCCCCCAGAAAAACTTGAAGAACCAACAAAAATTTTTAAGTTGATAAAAATTTGCTTTCTATCTCAGAAAATTAAATCAAATGGCGATTTTCCGTAATTTCAGCGGTGTTTCCGTACTTCCGTAACAGCAACCAAAAATCCGTAAAATTACGGAAAATCCGTACTACTTGGCATCTATGAGTAAGTAAAAATATCTGGTAGTTTGTATTTCTTTTTGGAGCTAACCTCTGAATCTCAGAGAACAGCTTAGTGATATGTATGTATGTATATCCTTGTGTGTGCCTCATGATACCACTATGTGGGAACAGCAGTTTTTCTTATCTGAGTATGGTATGATCAGGGGTGTTGTGAGCCCATTTAGGTCACCAGTCTAAAAACTTGAACAAATTATCCACACAAATTCTTTTTCAGTAAGACACTGTTAAGTATGAAAACATATTTATATCAATTTTCTGCCCAAAATAATACACAATTTGCCCATACAAAGCACAAATGTATAATTTATTTTTCTCTATATCTTTGCTTCTAAAAGTCTGATCCGAAAAATTCTTTTAACACTGAATACTTACTGTATGCTATTTGCTATGATAAAGATTGGGAAATCTGCCTAAAAACATTTTAGTTGCTTTTGAATTTATATCACTGAGTCAAAAACAATAGTATCAAACTGGATACCATTTATTTTATGAAGTATTTTACACAGTCTTGAATCTCTAACAGTACATAGTCCTGACACTAGATGGTGCTAATTCGAATTTATGTTTGTAACTGTATATTCATTTCTAAAATTCTTACTGAAAAAAATATTTTTGTACTGTATGCTATTTGCTATGGTAAAGATTGAGAGCATTATCCTGAAAACAATGCACACTCAAGTAGGGAACATTTTCCCCAATATTAACAGCTCAAGGCATAATTTAATGACTTACAATGCTTAACGATAGCCTTACACATTTTCATATTTTTTACTTCATGACCGTTGTAGCAATCTGTTTGTGAAACCTCTATGTCTAAGTGCTGCGTGCTTCATTTACGATATTGCATAGAAAAAAAAAAAACAAGTAATAATTTAAAAAAATCATATTTAAATGTTAACAGCTAACCATAATGTACATCAGTAAAACACATTAGGACTAGTACACTTTGGCCCAATTATGTGAAGCTTTATTCCAAAGAGCTAATTTGGGATGTTTTTCAAGAATTGTCGCAAATAAACAACTGCCCTGATTAAATTATGGCCATATTAACTGGAACCTACTTTATATATATATGTATATATATCACTATTATCATCAAACAATATCAATTCACTGCTGGATGAAAGTCTCTCAAAGTCTTTTCCCCAACTTTCTGCCTTAAGCCAGTCTCCTACATGTCACTCCCACATGCTTTTAAATTTCATCCACCTATCTTCCACATGGTCATCTTCTGCATCTTTTCCTGTCCCTTGAAATCCAGACTAATAGTTCAGTTGTCCAACAGAAGTCAGTTCTTCCAGCACTATGTCCAGCCCATTGCCATTTCAGGGATTTTATTTTGATTATAATGTCATTAACACTTGTCATTTTCCTGATCCATGAGTTACTTTTGCTATCTTTTCTGGTCACACCAAGAATGCATCTTTCTTGCTTCTTTCAGTTGTTGACAGCCTCTGTATGATTTTTAATTAAGGTCTCTGATCCATAAGCAAAATCTGGAAGTGTGCATTCTTTTATGACGTAATAGTAAATTGCTCTTGAAAACTGCAGTGTTTCTTTCTAATGTCCTCCAACCAAGTTTCATATGCCAATTAATTTCTTCTTCGATATGGCCTTTGCTTGACATCTGTTGTCTGAGGTAAATGTAGGCATCAGTTACTTCTAGAATTGCTCCAAAAGTTGCTAAATCTCCAGATCTTGTCAGCTGACCTATACTCTGCAGCTGTGAAGTGGTACTTACAAAAATACAATGCCATCAGCAAAATGAAGGAGGGTTAAATGATCTCCATTAAATTTTATCCCCTTGTCTTCCCAATATATATATATACCATCGGGATTAGAGGAAATTCTATCCCACACTCACCAACCCGCTTGGCCAGCGTGGTGAGTTATGGCCAAACCCCTCCAAAATGATTCCACAACTTAAATCTTGGCCCTCAGTCTCCGGCAGCTGGAATGTACCTGGCCAAGGCAGCGGCCAGTGCGACATGAAGGCAGAGGGTGCTAAGAATCCCCGGAGGACAGGACTAGGCTGCCATCTGATGCTGACCTTGACTACGTATAATGGACGCTCCCTATCTTCTGATTCAAGGCTTCTTGAATTGGAAGAGGAACTACAAAGGATCAAGTGGGACATCGTGGGGCTAAGTGAGGTAAGGAGAAAAGGAGAAGATCTCATCGAACTGAAAAGTGGACATCTCTTCTACTATCGTGGGACAGATACTGGCAGAACTAGTGGTGTTGGATTTATAATAAACAAGAAACTGAAGGATAAAGTGGTAGAAGTTGAAAGTTCCTCTGACAGAGCTGCACGACTCGTTATCCAACTCTCGAGAAGATACCAGGCTCAGATTATTCAAACTTATGCACCCACCACAAGTCATCCTGAAGAAGAAATTGAAGAATTTTATGAGGAAATTCGTCATCTAAATAATAAAGGTAAGCAGCACTTGAAAATAATTATGGGAGATTTCAATGCAAAAATAGGGCAACGGCAACAGAATGAAACTTCAGTAGGTAAATTTGGTCACGGCAACAGAAACCAGCGTGGAAATACTCTCGTTGAGTTTGCAGAGGCAGAAGGGTTTTTCATCTTGAACTCCTTCTTCAAGAAAAAGCCACACAGGAAATGGACATGGAGACATCCAAATGGGACGACAAGTGAAATTGATTTTATTATGTGTAACAAAAAATTCGTCATAGAAGACTGCAGTGTGCTAAACAAGTTCAACACAGGTAGTGACCATAGATTGGTGAGATGTAAGATGCACCTCAACACTAAACTTGAACGTGGCAAGCTCATAAGACAAACAAAATCTATTGACATAACCAACCTTAAAAAACACCATAATACCTTCAAGTTGGAACTGAAGAACAGGTTCTCTGCTTTAGAAGGCCTAACATCGGAAGAAGTGGACATCTCTGAAGTTAACAGAAAAGTAACCAAAGCTCTTATGGAAACAGCAACAAAATTAGCTGGGTCTAAGAACAAGTTGCATGTAAACAAATTATCAGGAAAAACGAAAATGTTGATGCAAAAAAGAAGAGAGATGAGGACAACTAAAGAAGATGTGACTTCCAAAGTGGAATATATAGAGCTATGCAAGACAGTAAGAAAAAGTATTACTGAAGACGTAAGAAAATCCAACTGTGAACTAGTGAGGAAAGCAATTGAAAACAACCAAAGCCTAAAGATAGCAAAGGGACATCTCAGTAAGGGAAGAAAACAGATTATGGCACTGAGAAAGGAAGATGGTTCTGTAACAAGAAATAGAGGCGAAATTTTGACAAGAGTGAAAGATTTCTACTCCAAATTATATGAAAGGGATGATACATGCACTCCAGACATCATGAAAGATACCAGTAACAGAGTTCCTCCAGTCCTTCCAGCAGAAGTTGCACATGCAATCAAGAACATGAAGCGGGGAAAAGCTCCACGAGAAGATGGAATTACTGTAGACATCATACAAGAAGCAAGTGGAGAAATCGAAACAGTACTCGCCCAAATTTTCACTCGATGCCTTAATGAAGGAAAGATTCCTGAGGATTGGAACACCGCTACAATGATCCTGCTACATAAGAAAGGTGACATTGAGGATCTCGGAAACTACAGACCTATCAGCCTCCTATCAGTAGTTTATAAAATCTTCACTAAAGTTCTTTCACACCGCTTGAAGGTAACACTGGACATGGCTCAACCGAGAGAACAAGCTGGATTCAGGAGTGGCTACAGCACAATAGATCATATCCACGTACTGAGAGAACTAATTGAAAGAGCGAGGGAATATGAACTTCCATTGTGCATGGCTTTTATCGATTATGAAAAAGCCTTTGATTCGGTGAAACCATCAGCAGTTACAATGGCTCTGAAAACCAGCGGTATTGAAGATGCATACATTAATATTATTGATAACATCTATGAAAATGCAAGTGCAAAGATTCGGCTGTTTGAAAATACAACACACATAAAAATTGGAAAGGGAGTGAGACAAGGTGACACCATATCTCCGAAGCTCTTTAATGCCACATTGGAGGGTGTTTTTCAGTCGCTGAGCTGGGAAAACAAAGGGATAAAGATTAATGGAGATTATCTAACCCACCTTCGTTTTGCTGATGACGTAGTCATTTTTGCAACTACCCCATCAGAGCTGCAGAGTATGATCCAGGAACTTGCTGACAAGAGTAAAGAAGTGGGATTAAAAATGAACTTTCAGAAGACAAAAGTGATGTTCAATGCTTTTACAAGAAATGAAGATTTATCGATTGATGGAGAAAAGCTGGAGATAACAGACACGTACGTTTATCTTGGACAGCAGATATCAAGTGAGGGTCACATTGATGAAGAAATTAATCGGCGTACAAAACTTGCCTGGAGAGCTTTTGGAAGAAACAGCATAATTTTCAAGAGCAATATGCCATTATGTCTTAAAAGAAAAGTGTTTGATCAATGCATCCTTCCAGTGCTTACGTATGGTGCAGAGACGTGGACCTTAACTAAAAGAGACATACAAAGGCTGCAGACAACTCAAAGAAGCATGGAGGGGTGCATACTTGGTGTAACCAGGAGAGATAAGAAGAGGAACTCGTGGATCCGAAAAATGACAAGAGTGGAAGACATCATGATCAGAGTTAAATCCCTGAAATGGCAATGGGCTGGACATACTGCCAGAAGGACAGATCATCGATGGACAGCCGAAATTTTAGATTGGATTCCAAGGGACAGGAAAAGACCCAGAAGAAGACCACATGGGAGATGGGTGGATGAAATTCGAAAGTATGCAGGGGTGGCATGGAGGAGACTGGCACAAGACAGACCGTTGTGGAGGAAACTTGGGGAGACCTTCGTCCAGCAGTGGATTGATAATGGTTGACGATGATGATGATATATATATATATATATATATATGGTTTAAATTTTGACTAAGGCATAAACAGCATTTTTAATCCTTTCTACCCCATTCACACATACTCAAGCTTAGTATTCCCTTACCCTGGACTAGCATCTCTTATCAGACAATGGAGAAAGGCACAATGGGTCAGCAAGCTTATGGCACTCCATGAAAAACAACAACAAAAAATGTTTTGTGTGATATTGAGTTATCCAATCAATATCACACAAAACATTTCTGCATGAAAACAACTTTGATATAGATACATTAAATCATGATTTGTTTTTCCCCTCTGAAGAAAAGGCAGCTGAATTCAGAAATTTGGGGTTGTTTAACAGCTGAGGATTATTTTCAACAATTTCAAAGAGCTAAACCACTAACAATATCGAAATTACAGTTTAAAATGTTAACTTTTCATATACAGTATTTCATTTAGTTTTATTATTTTCAATTTTACTTTCCACATCTAGAATTTTATGACTGTTTTCCAAGCCTGGCTTGGCAAAGCAACATGGAACTCTGACTACAGTATGTATGAAACGATAGTTGTTGAACACATGAACACATAACTGCAACAAATCTTTGACTCTCCTTTTCTGTATCTTATTCTGTCATGCAACTTTGTGTCATTCCTTTCTTTTCTGTTCAAAACGAGGCAACAGCAAATCATTTATCATCTCTCACTTTATGATTCCTATCATGTCAATGTTGCTATCCAAAATAAAAAAAAATAAAAAATAAAAAAATAAAAAATGAATGATATATTTTTAGTCTTTGTGCCTATTTTCATGAATATATCCTATGAACTTATAGAAATCTCATCTACTGATGGAAAGCATCAAAACCTCACACTTTTTCCTTCATGAATTACAAAATAGCAGGATTTTATCTTGACAGCTGATTTGCTAGAAGATTATAATTTTCAAGAGTCTATGGTGCTTACAAGTTCTAACATGATCCAAAGCAGAAAAATTGGGTAGCATAAACATGAATATTGGAATTTTCATGTTTTATGAGCCATAGACAATCAATCAGTGGGAAATTTCTTTGCTTATAAGAAGTAGGCAGTAATTACATTGCAACAGTAAGTAAATAATCAGTTAAAAATTATCTGGCGGTTCGTTTTTCTCTCTGTGGAGCTAACCTCTGAATCCCAGAGAACAGCTTAGTGATATGTATGTATGTATGCAAAGTACATAAAAACAATGCATACATTTCATGCACTTCACTTAAAAGTTTCAAGTTTTTTTTCAGTTTATCCCTTATGATTCATGTGCAATCAGTATGATGCCTCTCTAAGCTTATCCAGAAATAGACAGTCACCAGGGACATGAAAGGTGCTTAAGAAAGTAACAGAAATTTAAGAGCATTTTAAAACTTCTAGTTTTTACAATTCTCCTTTTTTTTATGAATCATGATCAATGAGTATTAGGATTCTAAAGCCTTGTACATCACCCCAAAATGGAAATGATTTGTGCCATAACAGAACAGATATAACGTAGGGAGGAAACATTCTTTTATTCTAAATTATCAGCACTTAAAGATGGATATACTAATGTGAGAGAAATGGCATTTTCAAAATGTACGAGACATGGCAATGTAAAGCTGACACTGTTTATACACTACCGGACAATTGCTAAGGACGGATGACAATAGCAACGATAGCAACCATAAAATGGAAGGCAGGAAAATGTGGAAGTTAGCATAAGTGCGGGATACAGTAAGACGTGTTGTGCGTGTGCAAATTTTGGATTGCCGAACTTGTTTGTGACGTCATAGCGCTGATAAGAGATATAAAGGATTTGACGGGTATTGACCGTTGTTGTTCAAACGCAAAGTTGAAAGGGAAAGAATCAATTGACGAACTTGCAATTTTCAGTATGTCTTCCCGACATCACCTAGATGATTTTACGTTTGGCCGCATTATTGGCAAGATTGAAGAAGGGCGAAAAATAAAAGATGTTGCCAGGGAGTTCGACGTCAGCCACGGTGTTGTTTCAAGGCTTTGGAAATCATTTCAAACAAATGGAGAGTGTAGCAAACGTCACGGGGGAGGTCGTGTTCGCAGTACGACACCTGCAGAAGATCGGTACATAGTGCTATCAACAAAAAGACACCGGCGCAGCACAGCTAGTGAGGTAGCAAATCAGTTTATGGCTGCTACTGGCAAGCGGATCTCCCGAAAAACTGTCGCCAGACGTTTGCATGAAGGAGGACTATACGCCCGCCGTCGTGTTGTGTGCATCCCATTGTCCAGACGTCACCGTACCGCCCGTTTGCAATGGTGCCATCAACATCGCAATTGGACTGATAACGACTGGTCTGCTGTCCTCTTCTCATATGAGAGTAGATACAGTCTATCGTCTGATTGTCGACGACAACTGATCTGGCGTGATAGTGGTACTGCATATTGTCCAGCAAACATACAGGAAAGGGACCGATATCCGACATGTAGTGTCATGGTATGGGCTGGCATCACGATCAATGGCCGTACGTCCCTCTATGTGCTTCCAACTGGGACTATGACTGGCCAACGATACTTTAATGATGTTCTGCTACCTCATGTTCGCATGTTCCGTGGTGCTGTCGGTGATAGATTCATTTTCATGGACGACAACGCAACATGTCATTGAACAGTCGCTGTCCAGGAGTGTCTTGAGAGCAAGGATATTCAACGCCTCGTATGGCCAGCATGTTCTCCAGATCTGAATCCCACTGAAAATGTGTGGGATGCTTTGGGGAGGAGTCTTGCTGGTCGCCAATGCCCTCCAATAAACAAGGACACCCTCATCCGTGCACTGACAGAGGAATGGGGTATATTACCCCAACAGCTGCTTGATAATGTTGTGCAAAGCATGACACGACGTGTGGAATCTTGCATCGCCCTCCATGGTGGCCATATCACGTATTGACATCTTACGCCGGAACGCCTGCGGACGGTAATTGCATTTTTTTCATGTTTACGTATTCTGCGCAAAATGGTCTGTTTGTTCCTTGAACAAGTTCCAAAGCCTTCTGGATTTCAGAGCACAATAAATTGTCTTTATTGTAATGTCCTGGCATTCTGACATTATTTTATTTCACTTGGCATCCAACCACACTTACTTTTTTATGCGCTATATAGCCGTTTATGATCCGTCCTTAGCAATTGTCCAGCAGTGTGTTTTGCAAATGCCTGTGTATTATATACAAACAAAGCCACATAATGCCATGAGAAAGCCATGCAATTAATGACTTTTGTTTTCCAAGCACTCAACTGTTTAAAAAAAATTATAAAGCTATGCCCCATCTGCCATTATAATGTACTAAAACCCTACCAAAATCAGAATTTTTTTTTTTTTTTGACTTACAAGTACACAAAAGCCACTCTAATCTATACTTGTGAGTTTTATTAACAAATCACAACTTAATTTAAATTAAGCACAGTTGTTTATTTACTACAATCATTATCTTTCATTAGACAGTAATTTTTGTATATACTAAATGGTATTTAATACACAAACTACTAGTGCTTACAGATTCTTCTGCTTTGGCATTTTCCCCGGGACTTTTGCCTTTATCATATTCTGCTATCCTCTGCTTCAGCATGGAATTTTCTTTTTCTAAATCTTGCACCTATAAGAAATGAATTAATCAGAGAAATAATAATGCAGTGTCATTAACTTAAGTTCAAATCAATGAAACCAAAAGAAAGATCACATTTTTTTTGTTTTGTTTTTATTGGAGGTTTAACGACCACCGTGAGCAACTCAATGGGCTATAAGCAGTCGCCCGTCCCTAATTTAGGGTCACTGGTTCCAGGGAAGGGAGAGAGCCAGTGCCGTAAGACAAACACAACATCCATGCCTCACCGGGATTCAAACCCAGACCCCTTTCAGACGAATGATCAGAGGCCATCACTTAGACCACTGCGCCACCGGGGCGGCCATGTGGTTTCAAAGACATGAACTTAGTTTTTATATAAGAAGGATGGAATGATACAAGAGGATGCCTACTATATTTGTTTTTATAAAAGAAGGATGGGATGCTAAATGCTGTAATCAAATAATCTACTGATACTCATGGGCTTTTGTACACCTATCTGTCAATTCACCCCCCCAATAGTAGTATGTCAAATCATAAACTTCACACAACTAAAGAATTGGAAAAAAAAAAAAAAAAAAGGCATAAAAGAAATTCTTTCAGAAAATAATTTTTCAGCTGGAATATCATTAAAATGTTATTAAAAAATAAAAAAACCTACCACAGCAGTTTATTATTTCAATCCTTCCAAAAACATTTATTAAACTTTTTGAGATAAGACTTGCACTATGTCTTGAATAAGACAAAAAAAATGAAATAAATAAAAGGAAAAATGTATCTCACTTACAGAAAGAGTTATATACAATGCTAAAATGAAAGAGTTATATACAATGCTAAATGTGGGTTACTGAACATAGAAGATGGTCATGAATTTAAAACTGATTTGGAAGAACACAAATTAGCAATTAAAAACATGCCTAACTAACCTGGACTGGACAGATATAGAAAACAATGTACTGAAATGAAAATAACTAGTTATCAGCAGGATAGCATAAAAAGAAAACAAAATGACTTCCAATTAAGAAGGGTTCCATTATCAGTTGGCTGCTACCATACAGGTAAGTGGCTATGGTTAACCATAACCATTGCAGCAGCTCTACACAGCAGTAGTAAGGGCCTAATGAAGACGACTAATCACCTTTGAAAACTAATCTGTATATGAGTATAATAATGCTCTAATAAATGCTTCATAAAATATAAGAATTTGCATGTATGAGAAATTTTGCTTTTAAAATAGAATATCAAATGATATGAGCTTGTATTGCAAATAATATTTTTTTCAAGAGCAGTCACAGTTGTCAACAGAAAATAAGAAGTACTTAGTAATTGCAAGGCGCTATCTGTTTTGACACACACTCTCTCTCTCTCTCTCTCTCTCTCTCTCTCTCTCTCTCTCTCACACACACACACACACACACACACACACACACACACACGTGACAACTGTTAATTAAATGAAGTCTGACTGGAATAAACAGGAGGAACAAACAACTTTTGCACTGGGGAAAACACAAAGAAGTTCCATCACACATTTAATGAGCCTTAATTTTAAAATTGGGTGACTGTACTGCTAAAAATTAAAATAAATAAAAAACTTTTTTGAACAGAATTTCCGAAATATTCATAAAAACAATGACATAAATAACTTTCCAGTCAGGATTAACAATCTCCCACTTAAAATTGTAGACAAAGTTCAGCATCTAGGTGTTTAGTTTGATGAATTCTTTAACTGCAATGCTAATGTTCAATTTGTTTTAAAAAAGTTTCCTTACAGGTTAGCCTACTAAGTAAAATTAAGCATCTCTTCCCTATCAATGTCCTAAAAACATTTTTCTATGCTTTTATTTATAGCCATCTCTCCTATTGTCTGGAATCCTGGTATTCAAATATAAGTGCAAAAAATAAGTTATGCTTGCTCAAATTACACAAGAAATCTGTTCGCTACATGCTGAACACACACGCACACACACACACACACGTGAAAGGCTTTCAAGGTATAATACTGAGTTGACAAGAATGACTCAGTCTTAAAAGCTGGACATGTTGCAAATATAAGTAGAGCAAGCTTTTCTTATCTGAGGGGGAAGAGACTTGAAAATTTGCCCCTTCAACTTCGAAAGTTTCCCTTCTCTACAGGAAGAAAATGCAGTTTTGATTTTCTTATAAATCTGTTATAGAAAAGTATTATGATTGTTCAAAAGTTGAAAGAAATATTTCGTGCTAAAAGAATATCATTTGCTGAAGTAGGCTGTCGAAGCACGATACTATAGGACACACATACCTTAGCTTAAATATTATAAAATTTTAATTATTAAAATACATACAAGGCTAAAACACACAAGATCTTTCACACAGGTGCCCTGTGCATCACCAGGTGAAGAAAACTGGCAGAAAAAGAGTCTACTTGCTTTATATATATAGGTTAGATTTGGGATGTGCATTTCGAATGTAGCGATCCTGGTGTACAAGATAACGTCCAATATAGTTCACGATAAGGTGTAAAAATGACTCTACAACTTAAATCTTGGCCCTCAGTCTCCGGCAGCTGGAATGTACCTGGCCAAGGCAGCGGCCAGTGCGACATGAAGGCAGAGGGTGCTAAGAATCCCCGGAGGACCGGACTAGGCTGCCATTTGATGCTGACCTTGGCTACCTATAACGGACGCTCCCTATCTTCTGATTCAAGGCTTCTTGAATTGGAAGAGGAACTACAAAGGATCAAGTGGGACATCGTCGGGCTAAGTGAGGTAAGGAGAAAAGGAGAAGATCTCATTGAACTAAAAAGTGGACATCTCTTCTATTATCGTGGGACAGATACTGGCAGAACTAGTGGTGTTGGATTTATAATAAACAAGAAACTGAAGGATAAAGTGGTAGAAGTTGAAAGTTCCTCTGACAGAGCTGCACGACTCGTTATCCAACTATCGAGAAGATACCAGGCTCAGATTATTCAAACTTATGCACCCACCACAAGTCATCCTGAAGAAGAAATTGAAGAATTTTATGAGGAAATTCGTCATCTAAATAATAAAGGTAAGCAGCACTTGAAGATAATTATGGGAGATTTCAATGCAAAAATAGGGCAACGGCAACAGAATGAAACTTCAGTAGGTAAATTCGGTCACGGCAACAGAAACCAGCGTGGAAATACTCTCGTTGAGTTTGCAGAGGCAGAAGGATTTTTCATCTTGAACTCCTTTTTCAAGAAAAAGCCACACAGGAAATGGACATGGAGACATCCAATTGGGACGACAAGTGAAATTGATTTTATTATGTGTAACAAAAAATTCGTCATCGAAGACTGCAGTGTGCTGAACAAGTTCAACACAGGTAGTGACCATAGATTGGTGAGATGTAAGATGCACCTCAACACTAAACTGGAACGTGGCAAGCTCATAAGACAAACAAAATGTATTGACATAACCAACCTTAAAAAACACCATAATACTTTCAAGTTGGAACTGAAGAACAGATTCTCTGCTTTAGAAGGCCTAACATCGGAAGAAGTGGATATTTCGGAAGTTAACAGAAAAGTAACCAAAGCTCTAATGGAAACAGCAACAAAATTAGCTGGGTCTAAGAACAAGTTGCATGTGAACAAATTATCAGGAAAAACCAAAATGTTGATGCAAAAAAGAAGAGATGAGGACAACTAAAGTAGATGTGACTTCCAAAGTGGAATATATAGAGCTATGCAAGACAACACGAAAAAGTATCACTGAAGACGTAAGGAAATTCAACTGTGAGCTAGTGAGGAAAGCAATTGAAAACAACCAAAGCCTTAAGATAGCAAAGGGACATCTCAGTAAGGGAAGAAAACAGATTATGGCTCTGAGAAAAGAAGATGGTTCTATAACAAGAAATAGAGGCAGAAATTTTGACAAGAGTGAAATATTTCTACTCCAAATTATATGAAAGGGATGTTACATGTACTCCAGACATCATGAAAGGTACCAGAGTTCTTCCAGTCCTCCCAGCAGAAGTTGCTCATGCAATCAAGAACATGAAGCGAGGGAAAGCTCCAGGAGAAGATGGAATTACTATAGACATCATACAAGAAGCAAGTGGAGAAATTGAAACAGTACTCGCCCAAATTTTCACTCGATGCCTTAATGAAGGGAAGATTCCTGAGGATTGGAACAATGCTACAATGATCCTGCTACATAAAAAAGGTGACATTGAGGATCTTAGGAACTACAGACCTATCAGCCTCCTATCAGTGGTTTATAAAATCTTCACTAAAGTTCTTTCACACCGCTTGAAGGTAACACTGGACATGGCTCAACCGAGAGAACAAGCTGGATTCAGGAGTGGCTACAGCACAATAGATCATATCCACGTACTGAGAGAACTGATTGAAAGAGCGAGGAATATGAACTTCCATTGTGCATGGCTTTTATCGATTATGAAAAAGCCTTTGATTCGGTGAAACCATCAGCAGTTACCACGGCTCTGAAATCCTGCGGTATTGAAGATGCATACATAAATATTATTAATAACATCTATGAAAATGCAAGTGCAAAGATTCGGCTGTTTGAAAATACAACACACATAAAAATTGGAAAGGGAGTGAGACAAGGTGACACCATATCTCCGAAGCTCTTTAATGCCACATTGGAAAATGTCTTTCAATCACTGAACTGGGAAAACAAAGGGATAAAGATTAATGGAGATTATCTAACCCACCTTCGTTTTGCTGATGACGTAGTCATTTTTGCAACTACCCCATCAGAGCTGCAGAGTATGATCCAGGAACTTGCTGACAAGAGTAAAGAAGTGGGATTAAAAATGAACTTTCAGAAGACAAAAGTGATGTTCAATGCTTTTACAAGAAATGAAGATTTATCGATTGATGGAGAAAAACTGGAGATAACAGATACGTACGTTTATCTTGGACAGCAGATATCAAGTGAGGGTCACATTGATGAAGAAATTAATCGGCGTACAAAACTTGCCTGGAGAGCTTTTGGAAGAAACAGCATAATTTTCAAGAGCAATATGCCATTATGTCTTAAAAGAAAAGTGTTTGATCAATGCATCCTTCCAGTGCTTACGTATGGTGCAGAGACGTGGACCTTAACTAAAAGAGACATACAAAAGCTGCAGACAACTCAAAGAAGCATGGAGAGGTGCATGCTTGGTATAACCAGGAGAGATAAGAAGAGGAACTCGTGGATCCGAAAAATGACGAGAGTGGAAGATATCATGATCAGAGTTAAATCTCTGAAATGGCAATGGGCTGGACATACTGCCAGAAGGACAGACCATAGATGGACAACCGAAATTTTAGATTGGATTCCAAGGGACAGGAAAAGACCCAGAAAAAGACCACATGGGAGATGGGTGGATGAAATTCGTAAATATGCAGGAGTGACATGGAGGAGACTGGCACAAGACAGACCGTTGTGGAGGAAACTTGGGGAGACCTTCGTCCAGCAGTGGATTGATAATGGTTGACAATGATGATGATGATGAAGGTGTAGTGCAAAACTATACAACACAGCATAAGGTTATTGAAAAATCCATAATGCAAAAGGATTAAAATACGATTCCAAAGAGGTTTAATAAAAAATAACGGGTTACTTACCATACGGGGTGGCGGAAGGGTTACGTGAAGTGAAAGAGGGGTTGTTTCTGTAAGATAAGCTATTCAATAATAATTGTCTCCAAGTGAGTTGAACATGTACAGGGGTTTCTTCATTATAGCATTGGTTTATATTGTAGTGTACATATAAACTTTCTGCAAATAGAGTCATAGATTTTGTTTTAGTCTTTAATAGTAGATAGGTGTCAGTCCATGATGGGTGGTATGTCCAGGTTTTGGCCAAGCATGATAGCAAAGTAGCAGATGAGTTTGTTCTAATGTTATACTGGTGCTCAGACACTCGAATTCTTAAACTGCAGTGGGTGAAATGGTATATAGGCTCCACACTCTCCAGGTTAAGAATTCGAGTGTCTGAGCATCAGTATAACGTTAGAATGAACTCATCTGCTGCTACTTCTTCTTCTTCTTTTTTTTTTTTTTTTTGATTGGAGGTTTAACGACCACCGTGAGCAACTCAATGGGTTGCCCGTCCCTAATTTAGGGCCACTGGTTCCAGGGAAGGGAGAGAGCCAGTGCCGTAAGACAAACACAACATCCATGCCTCATCGGGATTCAAACCCGGACCCCTTTTGTATAAACGATCAGAAGCCATCGCTTAGACCACTGTGCCACCAGGGCGGCCATCTGCTACTTCGCTATCACGCCTGGCCAAAAAACCGGGACATACCACCCATCATGGACTGATACCTATCTACTATTAAAGACTAAAACAAAATCTATAACTCTATTTGCAGAAAGTTTATATGTACACTACAATATAAACCAATGCTGTAACAAAGAAACCCCAGTATATGTTCATCTCCCTTGGAGAATATTATTATTGAATAGTTTATCTTACAGAAACAACTCCTCTTTCACTTCATGTAACCCTACTGCCTCCCCTTATGGTAAGTAACCCGTTATTTTTTATTAAACCCCTTTGGAATTGCATTTTATTCTTTTTGCATTATGGATTTTCAATAACCTTAGGCTGTGTTGTATAGTTATACATTACACCTTATCTTGAACTATACTGGACGTTATCTTGTCCACCAGGATTGCTACATTCGAAATGCACATCACGAATTCAACCTACATATATAAAGCAAGTAGACTCTTTTTCTGCCAGTTTTCTTCACCTGATGATGCACAGGGCACCTGTGTGAAAGATCTTGTGTGTTTTAACTTTGCACATATTTTAATCATTAAAATTTTATAGTATTTAAACTAAGGCATGTGTGTCCAATAGTATCGTGCTTCGACAGCCAACTCCAATTCGATTCCCGGTGGCGAGCGATGATAATTTTTCCGTGACTCACTTATAAATGTGGAAAGAGCTATGACCTGCTTGATGTTCCTGGTCCACGTCAAATGTCTGTATTAATTATTCCTTCGCCTTCTAGTTATTTGTTCAGTTGCTGCTTTCCATATTTGGTGAATCCCCAGCATTGTGCGAGGCTCCAAGAAGCAACCTGCCAAGTGGCTTGGTAGTTTGTCGTATGCGAGTCTGGAGGAATTTGAGGCCATTGTGGTGCAGTGGAAGCACGTCCAGCGTGTAACTGGAAGACCCGGGGTTCGATTCCCGTTGGCGGCCATGAGAGTTTTTCTGTGACTCACTTATAAATGTAGAAAGAGTGATGACTTCTGTTTGATGTTTGATCCAGCAAATGATTGTTCACAAATCACACTTCTAGTTTTGCACATAATTTTTACTAAAAATGTGAAAACTAAATAAATGACGGTAAATATAAAGTAAAATATAAATGTCATGTGAACACTGAAATGTAGCACTCCACAGAAATGCAGAATGAAAAACGAACCAGCACAGAATGAACAAGTATCAGATAGTGACTCTAAAACTAGAAAGATGCTTTTGGGGTGGGGCTTGGAAAAATTCTGTTCAAGGTTAAATGCTCAGAGGGGCTTTCTGTGACAGAGTGAAGATGACTAGTTAACTCTTCACTCCTGCTGTGCATTAGGAAAGGTCACGGAAATTAGGCATTTCCGCATATTGTTTTACATGCCTCCTTCCACTGTTTCGGATAATTCCTTTCAGGCACACGAGGGGTTCACACCCTACCGAGTACTTTACTTTGTACCCTGGTTAGATGACAGGAATACTGTAAGTGGGTAACTAATGCCTTTAAAAAGGAAAATACTGAAGTGTATAACTTATTTTTGAATTACAATATTTAGTACATTTATTCTCACATTGTTCATTCTATTTTTTATCCCCTTAGAGCATGAATTTATACCCCTGTGCTGACCATTCTGGGAGGGCAACCTCCCCTTTCCATGGCTATGGCAGCACTTGCAAGCCTCCCACATTTTTCATCATACAAGAAGGGAAAAAAAAAAAAAAAAAAACAATTACACATCAAAAAGTTAAAGACACCACTGTCAATACACGATAAAAACTTATGAAAGGAGAAAACCCTTTACAAGTCAGGTAAAACTTTACTAAAAGTTAAAATGTTTGCAGATACAAAATGAGGTCTTTCAGGATCACTATGTCCCATCCTCAGACTACAGTAGTATGTGTTAGTGTGCTCTATGTATACAATGTCTATGAACTTCCATGACGTAGGTCCGATTTTGAAGAGTGCTCACCCTATACTCTAGTGCAAATTAGGTTACAAGAGGAAGTTTGTCAACATTACACAATTGAATCAACATGATACACATAAGGTAAGTTATGACATAAATTTTAAACTTACAGGGTTATTCCATCTGATTTCCGCTAGAGTGCGGGGTGGGCACTCTTCAAAATCGGACCTACATCATGGAAGTACACAATGTACCCTGAAGTGCCAGAAAAACTGGTACAGACGAGCTTATGCAAAATACATAGCAACGTCAACTGTGTGCCTACTCGGTTGCGTCCGCCAGTGCGTATATAAAGCGATAGACATTCCTGCCAGCTGTCAGAGCTGTTTTCGGCATGAGAATGACAAGTAATAACGATTTAAGCGATTTTCAACGTGGTGTTATAGTAGGCACTCGTGAGATGGGCCATAGTATTTCGGAGGTAGAAACGAAGTTCGGATTTTCACGGACGACCTTTGCAAGGGTGTACTGTGACTACAAGAATTCCGGCAAAACCTCCAACCTACGATACCAGTGTGGCCGTAAAAAGACATTGGGTGAACGTGACCATCGTCGGCTGTCAAGAAACGTTTCACGCGATAGGCGTGCAGCACTCGCAGGTATAATCGGAATTCAATGCTGGAGCCTCAACAAGCATCAGCGTCCAGACTGTGCAGCATACCCTGCACGATATGGGCTTTGGGAGCCGACGCCCAACTCAAGTCCCCTTGATGGGTGCCCGACACATAGCTATGCGCCTCGCTTGGGCACAGCAACTGGACACTCGATGACTGGAAACAAGTAGCCTGGTCTTACGAGTCACGTTTCCAACTGTATCGGGCAGATGGAAGGATTCGTGTGTGGGGCAAACCCCATGAAGCCATGGATCCCGCCTGTCAACAGGGAACTGTACCGGCTGGTGAGGGGTCCGTAATGGTATGGGGTGTGTTTAGCTGCACTTCGCTGGGACCCCTTGTACGTCTACAAACGTCTGTGAGCATCCTTTCTGATGAGGTACACCCATTCATGTCCTGTATTCATGCTGATGGGTTGGGCCTGTTCCAATAGGACAATGCACCTCCACACAAGTGTCGGGACACCACATTATGGTTAGAGGAGCCTTCATCTGAGTTTGGGGTTTTGCCATTCACACCAAAGTCCCCAGATCTGAACGTGGTAAAACACATTTGGGATGCCATGCAACGCGCTATCGAACACAGGAATCCAAGACCTTGGAATACACCGAATTGTGGAACACTGTGCAGGAAGTATGGTGTGCATTGCCTACAGCACATTTTCAGAAGCTAGGAGTCCATGCCCCGTCATATTTCTGCAGTCCTGTGCTCCCGTGGGGGACCTACTAAGTATTAGACTGGTGTACCAGTTTTTCTGGCACTTCAGTGTATATACAGAGCACATTAGCTCATACTATTGTAGTCTGAGGATGGGACATAGTGATCCCAAAAGATCTAACTTTTTTATCTGTAAATATTTTAACTTTTAGTAAAGTTTTACCTGACTTATAAAAGGTTTTTTCCTTTCATAAGTTTTTCATCGTGTATTGACGGTGTTGTCTTTAACTTTTGAATTTTAAACTGCACAAATGTCTACCGCTTTTATCAATTACACATCATTCGCATTTGGTGAATTTTCAACTTTCTATAATGAAAGGAGTATTTCAGAGTGAATGCATGCTCATCGAATATTACCATAAAGAATAACATTGCATCCCAAAGGCAAAATTTTGTAAAATGATTTCTTACTCTCTTTTGTAGAATCATCAACTGTTTCTTGTTTTCTAAGTCCTTCCCTGACGTATCGAGGAACCGGCGATAAGCTAAGTCGAAAGCTTCACCAATGGTGAGTGTGATGTCTTCAGCCTGAAACATGATGCAACAGAAAAGCAATATAAGAGTAAATAATTTATTAACTGAGGTGAGTAATAAGACATATAAGAATATAAGACATATAAACTGCAGCTTTGGGGGAATTTCTAGAATGTACATTTGCTAAATATAAAAATTATTCTGCACATATGTATTTTACAGATATCTTAATTTGTCTTCAGTTGAACAACCATTAGCTACAATGAGTTTTTTTTTTGTTAATCAGAGCACACGGCAAAAGTAATACTACACTGAACTAGCCACTTTTTTTTTTTTTTTT
This sequence comes from Macrothele yani, assembly GCA_039090855.1. NCBI lineage: Eukaryota > Metazoa > Arthropoda > Arachnida > Araneae > Macrothelidae > Macrothele > Macrothele yani. Next base: position 62,434,646 of record CM077009.1, on the reverse strand, counting down.
TTGGAGGGATAAAGTTATAATTATTTTGACTCATGAGAATATCTAGAGTGTGAAGGACTAATTTTAGATTCCTATCTACTAAGAAAGGAGAAAATCAGAACCACAAAACTTAAGAGAATAGCTATGTCTCTTAAGGAGCTTAACTCAAGTTCTTGCTATGAGTGGTTAGTCTCAGAATTGCTCATTTACTAGAAAACATGTGTGGTACAATGCTTCAGAGTACAGAACAAAGAACTGGTTACACTAGGATACATTTATGGCAAAATAAAGGCATTTTCTTCAGTTTTTAGTGATGTACATACCAATGGCAAAGCTAGTCAATTGAAACTGGGGAGGCTAAATAAGAATTCTAGGGGAAAATAAAGTATGAGCAGAACAAAAATTTATGCAAAAATGTTTTGTATTTCTGATCTCATGTTCATCAATGTTCTCTCTTGCTGTTTTGTTTGTTTGTTTGTTTTATTTCAAGGCTTAATGTCTACTTTGAGCAACCGTAAGGGCTATAAGCCATTGCTTATCTCTAATTTAAGGTAACTGGTTCCAGAGAAGAGAAACAGCCAGATAAGCTCACCACCATACCTGCCAACCTGAGAAAATTCAAATGTGTAAAATTGCGCGCAAATGACATTTCTAATGATTTTTTTTTTTAAAGTATGCGAGAACAACATTTCTAATGATTTTTTTTTCTATGTGCAAACAACATTTATAATGAATTTGGCTATGTACAAGTAAAAATAAATGCAAATATTTGTGCATTTTATAATTTTTAGATGTTTATAATATAAACAAATTATATCACATTTTGATACCATACTCAACGTTTTCCGCCGTCCGCAGTGGACCGACAATTTCTATAGCATACACCATGTTTTCCATCGTCCGTAGCGGACCGGCGATTATCATAGCATACTCGATGTTTTCCATCATCCATAGCGGACCAAAGATTTCCATAGCATACTCGATGTTTTCCGTTGTCCATAGCGGACCTATCATACATAGCATGCTTGATGTATTCCATCATCTGTAGTGGACTGACGATTTCCATAGCATACTTGACGTTTTCCACCGTCCGTAGATGACAGATGATTATCATAGCATACTTGATGTTTTTCGTCGTCCATAGAGGACCGACTATTTCCATAGTGACTACGTAAAATCCGCAGTTGTTGGCGAGTCTATGAATCTTTCTTCCCATCGCATGATCTTTATTCAGCGTCAAGCATAACAGTGTGCAAGGAGAATTTACTGTGCCGAAGTCCCGACGATGATGACAGGGGATGGGTGTTCTGGCGCACAATGGCCCAAAATTCCCATCTCTGTTATATATTTTAATTACAGGGAAATTTTTAACAAAAAATACAGAACATTTTTAAAATCTGGAAGAAAAGGAAAACCGGAAGACTATAAAAAAAACCCGGAAAACTTCTGCAAATTCCGGAAGAGTTGGCAGGCATGATTTAACTGAAACATTAACAAATATTTCTCAAGGAAGATTAAATTTTTTTTTAAATACACGAAAATGCGTAAAAAATAGTGATCTATGCATAAAATCACAAAGAACAGTTAAAATGCATAAAAGTTGGCAGGTATGCACCACCCATGCCTCATTTTGGATTTGAGCCTTGGCCTTGCTTTAATGACTAGTGCCATTGGGAGCAGCTTAACATTTTCACATAGTTCCCACACTTTTTTCAACAAAAAAATCATGGACTTTTAAAGGACTCATAAAAAATTTTCAAGTCTATATTCGTGCCTAATAAGAACTCTCGTGAAACACTAAAATAAGTTGTAACAAACAGTCAAAAAGTTCAATTAAAATTATAGTTATATCTAAACATAGGGACATACTTTGGTGAGGTATTATTGTTCCAAAAGATCTCTTGTTCCTTGTATTAACACAAAATTACAAACAATGTTTTCAAAATTACAAACACAATGTTTCAAGAAATTAATGAGAATAATGGGGATGATCTCTTGCAATGTTTTTGAAATCTAGAGTACAGATTGTAGTCAACAAAAATATTTATACTGTTTTATATTATAAATATTCTTTTTTTTTTTTTTTTGCCTGTTGATTTTATAAATTTCTTTTTAGTTTAATTTTTTTACCGCAGGCCAGACCAATACCCTTCGCAGGACACCTGTTGAGAACCAGTGCTCTACGGGTTTATTTGATAACATTTTGGGGAAAATGCTACATCTTTATATTGTTTTAATGGCATTTGCCAACATTCTGATATGCATAGAAACCAGAAATGAATGTCACATATTTAACATTTATTTCAACAAAACTAGTGACAACTTTCAGTTCATTTAAAGCGTTACTGAAAGTCACCACAATATTCTTTCAAGCACATCACATGGAAAAATGTGAGATTGTTAAGACAAATACAGTATTGTCAAAGAAAGCCAGTTAAAAAAAATATACTATTTTGCTAGGTCATAGAAACAATCCTTCTCTGCCCATATATAAACTACAGTAAAATTCACTAATAAAATGCCTGTATTTAAGGAGCAAAACAGAAAGTTTTGTTTGGTATAATGTTAATCCAAACTAATTTAATCGTTTTCGATGAACAAAATTTAATGAAATCCCCAGATTTAATGAGGAAAAGAAAAGCTAAGATGATCACTTTTAACAAGCAAAGTAACAAAACTTACTGAAACTCTATATTTTATGAGGCAGAAAAAATTTGCTGTACACTGTCTTGGAACGGAGGAATACAAATGGTGGCATACAGGACAAAATTGCAACAGTGTAGAGAAAGTTTGGTGTGCTAGTGGAAGAACGTTAATAGAAAAGCAACTTGGAGGGAGTACATCAGATGCTTAACAAGAAATGTGCATGAGAGCCTCTCCACCACCCAAACTAAGGATGGGTATGCCTTGGGAGTATCATGCCAGAAGAGTTGAAAACAGGTGACCTACTCCTAGCCAAAAAGAGGATGGGTGGGGTTCATGCACACGTATTAAGTGGATTTCTGGGTGACGATTGCAGAGAGAGAGAAAAAAAAATGGAATGGGGATGTGGCCATCAAGGAACACAGGAGACAAGAATGCCTGAAATTGTGTCCATTGCCCCTTTCACTTTCCACGTGAGCTTTGCATTGGGGCGATTAGTGGTGATTTTGCTTCACGTCAGTGGTTAAACAGCAGTCAGTTTCACATACCAGTCAAGCAGGAAATTCTGAACTTTTATACATGACAAATGTTCCTGCAATTGACAACTTTGTTAATGTAAAATGGCTGTTCCTTAAAAACTGAGAGTAAAATCGCACAAAATGAAGAAATACAGGTACAGCAATATATATGTTATTCTTTCTCAAAGTATCTCCCCTTGGATGATATGCAACGGTCCCATCGTTCAGTCCACTTTTCAAAGCATGTGGCGAAGGAATTTTGTGGAAGCTGCTTTAGCGACCCCTGTACAGCATGGATAACGTCAGCGTCTGTGTTGTGCCACGGAACTTCTCTTTCATTGTTGGAAACAACAAGAAATTGCACTGGCTGATATCAGTACTGTAGGTAGGCTGTGGCATGATTTCAATACCGCATTTCGTAAGAAACTGTTGAACACAAACAGCCACATGTGGGCAGGCGATATCGTGGCGTAGGGTCGACTTGCCCACCAGTTCTGATCGCTTAATCAGTATGCATACCTGCCAACCTGAGAAAATTCAAATGTGTAAAACTGCGCACGAATGACATTTCTAATGATTTTTTTTAAACTATGCGCAAACAACACTTATAATGAATTTAGCTATGCGCAAGTAAAAAATAAATGCAAATATTTGTGTATTTTATAATTTTTAGATGTTTATAATATAAACAAATTGTATCACATTTTGATACCATACTCTACGTTTTCCGTCGTCCGTAGCGGACCGACAGTTTCCATAGCATACTCGACGTTTTCCGTCGTCTGCAGCGGACCGACGATTTCCATAGCATACTCTACGTTTTCCGTTGTCCGTAGCGGACCGGCGATTATCATAGCATACTCTATGTTTTCCATCGTCTGTAGCGGACCGAAGATTTCCATAGTAACTACGTAAAATCCGCAGTAGTTGGAGTCTCTGAATCTTTCTTCCCACCGCATGATCTTTATTCAGCGTCAAGCATAACAGTGTGCACAGAGAATTTACTATGCCGAAGTCCCGACGATGGCGATAGGGCACTGGTGTTCTGGCGCACAATGGCGCAAAATTCCCATCTCTGTTATGTATTTTATTTACAGGGATATTTTTAACAAAAAACACAGAAAATTTAAAAAACCCGGAAGAACTTTCCTTTCAGACAGAAAACCGGAAGACCGTATAAAAAACCGGAAAACTTCTGCAAATTCCAGAAGAGTTGGCAGGTATGATTTAACTGAAACATTAACAAACATTTCTCAAGGAAGATTAAATTTTTTTTTAAATATACGGAAATACATAAAAAATAGTGATCTATGCGTAAAATCGTAAAGAACAGTAAAAATGCATAAAAGTTGGCAGGTATGGATATGTGTTGTCACAGATGCTTCAAGACTGAAATGTAATACTTTTCACAGTAATTTGTGGAGGATTGGCATGCTGGTAGACTACACCTTTATGATAAAAGAAAATTATCAAAACCACCTTCCCAGCTGATTTGGGTTGGTGGACTTTTTCGGAGAAGGTGAGCCTGTATGTTTCCAGACACTCATTGCGCGCTTCGCGAGGGGTCGAAATAGTGGACCCATGTTTCATTGCCAGTCATTACTGTGTTTAGAAAGTTTGGATCCTTTGCAGTCATTTGTTTCCACTCATGACACACCTGAACTCTGGCTAACAATTGTTCTATCGTCAGGTGATGAGGTACACATCTGGAACACACACACACTATGCAGCAGTAATTTGTTGGGTAAAATGCTGAATGTCGACGTTTTCGAAATATTAATTGACTCCGTCTTCATACGTCATTCATCAATCTTCTTGCAGGATTGCCCAAACACTTTCAGGTCAACCAGGCCTAGGAGCGAGATCTGCAATCAAACACCCTTTTTGAAATCATAGTGCTATCTAAAAATTGTTGACTCACCCAAACATTTATCTTTGTAAGCTTTTTTCATTAAATCAACTGTTTCTGGAGTCATTTTACCCAAACAATAGCAAAATTTTATTGCACAACACATTTCACTTCTTAACTCTGAATCACTCACTTCCATAGCTGTATGGTGAAATGCAGACATACTTTAAACAACTACGCAATAACAAAACTATAATTATCTGCCACAGCTAAAAACTGTTGCCATAGATACTTCCTTAATTCAGTTAGTCATCTGCGTGGTTACTTTTCCCCATTGCACTGTTGCCAACTCAAAAAGAATTATTCTGTTTTTATGAAATGGCCTTTGTAGATAATGCTGTCACCACATCTGGCATCCTTCCCGCAGATGATGATATTGCAGAGGCAAAGTCAAGTCATCAGTACTACTGAAGTGCATGAAGAAAGCAAAATGAACACTTGGCCATCATCATAAGCAACAGCCTGATTGTGAGGAAAATCTTAAAAGATAATGGAGAAGTGTTCTGTGCACTGAGTTTTATTTGACGAAAACTAAGGGAGCATAATTATAAACCAAAAAATTTTTTTAAATGTTTCGAAATGATGTAAGCTTTAGGATTTACTGATACTATGTTTTCATACAAGTGCTTATTTTAAATCTTTTAAGTACAGTAGTCCCCCCCCCAATCCATTGGGGATATGTTCCAAGACTCCCAGAGGATGTCTGAAATTGCAGATAGTACCGAACCCTACATATATTATGTTTTCTCCTATACATGCCTATAATAAAGTTTAATTTATAAATTAGGCACAATAAGAGATAAACAACAGTAACTAATAATAAAATAGAATAATTATAACAATATATTGTAATAAAAGCTATGTGAATGTGAAACTAGCATGAATTTCTCTTTCCTTTCCCACAATTTCACAGATAGAAGATTCGTTCTTGACATAGATCTTAGCAACCTCAAAATACAATTTCTTTTTCCTTTCCTCATCAAGTAGAGTACCTTCACCATTTCACTTAAAAGAAGCACTATATGGCTTTTTTTTTTTTTTTTGATTGGAGGTTTAACGACCACTATGAGCAACATAGTGGGCTATAAAGCAGTTGCCCATCCCTAATTTAGGGTCACTGGTTCCAGGAAAGGGAGAGAGCCAGCATTGTAAAACAAACACAACATCTATGCCTCACCGGAATTTGAACCCGGACTCATCTCAGGCGAATGATCGGAAGCCATCGCTTAGACCACTGCGCCACCGGGGCGGTAGCCTTTATGGCTTCTCTTTGGCATATCCGAATTGCCAACATCACTACTCTTGAACTTTGGAGCCATTATTAAGTAAAATAAAGGTTACTTGAACACAAGCACTGCAACAGTCTATCTGAAAAATGAGATGGCTACTTAGTAACTACTGGGAAGGCAACATATATGGCATGGATATGCTGGATATCTGTCCTGCTCAGGATGTGAATCGTTCCGGGTGAGACAGCGCAGGATTTAGTCACACTACTCTGAACAGCATGCAATTTAAAACTTATGAACTGTTAATTTCTGGAATTTTCCATTTAATATTTTTAGACTGCGGTTGACCACGTGTAACAGAAACCGTGGAAAGTGAGACCGTGGATAAGGAGGGACTACTGTATATCCAATTATTATGCATATATAATATAAACATATATGCATATTTTTACATGGTGGGATTTTTCACCCCAAAATGGATTCATTAAGGATTTCCGTTGGCTCTGAGCTCCTTGTTATAAGTGAGTTCTGCTATAATTTATTTTAAAATAACAGCATATTTCAGCAATTTGCCCCTTCCACTACGATGGTGAACTCTTTGAATTTTTATTATTTCAATTTTTGGGGTTTGGGGTTTCTTGATTGTGCGCCATCTTAGTACCATCACATGAAACAGTGTCACTCAACATCTATAGCATGTCGAACTGAATAAATAATAACACAAATTAGGTAATCATTGAAGCAAAGAAATAATACAGATGAAATTCAATAATGCATATATATTTCTGTTTCACTGTACTGTTAAAATGTTGCCACTAGGACATAACAAAATGTGTATGGTATAAACACAGTGAAAAAAGAAAATCCCTCTTTCAAATGAATAATTCCATCAAGGGTAGGGACAGGAAACTTACCAGTTTTTCACTAGAAAAAACAAAGCACATATGCTTATCACCACTGTCTTCCTTTGCTATAAAGCTGAAGAACTTCTTATCAGATTTATCATTTGCACAGTACGAGATACGATGCAGAGGATACTGATGAAATATTTGCTAAAAAAAGTGTAAAAATAATTGCAACAACAGTAAGAAAACCTTTTCAATTCTCTTAGAACATCAATAATGTATTATAAACATATATCACATAACAAACCCAGAACTTCATATACAGCCTTCATGAAATAACACTACCAGTTATGGAAGTACTAAATGACAATACATTTTCATGGACAATTGGGTGGACTATGTTGCTTGCCATCTTTTGCCTTCATAAAAACCTAAAAAGGTTGCATTTAGAGGACAACTGCTTTCAGGAAATTACAGCATAATCACATTGCACCTAAAAATGCAAGTTCTATGTGAAGGAACTGTCTCTTCCCAGTTGACAGTATTTCTGCTGCCTATTATCTGAGTATTATTGCAGATAAAATTTAAATTTGGCCCATAAATTTTTTCAACATTCAGCCATGTAATGCACTACTCATGTCCAAAAATTGAGGATAAACAACAAAAGGCTAAATTTTGGACTCCAAATTCATTGGTTAGCAGTCAAAACATTCTCACATCACCAAAACATCTAAGACCAACAAGCTATGTGAGAGTGTTTGGTTCATATGCAAATTGTTAGGAATCATGTGACAGCTGTGATTGCTGATTCAGCGATCAAAGCTGTAGAGCAAGTGGAAAGAAATAGTTTGTTTTGTAGATGTTGAAGTGTGGATCTGCCTCTTTTGTTGTTACGGCGACTTGAAGTACACTTAAAAGAACTCATCTGGATGATTTTGTCCGGGGTCGAATTGTTGGTAAACCAGACGAAGGGTGGATTATGAGAGACTTAGCGAAGGAGTTTGGAATTGCCCAGAGCGTAGTATCATGGAGCTGGAAACAATTTTCTGAACATGGAATAGCTACCAGAAGGTTCAGTTGTGGTCAACCACACAAAACTACACCATCACAAGATTGTTATCTTGTTGTAACCGCTAACAGATCTTGCTAAATAACTGGAACCAAGCGCAGATACCAAAATATCGCATTAAACTGTGTCAAGGTGTTTGAAAAATTTTGGACTGTATGCCCGAAAACATGTACAGTGTGTTCCATTGACCCCAGCATTAGGGCTCAATTTCGACTGGTAGTAGCAAATTGCTAGCAAGCAAATGCATTTTACCAGTGATTAAAAAGTGGTTCTAGCAAAAGTTGCTAGTGGAAAAATTTTGAATGTTTTAGTGTGAACTGTAAAGCACCACTGCATTGTGCATGTGGAATATTTTAGACACCTACAAAAAGAAACAACTGCTTTCTGAAAGGGATGTTCCTTGAAAAGTACAAACATTATAAAAACATTTTGGCCCTAGTAGAAATATCCAGTATATTTCCCTTATTTACTTCTGCAAGTGAAGTTGGGTTCAGTTTCATGAAGAGAATCCAGTGTGATTGGAGGGGCAGTTTAAACTTACAAACATTGAATGCTGTCTTGAGTACTGAGATTGAAGGTCCATCTGAAGACAAGTTTGACCCCAGGACTGCTGTTTTAAAGTGGTAGGATGAAAAGACCCGAAACCCAGATTGTAAATCATATGGAAAATAACTTAAGGTTTTGAATAGTGTTTTTGAATTTTGTGAATAAAGTTAAATAAAAAAAAATGTTTTTTTTTTAAATATTTGCATTCGAATTAAATTAAATTGTTAGAATTAATCTGTCAGGTCATGAAAAGGTGAGTTCTATCTAGATATTTGTAATCTTTTCAGCATTACAATGTGACAGTTACGTTACAGGGGTGAAATCAAAATTTGTCATGATTGACTAATGGAGAGGTACATGTTAAAGTTTCTTTTGTATGATGTTAATACACTTTCGCCAGTAGATAATGCAATATGTTAGAAAAAAATAGGGACACTGGCAAGTGTTGCTAATGCCAAAAAACAAAACAAAATCAAGGCCAGCCCAGCTATGCAAAACAACAAGCTATTGGTGGTGTCATGAACACTCCACATGGAGTAAAGAGCACAGATGAAAGCCAATTTGTTCACAGATGAAAGCCAATTTTGTTTATCATCTGACTCTAGGTGGCAATACATCTGGCAAGAGCTCCTCACAGCCTATTTAGCCAGAAACATCATAGAAATTAACAGTTACAGGGGTGGTATACTAATGGTCTGGTTTGGAATTATGATCAATGGGTGTACAGAGCTCCTAGTGTTAGAGAAAAGGTCAATGAATTCCCAGCATTATTGTGAGGAGGTCATTTCAGAACATTTAAGGATGTTTTGTGGTGCTGTGGGAAATTCTTTCATTTCTATGGATGATAATGCCCATCATCATTGATCAACTGTTGGAGAATGAGGGGATTGACCGAATGGAGTTGCCTATGTACTACCCTGACCTTAATTCCAATCAAAAATGCTTGGGATACTCAGGGAAGAGCACTGCTGAATGGAATCACCCACCTGGCACCAAAAAAGACCCGGTGATGGCACTGAAAGAAGAAACCTCCCTCAGGATCTTCTGGACAATTTTGTGAAAAGCATGGATCACCAATGCCAATAATGCATTGTGGTCAGGGGTGGACATATACCCTATTAAAATGATCCATGAAAAATCATTAATTTGTCTATCAATTTTAGTTATTGTGAGCCAATCTCAGAAAATGGTATGTTTGTTCTTTTATTGATTTTCTCTATTAATAAGCACACATTCATGCTTATTTATGTGTTTACATGTCCTTTTCATCTTTGTTTATTCCTTAATAAAATATTTACATTTACACCCTGTTGGAATAAAGTATGCTATGGAAACATAAGTGATCCTTAATTTTTGGATGTGAGTGTACATTAATGTTTATATAATGCTTATGAAGTGGATTGCCAATAGATTATAAGAACAATTGGATAATTGCATCTTTTTGGTCTTACTGCACAAAATGAACTTTTAGATGATACAGTACTCAGTACTTTAAGCTCATTTACGATATGAAATTGTCTTAAATTTCTTCAGAAGAAATAAATGTACATATGCCACTAGAAAAGTTACTCACCACTCCAATCTCAGCACTGAGCAAGGATATGGATGAACAAAAATGGAGTGATTATTTTTCATACAAATCTTTCCCCATAAGCTGAGATAGCAAACCATAACATGAGATATGGCTGGATAGGAAAAGTAAGTGTATAAGAAAAGAAGGGTTGAGATGGACAGTTGAGGTGATGGGGGTTCAGGTTCATAAGATAATGAACTAAACTGTGGCAGGTGATAGAGACAGGGGTGAAAAACTCAATTTTCAGTTGCTTTGCAATTTAAAGATACCTTTGAATGCATTTCCTAAACACTCAGTGTTTTACAAAATGTGGCATAAACATAGAAATTGAGAGAAAACACACAGTCACATATGGTAATGAAGTTTGTTAAGCAGTAGCTTTCGACCGTTCTATGGCCTTATCACCTGCGATCAACTAACTCTGAGGACTAATTCAGTTGATCGTGGGTGATCAAGGCCATAGAACGGGTGAAAGCTACTGCTTAATGAAATATGGCATTACTTATATATATGTCATCATCACCATTGTCAACCATTATCAATCCACTGCTGGATAAAGATCTCCCTATGTTTTTTCCACAACGATCTGTCTTGTGCCAGTCTCCTCCATGTTACTCCCATATGCTTTCAAATTTCATCCACCCATATCTTCATCACTGTCAACCATTATCAATCCACTGCTGGATGAAGGTCCACCAAGTTTCTTCCACAACGGTATGTCTTGCACCAGTCTCCTTCATGTCACTCCCGTATGCTTTTGAAATTCATCCACCCATCTCCCACGTGGTCTTCTTTTGGGTCTTTTTTCGTTCCCTGATATCCAGTCTAAAATTTTAGTTGTCCATTGGTGGTCTGTTCTTCTGGCAACATGTCCAGCCCATTGCCCTTTCAGGGATTTTACTCTGATCATATCTCCCATCCTTGTCATTTTCCTTATCCACAAGTTCCTCTTCTTATCTTTCCTGTTTACACCAATCATGCATCTCTCCATGCTTCTTTCAATTGTTTGCAGCCTTTGCATGAGCTTTTTAGTTAAGGTCCATGTCTATGCTCCATATGTAAGAACTGAAAGGATGCATTGATTAAACATTTTTCTTTTAAGACATAATGTTCTTGAAAATTGTAATGTTTCTTCCAAAAGCTCTCCAGCCAAGTTTTATACGCCAATTAATTTCTTCATCAATGTGACCTTTGCTTGACACCTGCTGTCCAAAGTAAATGTAGGTATCGCTTACCTCGAGATTTCCCCCCGTCAATCGCAAAATGTTCATGTCTTGCAAAAGCATTGTACATCAGTTTTGTCTTCTGAAAGTTCATTTTTAACCCACTTCTTTACTCTTGTCAGCAAGTTCCTGGACCATATTCTTCAGCTCTGAAGGGGCAAGGTTAGTAGAAGAGAAGGTTGCCTCGATCGCAGAAATTCTTGGCGCAGAGAGGAAGAGGCGTGTGACGTCACTGACAGGCCCATCATAGGGTTTGACTCGAGGTCTCGCCCGCCCGTCCGGAGAGTGGAATCAACTGAGTTTTTTCTTTTTTTTAAACGCCTGTTTATTTTGAAAGAGTTTAGGAGCCTTACAAAAGAAATAGCCATAACCTGCTTTAGATTAAAGATATTTAAAAGGTTAGAAAAAAGGAAGAAAAACATGCACATACATTATAAAAACTGAACATTCAGACTGAAGCATAAAGTGTATTATTTTGTACTTACGTTTACTGTAGTTGCAGTTGTTTTGGATTTTCATGATTTAGGAACATGAGTTATAATCCAATTAATATACTTATAATTGATTTAATCACACCAATCCACAAAACTACAGGTTATTTCTAAATGGGTAGGTCTAAGTTTTTTTTTTTTTCCTAATTTACTATTTTCATGGGTTTTCTCTTCTTTGACAAAGCGAATGTCATCTTCATTTCTGGTTTTTCTTTTGGCAGTTAGGATGGACTGCAGCTTCTCATTCAAATATTTAATCCTAATTATAATTCTCACTTGATAATGTCCTAAGTATCTCTGTGGGAAATCCAGGAAACAAGAGAGATGCTTTTTCGGTTAATGTTTTTATGATATAAGGTTCTTTACTTACTGTATAGTGTAATTTATGTTTTGTTTTTGAAATTTCTATTCCAATTTTTTAGCGAAGACCTGGATGGTTGAATGAGTCTTCCAAATGGCAGATGATGTAGCCATGATTCCTCAATCTGTACCTCTACTCTGTGATATGTACAGTGTTACTTTTTGATGTGTAATCTCCCAGATGTGGGTATTTTTCTTTATATTTTTTGGCCACCCAACTGGCAAGATACTCTCAGCCATGATCTTCAGTTACTGTGGTAGGCATTTTTGTGTATTTAACACATTACCGTTGTCGCTTGCATAGAATAAGCATCATGTAAATCTTTGGACATTTTTTCATCACTTTTGGCGCAGCACTTTTGCAACTATGAATTCTTTTGTGCGTGATTCATTAGTCTGGGTATTGGTGTTTTTCTGTATTATGCCCGGTTTTCATAATTTTTAGTACGTCTGTCATGGTACCTTGTTGGGGCTTAATCTTGGATGCCCATTTCTGCAAAGTTCATAATCCAGCAAGGGATAATTAAGTTCACTTCGTAAATAAACGTATGACTTCTTACTCAGGTATCGCAGAGTCAAAGTGATCGATATATCCTCATTGGACTAAATAATCTTTTTTTTTTAATTCAAAAGCATATTTACTTGACCCCTTGTAAACATCTTGAGTAGTACTGAACGAACTTGAAGTTCAACATTTTTTTTTTTGCAAATATTTTTTCATTTCATTGCAACAATTTCATATTTCAATCTGCGTATTTTTAGAGCTGAATCCCTTATTTCTTTTTGTTGTTGCACACCTTTTCGCGTAACACAATATTTTTAGTCAGCAACTGCCTATATTTACGCATTAATGTGCCATATTCTATATCTCTGATTTCTGTTACTCCATTGGATTCCACTGCATTTTGCTTCTCAGAACTGCTATTTGAATGGTTTACTTATAACAAATCAGAAATCATATTTTTAGTTTCTCTTTGAGTAAGTTTTTCAGTGCGATTTTTATTGCAGGAATCCACGTGTTTTATAACCTCAGAACTTTTCTGCAAATTTTTTGAAGAGAAGGCAAAGCTTTTTAATTTTCTTTTGGGTGGCAAATTTAAAAGTTCGAATTTCAAATCCCGCTCATAATCTTCGGGTTCAAAATGTTCTGAACACATAGTACAGGATGCTGGGTTCCATTTCCCATCTCTGCGACAAAGATGAATCCACTTTTTCCTGAGCTCTGAATCTTTTGGAAAAGAATGATACATTACATTCTTTTTATCAGGATCTGTTTTAGTTTTTGATAAATTGTTGTTGCAAATTGCAACAGTGCATCTCATCCCTGGCATTACTGATAGTCACATAAAACAGTAGCTATGAATGTTGAATGTTATTAGGTAGCAGCTCATAGATCACTGAAAAATATTCCTACACAAAAAGCTCCTTAGCTCAAAGTGAGATTACATTGAAATTACATAGGATTTAGCTCTTTTGGTAAGGGATGAGTGAGCGTTGACTTCGACCGCGGGTCTGTCACTGACGTCACTCCACCACCCAAAATGTAATTGCGGGGAAGTATAGGGATTGCTGCAATCTTCTCTTCTACTAACCTTGCTGAAGGGGTTGTTGCAAAACTGATTAGCCACCCCGGTGGCGCAGTGGTCTAAGCGATGACCTCTGATCATTCGTCCGTAAGGGGTCCGGGTTTGAATCCCGGTGAGGCATGGATGCTGTGTTTGTCTTGCGGCACTGGCTCTCTCTCTCTTCCCTGGAACCAGTGACCCTAAAATTAGGGACGGGCGACTGCTTATATAGCCCATTGAGTTGCTGACGGTGGTCGTTAAACCTCCAATAAAAAAAAAAAAAAAAAAAAAAGCTGATTATGTCATCAGCAAAACGAAGGTGAGTTAATCTCCATTAATCTTGGTTTCCTTGTTTTCCCAGTTCAGTGTTTGAAAGGCACTTTGCAATGTGACATTTAAGAGCTTGGGAGATATGGTGTCCCTTTGTCTCACTCCCTTTCCAATTTTTATTGGTGCTGTATCTTCAAATAGCTGAACCTTTGCACTTGCATTTTCATAGATGTTATTAATAATTCTAATGTATACATCTTTAATACCGCAGGATATCAAAGCCATTGTAAATGCTGATGGTTTCACTGAATTGAAGGCCTTTTGATAATCAACAAAAACCATGCATAATGGGAGTTCACATTCCCTCGTTCTTTCAGTTAGTTCTCTCAGTACATGGATATGATCTACGATGCTGTAGCCACTTCTGAATCCAGCTTGTTCCCTCAGTTGAGCTATGTCCAATGTTACCTTCAAGCAATGTGAAGAAACCTTAGTGAAGATTTTATAAACCACTGATAACAGGCTGATGGGCCTGTAGTTCTTGAGATCCTCAATGTCACCTTTTCTATGTAGCAGTATCATTGTTTCAATACTCAGGTATCTATCCTTCATTGAGACATCTAGTGAAAACTTGGGTAAGTGTAGTTTCACTTTCTCCACTTGCTTCTTGTATAATATCGACTGAAATTCCATCTTTCCCTGAAGCTCTTCCTTTTTTTCATGTTTTTTATTGCATGTGTAACTTCTACCAGGAAGAACTTAGGTACTGGTACCTTTCTAAATGATTGGGACAGATGTATCATACCTTTCACACAGTTTTGAGTAGAAATCTTTCACTCTTTTTAAAATCTTACTTCTATTTCTTGTTATGGAACCATCTTCTTTTCTCAGTACTATAATCTGTTTTCTTCCCTTACTGAGATGCCCCTTTGCTTTCTTCAGGCTTTGGTTATTTTCACTTGCCACCTGTGATTTCTTTTTGTTTCCAAATTTCCCAAATGCATTTTTAAAAATAGCTTCCATTTTGATTTTGAAGAGTAGCAGGAATGTTGGAATAAGTGCATTGTATCACAAAGGGAATATTTTAAAACAGACCATCAAAATTTGAATGATTAATAATGGGTATACTTCAAAAAAAAAAAAAGTTGTGATTATTCTTAATTGAATGGCCTATGTATTCATCATGTTAAAATAACAGATTTCAATAAAAAAAATTGGGGGTGGGGGTGGGATAACTTACTTTGTTCTATACATTTTAAATAAATATGGGTTTACAAAGTAACTCCGATATTTATAAAATTTATAGAACAATAACTTCAAGAAATAGCCATGTTATTCTTTATTACTAACTTTGCTTTTCTGATCTTGAATGGCAACTCCATCAATAGATATAGTGACTTCCACTTTTGGTGTTTTGGCCCCTTCAGCTTTTTTTAATTGCTGATTAAACTGAAAAAAACAACAACCATAATTTAAATTTGTTATTTGAGAAACTGTGGTAATAGAATTAATAAAAATATAAAATAAAACATAAAAGTAAGTTCTTCATTACAAACATTGCAAAACAATAAGAAATTTTCTACAGAAATATGAATTCACATTTAGCTGAAATTGTTGTCCCAAGTTTTTCCATTTTACTATAAAAATTTTCAACTCAGCACATGGTTGCAAATCATGAAATCTTACAGTTCCATTATGCTTTTTACTTTTAGTGTCAGTTAATAATAATGTATAGCAATTTGTTGTGGCCATTCAAAAACAGTATTCTAACTTCATACAAAAGTTTTAATGCTTAAAAGGTTTAAAAACTTATGTACATGATTTGACATTACTAAAGTCTGTCTTCAAAGGCACAACGCATAACACAAACAAATATCAACTTAGAAAATTTTTAGAAATTTTCATATAATGATGTAATTCTTTTTTTCTGTTTTAGAATTATGCATGTCAGTTTGAATTTTGGTATTTGTTTGAATAATGCATTGTATGCTAACATTGCTCCTGAATAATGTGATGTAAAGCAATTTTTAAACCTTTCAATTATTAAAACTTTTGGATACATGCAAAAAGAATCATCATTATTCTGCCTAATATTATTTTTGTGGTTACATGCAAATCACTTAAACAATATTCTAACTTCATTATCAATTACGATAAGTACTTTCTACCAACATATGAATGACATCAGCATACCTTTGGAGTAGTAAAATGACACAAATGGAATGAAACTGAGCAGACAGAACAACAAATTGTTATATAAGCCTAACACCAGATACATAAGCAAATGTGATTACAATTACAAGTCAGTAGCGTAAAAATCTTACTTCTAGCACCAGTCTAAGCAGTATGAACAGTAATTTATTTTTGCGAAGTTTTGGTGCCAATAAAAATACTGCCTGTTGTAACTTTGTCATATCAGCTACTCAAAAAGTTTCACTAACAGGCAAAGTACAAAGAGAGGGGAGGGGGTATGCTAAATGAAAATAAATATTCTAGTGTTTTACTAGCTAAATTTGGTGCATCCTCATCACTGTAAAACTTCAACAGTTTACCAAATTACTGTATTTACCAGCACATAATCCACGGATTATCTGTTCCTAAAAGTTTAAATTCTAGCTAGTGCAGACTATACGACTGTGCAGATAATACGACCCCCTCCCCCCACCTTCAGAAATGCTCTTCATACCGTGCCATATAAAAGTTAGGGGAAAAAACATTGCCTGCGGCAAAGTGCGTAGACCTGGAAAAGGGGAGTATCATTTCCATTCTATGCCAGTCTGACCTGTGACTTCCATAATGCCACTCCCACACACACACACTCTCTCCCCGAGGTTCTAACCTCACTACCACTTGTTTATTTTGTTCTACTTCAAAGACAATACCTCTGGCACTTCTGCTACATCTCCAAGACTGAAAGGGAGAACTTTGATACCATCACAAATTATTTATGGTCTGAAATCCAGTGTTTCAGTAGTTGATGTAATTTAAGTAGTACTCAGAATTACAGCACGATTGCAACAGAAATTAAAAATAAATATCACAACTGTTTGAAAGCTGCAGGGTATTGTAACAGTAACTTTTTTGAATTCTCAAAAAATTTCTGAGATTTTATATTTTGTTAAACTCATTAAATGGTAAGAAAGTGTACATATATATATATATACAGTAAAACCTCGAAAATCCAGCATAGACGGGACCAGACAAGTGACGGATTTATGAAAATTCCAGATTTCTGAAGCTATCCAAAAGTTGCATAAAGGAAGTTACGTAAATCATGTACTTACACGTAGCAGGTCCCTTTAACGAAAATGTGTACGTCTACACCTTATAAATATGCAGGGGTTGTGCGGTAGATGACATTCTTCGCAATTTGTGAAAAAAAAAAAAAAAAAATTGGCAATGGAAAAAAAGTTTT
Source organism: Macrothele yani (assembly GCA_039090855.1). Taxonomy (NCBI): domain Eukaryota; kingdom Metazoa; phylum Arthropoda; class Arachnida; order Araneae; family Macrothelidae; genus Macrothele; species Macrothele yani. Next base: position 62,417,011 of record CM077009.1, on the reverse strand, counting down.
GGCGAAAATATTGATTACCTTTTTGTACTATTTATTATAAAACTCTGTTGTGGATTATGCATATGTTTTTTTTTACTTTTACCATGAATTTTGTCTGCTGTTTTGTACACCTCCCTTTTTTCTCTCATGCTGAATTTTACTGTCTGGATTATATGCCAAAATATATAAAACAATTGACTTTGCATGATATGTTTCAAAATGCATCTAAGAAAATCTCTAAGCCTGAGCCTCAACTTCTGGCCCCTGTGCTTTTACAGTTAACCTATGTTCACCAGATGCAGTTGCTGATGTCTTGTAATTAATGTAATATAACCCAAGATACCTTCGATTTGAAGGTGGGACAATTTTTTTCCTGTAATTTTTTAATGTGTTTAAGCAGATTTTAGACATGGTGCTCCAAATCGCAGGAAAATCCATTATTCAGAAAGCCATAAGCCCCAAGAGTTCTTGATAAAAGATACCACACTTCATTAACATCATAATCATTCTGTAAGAATGCATATACAAGGTAGGTTCAAAAAGTTCCCATAAATTCCCTTTTTTTTATAGAAAGCAATAACATTACCATTATTTATGAATTCCCTTTGAAATAGTTTCCTTGGGCAGCTACATACTTTGGCCAAAGCCCATAAAGCTGTTTAAAGTATTTTTGGAATCCATTCTTTGAAACCTCTTTCAGTGGCTTTGTCATGTTTTTGATGATGTCCTTAGCACTTGTGAATTTTTATCTTTTAAGGCAGATTTGTTGCTGTTGTCTTTGACTCGTTAGTACGAAATCAAAGACACCTAAAAACGGTTTTTTAGGCAATTATAACATGCTGAAAGGAAATTAACATTTGCAAGTAAATTAATATGTGAAACATATACAGGGTGTATAAGGAAAGTCCTTAAACACTTACAGGGAAATAACTTTTGAACGCAAAATGCTAGAGTTGTGGAAGTAGTGTGTACATTTAGTAAAGTAACTATGTTCTATCAGATGAGACCAACTGCAGCACCTAGCGGCGAATTTTGGAAGTTAGCAATCCTATCGTGAGAACCAAGAGAGATAGCGAAAAAAAGTCAATAGCAAACATGTAGAGCATTATCGATTTAGTATGAAATGATGCCCTACATTCACCAAAAACTCCAATAGAAGTCCGGAAATGCAGATCTCTCGGTATCCGATCACCGGCATAAATACGTCCCGAATGACATCGCAAAGCGTAAATCTGCAAACGAATTTTGCCTGCAAAACAGCGAAGGATGGATGAAAGTATGCAAATGGAAACGCTACATCATACCTCATCGGGAAGCATAAATTGGCAGTCAGGGAAGGTTTGTCAGACAGTGCGTGGACTGGATTTTCGAGTATACACATGGCTAGTTATTCCAACGAGGAGTATTGCGAGATGGTTATGTTGTACGGGGAATGCGGTCGTCGGGCAAGAGAGGCAGCACGTCGATACGCATTACGTTTCCCTAATCATTCTCATCCTACTGCGGCTACTATCATAAATGTCGTTCGCCGGCTGATAGAAACCGGCAGCATTACAAGTCGTTCCCATTCAGGTAGGCCGACACTTGCAGGTGTGCACGTGCAGCCGGTGGACGTCCTGGCCTATGCACTAGCCCACACACACTGCAGTATGAGAGGCATCAGTGCGACGTGCGGCCTTACATTTGGTCGCGTAAGGCAAATTCTGCGCGAATTCCGAGCCCACCCGTACAGCGCAACACTAACACAAGGGTTGCTGCCAGGAGATTATTAGAGTCGTTACGACTGGTGCAACTTCGTGATGAACAACACACTGGATGAACAGCCGGATTTTTTTTACTAACATTTTGTGGACGGACGAGGCAAAATTCGATCGCAGTGGGGTCTTAAACCGACACAACGCTCACTACTGGGCGCTTGAAAACCCATCATGGCAACAAGAAGTTCGTCATCAGGTGCGGTGGTCCCTCAATGTCTGGTGCAGGATTTGGAACACTCGCCTCATAGGACCCTGAGTTCTATGATGGAACCTTACGGGACGAAGATATCCGGAGATATTACGAACAACAGTACCTGATTTCCTAGATGACTTGCCATTAATCCACCTGCGTTCTGTGTGGTTTCATCATGACGGCGCCCCCACCACATCAGCTGGCTTTAGTGCGTAGCTTTTTGTCGGACACTTTCGAGCACAGGAACATCGGTTATGGAGGTAATGTGGAGTGGCCACGGAGATCACCTGATGTAACCCCATTGGACTTCTTCTTGTGGGGTTACGCGAAGGACCAGGTGTTCAGCTGGCCATCCCGCGATATTAATGATCTACAAACTCGTATTATCCAAGTATGCAGTAACGTAACACCTGAAATGTTGCAGAACGTCCAACAAGAAGTTCTAGTTCGACTACAGATGTGTATTGCTGTTGATGGTGGACACATTGCAGATGCTTAAGTATTAGTACTGACATTTTGTATTTCTAGAACATTATTTTGTGTTTTTCTTCTTCATAATGTCCTACTTCTGTATGAATTTCCTACTACTTTACTGTACAGTACATAATGAATTGTACCTTGCTGACACGTACATGTATTAGTTTTATTAGTAATTTTTGCATCACCTTATAATGTCACACTTCTGCACGCGATGAGTGACGTATTTATGCTGGTGATTGGATACCGAGAGATCTGCATTTCCGGACTTCTATTGGAGTTGTTGATGAACGTAGGGCGTCATTTCATACTAAATCGATGACGCTCTACACGTTTGCTATTGACTTGTTTTCGCTATCTCTCTTGGTTCTTGCGATAGGATCGCTAACTTCCAAAATTCGGTGCTAGGGGTGCTGCAATCAGTCTCATCTGATAGAACATAGTCACTTTACTATATGGACACACTACTTCTACAACTCTAGCATTTTGCGTTCAAAAGTTATTTACCTGTTTAAGGACTTTCCTATAAACCCTGTATACTCGCACTACAAACATTGTAGTACTAACACTATTTTTATACCATGTTTTTTTCCTGATTCGCGATATGAACTGCGTGTACTAGTCTTTATTTGATATTAAAAAATAAATATTTATAAGGGTCAAATGGTTATATTTTATTATATTGAAATCAAAATAACATTTGGTTTTAGGCAACTACTGTTACTATTAATAAAATATTAAATTTAAACTTACCTTAAAACCATGTGGTTGAATACTAACTTGGTTAGCAGCGTTATTAATGTTGAAAGACTTTTTTTTTATATATTAGTCTTTTTTTTTAAAATTTTTTAATGTAAAATATGGGTAGATGAGGTACACAGAAAGTTCAATTGCAAATGTGGCTACTGAAATCATAACCTAGGTTTTCAGTGCATCTCTTGACACCATCGTCAGTGTTCTTACGTGCTCCTGCACACATCAAGGAATTGCAAATGGCGAGTGTTTGTCCTCATCTCGATTTTACCAGTAATATCAAAGCACAAGTGTGCATGCGCTGCTGTTAGGTTGTCTATATGAAAGATTCTCACTTAGAGCGTCCTCTATTGGGTTTAATATCAATCAGAAAATTAATTGAATTTAAATTTAATCGATTATTGTACAGTCTCAGTCAAAAATTTATTTAACTGTAATTTTAAAGAAATATCAGTACTCAATAATGAACAGAAATTGATTTGATTTAAAATTTAATGGATGTTTATGAGTTTCTAATTTATTTTTATTAATTTAACCATGCTATAAAAATAGTGTTAGTACTACAATGTTTGTAGTGTGAGTATATATGTTTCAAATATTAATTTACTTGCAAATGTTAATGTTAAGGCAAATTTCAACAAGTAAAAATCAGGTGGTACCAAGTCAGGAGAACATGGAGGATGCTTCGGTGACATTACATTGTACTTTACAAAGTACTGTTTGGCCATTAGAGATCAACGCACAGGTGCACTGTCATGAAGAAGAAATAAACTCTTCACTGTCCATTTTTTTCAAACATTTCCTTTGTATTGCATTCCTGAGGTGATGGAGGATATGAATGTGCATTTCTTTATTAAGGTTCCTTTCATATAGAATAAATTCATAGTGGACAAATCCCTGAGAGTCAAAGAAAATGTCCAGCATTAGATTTCCTTCACTCTTGTCCAAATGGGGTTTCTGTTTTTGAGGAGCTGATGTTGATTTTCATTCACAGGATTGACTTGACATTTCATTTATGTAACATGCATAAACACCACGTGGTGTCTCCTGTGATTATGTTACTTAGATAATTGTCATCTTGATGTGATTTTTTTTTTTTTGATTGGAGGTTTAACGACCACCGTGAGCAACTCAATGGGCTATAAGCAGTCGCCCGTCCCTAATTTAGGGTCACTGGTTCCAGGGAAGGGAGAGAGCCAGTGCCGTAAGACAAACACAACATCCATGCCTGACCGGGATTCGAACCCGGACCCCTTACGGACGAATGATCAGAGGCCAACGCCTTAGACCACTGCGCCATTGCTTGATATGATCAACCATACTGATTAGATCTTTGGCAAGGGTCATTAGTGTTTCATGTTGTTCTGGAGTCAGCTTTTTTGGAACCAAGTGTAGACAAATGTAATGCATGTTCAAATCATTGCAGAGAAGGTTGTTAACATTTCCAACTGATAACCCACCTATGGCACCATTTTCTTTACAGCTATTTCTTCAGTCATATTGGATAATGTTGGACATGAGCTCAATTTTTTTTTTTTTTTTTTTTGGCAGTTGAAGAGGTGTGCTATGTGGATCATCATTGACACTCACACAACCATCATGGAATGCTTATGCCATGTGTAAACTTGCAATTTCTTCATTGCCATTTTACTGTATGGTTGCTGAAGCATGGCTAATGTCATTGATGGTGTTTTTCAAAGTGAAACAAAATTTAATGTTTGTACATTGCTCAGTTGTCCGACATTACCATGCATTTGTGTCACTAAATGCATGGCAAATGAAGATACTACTGGTGCTCTGTGCCCCACAGAGGCAGGAAATAGGACGGTGCCACTTGCCATCAAATGGCATCATGTGTGACTCTGCCAATCTCTGAAACTAAAAAAACCCCTACACAATTCTTCATTTCCATAGTTGGGGATGATTCCGGGAACTTTTTGAACCTACCTGACTTAGAATGTTAAACAGAAAATACATAACTGAAAAATTAAACTGAAAATGCAAAGTATTTACCTTTAGTTTTCTTATTCCTTCTTTTATCACATCTATGCCTTTTGCTTGGTCAACTTCAGTACTACCTAGGAACTGTAATTTTAATCTTAATGAGTACATGCAGTTATACAAGAATTTATGTTTTCAGTTCATGTAAGTGTCATGCCACACAAAATACAAGTACATAATTATATGTTCTTCATGCAAGTAATTCTACTTTGCATGAAGAAACAGACAAAATATTAATTCTCTGAGTTATAATGCAGTTAATATGCCATATATAATAGGTAATACATATAGGGTTCCCACTCAAAAGTAATAAAAAAATTCTCTAACTTTTCCAGGTTCTCCAGGTGGTTTTTAAAGTTTTTCCAAAGTGGCAACCCCTATCATGTTGTGATCTGTCAAGCCATTGCGCCTAATTGTTCCATGTTACAACAACTGTCAGTAGAAATTGAACAAAAACTTAATAACAGGCAATTTTCAAAAATTAGTTTTGGTATCTTTTTTAGGGAATAAAGGAAAAATGTAATCTGAAAGTAAGATCTACCAGGTTCTAGGCAGGCAGTAATTTTAAACAAAAGTTTCAAATCTGAAAAAGGAATTTTTTTTGGCATAATAAAGTATCTCTTGATTTTAACAAAAACAAGGGGGAACCATTTTAAAATTTCCTGATTTTTTGGAACCATTTTCAAATTCCCTGAGGGTTCCAGGTTGTGTGGAAACTCTTTATGTATGTAGTCCAAAGTTATTAGATCATGTTAAGTTGAAAAAATGAGAAAACCATGTTATGAGGCACTGCTGACTTACACAACAAAGGTGTCATTCTGTGAACTCAGGGCTTGTACTAATTTCTGGCAGTTCATTTATGGAGCTTTACAAAAGTTCAAAACCTATTTTTCAGGGGTTGACAACATCAGAAATTTTTTAAAACTTTTTAAAAGTTTGATTTCTCTGAAAATGCACAGTTTCCAAATTCATCATCAGTCATTTCTTGCTATATCAATTAACAAAAGGAGCAAGTATCTTTCCTTTTGTTTACAAAAAAAAAAAAAAAAAAAAAAAAGTTTAAAATCAAAACATCAACTCTCCTGGTTTTTTACTCCCCATAAAGTTATTTTCAGCAAACAGTTTTAACAAAAAATTGCTTTAAACAAAAGAAAACATGCCTGCCCATACGTTTAAAGGGAAACTAAATATAGAAAATCAATACTTCATTGTTCACTCTGCCATGAAAATATTTTTATAGGTTGCAACGCTCCTAGCCACCACTACCCTTCTCCTCCAAATGAGGTTCTATTGTCCGGCCAATATCTGGGCTTTTACCTGTATTTTTGGGTTCGAATCAGGCTCGGACGTAAGATGCGATTAGACAGGCTCTTCAAATAACCAACTCAAAAAGTACTCATACACAGAAATCCAATTTGTAACTCTTTACGTAATCAAAAGGGAAGTCGAAATATTTCAATAGTTAAATTCGGCAAAAAATGCAACATTATTGCAGAACAACTCAGCATGCACTTGACATTTTGCACCATCTATTGAGTTATTATTAACAATTTATACATAACTCCACATAATTGCTCAAATCATCTAATGAGCTCAAGTTCAGTAAGCACTTAATATGCAACATACTACCACACAACAAGATAATGTAACAATAACACAACAACAAGAAGAAAATTTACTTTTACAACTGCTTAGCTTTCTAATTGCTGTCCTGCCCTAGATTTCTCTAATCATACTCTGCCAGTAAACTATTACGGATTATTGAAATGAAAATAAATCATAACTCATGCCCTGCAATCCAGAAGATTTCTCCATAGAACTTCTTAATTCAATTCCAGGTAACAGAATTAACCTAGGCACAATACGTCAATAATCAGTTCCAATCAGAAGAAAACCTTTCAAGTAAGGTCAGCATAACGCAGCAGATATCCCATCGATGAACCTCCAAGGCTTATCAGCTAGGTAACCTCCAGGACACCATCCAGCAAAAACAACGGTACAGCCAAAGTTCCCAAAATAGTTTCTCGACCAGAACGTACTCAGTCTCAGGAACGACGTTACCTCCATGAAGACGCCAACAGTAGAATACCCTTAAATAATTCCAGCATGACACAGCAGGTGTCTCCAATCGATGAATCTTTAAGACCTAATGGCTAGGTGACTTTTTTCTTTATATATTAGCATACAGCAAGAATAACTTCCACCATGCACTGCATCAAGCCAATATCACTGCTCGCATCGTTCTATCAGGACCTCGCCGAGATCGGTAATCCTCAGCACTCAAAGCCGCTGGAAACCTCGCACAGGTTACTCTGGAAGGCAGCAACAAAGCAAGAAAAGAAAAAAAAACTAAAAGAAGGAACCAAGCCAAAAGGCCAAGTGCGTCCAAGATCCATAGAAGTCGATATAAATAGTGAAGCAAGCCTCGGACCTCGACGGCTTCCAATCTCGCTTTCAACAGACATCATCGCATCGCTCATTTACATAACTTCACCCCAGAACTCTTTTACGACACACAACGTAAATAATATTTAGATAGCAAAGAAAAATATATAACAACAATTTTAACTTCCAACAAAAACACATTTGAAGAATATAAATTATACTATCATACTTCCGTAACGCCAATACATGAGTGTTACCAGAAAAAAAGTACTTAGACCTGTAAATCCCCAAATTTAAACTTAACTAATTTTTAATATTACTTTAAACTAATAACCTATCCATTTTAAGGCAGTACATAACTCCGGTCAGTGACCTCGGGACAAAACCCTACCAGACAGTGGTGTGACCATGTTTCAAAATCTGAAGGGGGGGGGTGTTCGATCACACATACATACATTACATGTATATATATATATCTACAATATTATATTCAATCACTGAACTGGGAAAACAAAGGGATAAAGATTAATGGAGATTATCTAACTTACCTTCATTTTGCTGATGATGCAGTTATTTTTGCAACTACCTCATCAGAGCTGCAGAGTATGATCCAGGAACTTGCTGACAAGTGTAAAGAAGTGGGATTAAAAATGAACTTTCAGAAGACAAAAGTTACGTACAATGCTTTTACAAGAAATGAAGATTTATTGATTGATGGAGAAAAGCTGGAGATAACTAAGTTTATCTTGGACAGCAGATATCAAGTAAGGGTCACATTGATGAAGAAATTAATCGGCGTACAAAACTTGCCTGGAGAGCTTTTGGAAGAAACAGCATAATTTTCAAGAGCAATATGCCATTATGTCATAAAAGAAAAGCGTTTGATCAATGCATCCTTCCAGTGCTTACTATGGTGCAGAGACGTGGACCTTAACAAAAGGAGACATACAAAGGCTGCAGACAACTCAAAGAAGCTTGGAGAGGTGCATGCTTGGTGTAACCAGGAGAGATAAGAAGAGGAACTCGTAGATCAGAAAAATGACAAGAGTGGAAGACATAATGATCAGAGTAAAATCCCTGAAATGGCAATGGGCTGGACATACTGCCAGAAGGACAGACCATCGATGGACAGTCGAAATTTTAGACCGGATTCCAAGGGGCAGGAAAAGACCCAGAAGATAACCAAATGGGAGATGGGCGGATGAAATTCGAAAGTATGCGGGAGTAACACAGAGGAGACTTGCACAAGACAGACTGTTGTGGAACTTGGGGAGACCTTCTTCCAGTAGTGGATTGATAATGGTTGACAATGATTGATACATACTGTATACGTGAATTTGGGACCCCTACACACACTCAGGAGCAAAGCAGTTGCTGAGGAGCGATTTAATGGGCACGACATAGCCGCCTCTGTTGGCGAATTGTGGAACTTAGCAAACACAACTATAAAACTATGATAGATAAGGCAGAAATGTAAATTACGAAGTTGTAGGACTGACTTTGCTTATTAGTAATCGATATTGCTGTTTTATTAAGTACACATTATACACGTGTTTGCTTTCTACGAAAAATTACAATCTTATATTATTAAATTTAGTTAGTTCACATCATAAAAAACAGTGCACTATATCATTACATACTCGAAAAATGGGGGGGGGGGGGTCCTTTACACTGGGGTTCCCCAACTCTGAAAATCTGGGAGAGTCCACACCCCCAGTGGTTACGGCCTAAGCTACCAGAACATCACAAGGTCATGGAAACGGCTTAGATTCCATGAAGGGCGCATTAAGTACTGATTTTGAAATTTAGTTTCATTTTAAAAAGGAGCAGGGAGGAGGGGGCAAATATACTTGCTCTACTGGCTGGTTCTGAAGAAGATACAAGAACAACGGCGTTTTTTTGCATGGTACTATTCAAGTACTCTCAGTAATGAAATCATTGCCTTTTAGCATGAACCTTATGCGCCTTTTGCTTGGTCACAAATAAATAAAAATGACAGAATATCAACAATGTTGAAAACTGTACGTCACATTTTCAAAATTTTAAAACAATGGAAATTATGATTATATATCAATTTGTATAATCATAAAAAGCAGTGAAATAAACTGACTCTTATGATTAAATTCAAAACCAGCAGAGCTGAAGATCACTGAAAGAAAAAAAAAATGGTGTGCCTGTAGGTTGCTTTTAATGAATTCATGTGAATTCTGCGGAAAAAATATTCTTCTTATAATGAGTGGAAACGTGTCAGAACTATTACCACAGCAATCAGAAATCTCTGAATTGCCCATAGTTACTGTTCATCACTTAACATCAATCACATCAAACTCACATCCTTTGGACTTAATTGTTCTGGGTGGTGCAATGGATAGCATGCTCGAACACAAATCGGGAGATGAGGGTTTGATTCCCACTCCAGGGCGATGTAATTTTCAAGTTTTCTGATGTGATTGAAGTTATGTGATGAACAGTAAATACAGGCAACTCAGAGATGTCCGATAGCTGCATTCAATGTTCGAATTACCCAGTGGTCCATTGGCCAGTAAAACTTTCATCAGACCACTGAACTATTGATTTTATCGGCCCAGATGGCTGGTAAGTTTTGTTTTTTTCTCCTAATTTGTCAAATGCCAAAAAATTAATTTCTATTTCTTTTAGCTTGCTGTATGGTTTTGTTTTTAGGCTGCAAACTAATGATAGGTTTGAAAACAAATATTGGAGATAATTCTATTCAAGTGATACGTTTTTTTTTACATACATTGTAAATGTCTTTAAGGTTTTTTATTATTATTTTATTTTATGGACCAGTGGCAATTTTGGTGGACCGGTGGTTTGCAAATTCTAGTGGTCCGCTGTACCAGTAGAAGATTTATTTCTAATTCCAACACTGGCTGTGTTAATAAAACTTGTGAAAAATGATTATAACAAGGTTGCTTACCTTTTTCCACACTTCCTTGCACATTTTATTCTTTTTGTTGTCATGCTTGGTTCAAGCCACTGCACCGGGGGCTTGAACCAAGCATGACAACAAAAAGAATAAAACGTGCAAGGAAATGTGGAAAAAGGTAAGCAACCTTGTTATAATTATATGCACGTAAATTAAAAACAACTGTGACTTCTGCTATAGATGTTTTAACACTGAAGTATGAAAAATGCATAAAAAGTGTGATGCTATGGCTATGGGTGGGCTTAGTGAGCTATTCTTTGAGCCCCCCGTTTAGTCCCTCCCAATATTTAAGTAGTTAGAACATATTTTCAGTAGCCTTACCCACGAGATGCGTTAAGTATATACCAGTTCACTAAATGAAATTTAAACAAAATTTTGGAGCACCAGATGTACACCAATTCACCATTACATTATGACCACCCACCTAATAAGCTGTAAGACCCCCTTTAGCCCACAAAACAGCGGCCACTCGGCGAGGCGTCGATTCGATGAGATGGCGATAGGTATCCTAGGCTATCTGGTACCATAATGTCAACAGCAGGTCCTCCAGTTCCCATGCATTTCGAGGCGGTGGTGATTTAGCGCGAACTCGCTTTTCCAGGTCGAACCACAAATGTTCGGTTGGGTTCATGTCGGGTGAATTTCGAGGCCAGGGCATTAACAGAAAGTCACCAGCATGTTCCTCGAATCACTCCTTGACGATTGTGGCAGGGCGCATCATCCTGTTGGGAATGGCAATCACCAGCAGGGAACACAGTTGCCATGAATGGGTGAACTTGGTCTGCAACGATGTTTAGATACTCGGCAGCTGTCAGGGATTGTGCTATTGGGATAATGGGGCCTAAAAGAAAACATCGTCCACACCACAACACCACCGCAGCTGGCCTATTTCCGCCCAACAGTGCATCCAGGTGCCGTAGCTTCCGTTGGCAAACAGAATATCCACACTCGCCCGTCTACATGATGCACCAGGAATCTGGATTCGTCAGATCAGGCCACTTTCTTCCAATCATCCATGGTCCAATCTAGATGATCTTGGGCAGATTTCATACGCTGCTGACGATGATGTGCAGTGAGCATGGGGACCTGGCTGGGTCTTCGGCTACACAGGCCCATGCGCAGAAGGCTGCGACGAACTGTACGCTGGGACACATTGCACTGATCACCACTGTTGCAGCTGGTGGTGATTTGTCAGACTGTGGCCCTGGGGTCGCTGTGAACAACGCGCGGCAGTCTCCGCTCCCCTCTGGCATCAATGGACGACACATGGCTGGACGACGGTTCATTGTTTAGCCATCTGTGCACACACAGCTTTTGATACATACTCACTGCAGCGGCATGTGAACAACCCACAAGCTGCGCCGTTTCCAAGATCGTAGTTCCGAGGCGCCATGCCATCGCAATTTGTCCTTTATCAAACTCCGATAAATCGGCAGCTTTTCTCATTCTGACTCTGAACACTCTACTAATGGAAAGTGGTCCTCGGGTTGTATATATACTGCTCTGTGAACTTCACCTGCGCCACCGTTCGGTCTCCAGGCATGCTCATTTCTCTACACTGGGGGTGGTCATAATGGAATTGGCAAATGCACCAATTTTCTTAGCATGACCCTTACTTAACTATGGATATTCATACAGCACAGGGACATTTTACATGTGTTAACACATTTTTTTGGCCTTACTTCAACCATTAATTCCTTTTTGTTCTTTGACTTGGCAACTTCACTTGCAATAGAACATTTCACTGATGCATTTTGCCCATCAAATTACATAGATTTAGTTACAAAGAGTACTTTCTTCCTGTTTTGTTGGAAAATTTTAAGAGTTGCAAACATCTGCATGTATTTACAGTATAGAAATATTAAATCTTTAATGACTAGATTGGAAAATTTTCTGCAGATATATCATAAGATGGCATTTTCTCATTGAAAATTTTCAGGTTTGCTAGCTAAACAGCAGCAAAAAAAAAAAAAAAAACACACACACAACACAGTTTTACAAAATAATTTAAAAAACTGTTTCACCATACAGTAAATGTTTTCAATATTTGTACATAAATAACCAACATAACAAGATGACAATAGAGAGATTCAAGAAGAGTTTAATTTCTAATATAATATCAGAAATTTAGACTCTACATTTTAAAGTTACATAAAATTAAATTATCAAACAATGTTTTGTTAGTGACTGTTGCCTTTATCAGATGAGGAATTTGAGAATAACTTGAGGTGGAAATGAAATGAATGGATTATCTTTCTTTACATCAGAAATATGTTGCACTATAGATTGATTAATATTGCAGTATTTTCAAAATGAAAGGTTACACCTGTGGAGATGTTGACTTGAACAGTGTAAATGCCAGTTCTAATGTTATCTCGTATCATTCACATACCTTGAAATACAATTTACCGTATATACTTGCGTATAAGTCGACTTCCCCACTTTCAGAGGAAAAATCGTAAGAAATCGGAAACTCGCATATAAGTCGATCCCGGAATGAGAAAAAAAAAATGTCAATGAATTTATTCAAAAACATTTGAAAACAAAAAAAAATTATATATATATAATACTAAATTTAATTTGCATACCCCAAAACTTCATCGGAACCCTTCAAAATCCGATTCCGAGTCAGACTCGCAAAACAGTTCAAAAAAGTCTTTCTCCACCATCGGTGCGTCATCATAAACATCAGTATTTCCATCTATGCCTGTGTCATCAGAATCACTGTCATCATCACTCATAAAAATCTCATCATCCTCTGTGCCATCAAGTTTGTTACTAATGCAACATTTCTTGAATGATTTCACGACCATTTCCGCAGGTATCGCATCCCAAGCATCCTTGACCCATTGCGCAATCAAAACGATATCCGGCTTCTTTAGATTTCCGCCCTTGGTTTCAGTCGGCAAATCGGAACTTATCCAATCTGCCCAATACCTCCGCACATTGTCCTTGAAGGGCTTATTAAGGCAGACATCTAGTGGTTCAAGAACAGATGTCAACCCACCTGGGATGACAGCAAGAGTTGTTTTTGAATTTTCTGCAGTTTTTCACATCTGCACAACGGTGTGCAACAAACATATCCCACACCATAAGAGAAGGTTTCCTCAAAAGTGCACCTGGCCTTTTGTTCCACACATTCTTTAACCAGTCAATTGTTCCAGATTCGTTCATCCATCCTTTTTCATGGGCACGAACGAGCACACCAGACGGAAAGACAACGCTTTTTGGCAGAGTTTTGCGTTTGAAAATAATTACCGGAGGTAGATTACTGCCGTCAGCCAAACAGGAAAGAACAACCGTGAAACTGGATTTTTCGTGGCCAGTCGTTTTGATCAAGATATTTTTTTCGCCCTTTTGGTTCACCGTCTTATTTCCAGGAAGGTCGAAACACATGGCAGTTTCATCCACGTTCCCTATTTGGGAAAGTTCAAAAGCAGTCTCTTTTCTCTTTTGAATTACTTACTTTTGAAATTCCATTATCTTTGCTTCGAGGTCATGAGGTAACTTTTGTGCAATTTTGGTGCACTGGCGTAGACATAACCCATAGCGGTTCATGAACCTTGTGCACCAACCTGGTGAGGCACGAAAAGTGTTATTTGCGGCTGCAAACTTTTAATCTTTTGCGAGCTTCATTGCTCGCAAACGTATACCAGTTCGCATTACAATGTAACCATTTTGTCTGCAGCCCACAATCCAATCATTCAAGACACTTTCCAGCTCTGGGAAAGATGTCGTTCCACGGCGCACCACCTTTTGCAATTTTGGGATTTTCACTGTTTTTTTTACGCCAATCTCGAATCAGTTTTTCGTTAATGCCAAATTGACGTGAAGCAGCACAGTTGTTAGTATTTTCTGCAAAAGAAACCACTTTCAACTTGAATCCTGCATTATAGGATATCCGTTTCTTTACACAATCCATGTCACCCATAATAGGAGAAGCGAGACACGTGCGATTAAGAACAAGAAAAACACGTGCGATTAAGAACAAGCAACACCTAACACTGGCTGTCGCATGGCTCCGTTACGTCGAAGGTCAGCGCAATCAACTGGTAGTCGGAAGGGCGGAGCTTTCTATGTGCGGCTGTGACTGCGCTGTGGATACGCAAAGCCAGGAGAGAGGAGACTTTTCAAAGCGCGGAGAAATTCGGAGGGTCGCAATTTCGTAATTCTACCACATCAGTGTTTTTTCTTTCTTTCTTTTTGAGGGTTGCGATTTTGTAATTAATACCGCATCAGCAATTTCTTTTGGGATGGATTGCCTTTTGCCTCATGGGAAGAACTTTTGGACTTACGATTTTTTTGGACCCCGCGTATAAGTCGAGCCCATTACTTTGAAGCTCTCATTTTGTCCCAAATTTCTCGACTTATATGCGAGTATATACGGTAGTCATTTTCAAATCATTTCAAATCTAATAATAGTAGTTCTTCGCAGGAAGTATATAACAACAAAAGCATTACCCTCTGAACCTCCTACCAATTTGTGGGTGTTATATCTAACAACCCTGTTATCTCACAAACTGTACACAATTGCTAAATTCTTTGATTAATTATAAGTTAGCTGTTGAACCTGCCACACAACTTCTTAAATTAATCTTAAAAGAGAGGGATTCAATAAAACCCCTTGATTATTCAGGTGTTCGTGCTAATTTGGTCAAACCTCCGCAGGTGTAAACTTTACACGAGAAGTACTATTGAAGTATCAACTGATGTACAGTAGAACATATTTCTAAAGTAAAGAAAGGTAAATCAAGCACTTCATCATTATTGGTCATCAGCGATATTTTTTCTGTACTTGATTGGGAAAATATAGGATGTTTTACCTTTTCATTAATTGTAAATCTCTTGGGTATCACAAAAAAAGCACTGAAAGAGCTTTTGATGCTATTTTTTCCTTAACACCTGTGATACAGGCTCCGCATATCATATCTCTATCATTTGGAAATACATTCTCCAATCTGGCAAAATTCAAATCAACATGTTACCACTACACATTATTCTCACAGATTCCACAAACTGACTAAGATAGCAGTCAATACACCAAACATTCTATATGATAGCTTTATTGTACTTAACTTAAAAGCAGACTTCAAATTCTTATATTCTATTAGGAATACTTCATGAGAAAGACAAATAGAATTGTTTATGCTAGCAAAATAGAAAAAATGCATCAGCAGCACTTCCAAGTTCCCAAGCTATGCAGTATATTTGAGCAAAGCGAGGCCAAAGGCTGAGCGGAACTCTCTTTACGAAACTTGAGACAATTAGTTGTTCGGGCATAGGTACGAGATGACACATTCGATCACCATGATTTTTTGCATGCGATTGTACATCGCTCATGGTCAAGTTTTGACGCCTTCCAATTCCCAAAATTTCGTGTTATTGAGGAATAATTGTCCAAAAACGTACATTTTTAGGGGGTTTTCCGGGTTTTGAGAAGGGGTCATTTATTACCTATCTTCTCCAAAGATCTTCAGCCGATCGCAGTGACACTTACCACAGATAAAGGGGAGGACATGGTGAGTGACATTGGGGTTGGCATCATGGTGATTAGTCGTGTCATATAAAAATAATGACCATTAAAAAACTGACCAATTTTAATAATAATTGAAAAAAATCCGCCCTCTATACGAGACTCGGGGAAAATTAGTTGTTCGGGCATAGCTACGACATGACATATCCGATCAGCGGGATTTTTGGCATGCGATTGGACATCGTCCATGGTCAGGTTTTGACTCCTTCCGATTCCCCAAATTCCGTGTCATTGAGGAATTTCAATTAAAACTAAATGGGCTTTTACTTGAACCATTTCATGAAAGTCGGCTCACTAACAT
The DNA here is from genome assembly GCA_039090855.1 of Macrothele yani. NCBI lineage: Eukaryota > Metazoa > Arthropoda > Arachnida > Araneae > Macrothelidae > Macrothele > Macrothele yani. Next base: position 62,400,685 of record CM077009.1, on the reverse strand, counting down.
TAATTTTAAAAAATCGTTTGAGTTGAAAAACGAGGAAATGGAAAGACTCCATCTGTTAGCTCAACACTTGCTTAATATAATAGTAAAAGGAAGTTTGTGTATGTGTCCCTCTTTCGCAATATAAAATGAAAAACATGATTCCCGATCTGAGTGTGTCTTTCCACTTTGTTTGCATGCAACCTGATCACAACCAACGTGAAGGCGTGAAGGAAAAGTAGTTCATGATAAATTTTAGGCATTTCTTTCTTAGAATGTTTCGCACTTTTGTTCTGAAAGTCATAAATTTTACGTGTTCGTTTATTAAAATTTGTTATAATAAATGCCTTAATGAGCTTAGATTTTGCAATGACTTCGCTTAAAATTTGCGAACTGTTCCCGAGTTATTGGTTACCGTTGGCAGCTTGTCCTAGTTGTAATATGCACTCAGTGTACAAACACTGAGAGTTCAGGGAATTATGACCACTCCTATGCAAATTGAGTTACACCAGTATTACTCAGTTGAGAGTGAAGTTATAGGCATTAAGATAAAAACCAAGGATTTATTACAGTTTAAGAAAGGCCTAATCGCCAGCGCACGAAGGGCTGATGGTACTTCAGGAAATGGTGACACTTGGGGGTTGTTCGTTGGCCTCTATGGGTCAAAGTATATCAGGAATGGTGCTAAAATAGTGAAGCAACCAACCAACATTACAATTGTAAAGGGTGATGAAAGGTGGCATCCAGAGGTGAACAAATAATGCATTGCCCTGTATAGGGCAATTAGTGCACTGGCATGGATAGACTAGAAGAGCAGACACCTATGTGCTACGCTCTCCTAACAACAATCCATTGATGTAAAAGATCTCCTGCTGCCAAACAGCATGAGGATTAGATAATAGAAGATGGGAAGCAGGGGTGCTGGTCCAACAAATCACACTATGTACTCCATTTTGCTGATGGTTGCATCCATATTTGGCATCAGCAGCAGGAGGCTATACATTCCTTATGCATGGCATCAGCTATCCAGGCTGGTGGGGTGGTTGTATGATATAGCACCTGTTTAGCTGGCACAAACAGGGATCCCTGGTGCATGTGAACCAACTGATGGCTGCTGGCTACTGCCATGGACTGTTTGGGGTCCATTACACCACACAATGCTGTACCTCCCCCCAGAGCACGATGATTCTTCCAAGACAATAATGCTCCATGTAATCAGGCACACCTTGTGCAGAAATGGTTTGATGAACACAGTGCTGATACAAGATATCTCAAATGATCCCCAAACTTGCCTGATCTCAACCCAATTGAACATTTGTGAGATGTTGTGGAAATGCCAAGTGAGGCACTTGGACACACCGTCCTACTACATATGGGAACTGTGGAGACTGCAATACAAACAGTTTGGTTGCTGTTTCTCACACAACTGTTCAGATACCTTGTGGAGTTGCTGCCGTGTGAGGTGGTGGCCATTCTCCAGATGAAAGGAAGTCTCACAAAGTATTAGGTACGTGGTCGTAATTCAGTGAGCACTCACTATATGATACACTGGAAAAATGTTAAATCTTTACAATGCTGAGGAGGGTTCTTGCATTCAAATAAAAAGGCAGATCTTTAAATTGGCTAAACTATGAAAAGAAATGTTTTTAATGTCACCATCCTTTTACAAGACACTTACCTTTACCAAATATGCTACATGCCCATGTTGAAGTGCTTCTGGAGGATGAATCCAGCTTTTGTTCACTGGAAAAACAAATATTCCAAAGTTAAAAAAGAGGACAAAAATAACTTTTTAAACAAACATCATTATGTGTTTAACCTATTCATAAATAAGTAGAAAATTGGTTGAACATCACATAACTTTAAGTATAGTTAAATGCATAAAATAATAGACAATTGCACAGACTACAACAACTGTTAAAATAAATCAAACATATTTTTAATTAAATACTGCTCTAACATGGAAATGTCCACATTTCAATGAACTGGAGTCATGTGCTGTAATATGTAAAAAACAAAAAGGTACCTGTAATAATGCAGTAAATAATACTCTTTTGTCATTTAGATGATATGGAACTGTTCTTACACTGAATTTACTAAGTGCAGTATTGAACATTAACACACAGTATAAGTGCAAATAGCTAAAACAGATACAGTTACGGAAAAATTGATAACAACACTAGAAGTTTCTGACGTTCTTGGGTTTTCGGTGTTGCTACAAAAGTAAATATGCAGATAATACTCACAATATATATATATATCATTTTAAAGCACATTTCATGCAGAAGCCAAATCAGTTTACAGAATGGGAATGCCTTTAACAGAACTCAAGTTTTGAACAGAAATGTGCTGCGAAAGAGATATCAAGGCAAAGTAACGTGTTCAAATTCAAATACAATCGTGCACCTAATATTTCGTTGGGCGACCTCTTGATTTAACAACGGCTGCACACCTGTTGGGCATGAGTCAACCAACTTACACAACATATCGTATGAAATGCAGTTGTGCCAAATGCCAGTAAATGTTTTAACCAGTTCCACTTTATTTGTGGGTAACGTTCGTGCACTTTTCTTTTCAGAATACGCCATAAATTCTCAATCGGGTTCAAGTCCGGCGAATTGCCAGGCCAAGGAAGAGGCACAACATTGCCTAAAGATGTCACATAAGCCTTAATGAATTTTGCATGATAGCATGGGGCTGAATTATCTTGGAAGATGTATGGCTGACTCTGGAACAAATCACGTCCTGAAGGCAACATCTTGTCCTGGAGGATACTTTTGTACACCTGTGCATTAACAGTGCTCTCACACACATGGATTCTGTCCACTCCAGTAGCAGCAAAACATTCCCAAATCACAACCCTGCATGGATACTTTCTTGTCTTAAGTGTGCAAGAGGGATGCAATGCCTCGTTATTTCGTCAAAACACTCGGCACCTCGCATCGTTACAGTTGATGTTCAATTTTGTCTCATCACTAAATAACATTTGATGCCACCTATCAGTGTTTCACTCCTTATGTTCTTTTGCCCATTCTAAATGGTTCATGCATTGTACATTGGTTAGCAATGGCTTCTTTACCGCCTTATGAGACATCAGAAGCATTGAACGTAACCTGTTCTTCACTGTTCGAGGACAAACAACAGTACCACAGCTCTCCCACAATTCTTTGGCAAGAACTGTTGACGAGATGAACCTGTTTTGCAGATATAAGTGTCAACGCGTTGTTACTTCTAGGAGTTGTTTTCATTTTTCGGCCACATTTACCCAGCCCGCCATTCTTTATTCCACCCATATAACGGATCTTCGCCAGCTGCCATCCAACTGTACTCTTGTGTACCCCAGTTATCTGGGCAATTTCTGCATTGCTTTTGCCGAATTCACTTAAAGTTTCCATTTGCGAAGCTTTTCGTGGTGAAATATCACCTAATCTTCCAATAACTGCAACACAGTTTGCCCAGAATAAACAAAATGCACTCTAAACTTCAGATTTGCACTGTAGTCCACAGGAGTAATGACTACACACTCACCAATACAAACAAACTACAGGGTGTCCCACTCGCTACCGAACCCGGCATTTCTTTAATAATATTAACACCAATGAAGATATTGCAACGAAATTTTAAGTGGACTTACCTCATTTTGTGCGAAATGGGATGACATCAAAACATGTGCTGGAAGTGGCTACCATTTGCGTCCAGACAGCATTGAACCCGGGGCTGTCCGCCAGCCAGCCGGAGGGCTCCTTAGTGGCAGACACATTCCTAAGTGTGGCGCCACTGAGGGGCAGTCCACAAGCCAGCCGGACGCGCCTCTCTGCTGCTTTGTTATGCCATTTCACTGAGCGTGTCAACACAATACGGTTGTTGATAGTGAGTGCTTGTGCTCGTGGCTGTCCGCGTACGTGTGAAAATGTATTGTTATACTCTGGAGGAGCGAGTGTTTATTGTTCGCACTGATTGGAAAACAGAATCCATAAAGTCTAGTCAACAGCAATTCCTGGAGAGGTTTGCAGGCAGACATCCGCCGAGCAAATCCACCGTTTGGGCATTGTCGAAGATATTCGAAACCAAGGGGACTTTATTAGACGACCACGCAGGAGGTCGTCCACAAATGTCCGAGGAAACGATCCAGAATGTAAAGGGCTGACTATTTGCGCCTCCCAGGAACTCACTTCGCCGACTGTCATAGGAAACAGGGTTGTCCAAAAGAGCTTGTCAACATGCTGTGAAAAAAGCGAAGCTCCATGCATACCAGCAGTGACGACGGACGTACCAGCAAGGACTTTCCACAATATGGTGGGCCGGGTTCAATGCTGTCTGGACGCAAATGGTGGCCACTTCCAGCACATGTTGTGATGTTATCACATTTCGCACGAAATGAGGTAAGTCCACTTTAAATTTCGTTGCAATATCTTAATTGGTGTTAACATTGTTAAAGAAATGCCGGGTCCGGTAGCGAGTGGGACACCCTGTACTCATGTGCACTGCAAAAACACCTGGATTAAACCCACGCACATCGCCTGCCCTTTATATCACCTGTACCCAGACGTACAAGCAAGTTCCATTGGCTTGTAGTAACGACGATGACATTTCACATATGATGTGCTTCCTTCGCAGCACATTTCTGGTCATAACTTGGGTTCTGTTAAAGATATTCCCCTTCTGTAAACTGAGTTGGCTTCTGCATGAAACATGCTTTAAAATGATATATATATTGTGAGTATTATCTCCACATTTACTTTTGTAGCAACACTGAAACCCCAAAAACATAAGAAATTTCCAGAGTTGCTATTAATTTTTTCGTAACTGTATATGAGCTTCAGAAACTTCAAGTAAATTATGCAAGATCATTGAAACAAAGATTCTAGAATATGAATAGGAAATGGTGGTAATTATATTAGCATGCAAAGTACTTAGGAGCTTTTATCACCACTTAAAAAAAAAAATGGCAAAGCTTCCTTCTCATACACTCCCTCATGAGATGTATTGCTTATTCACACTACATTTGTCATTTCCAGGGCTCACAATGGGATTTTTGCTCTAAATTTAGGGGAAAAGAGACCCTATTTTTTTTAAAAAAGGGACCATTTTGAGTAAAAAATGAGGACCACAAAGGACCAGGAAATTTTTATACAATTATCTAAATAAGGTTAAATTAGGCATGTGTCACCATCCATTACGCTTAGCTTTAAATACTTTTACTTCAGTCTTTCTAAAAGTTATTGAGCTCATATTTTCACTCTATCATTTTATTACAGTTAAATTACAAAGAACATATCCAAAGCTATGTAATATCTAGTTAATAATAATATACATTAACCAATGATAATAAAGCAAATGATGCAAAGTGAAAATATGACTTTAGTACATCTGACTTTAATGCTCATATATTTTTTTGACATGTAAAATGCAGTTCAATACTGATTATTTTATCGAGGGAAAATTTACTAGGCTATCTAGACTGGCATTTAAAGAGTATACATACCTTATTTGCTTTTTTCCCTACAGTTACTAAATAATCTTCTGTTGAGAATAATTTGCTTATATTTCTCTATCACTTTAGTGCCTTAACTAACCTTAATATTCTTGCTACTACTTTAACTAACTTTAATATTCTTGCTACTTACTAAAGAAGTGATACCATTTCCCTTTGAGGGGATAAGGTATCACTTCTTTGGACCAAAATCAAAGTCAACAATATTAAGATCAGTAAAAGCACTGAAATAATAGCTAAATAAAATTAAATTATACTTCTTATAAACTTTTAGTGCTATGACAAAAGGTTCAACATATTTACATTTTATTTAGTCTTCTACATACATACATATCACTGAGATGTTCTCTGAGATTCAGAGGTTAGCTCCACAAAGAGATACAACCTACCAGATAAATTTTTAACTGATTATTTACTTACTGTTGCCATATCAAGCTTCTCCATTTACAGTGATCTTGACACACAACTCGGGCTTCACTGACATCCATTACACGACGTACACAAGACCTTCTATACTTCATACTCATAATCTTTTTTCTTATGCAGACATTCTTCAATCTCGTCTACCCAAGATTTCCTGGGCCTTCCTCTACGTTTCTTTCCTGCCACTTGGACTGAAAAAATTCTCTTAATAAGCATCTCATCACTCACTCTTTTACCATGGCCAAACCACCGAAGCATATGTCTTCACCTTGCTAACAACATTTTGCACTCTTTATAATATTCTTCATAATATTTTCCACATTAATGGGAATAAATTATTTACTTCATCAACTTATTTGCTTTATATTACGAATAAAGAAGTTTCAAAAACTGAGTTTAATTTCACAAAAATTTTATCTTTAGGAATTACAATCCATTTTTCAAAGTTACAAATACTGCTGTGAACAACTACTTTGAGAAACGTAAGACTGAATTAACAAAATATTTTTCATTCAACACAAAATGTATTTTTATACATTTACAAGCTTCATGAGTAATGTCAATATGAATCTAATTTTGTTAATGTGGGATTCCATGCTATTCTACTGTTTCAAACAATGGTTATACAAAGTTTTAATGCATTTTTTTAAAGTCAAATTTAGATAAATTTTCAAGGAGGATACATCTTCAGGTCTCTGTTGTGTGTGTGTGTGTGTGTGTGTGTGTGTGTGTGTGTGTGTGTGTGTGTGTGTGTGTAATTTATGGCCATTGCTGTTAACGGTGCTCACTGTCCAACACATTGGGACCAAATCCAATACCTGCATGTGTGTTTAACTTTACAGATTTGCTCCACATTAAGCGGAACAAATTCTTTTTAACGGATAACAGCTACACAGACAGTGAAAACTGTTAACCATAACCATCACCGACTCTTAAGCACCACAAAAGCTAACAACAAAGAGGACCTCATAAAGTACTATTAACTTTTATAACTGTCTACATTAATCTAAATTAAATTAAAAAAATATAAACTCTAGCAAAAACTGATATTAAAGCTTTGTGCAACCTATAATTTTATGTTAATCGTATCTTTGTTTATAATGTGTATAATACATGCTTTATAGTTATTAACACTGTTGGTTATAGACTAACAACAAAGCAGCAGAAATACTTAATATATATGCACTAGTTTATATTAACAGTATTGCTTGTGTTACAAAGTTTGTAACACGGCCAAGAATGTTGCAAAGTAAACTTAACACTAATCTTCAATTAATAGATGTACGTAGGGGTGATATGCTAAATTGGCAACAATTGGATCATATTGATAGCAGCATGAATAACCTGTTTGTATTGGTCATGATGGGGGTTGTAACATTATTTTCCAGGGAGGTGATAACCACCATGGGCAATTTCAAGGGTTATAAGCAGTCACCTGTGCCTAACTTGGGGTCACAGGTTACAGGGAGCAGAACTGACTGGCATCGCAAGACAAACACAACACCACACCTACTAACTTTCAAGAACTGAAATCTATAAAAAATGTTCAGTGAATGCTTAATTGATATTTTAGATTGACAAACGCATCGACCGTACTGATGAAATGCATCAAGCACATCGATTAAAAACTGATTCACTATGTGAATCATATATCGATACAGATGTTTAGTAGTATTTCACACTTACCATGATTAAAATATAATGCAATCGATACATAATTCATTAGTACATCTTGTATACAATCATTGGGCTACATAAGGAGTGGGATCTGAAAGTTCGGGAACAGTGCCTACCCGTGACAATGCACGCACGTAGTTAAAGTTACGCCGTCTGAAATACATTCCGCCATCCCTCCCCTCCGTAGTAAGAATGGTTTGTCCCATGGAAAGTGATTGGAATGCGCATGCAGACATTTGCTGCTGTGGTTAGTCGCCTGTCTTCTGCGATGTGAGAACCATGGCTTTTGAAGAGCAATGTTGTAACATTAAATTTTGTCAGCATTTGGGTAAAACAAGCTGCAGACCTTAGAAATGCTTTTTGAAGGTATACAGTCACTCTATGATGGCGAGATTGAAGGTGTACAAGTGGTACTGGCGCTTCAAAAAGGGCCGTCAATCCATTGCAAATAATGAGCACTGTGGTCTACCTTGTGACTGTATGGAACGAGGAAAACATTGCGATGGTGGCACAGTGTGTTTGTCAGGAATGTCGCTGAACCATTGAGGAAATTGCTAATACAACTAACTTATTGGAGACCACATGCCAGCGCATTTTGACGGAGAATTTCAGCATACGCGCATGTGTCAGCACATTGTTCCATGCCTTCTGACCTCCGAACAAAAGGGAGAACGGATGTGGATATCAGGCGAATTAATCAACAAAGCCAATAGCGATCCTACGTTTTTGGATAACATCATCACAGGTGGTGAAACGTAGTGCTACTTGTTTGATAACCAGCCAAAGCATGCTTCTTCAACATGGAAATCACCGTCTTCACTGCAATCAAATAAATTCAGGCAGGATCGCAGCAAGAGAAAGTCACGCTGGAGGTGATATTTGGTTCTCACGGCATTGTCCATTCTGAATTTATTCCTGAGGGCACAACAGTTAACAAGGAACGTTGTCTGGACATTTTACGTCACTTACGGGAGTCAATCCATCGTAAACAGCCGAAGATGTGGCGAAGTGGACAATGGTACCTTCTCCATGACAATGCGCCTGCACACCAGTCCCTACTGGTCACAGAGTTTCTCTCCAGAAATTGTACAAATGTGCTTCCACATCCTGCCTATTAACCCGACTTAGCCACCTGCAATTTTTAACTCTTTCCACTGATGAAACAAAATCTGCAGGAACGTCATTTTGTGACAACAAATAAGGTAAAAACAGCAATGCAAGAGGGTTGCAAAACATGGCTTTCAGCAATGCTTCCAGAAGCTTTACAAGCACTGGCAAAAGTGCATCATCGCCCAAGGGGATGATTTTGAAGGTGGTTGTGCATCGGTGTTTTAAAGTATTCAAGGTAAGGAACTATACACCAAGTCCCCAAACTTTTGTATCCTACCTCATATATGGTAAAAAAAAATCCTTTGTAATGACGAAATTATAGCTTTGTAAGCAATACATTGCCGTGACTTTTTACTGAAAGTTACCAGTGGTTTTGAACTTAAATTTTTGGCTCAGCATCCTAAAATTCCTTTAAAAAAAGCTCTCTTTTTAATTCTTTTTTCTCTCTCTCTTCTTGTTCAGTTATTGCCAATCTTAATCCTACAAAGTTTATTTTCGAGCCTTCCCAGATTGGTTGAAAACAAAGAGGGTTGGGGAAGCAGAAATCGATAAAATTGGAATCGGGGGAATCAGAACATTCAAGTGCAGCAGTCCTTTGGACTAATTACTCTCCCTTCGAAAAATTTTTTAGGTAATATATATAAATATTTATTATACATATGATCCTAACCCCACCTGGAAAAAAAAATTGTAAAACAAGTACGATTTCAGGTATGTAGTGTGGAAGAAATATTCTTCTCATAACACGTGAAAAATACTTCATGATAATTAACACAGCAATCAGATATCTCTGAATTGACTGTATTTACTGTTCACATGTAATATCAATCACTCAGGAAACTTGAAAATTTCATTGCCCTGGAGCGGGAATTGAACACGCATCTCCCGATTACCATTTGAGCACGCTAACCATTACACCACCCAGAACGAGGGAGTCCCAAGTATCTGAGTATTAAGAGCATTGGAATATTCTCTAACTGCATTCTTAATCAAAGCAAACTGTGCTACCATCTAGCGTTGTTAAGCATATCACCAGTCGTTCAGGTATATAGTGTGGAAGAAATATTCTTCTCATAATACGAGGAAAATACTTTATGATAATTAACACAGCAAGAGACATCTTTGAATTGACTGCATTTTTACAGTAATATCAATCACATGTGAGAACAGTAAAAATACAGTCAATTCAGAGATGTCTCATCGCTGTGATAATTATCACACAGTACAATTTCTGTGAATTTTATGGGTAAACCATAAAACTTGGCAGGTGTGCAACACCCATAACTAATTTGGGACCTAACTCTGACAACTAGACAAAAATCTAGGCCTCTGAACACTTAGCAACTAGGCCATCTCACTTTAGTAGAACCAAGTAAACATTTCACTGTAGCATAAGATGTGCTATATGTTTCGTGTTAACAACAAAGAAGTGCAATCAGCTTATGGATAGATTATCAAACACAACAGATATACCATTTTAGTTGTCAATCAGCCCCTAAAGATATTTTAATTATCCTGCAATCTTGACAATAGCGATGTAAACTGTGATTTTATTAATTTTCAACGAGTTTCATCCTCTGGTAGCCAGAGTGTGAATCAGGCTTCTTGTCGTGGTGGGGGAAATGCTTATCCAATGTTTCATGTACCAACTTGCTTTGTGCATTGACACTTCAAAGGTAAATAAGATTTCCTCAAGTTACGCTAATGAGAACATAACATTTCAAAGCTACGCGAAGAAACAAATTACCTCACCAGAGGCTTTGTAAGAAAGCCAAGGCCAACCTTTCCGCTTTTCAAGTTGCTGCAACATGATACAGCCACCAATTAAGTTTGTAGAAGAACTATACGCATCCACAATATCTACATCACCATGCAGTGAATCAGTTTCTTCTGAATAGATAAGCACAGATTCTTTTAAATCACCACTGGTACTTAATTTCTTGAATGAAGGTGAACACGAATTAGGCATATCGGAATTTCTGTTGGACTGTTGTTGCTGATGAAGGTCCGGCAGACAAACTACCACTCACTGATGCCTTAGTCTTTTTCTGTTTTATAAACAATTCAGCCTTAGTCTTTTTCTGTTTTATAAACAATTCAGCCTTAGTCTTTTTCTGTTTTATAAACAATTCAGATAAAACCATTTGATGTTTCATTTTGTAGGTATATAGTTGCTTGTATAGGCCTACTAACTTCAATATCAACAAACGAAACAAATAATTATGTGGAATGTAATAACGAACACGTTGCTTCATAGCCATTATTATCCATGCTTTTACTGAATGATGCCATGTTGCCAACGCTCACGCTAAAGAAACATATCTGAAATACGATGGGATGTGCAGTTCCCACGCATCCCCCCCCCTTAATTCACACTCAGCTGGTAACATGTCACTGACAAAATACTCTAATTTCCTCAGAAACCAAAACTAAAATTATGGAGACTGCTTTACTTAGAATTGTTAGCTTTTCTTCCATGTTCAAAATATTGGAAATACTGATTTGATTTCAATCACTTTCCAACAGTCTCATGGTTTCCTGGAACACAATATTAATATTGCATCTCAATGGAACACTATAAAACAGAGAAAGAGAGGGGGGAGAGGGGGAAATTCAGCACTGAACTCGCAAACAGTGACATAGCCAGAATTCCACTTCAGTTGGGTCTGGGATCCTAAGTAAATTTTATACAAACCTACACCTGCCATGAAGTAAAGATGCAGCATTATTTTTCAAGGTTTGAAGTATTTAGATACTCTTTTTACTGTTCTTCACGTTTTTTGTTTTTTATGGGAAATAAACGCTGTGACAAAAAAGCAGTGCCCCATGACATTGCAGGTTTTACAACTTTGTTAGTAGTTGAAAATACAAAATTAGGCTTATCCAATATGCTCTTGATATACAAACTATAGTGTTTTTTTCTTGTCTTCAGGTCTACTGCTGCTAGAATTGCTTTAACTATTGTAGTCGCAAATAAAACACACATTTCTCTTACAGGATTGTATTGTACTGACAGGGAGATAAAAACAGATGAAAGAAATAACCAAGAAACTGCTAATAGTTAAAATTCAGGATGAAACAAAGGATAGTTTACAAAACTTTTCAGCCTTAAACATTTGAAATTTAAAATGGAGTTAGGTTAAAAACAAACAGATTTAAACTCTAATTCTGATGAAAGTTTAAAATTAAGTTGAAAATAAAATAAAATTGATTGTAAAAGCCTGTGGAAAATTAAGACCTTTCATTTACTTGAAAAAATGAGTAAAAACAACATCACTTTAACTAAATCATGAATTTGGATGCATTTTGTGCAGCATTCATTGCTGGCATTTCCAAGAACTGCTTGTTGATGACTCAGCTTACCATAGCAGGGGCGAGTTCAGAGTTCTTCCATTGCTGCTATTTTTTCTTATAGCACTCAAATACTTGGGTAGAATTCTTGTTCACAGCAGATTTAGTGTTAGTCATGTGGCAACAAGAGCTGTAGTAATGTCAGCAGGTATTAATTTTTCTGCATTTCCATTTTTCACACTATGTAAGATATAACTTCACTGTTGTATGAATTGCAGATTTTCAAAATAAAGCTGCATGTACATACATACATATCACTAAGCTGTTCTGTGAGATTCAGAGGTTAGCTTCACAAAGAAATACAAACTACCAGATAATTTTTACTTACTGTTGCCGTATCCAACTTCTCCATTTACAGCAATCTTGACATACAACTTGGGCTTCACTAACATTCACCACACGCCGTACACAAGATCTTCTATACTTCATACTCAATCTTTTTCTCACGCAGACACTCCTGAATGTGATAATCCCATGACTTCCTTGGCCTTCCTCTGCCTTTCCTTCCTGCCACTTGGGCTAAAAAGATTTTCTTGGTAAGCATCTCATCACACATTCTTTCAACATGTCCAAACCAACCAAAGCATATTAGTCTCCACCTTGCTAACAACATTTTGCTTCACATTACACAACTGCAACACATCTTCATTCCTTACACAATCAGAATGTGTCTTGCCACAAACCTCCTGTAAGTAACGAATTTCTCCAGCACACAAACGATTCCTATGTTTCTTCTGTAGTACCCAGGTTTCACTGCCATACATCAGAGTAGGAACAATTACACTTTTTTTTATTTTTTTTATTGGAAGTTTAACGACCACCATGAGCAACTCAATGGGCTATAAGCAGTCGCCCGTCCCTAATTTAGGGTCACTGGTTCCAGGGAAGGGAGAGAACCAGTGCCGTAAGACAAACACAACATCCATGCCTCACCGGGATTTGAACCCGGACCCCTTTCGGACGAATGATCAGAGGCCATCGCTTAGACCACTGTGTCACCGGGCAATTACACTTTCATACACAGCCATGGGGGACTCTCTTGAGAACCCATCATTCCTGTGAAAACCTCCCAAAGCAGCTATGACTTTCAACGAAGAATTCACTCGCCTACTAATATCACCATTCAATTTGTTCTCTCATAAAGCTGCATGTGATGCAGTGAATTAACTTTGTCCACCAAATACTTTATCATGATCATCATCAATCATGGGTAAGTCACGTAGGCCAAGCGGCACAGATATCAATTGCCTTTTATTGTTTTACTATTAGCACATTGACACTTATAAGGTAAACTTAGTCATCCTAGGAAACAGATCCAAGGACAAAGTGCGTCCGGGGCTGACTTCAGAGGGAATCAATCGTCCATGCACTCCCGCGTTTCTCAAAATGGGAAGTTTGCAGAAAACCCCGGAAAAATCGCAGACTGGATGGCTGACAGGACCGGGATTCAAACACTCAACAGAAACGTCTGCCTCCCACATAGTGCACAGTGACTTAACCAACTACGCTATGCAAGTGGTTTATACTTTACAGTTCCTACTAAACAGAGTCTGCTGTATTCTTGCATAAGTTGAGAGAAAAAGAAAGATGAGAAGACAACACACATAAAAAGTGCAATGATCAGATAAAAATGAACATGCAATATAATGCATATTCAAATTCTTATTACTAACTATACAGCTAACCTAATTAATCTTACCAACTTAAGGTGAAAAACTGCACAGACATTATATAATTATGTCATAAAAACTACGTATTTTGAAATGACTGTATGAAAATGATAAAAAAATATCGCAGGTGAAGAATTTCAGGACGGTTTGGTCCTCTAAGACCCTGCCCTTGGCTACATCCCTGCTGGTGAATATCTCCTATAGTGGTTTTTATCCAAACACTGAATCTCACAAACAGTACTACTGAACAGCTGAAATTTAAACAAATAGTTCATGTAACTAACACTGAATCTGCTGTGTAATATCCCTGGACGCACAACTTATTAATAATATTAACAGCCAGATCCATCTGGAATGCTTGATGTCACAGCAATGTCTTCATTGTTGCACCATCACGTATCAATCAATTCGTGTGTGCTCTCAAGATGTCAAAGTGATTGCGTGCTATACAATAGCACACGATCTAATGTCAAAGTGATTGTGTGCTACATAATAGCACACGATCTAATGTCGAAGTGATCATGTGCAAATTTAAAAACGTTGGATTATCAATGACACGATATCTATTTATCTGATCTACAAAATTCGAATTGAAGTCTTACTATTCCAGCAAGTTGAGTTTGTATATTAATTTAATTTAGCACAATTCGAATATTAATTTGTACACTTTAATTATTTTTTACTTTTTTAATTTAACTAACTTTCCAAGTTTAGAGCTGATTATATTATACATTTTGCTAAATATCAATCTATCTAAATGCTCTAACCTACAATAAAAACTGAAATCTTGAAATCAAAGACTTCAGTAAGTGAGCAAAAATTGCATCTAAAAACAGATGTCACCCCAACAGCACATTATCAATAATTTAGATAGATCCAATTTGTAATGCCAGATGTTGCATTATTTTGAAGAAAAAGCTTCAGTAGGAAGTTTCAAACTAACCGTCTGTGAACGGAATAACAAGTGTGTCAGAGAAAAAGTAATTTAACGCAAAAAATCAAAGCAAAATTTATAAACAACTGGACTACAAGGAAAATTGTTAAACAAAAACAAATATTTTACACATAATGTTTATTCATCGCAAGGTCTTTCATAAAAAGGGAAATAAATAACATATAATTTTCAGTTCTAACATGAATGAGTTCTTACTATATAAGTTTTTACTATTATTTCCCTACAAAAAGCTGGCATCTGTTTGATTTGTTTTCAATCTGCTTCAATTAAAAAATTTCACCCCATCTTAGAACGAGAAACATTCCCTATATATTAATATTTATTTAAAGCTTAAAAACAACTGTCCTAGGATGGGCCATGGGCTAGTTTATTATGGTTACACATGTTACTGTCAATGAACCTGAGAAACAAATGAACCAACAATATGTGTAACAGCATGTTTGTTATTAATGATCATATGTTCTGTGACAAACTGAAAGTACTTACTTCCTCCTTTGTTTGCATTCTTGTTGTTTTGGGCCCATTTTAATAAATTTGATTGCCTTATCATTTTTACAACTGACTCCAATTCAAAATATTGCACACACAAGTTCTGTCTTTAATGCTCCATCAAGATCTCATGGCAGTGTTATGCCCAATTACACCCACACATCCTGGAATAATAAAAAAAATGCTTAATTAGTTAGGATATAAACAAAGAAATTTATCAAACACCATAAAAAAATTGACACAAAAATGAATCATTTTTTAACAAAGAATGAGATACCATTTTCTCATGAAACGTTTCTAACTTTTTTATAAGTACTTATTCCAAAAGTTTTACATTTCACTTTTAACAATAATTCTCACTGAAGTTACACAACATGCATTTTTTTAACATTTGATGCTACAACGGTTTTCTATTAATATTAATCACAGTGTATAGAATAAATTTAGTGATCCTACAAATTAGATGTATAGAAAAAAAAATGAAAATGTACTACAAATCCATAAATTTTCTCCTGTACTTGCCACATAAGTGTTTAATTTCATATATTTTGTTGGTTGGTGCATACATTTATTTACAAAGGTAAAAAAAATACAAGTACCTCCTACTTCTGTATAAAGGTGTCAGAAACTAGCTAGAAAAAATGTTGGTATAATACAATAGGCTTTCCTTTGAGTTTATGAATCTTTCCAAAGGAAAAAAGGAAAGGGCTGTTTCCAAAGTTTTTTCTTTTGTTGTTGTTTGTTTTGATTGGAGGTTTAACAACCACCTTGAGCAACTCAATGGGCTATAAGCAGTTGCCTGTCCCTAATTTAGGGTCACTGGTTCCAGGGAAGGGAGAGAGTCAGTGTCGTAAGACAAACACAACATCCATGCCTCACTGGGATTCAAACCTGGACCCCTTACGGACGAATGATCAGAGGCCATCGTTTAGACCACTGCACCACCAAGGCGGCGTTTCCAAAGTTTCACTGGATAAGAACTTTTATTTTCCATAATTCTGTAGGTCAGGAGATGTTTACATGTCATACTTTTCTGTCACTAGATGTAAAAAGCTCACCCTTAGCAAATACGGCTTCATAAACTATAATCTGTGTATATCATTAATAATAGAAACAACAAATTAAAAGTCCTTTAAATTTTCAGGCTATTGTTACTAACAAAGTTGCAGGCTGCTACTACAGTGGTGCCGCATTTTACATAGATTCAATTATATGCGGTCAGCCTCACTGCTAGATTCATATCACACGGGAAATGAAGATACTATGGAATCAATCAATGTGCGATGGCGGCCAATGTGGTGTGACTGCGTCAATGATTTTAAAGGTTTTCCTACCATCAACGAGGAAGCAAACATATTAGTCAGATGGCCAAGCAGATTGGGAGGTGAAGGCTTCGTCGACATTCTGGAGGAAGAAATAACAGATTTGATTGGAAATCAAGAACCATCGACAAATGAAGAACTAGTTAGAAGAACTTGCGAAAACTTCCTCGGATGAAGATGATGATGACACCAACGAACAAGATGAAACTGCCAGCGATAATCTGCGCAAGTTTGCCGGCATTTTCCAAGCAGCAAAGCACTTGAAAGATTTAATTTCTAACTACGATCTCTCTATGGAACGTAGCCTTAAAATAAACCAAAGTATTGTGAACTCTTTAATGCCGTATTACGAGATTTTTCAGCAGCTAAAGATGCAGCAGCAACAGTTGCTGATAATGTTTTTCCAGAAAAAAAAAATCCCTTTACTGGCTCCCCATTGCCCCACCAAGAGTCTCCAACTACTGCTCCTAATGCATCAGTTTTGGACCTCAGCTTTGACAACCCCGCAGTGGTGTTACATAGTGAAGGCAACGATTAGGTAGGTGTGCATAAGGATTTGGATCATGCTAATCTCATATTTTAACTGCAACTGTTACAGAAGTACCTATACATTGTTCTTTGTAAAATACGCATTATACTGTAATAGATATATATAAGCGAATAATACCGTACATACATAACGGAAAAAAGCACGTGAAGTGATTTATTGTATGTAGTTTTATTATTGGTTTTGAACACACACTGTTTTGGCTTTACGTGGTCTCATCGGGACGTAACCCCCACGTAAAATGCGGCACTACTGTACTACTTTCATGAATAGTACTACTATTATCAAGCTATGGTAAATGTTTACAAGTCAGTAGAACTGTGTCTAAGCCTAATTTGCTCTAATGCATGGCATTAGTTTACAAGTCAGGAGCACTTGTTTTGCACATGCTTTTTACATGAGAATTCATTTTTTATGATAAATAATACTTCAACTTCATAGGTTTTTTGTTATGCTGTTTTTTTTATTCATAGGATTTGATATACATATGAGGTCTGTTCAAGAAAGATGTCTGCATTTTTTTTTAAAAATAGTATAGCTACATATTGGAACCAAAACATCATCACAGCACACACCCTACTCCTCTTTCTGAGCTGTTGCATTGCACATGATCTTGAGTAGAATGCTGTGAAGAAGCGTCTGTTTGCGTCCTCTTCTCAGTCGAGTAAGGGATATCACAGTGGAACAGCTTTGAAGTTCTGTGTTCGTTTAGGGAAAACGAATTTGGAAGCATACAAAATGTTTATGAAAGCATGTGGTAAGAGTGTGATGCCACATCGCACTGCACATTGGTCGTTAAAAGAATTCCACGAAGGCTGCGAATCGTTTCAGAAACAAGGTGGACCTGGGGTGTTGACAACAGCCATTATTGATCAGATGCTAGGCACTGCAGCTGCGATTATTCACAAGAATCGTTGGCTCACAGTGAGACAAATGGCAGAACATTTACAGATTTCAGTTGGAAGTGCCCACACTATAATCGGTGAGAAACTACACATGACGTGAGTCAGTGCAAGATGAATTCCTTGGGTACTAACATCTGAACAAAAACAAGTGCGTGTTGAGGTATATGAATTTTTGAAGCAAGAAATTGCTTCAAACGAGGACTACCTGAAGTCAGTGATTATAGGCAATGAAACTTTTTTTAACACTACGATCCAGAGGGCAAACAACAGAGCTCTGTATGGAAAACTCCATCATCTCCAAAGGCAAGATGTGAAAAGTTTGCTGAGTAATTACTTTCTTTGATTATCAAGAAATGGTGTACCAGAATGTTGTGCCACTGGTTAATGGGGATTATTGTGTCTGTTTTGACAAACTAATTAAGAAGAAGGTAGTGTAGAACACGCTAAGTTACGTATAAAAGTTTAATGCAAATATATTTCAGCCATTACTATGGCCTTCATCAGTGCGACTACGATTGGTTTACGTTGCCAGATTGGAAAGGTAAGTTTTGCAATGGTAACTCCGGGTGACGTAATGCAATGAGGGATTTCCAGATGTAAGGAATGAAAATGGGGAGCACAGAGTTGCAATTTTTGGAAAATAAAATTTCCAAACTTTCTCTAAACCTTAGAGCATATCAATTTCGGAAGGGAGCCAACTTTTTATTTTTTTATTTATTTATTTATTTATTTTTTTGATTGGAGGTTTAACGACCACCGTGAGCAACTCAATGGGCTATAAGCAGTCGCCCGTCCCTAATTTAGGGTCACTGGTGCCAGGGAAGGGAGAGAGCCAGTGCCGTAAGACAAACACAACATTCATGCCTCACCGGGATTCGAACCCGGACCCCTTTCGGACGAATGATCAGAGGCCAACGCCTTAGACACCACTGCGCCACCAACTTTTTAGTATCGGACCAAAGTGGAATAGCAGAAGTGTCAGCCATGGTAAGAAGAGATAAGGCAGATGAAGGTTTTTCAAATTTCACATCAGATTTGTGTTCCTGAATTCTCTCAAGACTTCAGGAACACAAATCTGATGTGAAATTTGAAAACCTTCATCTGCCTTATCTCTTCTTACCATGGCTGACACTTCTGCTATTCCACTTTGGTCCGATACTAAAAAGTTGGCTCCCTTCCGAAATTGATGTGCTCTAAGGTTTAGAGAAAGTTTGGAAATTTTATTTTCCAAAAATTGCAACTCTGAGCTCCCCATTTTCGTTCCTTACATCTGGAAATCCCTCATTGCATTACGTCACCCGGAGTTACCATTACTAAACTTACCTTTCCAATCTGGCAACGTAAACCAATCGTAGTCGCACTGATGAAGTCCATAGTAATGGCTGAAATATATTTGCATTAAACTTTTATACGTAACTTAGCGTGTTCTACACCACCTTCTTCTTAATTAGTTTGTTAGTTATATGCATTGCCTACCACTCATTTATGTTTTGACAAAGCTGATCACACATATCCTTAGGAAGCATGCAGACATTCACCAAAATGGTTTGAAACTCCACAATGATAACGTTTGTCCTCATGTGCTGCAGAAAGTCACTACCCTTTTGGATGAAAAAAATATTGGAATGGTTTCACACCCTCCATACAGTCCAGATTTAGCACTCTGTGACTTTTTTTCTCCTGCCAACTCTCAAAAAGAGCTTGTGAGGACCTAGGCTTACACCAGCAGAAGAGGTAGTAAAAGCTATAGAGGCGGCTCTGAAAGGGATGCAAAAAGATGGCTTCTAGCAAGTCTTTAAGGAGTCACAGTGATGTTTGGACAGATGCACTGCCTCTGGATGAGATTACTTCAAAAAGAACCACAGCCATATGTAGTTCAGGTGCGTACACACGTTTATAAATTTCTGCGCAAGTCTTTCTTGAACGGGCCTCGTATGTTGACAACTCAGCGAGATTCTCACAAGCAAAGCCAATGCAGAACAGATCCAGCAGAAGTTCATCTGGGAGGAGGGTTGCTCTAGTTTAAAAAAAAAAAAAAAAAAGATTGACAGCTAAACTTTGTGGAAGAGTGTCTCTCTCATGCACAAACTGGCAGAGCTGCCCCTTCTTATCACTGCACAGCTTTTTATGGACTTAATGCACAGGTTTACGGACTTTAACACACTCAATATCTCTCATGTGATTCTATCACAAAGTTCACACACTCTACCGCACAGACTGTTATGTCATCCTGTTTTCTTCTTTTAGACCCAGAAGACAGATAAACATTAACAGATGTTTCATACATTTTATACCGAATATCATGTACAGGTTTTTGAAAGTTCTGAAGATGATGGCTGACAGAAACAGGTGTGCTAATCTTTTTATGAAGAATATTATAAAATATAATGATGCGAGACATAATTTCACATTAGTCCATGAGCCAGTTTGAAGTTGAGTACCAAATAGGGGGAAAAATACCAACAATGTTTTTTAGTTAGCTGTATGTGTGTGTAGCGTTAGAAAATGTGTGATGGACTTTTTAAATGAGAGCGTTCGAGTCTGTATAAAGTCCTTTGTCAATGCAATGCTAATGTCCAGGAAATTGGCCTTGGAAATGTCATAATTAGTCCATTAGGATAAATTGATGTAGTATTTGTAATAAAATCATTGACATTGAAGATAATCAAATCGTCTATATATCTCATATAACTTCCATTAATACCATGATCTCCTCCGATCGAAACATTGTAATTCCTGGCAAAGGTGGCTTCATAATGATGTAGAAATAGGCTTGCCAAGACAGAAGAGAACATACTTCCCTCATCCGGATGCCTCTTATTTGATGAAAGATAATACCACCCATGGAGATATACTTGTTTAGGAGACACAAAGTGAAAAGATTGTTTCAGTGTGTCTTAGTAAATCATAATTTGTTCTCGTCTTCTTTAAACATAGTGTAACAGATTTTTATTAAATCAACCAGATCAATGGAAGTAAACAAATTAGCAAAATCGAAGGCGTCAATACGTAAAATATCGGAAGGTTTGCAACTGTTTAGGGCCTTGAGCACTGCTCTGTTATTGTTAATAACTCAAGTTGAATTTCTATCAGGTAACATAATTTTGAGTACATACTCAAATTTCTTTCCTGCAATTTTACCTTATATAACTATGTCTTGCAGAAGTGATATATCTGAAGCACACCGGATTCTTATGGAATTTGGGTATAGCATATAGGAAAGGATATATATATATATATATAAAATCTTCACTAAAGTTCTTTCACACCGTTTGAAGGTAACACTAGACATGGCTCAACCGAGAGAACAAGCTGGATTCAGGAGTGGCTACAGCACAATAGATCATATCCACGTACTGAGAGAACTAATTGAAAGAGCGAGGGAATATGAACTTCTATTGTGCATGGCTTTTATCGATTATGAAAAAGCCTTTGATTCGGTGAAACCATCAGCAGTTACAATGGCTCTGAAATCCTGCGGTATTGAAGATGCATACATTAATATTATTAATAAAATCTATGAAAATGCAAGTGCAAAGATTCGGCTGTTCGAAAATACAACACACATAAAAATTGGAAAGGGAGTGAGACAAGGTGGCACCATATCTCCGAAGCTCTTTAACGCCACATTGGAAAATGTCTTTCAATCACTGAACTGGGAAAACAAAGGGATAAAGATTAATGGAGATTATCTAACCCACCTTCGTTTTGCTGATGACATAGTCATTTTTGCAACTACCCCATCAGAGCTGTAGAGTATGATCCAAGAACTTGCTGACAAGAGTAAAGAAGTGGGATTAAAAATGAACTTTCAGAAGACAACAGTGATGTTCAATGCTTTAACACAAAATGAAGATTTATCGATTGACGGAGAAAAGCTGGAGATAACAGACACGTACGTTTATCTTGGACAGCAGATATCAAGTGAGGGTCACATTGATGAAGAAATTAATCGGTGTACAAAACTTGCCTGGAGAGCTTTTAGAAGAAACAGCATAATTTTCAAAAGCAATATGCCATTATGTCTTAAAGGAAAAGTGTTTGATCAATGCATCCTTCCAGTGCTTACGTATGGTGCAGAGACGTGGACCTTAACTAAAAGAGACATACAAAGGCTGCAGACAACTCAAAGCAGCATGGAGAGGTGCATGTTTGGTGTAACCAGGAGAGATAAGAAGAGGAACTCGTGGATCCGAAAAATGACAAGAGTGGAAGACATCATGATCAGAGTTAAATCCCTGAAATGGCAATGGGTTGGGCATACTGCCAGAAGGACAGACCATCGATGGACAGCCGAAATTTTAGATTGGATTCCAAGGGACAGGAAAAGACCCGGAAGAAGACCACATGGGAGATGGGTGGATGGAATTCGAAAGTATGCGGAAGTGACATGGAGGAGACTAGCACAAGACAGACCCTTGTGTAGGAAACTTGGGGAGACCTTCGTCCAGCAGTGGATTGATAATGGTTGACGATGATGATGATGATATATAAATATATTTAGATTGGATTCCAAGGGACAGGAAAAGACCCAGAAGAAGACCACATGGAAGATGGGTGGATGAAATTCGAAAGTATGCGGGAGTGACATGGAGGAGACTGGCACAAGACAGACCGTTGTGGAGGAAACTTGGGGAGACCTTCGTCCAGCAGTGGATTGATAATGGTTGATAATGATGATGATGATGATATATAATTATGAAAATATATGTACATAAAATTGATATATGGTGACAATCCAGTGAGACACTCAAAAGAGGTAGCCCAGGGGCCTGGGCCCACCGTGAGGTATCACTGGGTCCTTCATTCTTTGTTATTGTCTGTTTATTTTTAAATATATTTGTATAGATTGTTTTTTTTGTTTTTTTTGATTGGAGGTTTATCGACCACCGTGAGCAACTCAATGGGCTATATAAGCAGTTGCCCGTCCCTAATTTAGGGTCACTGGCTCCAGGGAAGGGAGAGAGCCAGTGCCGTAAGACGAACACAACATCCATGCCTCACCGGGATTCGAACCCGGACCCCTTCCGGACGAATGATCAGTAGCCATTGCTTAGATCACTGCGCCACTGGGGCGTCGTGTATGTTTTTACATTACATACATACACATATCATTAAGCTGTTCTCTGAGATTCAGGTTTAGCTCTTCAAAGAAAGACCATCTGCCAAGTAACCATTTACCTGAAGACATTCTTTGGGTCATAGAAATCAAAAAAAGTACAGAGTGGTCCGAATGTCTTGTCACCCCCATATCTTTGAATGAAGTGGTGTAGTCACATTTTATCTTCTGTTGCAGATGGCTGACACATGCAAGCTCCTACACTGCTGAAGAACGGCTGTTTGCAAGTGTATGCGCTCTTGAATGTCCACACAATCGGAAGAGCATATGCTATGTGACTTCCAGAGACGATTTAACAAAGCAGCCCCTCCTATATTGCAGTGGGATCACGAGCTGTTTCTGACTGGATCCATTAAGGATAAACCGAGGCCAGGACGACCATCCACACGAGAGCATGTGCGGCAGTAGAAGCACCTGTACTCAGATCCCGCACAAAGTCACTGCGGAAACGATCGTCCGAACTTGGTATCACCAAAACCACACTGTTAACACACATAAAAAGGATCTTGCAATGAAACACTTTAGGCAAGCACAGGGGCATACGTATTGATAGCCACCGCAATGCGGATGAAGTGCTCAGGGTTAAAAGCTCTAGCTTGAGCAAAAAGATTTGACAAATTTTTTTGTGCAAACTTCATATGAAACTGGTTAAAGAAATAGCCAAGAATGAAGGCAGCTTTGAATGAAGTATTAAGAAGAAAAGCATTTTTTTTTCTCAGTAAACACATAAAACCTTTAGAAATAATTTTCGTTGCTGTAGTTCATAAAAATTGGATGATGGGACAGCAGCAGCTATTCAAAAGAACTTGAGGCCCCTTGTAATAGCCCTTGCTGTTACAAGGGGCCTCAAAAGTTCACAGTCCTTGCAATAGTTTCTACGCAGGTACGTTAACAAGAGAATATATAAAAAAATATCAATTCAAGGAATTATTATACCAATGAGGATAAAGTGTTATATATTACAGTTGTTTGCGCATAACTATGTATCCTTCGGAATATAGGTGTTCTTTGCGGGAGCGAAAAATCGGGAGATCTGCGTAATTTTTTTTTTTTTTTTCCTATGTGAAAAGCATTGTGGCATTATGTTAAGTGTGTTTCTTGTATTCCAGAGAAAATAATTTAAGTAGTTTTACATTTTTTTGTGCTACAGTTCTTAATCGTTACTTAGTTATTTGCTTACTTATGTTGTGACATTTCGTATAAATCAAAAAAGTCATTATATACTCTCACATAGCAGTTGCATGTTTTGTGTGTGCAATTGTGAGGCATTTCAAAAAGCAGCCTTAGTTCTTTGAAATAATATGATTAATTTTGATGTACGTATTTTCTGTAGAAATCTGTATCAGTGATTGTAATTGTGACAATGGGGGTACAATGACCCAGCACCACGACCTAAGGTCTATTTTGTGCATCCCCAGCCCTAATCTCGAAGGGGACCAGATGCACGAGCAAAAGCAAGAATGCTCTTGACTGGTACTAAAGAGAGATATCACTTGGTCTCAAGTTATGAGTACCAAAGTGTTCAAGCCTGAGTGCTGCAAAAAAAGTCACAGTCACAAAGAAAATGCAAGGAAGTCTTCTCTTCTAGGAGGCATCATTTACATACAAAGTGGATCCTCTTTCACCCCAATCAAATTAAGGTGCCTATTAAGATGACAGTGTCCTGTAAGAAGACCGACAATCAGTCCAATATCCTTTTTGGCAGTTTAAGGAGTTCTTTAGCTCTTTGAGGCAAGGGTCCTTGATTAAGTTCCTAATACGTATCGGCAACCAGGTCAATCATTTTAACTATAACTTACACATTTGTGTTTCACACAATAAAGTGAAATAATATTGATTTTACGAAAAATACTCAAAGGTTCCAAAGAATTTGATTTATTAAAACACCTGTAAAGCTTTGTTAATAATATGGAACTTAAAATTTTGAGTAACTGAAAGCTAATGGATTTTTGCAAAAGGGCCCCGAAAACATTTTTTTTGTGCGGGTGTCGAGCTTTTTCGGTATGTCACTGGGCTAGCATCAATCAATGAGCTAAGTGATAATGACATGGAGAAAAGAAGTTCGGCATGTGCACGATTACTTGCGTTGTTTCCGGCACTCCTGCAACATGGTAAACTGTTTTTCTCTGTTGAATGTGCAATTTATCTGAGTGCATGTAACAGGAATGTCTATTTCTGGAGCAAGGAAAATCCGCATTATTACGAAGAGCTCGAGCACAACTCCCCATGTTATGATCTGGGGCGCTATGTCCAGCAGACACCTGATCGGTCCCTATTTCTTTGATGGCCCTGTCAATCAAGATTCTTATCTCATCATGTTAAGGGACTAGCTTGTTCCAGAGCTCCAGAGGTTTCACCTGCTAGGAGATTGCTGCTTTCAACAGGATGGAGCACCGCACCACTATACCATCAGTGTCAGAGAATTCTTAAATGAAGTGTTTCACGATAGGTGGGTAGTACGAGGATCATCACATCTTCCAGCGCCCATTAATCAGAAGTCCTGATCTCTCGTCTTGTGACAACGCTCTATGGGGCATTATTAAGTACTGTGCATCGCAGAAAAGATACCAGTCAACCAAAGACTTGAAAGAAGTTGTTAAAGCTGCCTTTACACAAATCAACAAGGCTATGCTTCGTAAAATATCACATAGAACATGGTGCCGCATAATTGTGTGCCATGAACATGAAGGTGCTCATACGAACATTCTGGATCTGTCATGGCTAATCTTTCAATGATTATATTGTGTGTGTTATACGTATTCATTATAGCCTATGTATTCTATGTGTGTATTGTATTTTGTCTGTCTAGGGGTGACAAGACTTTTGGACTACCCAGTACATTAGTGCAGGTGATCAGCCCACAGCAAATGGTTCCAGTTGGTCATTCCACCTAAGGATTTTGGAATGAAACCCAGTGAGTTGGAGGTCTTTTTACCAATCTCACACAGAACTAGCTGGGCTGGTACCTCACCAAAATTCATAGAAACCCCTGTTACTGTTGTGTGTGCCATTGTTACCCAGTTTTTAAATATACATTTTACGAAGAATTGGAAACACACTTTAGTGTGGTGGAGATACCTTTATTGATTCCCAATATTTTGGGAGATGTTTTCTCCTGGTTATTTTGATTTGCATCAATATTTTGGGCCATCCCATAAAGAAATATTGGGTGCGCCAGTACATGGATTTAAACGACCACAGGGGCATGTACTTCTCTTATAACCTATGTATGGTCTGCGCTTATCCTGCAACAGATTTACATTCTGAAGATATTACTTTACATCAACAAAAAAAAAACAAAAAAAACGGCAATATCTGCGTTTAATTCTGAACTGCTGTATACAGTACAACAGTTCGCTGATATATTTTTACTTCACACCATACATTTTAAAACTTAAAAGTTAACATTAAGTTTAAAAGTTCGCTTAAAAAGAATATGAGTACATGAAATACGACTGTTAAGCTTATGAAAATAAACCGTAAACACACTATGCAACGGTATTGTAAAGGACCGCTCGTTTTCTGATTTTTAACGATAATATAAAAATCAAAGCGAATACTCTTAATTTCTATTCCACCTCTAAGCAAGGTGATGAACAGGTCAAACCAGTGTTTACATTAATATCACAACACTGACACTCGATTTTACCGACTCACTTAGCAAATGTTGAAAGCACGCACTTACCGATTTCATCATAAGCCTGAAAAGGAAAATCGGAAGCCGTGTAGGTGATATAGAAGTTTTAAGGGGGCGTGTGTTGATAAAACCCCATCTAACACGCTTGTACCAACTGGAGATAGATACCCCAGCTACCACACGACGCAAAACACTCAACACAGAAAAAAATTCCCGAAGAACGCCGTACCGGAAGTCACTTGCTGTTGCCAGATAGAAATTCGTTTCGAACGAAGCAGAGGAAGACAGGCGTTCGGAATGTAATTCATGAACTGAGTTTGTTACGTAATGTCTTCGAAATGTCATTTACCGTGAATTTCAATCAGATTCTGTTCTTCACAGCAACCTTTACAAAGTCTGTGTTCAATACCATCTAGATAACTAGATGGCCACGCAATCAGTCGATTACGTAGCTAAAACTTAAGCAAAATAGAGTAAACTGGATCCGTTTAAAATACTGGGCGAAAAAGAAGAAGGATACAGAACCTTCACCGCGAGTATCTAATGTTATGAACGTGGACGGATTATTGAGAATAAAAAACAAAAACATAAACAAAACTGTGGCAGTCTTCTCTTTTTCCCCAGCCCATATGGTTTACGTCTTGGAAACCAATTTGCACATGGATACCATTAAAAAAAGAAGGCTGAAATCATACTAAAACTCAAGCAGTCCATTGAACCTCTCATCTCAGCATCAAAAGCTGTTTTTATACAACGGCGGATCCAGAAACTTACCATCGGAGGAGGCTTCTGGTCTAAAAAAGAAAGACTAATAGAGAAACTTTGCGGAAGATTTATGCACACACAAACTGGCAGAGCTCCTTCTACCCGGCACTGCACCGCATTTTACGGACTTTTTATTTCAATTAAAGTGCGCTAAATTTTTAAATCACAGTGTGAAAAAAACAGCTGAAACATCAGCATTATTTTCC
This sequence comes from Macrothele yani, assembly GCA_039090855.1. NCBI lineage: Eukaryota > Metazoa > Arthropoda > Arachnida > Araneae > Macrothelidae > Macrothele > Macrothele yani. Next base: position 62,373,039 of record CM077009.1, on the reverse strand, counting down.
TGGCGTTCATTTACCTGATCTGCAGGGAAACGAGCTCCGTGCTTTATAAATGCAAAATCTAGATGGCTTTTTTATTGGAGGTTTAACGACCACCGTGAGCAACTCACTGGGCTGTAAGAAGTCGCCCGTCCCTAAGTTAGGGCGACTTACTTCAGGGAAGGGAGATAGTCAGTGCCGTGAAACAAACACAACATCCATGCCCCACCGGGATTCGAAACATGCCTCAACAAATTCGAACCCGAACCCTCCTCAGACGAATGGTCATGCGCCAGCGCTTAGATGCGCCACCGGGGCGGCAATAGAATCTTTCAAAGTACATTTGAGACTTTCATTCGGGTGGCTTAATTTAATTCAAAAAGTTCCAGCTTGAATAATCGAATCATTCCTAAGTAATATGACTGGCAATTCCTTCTTAAAACATTCGTTTATTCCTTCGCAATACATTATTCTCACTCCTTTTGAAAGGAACTCCCATTTACTTTACTTCATCAAATCATTATTTTGTTATTCACTGTTCTACTGCCGATGGGCTATAAGCGGTCACCCGTCCCTAAATTAGGGTAACTGGTTCCAGCGAAGTGAAAGGGCCAGTGCAGCAAGACAAACACAACATCCATGCTTCACCGTGATTCGGACCCGGACCCTTCTCAGACGAATGTTCATAAGCCAGCGGTTACACTACACTGCGCCACTGGGCAGCAGGCGATTTCCTCTCGGAAGTTTGTGGAAATATTACATCAAACAAAGTACATCCATTGCTTTCGATGATCAGTCGAAATCCCTTTCCATGCCGATCTCAGCTTCCTCCGTTTCTGACGCTCCTGTTGTTATTTACTTTGTCATATCCAAAGACATTAGAGGAGAATCAAAGACACTGGAGTAGCATAGATTGACAAACGAAGTGGTAGCGGTTTTGAAACGACGGATACCAATTGAACGTGCAGCGCCATCTAAAAATAGGAGAAGGTTAGCAATTTTTTTTTGATTGGAGGTTTAACGACCACCGTGAGCAACTCAATGGGCTATAAGCAGTCGCCCGTCCCTAATTTAGGGTCACTGGTTCCAGGGAAGGGAGGGAGCCAGTGCCGTAAGACAAACACAACATCCATGCCTCACCGGGATTCGAACCCGGACCCCTTCGGACGAATGATCAGAGGTCAACGCCTTAGACCACTGCGCCACCGGGGCGGCAAGGTTAGCAATGAACTATTGGAAAGCGAGAATGTTTTTTTTTTCTGATTGGAGGTCTAACAACCACCATGACAACTCAGTGGGCCATAAACAGATGCCCGTCATTAAACTGATTCCAAGGAAGGGAGAGAGCAAACGCCATAACACAAAAACATTCCATGCCTCACCGGGATTCAAACCCGGACCCATCTCGGACGAATGATCAGAAGCCATCGCTTAGACCACTGCGCCACCGGGGCGGCGAACCCAAAATGTTTGATTCAATTCACATTGTACTGCAGAAATTACGTAGAACTTTCTAGATCAAATTGTAGTTAGCAAGTGCTCTGGCCCAGTGGTCTAAGCGCTGCCTTATGATAATTACTCAGAGTTGGGTATAGTTTCGAATCCCGGTGAGGCATGGATGTTATTTTTGTCTTACGGCACCGGCTCTCTGCTGTCCCTGGAACCAGTGACCCTACATTAGGAATGGGCGGCTGCTTATAGCCCACTGAGTTGCCCACGGTGGTCGTTAAACCTCCAATAAAAAAATATCAATAACTTAAAGATTTAGAACTGGAATCGTTTGAACACACTTGAACACACCAGTTACTCCCTACAATCGCGGCTTTCAATGTATGCCGGAGGTAACACTCTTGATATTTTTTATTGGAAGTTAACGATCACCGTGAGCAACTTAATGGGCTTTAAGCAGTCGCCCCTTCCTAATTTAGGGTCACTGGCTCCAGGGAAGGGAGAGAGCCAGTGCCGTAAGACAAACACAACATCCATGATCCACCGGGATTCTAACCCTGACCGCATTCGGACGAATGATCAAAAGCCATCACTTAGACCACTGCGCCACCGGGACGGAACACCCTTGCTGTTTTTTTTTTTTATTTTTTGATTGGAGGTTTAACGACCACCGTGAGCAACTCAATGGGCTATAAGCAGTCGCTCGTCCCTAATTTAGGGTCACTGGTTCCAGGGAAGGGAGAGAACCAGTGCCGTAAGACAAACACAACATTCATGCCTCACCGGGATTCGAACCCGGACCCCGTTCGGACGAATGATCAGAGGCCATCGCTTAGACCACTGCGCCACCGGGGCGGCACCCTTGCTTTCCAACAGGCATCTGTTAACTGCTAATTGCCGCCCCGGTGGCGCAGTGGTCTAAGCGATGGCCTCTGATCATTCGTCCAAAAGGGGTCCGGGTTCGAATCCCGGTGAGGCATGGATGTTGTGTTTGTCTTACGGCACTGGCTCCCTCCCTTCCTGGAGTCAGTTGAGCTAAATTAGGGACGGGCGACTGCTTATAGCCCATTGAGTTGCTCACGGTGGTCGTTAAACCTACAATAAAAAAACAACAACTGCTAATTGCCCCTTATTCATAGTTGGCGCTGCACGTTCAACTGGTTGTTGGTCCCCGTCGTTTCAGAACCGATGGCATTACGTTTACCAATCTGTGTCCTTCTAATGCCTTTTGCTCATCTCTTGATCACTGAAGCTGGAACAAAACATTTAATTTCTAAATTCGCAGCAAATTTAACCGTCATGAAGACTTTTACGAAAATCTATGCATTTATCACTATAATTTTACAAAAATAAAAATATAAATTATTTACGATCTTGGCTATTTTAAAAGGAAAAGGGGAGGGGGGACACTCCAGTCGTCCTCTTCCGCTGGATACGGCCCTGTTTTTATGCGTATCGATTGTGCATGTCATAAAAAAATCGGACACACGTTCGTCTCCGTTACCAGAAGAGACAAACACTCACAATGTAACACAATAGCGTTTGCTGACCTCCCCGGTGGCGTAGTGTTCTAAGCAATGTCTTCTGATCATTCGTCCGAGATGGGTGCGGGTTTGAATCTCGGTGAGGCATGGACGTTTTGTTTTGTCTTACGGCACTGGCTCTCTTCCTTCCCTGGAGCCAGTGGCCCTAAATTAGGCACGGGCGACTGTTTATAGTCCACTGAGTCGCTCACAGTGGTCGACAATATAAAAGCGTTTACTGACTGTAGAAATGTTGTTTCTATAGTTGATAATAATTGGTTGAAATTAAATCTTTATTCAACGTTGATGTCTAGTTAATAGGCGTACTTCAAAACTGCAGAATGTATAGAACGTGTTTTAAACACTTGTGAGGCCGCCCCGGTGGCGCAGTGGTCTAAGGCGCTGGCCTCTGATCATTCGTCCGTAAGGGGTCCGGGTTCGAATCCCGGTCAGGCATGGATGTTGTGTTTGTCTTACGGCACTGGCTCTCTCCCTTCCCTGGAACCAGTGACCCTAAATTAGGGACGCGCGACTGCTTATAGCCCATTGAGTTGCTCACGGTGGTCGTTAAACCTCCACCCAAAAAAAAAAAAAAACACTTGTGAATAGTTTATGGATTTGTGATGAAATCGTAAAGTTTTTAAAACGGTCTTTAAACTCTGAAAATCAAGCTCAGCATTCATCGCCATCCATCATCTAAAATTAAAAACTAATGATAAACGCAGCTATTATTAATAGACGGTAATTACTTTTTTGAAATAGTGTACGAATTTTTTAAAAGAACATGGACGGCAGAAGGTGTATGGTCAACGTTCGTGATTGCCACGAAGAAGTTTCAGGATCTATCCCAGGCTGGGACGAACGCTAGAACCATTAAATATCTGCAGTGTGTCGGATGGGCATGTTAAATCGTCGGACCCCGGGTATTGGCTCCCCAGTCATAAATAAGGGCGTTTCCCCACCTTTCTACCTGGCTTGTGACGTTTGCCGTCGGGTACTTTAGCCCGACAGGAAAGTTACTTCTAGCTTCATACTTCTAAAAGCTGTTTAACTCTAGAGTCAGAAACTTCCTTCGCAAAATTCTCTACTTAAATCTTTAAAAGAACATAAGTAAATTATATGTTGAACGATCTGCAAAATGGACGTCGCTGTAAATTCTCTAATCGGTGTTTTAGGAAAAATACCTTTGTATTTTATTATAGGCATAAATACTTTGCTCGCACTATACTTCTGTTTAAAGAAATTGAGATTTTATAGGACGAGCGATGGATAACTCAAAAGAAATGATTTCTCGGAGTGAATCCGTAAAAACAGCTGTGACAATAATTCTCTATCACATGTACACAGGACTTCTTGGTGTCAAGGGTCAGAGGAGAGAGAAATACCTTTTCTTTTTTTTAGAAGAAGAAACGTAAAATTCGAAAGAAATTATTTTAAAAAAAGGAGGCGAAGGTGAATGCGTAATTGCGCTGAAGATTAAAACAATGTTCGTCACTGGATAAGAAACTACGCCATGATAAGCTGCGGCTAAAAAGGTTCCTCCTTGTTACCTACAAAGAAGTGCCGTGGGAAGGTTTTAGCTAAATATGTCCGTCTAGGTTTAGGAAAATGATCCTGGAGGGATATCTTTGTGTGCGTGTGCGTGTGTGTGTGTGTGTGTGAGAGAGAGAGAGAGAGAGAGAGAGATTGAGAGAGATTGAGAGAGAGAGTGCGAGAGATTGAGAGAGAGAGTGCGAGAGATTGAGAGAGAGAGAGAAGAGAGAGATTGAGAGAGAGAGAAGAGAGAGATTGAGAGAGAGAGAGAGAGAGAGATTGAGAGAGAAAGACAGAGAGAGAGAGAGAGAGAGAGAGAGAGAGAGAGAGAGAGAGAGAGAGAGAGAGTTCAACCTTTTCCTGTTTATTGCTTTGCTGTAAGTATTCTGCGGTAGGGTCTAACTACAGTTAGACGCAAATTGTTGGACTTGGAGCCCAGGATCATTGGTAGGCCCTACCACAGAGTACAAAGCGAAAATCGTGCAGGGATATTCTGAAATCTGTTTCCCACATGCATTTACTTTAAGAGAAACAACGATTTGCCAGCAGTGGCTCATGGGTCAAATTAATAGGTAGAATTAAAAAAGGTGTCTATTCAAGGAGGAGATTCATGAAGGTGTCTATTCAAGAGGCGGAGGAATAAGTGTCTATTCACCAATGGTCAGTGACCCAATAAACACACAATTAAATAGCGTAGAAAAATTGTTACGTGGAACCTGCGCACACTCACACACACACATTTCAACTTTCAGAATGATCATGGTGGTTCAGTTGGAAACTGGGTCTTCAAAAGATCTGTCTTTTTTTTATTACTTATTTAATTTATTTATTGTCAAAATAAAATTTTTACAGGGAAAATAATTATGTGGTACAATACCACTTTTTGAGCGTGCTTTGATGCTGTATTCGATCATAAGCGAATATTTAGGATTTTTTCACTGTTAAATTGTTGTTAACATTTATTTACGATTGAATTCGTTTTAGAATTCATATTTAAACAGTTCTTTTTCGTCCAGGATTTAACAGAATTTTTTGAATGAGGTGTGAAAGGTACGTTTGTTTTTATAGTGGACCGTAAGAATAAATTTCCTGGTCTGGTTTGCCCGTCGCAATTTACCCCTGTCTCTGTTGACATTCCTTTCGCAAACGTTTTGTATTATTGCCATACGAACGAAAACCTGTCTCTCACAGCGACCGATGCTACTAAACACCTGCGTGAAATCGTGCTGCGACGTCACCTCATCTAAAGCATTCTGATATGCCGCGATAGCTGCGTTACGTCACACGATCAAAGCCGTTTCAAGAGCTGCTTAAAACAGAAAAAGGAAATCGTTACATCATGAATATTTGTTCTATTTTGTCGCTCATACTTTGAGGAACAAATATATGGATTTATAAATAATTAAATGACGGATTTCTTCTTGCTCTTTTTGTAGCTGAACACGGAGAATCACTAAATACGCTAAACAAAGGTCCACGTGGGCTTTTAATGACCTCAAACCCAAGACCGGAGTAAGCATTTTTTTCAGAGGGGAGGGGGATTGGAAATTACGCCCCTTCGAGTTCAAAAGTTCCTCACTTCTACACATTCAACAGTACACAGGTTTTTCAACATCCTACCGCCGTAATGGGAAATCTTTTTTTTTTTTTTTTTTTTTTTTTTGATTGGAGGTTTAACGACCACCGTGAGCAACTCAATGGGCTATAAGCAGTCGCCCGTCCCAAATTTAGGGTCACTGGTCCCAGGGAAGGGAGAGAGCCAGTGCCGTAAGACAAACACAACATCCATGCCTCACCGGGATTCGAATCCGGACCCCTTACGGACGAATGATCAGAGGCCAGCGCCTTAGACCACTGCGCCACCGGGGCGGCTAATGGGAAATCATCAGGATCGTTCAAAACTCGCACTTCCGGTTTTTGACATTATTTTACTAAAAATGTGAAAATCGAGTATTTATATATTTTTTTGATTGAAGGTTTAACGACCAGCATAAGCAACTCGATGGGCTATAAGCAGTCGCGCGTCTCTAATTTAAGGTCACTGACTCCAGGGAAGGGAGAGAGCCAGTGTCGTAAGACAAACACGACTTCCATGCCTCACCGGGATTCGAACTCAGACGCATCTAGGACGAATGATCAGAAGCCATCGCTTAGATTACTGCGCCGCCGGGGTGGCGAAAATCGAGTAAATGCCAAGGAGGTTAGAATAATACTTCTGGAGATACCCCGAGTCTTTTAACCCGTGAACCCGCAAGTTGTGGGAATTTGAGGTTGTTTACATGATGCCCATGTAGTTTTAACTGCGTGCATTTTGGAATTGGGTAGTTTTGGGTCACAGAAATTGTGTTAATATCAAACCGGAATGAACTATACTTTACACATGAGTGAAGTTTTCAATTTTAACGTTACGTTTTGTTTTGACTTCGCACTGACGTTCATGTTTTTCAATTAAAAAAAAATGGGAAGGAGCCTCAAAATAATTAAGAATTTTATAAATTTTATAAATTCAACATTTTCTCACATATCGGCAGCAAGTTACGGTGCAAAATTAGAATCATTTGCGACGAGAGAATGTGATTCATCCAACACAAAATGCATTGCAATAGCCTTGGAAACCATCAGCTTTCCGACACTTTAATGGCTGCCTCTCGCGGTTATAAGCTTCACGCAAAGTGGTGTTGCCCCATTGACGAAGTCTCTTGATATCTTATTCTAACCTCCTTGGTAAATACCTAAGAGTAAAGCCTAAGAGTTATGTGAACATCGACAACACAGCACTCCGCAGAAATGCAGAATGAAAACGAACCAGCACAGAACCAATGAGTACCTAACAACACGAACACTCTTTCGGAATAGGGTTTGGGAAAGTGTTTTTTAAGGTTAAGGTGGAGGTCAAGTAATTTTGCTTCCTATACTTCCAATGGAAAAACTTTTGTACACATTTCCTTCACAATTAGTGTGTTCCCAAGGATGAAAATTTGAACATCGATTAAAATAACTTCATATTATAACTTGGAATACTTAATATTTTCTAAAACATAACCATAATTATGTTAAAAATCAATAACTTTTCCTTTGGCGGTGTTGAAACCAGAAAAAAGATGGCGCGACCTGTACTTTGATGACGTCAGTAGACAAACAAATGTTAGATTGCATATTTATGGTTATGTTTTAGAAAATATTAAGCATTCCAAGTTATAAAGTGAAGCTATTTTAATCGATGTTCAAATTTTCATTCTTGGGAACGCATTAATTGCGAAGAAACTGTGTACAGAAGTTTTTCCATTGGAAGTATAGGAAGCAAAATTACTTGACATCCACCTTAAACACTCAGATTGGCTTTCAGCGATACCTCTTCATCCTACCTTCAGTGTATTGGGAAAAGTCACGAAACTTAGGAATATCCGCATATTGTTTTATATGTTTCTCTCCGCTGTTTCGAACAATTCTTTTCGCGCACGTGAGGGACCCACACAGCTCACAGAAGTTTGTTCTCTCTGTACTAGCTGCACAGAACACTGTATGTGACTAATTTGTCTTTAAAAAAATACTGAAATATGTAAATTTCTGTTTCAGTAAATTTATCCGTGTGTTGTACATTTCTATTTATTATATTCCCCAGGGCATGAATGCTGTGACCTTTCGGGGGGAGGCGACACCCCTCCTCGCTAGTTACTGCTCTAGTACCTGTCATTTTTGACAGGTTTTCGCTAGCAACAAATAAATGATAGCGGAACATTGTATCTCTAAAGCAGAAAAATGCGTAATATCCAATTCAAATAAAAGTGAAATGCTTTTTAGTTAATTACTATATTTCACGAAGCCTTCATGTGCCGCCCCGGTGGCGCAGTGGTCTAAGGCGTTGGCCTATGATCATTCGTCCGAAGGGGTCCGGGTTCGAATCCCGGTGAGGCATGGATGTTGTGTTTGTCTTACGGCACTGGCTCTCTCCCTTCCCTGGAACCAGTGACCCTAAATTAGGGACGGGCGACCGCTTATAGCCCATTGAGTTGCTCACGGTGGTCGTTAAACCTCCAATCAAAAAAAAAAAAAAAAAAAAAAAGCCTTCATGTCTGAATAACTTGCCCGGGCCCCACAAAACATGACAACGGCCCTGGGTAAGGTCGTAAGCCACCTCGCATACCGGTTACCGGTTCTCAAAACTGTGTCTGGGACACAGGCTGCAAATATGTGCTCCCTCTCAGAAGCCAAGTTGACCTAAAATTTCGCTCTTAATAGAGAAGGAAAAGTACGCCTAACTCAGCGGTTTCCTAATTTTTCAGCAACACACCCTCGTTATGATTTTTTTAAGATTCTCACGCCTTTCCATATTTCTCCTTTTCCATCATCCAGCCGCCCTTTACCAAAGAATTAAATTCGTGAAGTGCTTCGAAATTACAAATAAGCGGAAGAACTTAGTGAAAATTATATCATAATAAAAAAATTAACAGCTTAGTAAAAATTATGTCAAAACTAGAAAATAGGCACATATAGTTTTTCATAGCATAAAAAAATTAATAAGAAGTGCAATTTACGTTAAGAAATTGCAACAGCAACATGAATTTAACGGTTAATGCAACATTTCTTTCACAAGTTGCGAAATCCTAGATTTGGCATTCAGCAAATTACTTTGTTTCGTTTAAATTGTGATCAAACTTGAAAAGCATTTTTTCCATAAAGATGCGTCAAAAAAATATATATATATACTACGTAGTGCTTGTTCTCCAACTTTCGAATAAAACTGGGAAATATAAGGGTCCCCCAAATGAAAATGAAACTCTTATAATAGCGTCGGTGCATAATTACACAGAGCCGTGCATCTGCACCGGTAGATGGCGTGTTATGTCAGGAAGTCACTCCGTTATCGGCGGCACGTGTCAGCGTGCTGTGTGCGCGTGCGAAGGCAAGTTGACTACGTAGGGTCGTGACATGGGTTCGTCCAAACAGGCCCAGCTGGAAGTTATGCAATATTTGATGGCAGAAGGTGTTACTGGAGCCGAAATTTATCGTCTTATGAAGGATGTATATGGGAATCAGTGTCAGTTACGGTGTACAGTGTTCCGCTGGTGTAGTGAATTTCGTAAAGGATGTGTGAGCACTGAGGACATGCCGAGATTTGGGCAAGCACACGGAGCCATCACCATGTAATCGATTGCTGATGTGGACAACCTTGTGAAGAAGAATCACCGCATCACTACCCGCAAGCTTGCGGCAACATTGTCCGTGAGTAAGGGAACTGTTAACACCATTCTCCATCGCTGATTGGGATATAGCAAGGTATGGACACAGTGGGTCTCTAAGCATCTCCAGGAGGAGCAGAAGACTCGGCGAATGGGTGATTGACTGGAGCATGTGCATCGTTATCACGCAGAGGGGGACAGATTTTCTCCAAGACTGTGGCCACAGATGAAACTTGGTGGCACCACTTCAATCCGGCCATAAAACGGATGAGAATGGAATTGCGGCATCCCAACTCTCCACGCCCCCAAAAAGCTCAGTCCTCCTTAAGAGCTAGAAAAGTGATGCTCATGGTTTTCTTCGATCAGAATGGCTCACTGCCGTTGGATTGGCTGGATGCAGGCAGTACGGTCAAGGCAACCACATACTACAATAAGTTACGCAACCTCAAAACCCAGTATGACCCAGTATATTGTCAAATGGGGTTATTCTGCTGCAGGACAACGCACACCCGCATTTGGCGACAGTGTGCCAAGATATGCTGTGAAGCTTCAGCTTTGAGGTCCTCGACCATCCTCCCTATAGCCTCGATCTGTCGCCCTGCGACTACCACACCTTCGGGCCACTAAAAAAACCTCTCAAAGGCCGCTGGTTTGCTAACAACGCTGAGGTCCGGGACACCGTTCTTCTCCCAGGGTACCCACAATCTTGCGCTGCGCTGGGACACTTGCTTGAATCGACAAGACGACTATGTGTAGCGGGTATGTAGCGCACGTATTACTTTTATTTCCTGTATGTTCACATATTCCAACCTATAAGCCCTTACGACAAAAAAAAACGGGCAGTCTGTTTCATTTGGACGTCCCTTATATGCTATTCAAAATTTCTCCAAGATTGAGCTTTCCAAGTTATCGTTTGCTCTCGAATCATACACCGATCAGCCAAAACATTTAACCCCCTCTGTGTTTGGCAAATAAGCACGCGTGCAGCCAATCAGTGTCACGTGCCAAAGTCGCGAATGATATACTGTATATAATGTGTGGGTCGAAGCTCAGTCACTCGCCAAGAAGCTCTTCAAGAAAGCGGAAGACCACCCTAATGGACTTGTTAGGACTGCGGTTGACTACGATGCCAGCGAATTTCTTAGGTATCCAAGAACTAAGGCGACGATCGTTGTCCACTCCTGACAGGGACTTGGGTAAGGGAAGCACTGTTGAGCACTGTTTTCTGGGAAGGAGGCCTTAGATCAGATATGGACTGGATCTAATGGCGAGTAAGGGACTTACCCTCTCTCCCTTCCCGCCCCTGACTGGTGTGTCGAAAGATATGCCCTCCTCTCCTTTCACTCATTTTTTCTGTTCATCTTTCCTATTGAGTTACTCAGATCCTATTTCTAAGGGCAGTTTTAGACCTGGAGTCAGACACTCCCTTCCTAAAACTTCTTCAAAGGTAGCGTAGCTCTCAGCCAGTACTTTGTTTCGTCCCTACATGTGGAAAAGCAAAGATTTATTTTATTTCTCCGAAGCAGCTACGCTTGTAGGCTGCTCACGCTACGCAGAAGTTAGTGCCTATCAAAGATGGCCCGAAACAGGTGACAACCCGAGCTGTCAACAAAGCGTGGGCACGTCACGCCTGATTCATGCCAGAGGTCAGCGCAGGCTATCTCGTCTTGTCCGCAGCAACAGGAGGGCTACCGTGGCTGGCATTACCCATAATTTCAGTTGTGGTGAAGGGAACAATGTGTCTAAACATACATTTCATCGTACGCTCTTGGAGATAGGTCTCCGCAGCTGCAGACCCGTTCGTGTGAGTATCCTCATAGCCGTTCACCGTCGTCAACACTCGCAGTTGGCACGTAATAATCGACATTGGACCATAGAAGACTGGAAGAGGGTCTCATGGTCATGCGAAATCCATTTTCTGTGACACCATGTCAATGGACGAGCTCGTGTGCGACGTTTACCCAAGGAAGCCGTCTCACCTGGAAGCACTGTAGGACGGATACAGACGTCTGGAGGGAGTCTGATGGTCTGGAAAATATTTTCTTGGGGAACACTTGAACCAATTATCCATGCAGGGCGAACTCTGACAGCTGTCACGTACCTGAACATCGTGGCTGACCAAGTACATCCATTTATGATGACTGTATTCCATGGGGCCGACGGCGTCTGTCAACAAGATAATACTCCATGCCACACTGCGAAGAAGTTTCAGGAATGACTCCCAGAACATGAAAAAGAATTCCATTCATTGCCATGGCTCTCAGATTCGTCGGACATGAATCCTATCGAGCATTTGTGGTTTGAGTTGAAGAAACGGGTACAAGCAGCATCACCCCAGCCACGCAATTTACCGGAACTGCGGGATCATCTGTTGCAGTCATGGCACCAAATACCAAGAGACACCTACCAACATCTCGTTGAATCTATGCCACATCGAGTGAGAGCTCTTTTGGCGGCAAGAGGAAGACCTACCTCATATTAGGTAGGTGGTTTTAATGTTTTGGCTGATCGATGTATTACATTTCGAGTGCTTGCTTGCTCTTTGAGCACTTCCCGCAAAGCATAACACTGATGTTGAATTCAGATCTAGGTTATTCTTTGGCATACCAATCCATTATTATTGAATCTTTCCAGATCTAGGTATTCTTCGGTATACCCAACCCAACCATTATTGAATCCTCCCGGATGTAGGTCATTCTTCGGCATACCCATCAATTGCTATTGAATCCTTCCAGATCTAGGTCATTCCTCGGCATACCCACCCATTATTATTGAATCCTTCCAGATCTAGATCATTCTTCCGCATACCCACCCATTATTATTGAATCCTTCCAGATCTAAGTCATTCTTCGGCATAACCAACCCAACCGTTATTATTGAATCCTTCCAGATCTAGATCATTCTTCGGCATACCCACCAATTATTATTGAATCCTTCCAGATGTAGGACATTCTTCGACATACCCACCAATTATTATTGAATCCTTCCAGATGTAGGTCATTCTTCGACATACCCACCAATTATTATTGAATCCTTCCAGATCATTCTTCGGCATACCCACCCATTATTATTGAATCCTTCCAGATCTAGATCATTCTTCGGCAGACCCACCAATTATTATTGAATCCTTCCAGATGTAGGACATTCTTCGACATACCCACCAATTATTATTGAATCCTTCCAGATGTAGGTCATTCTTCGACATACCCACCCATTATTATTGAATCCTTCCAGATGTAGGACATTCTTCGACATACCCACCAATTATTATTGAATCCTTCCAGATGTAGGTCATTCTTCGACATACCCACCAATTATTATTGAATCCTTCCAGATCATTCTTCGGCATACCCACCCATTATTATTGAATCCTTCCAGATCTAGATCATTCTTCCGCATACCCACCCATTATTATTGAATCCTTCCAGATCTAAGTCATTCTTCGGCATACCCAACCCAACCGTTATTATTGAATCCTTCCAGATCTAGATCATTCTTCGACATACCCACCAATTATTATTGAATCCTTCCAGATGTAGGTCATTCTTCGACATACCCACCAATTATTATTGAATCCTTCCAGATCATTCTTCGGCATACCCACCCATTATTATTGAATCCTTCCAGATCTAGATCATTCTTCGGCATACCCACCAATTATTATTGAATCCTTCCAGATGTAGGACATTCTTCGACATACCCACCAATTATTATTGAATCCTTCCCGATGTAGGTCATTCTTCGACATACCCACCCATTATTATTGAATCCTTCCAGATCATTCTTCGGCATACCCACCCATTATTATTGAATCCTTCCAGATCTAGATCATTCTTCCGCATACCCACCCATTATTATTGAATCCTTCCAGATCTAAGTCATTCTTCGGCATACCCACCCATTATTATTGAATCCTTCCAGATCTAGATCATTCTTCGGCATACCCACCAATTATTATTGAATCCTTCCAGATGTAGGACATTCTTCGACATACCCACCAATTATTATTGAATCCTTCCCGATGTAGGTCATTCTTCGACATACCCACCCATTATTATTGAATCCTTCCAGATCATTCTTCGGCATACCCACCCATTATTATTGAATCCTTCCAGATCTAGATCATTCTTCCGCATACCCACCCATTATTATTGAATCCTTCCAGATCTAAGTCATTCTTCGGCATACCCAACCCAACCGTTATTATTGAATCCTTCCAGATCTAGATCATGCTTCGGCATACCCACCAATTATTATTGAATCCTTCCAGATGTAGGTCATTCTTCGACATACCCACCAATTATTATTGAATCCTTCCAGATGTGGGTCATTCTTCGACATACCCACCCATTATTATTGAATCCTTTCAGATCTAGGTCATTCTTCGGCATATCAAACCCAACCGTTATTATTGAGTCCTTCCAGATCTAGATCATTCTTCCGCATACCCAACCATTATTATTGAATCCTTCCAGATCTAGATAATTTTTCGGCATACCCACCAATTATTATTGAATCCTTCCAGTTGTAGGTCATTCTTCGGCATACCCACCCATTATTATTGAATCCTTTCAGATCTAGATCATTCTTCGGCATACCCAACCCAACCGTTATTATTGAATCCTTGCAGATCTAGGTATACCTTCGGCATACCCACCCATTATTATTGAATCCTTCCAGAGCTAGATCATACTTTGGCATACCGACTATTATTATTGAATCCTTCCAGATCTAGGTCATCCTTCGGCATACTCACCCATTATTATTAAATCATCCCAGATCTAGGTCATACTTCGGCATACCCATCAATTAATATATACATATCTAAAGGCAAATTTGGTGGTATGATAATTTGAAAATGAAAAATTAGTTTGTTTTAGAAATAAATTTTCGTTATAAAAATCTCAGTGCCGCCGCCGATGGCGTAACTACACATTTTCGGCCCTCAACCAAAATTATGAAAAGATCAATTCCCACTTCTGATCTATTTACTAAAATAACAAGGAACATAAAAAAATGCATATACTTTGTAAAGTGCATATACAAGTTGTAAAAACATTTACTTCATTAAAAAAATATTATACGTTTCTAGATAGACTAGAAAAGGTACTCGGCGTTCCCCGGGTTTAACAAAAGACACATCAATCAGCTTTATGAAAGGATATTCCGAGTTTTCCTGAAATTACGAGGGAGGATCGAAGAGTAACGTACAGGAATTCTTTTCTATTTTTTCCTCTTTGGAGGTCGTAAGTAGCAGGTTGCAGTTTGGCAGAACACGAGTTTGAATATCACGGTACAGACCGATTTAGCTGGATCAGATGTCGCCATGGTGGAAGACAGTGTGAACGACGGCACAAAGATGGCGCGTTTGTTATCGTCGTCTACGAATGAAGAGCAACGCGGTGTAGTCCGATTTTTGTGGGCTAAAGTGAAAACACCGCAGGAAATTCACAAAGGAATGGTCGAAGTGTATGGTGGTGATTGCTTGGACCGCAGCAACATCTCTAGATGGTGCAGTTTCTTTGCAGAGGGCCGTGGCAACCTTTCTCATTCGCCACGTTCCGGTCGACCTGTAAACGCGTCATCACCTGCAACTGTAAGAGGCATTGAACAGATAATTTGGAGTGCCTGGCGGGTCCATCTGCTCACATTGGGACAGAAGTTCAACGTTCCGGTCGGCCTGTAACCGCGTCATCACCTGCAACTGTGAGAGGCATTGAACAGATAATTTGGAGTGCCTGGTGGGTCCATCTGCTCACATTTTCACAGAAGTTCAACGTTCCGGTCGACCTGTAACCGCGTCATCACCTGCAACTGTGTGAGAGGCATTGAACAGACAATTTGGAGTGCCTGGCGGGTCCATCTGCTCACATTGGCACAGAAGTTAACGTTCCGGTCGACCTGTAACCGCGTCATCACCTGCAACTGTGTGAGAGGCATTGAACAGACAATTTGGAGTGCCTGGCGGGTCCATCTGCTCACATTTTCACAGAAGTTCAACGTTCCGGTCGACCTGTAACCGCGTCATCACCTGCAACTGTGTGAGAGGCATTGAACAGACAATTTGGAGTGCCTGGCGGGTCCATCTGCTCACATTGGCACAGAAGTTAACGTTCCGGTCGACCTGTAACCGCGTCATCACCTGCAACTGTGTGAGAGGCATTGAACAGACAATTTGGAGTGCCTGGCGGGTCCATCTGCTCACATTGGCCCAGAAGTTAACGTTCCGGTCGACCTGTAACCGCGTCATCACCTGCAACTGTGTGAGAGGCATTTAACAGACAATTTGGAGTGCCTGGCGGGTCCATCTGCTCACATTGGCACAGAAGTTCAACGTTCCGGTCGACCTGTAACCGCGTCATCACTTGCAACTGTGTGAGAGGCATTGAACAGACAATTTGGAGTGCCTGGCGGGTACATCTGCTCACATTGGCCCAGAAGTTAACGTTCCGGTCGACCTGTAACCGCGTCATCACCTGCAACTGTGAGAGAGGCATTGAACAGATAATTTGGAGTGCCTGGCGGGTCCATCTGCTCACATTGGGACAGAAGTTCAACGTTCCGGTCGACCTGTAACCGCGTCATCACCTGCAACTGTGAGAGGCATTGAACAGATAATTTGGAGTGCCTGGTGGGTCCATCTGCTCACATTTTCACAGAAGTTCAACGTTCCGGTCGACCTGTAACCGCGTCATCACCTGCAACTGTGTGAGAGGCATTGAACAGACAATTTGGAGTGCCTGGCGGGTCCATCTGCTCACATTGGCACAGAAGTTAACGTTCCGGTCGACCTGTAACCGCGTCATCACCTGCAACTGTGAGAGGCATTGAACAGATAATTTGGAGTGCCTGGTGGGTCCATCCGCTCACATTGGCACAGAAGTTCAACGTTCCGGTTGACCTGTAACCGCGTCATCACCTGCAACTGTGAGAGGCATTGAACAGATAATTTGGAGTGCCTGGCGGGTCCATCTGCTCACATTGGGACAGAAGTTCAACGTTCCGGTCGACCTGTAACCGCGTCATCACCTGCAACTGTGAGAGGCATTGAACAGATAATTTGGAGTGCCTGGTGGGTCCATCTGCTCACATTTTCACAGAAGTTCAACGTTTCGGTCGACCTGTAACCGCGTCATCACCTACAACTGTGTGAGAGGCATTGAACAGACAATTTGGAGTGCCTGGCGGGTCCATCTGCTCACATTGGCACAGAAGTTAACGTTCCGGTCGACCTGTAACCGCGTCATCACCTGCAACTGTGAGAGGCATTGAACAGATAATTTGGAGTGCCTGGTGGGTCCATCTGCTCACATTTTCACAGAAGTTCAACGTTCCGGTCGACCTGTAACCGCGTCATCACCTGCAACTGTGAGAGGCATTGAACAGACAATTCGGACTGCCTGCGGGTCCATCTGCTCACATTGGCACAGAAGTTCAACGTTCCGGTCGACCTGTAACCGCTTCATCACCTGCAACTGTGAGAGGCATTGAACAGACAATTCGGACTGCCTGGCGGGTCCATCTGCTCACATTGGCACAGAAGTTCAACGTTCCGGTCGACCTGTAACCGCTTCATCACCTGCAACTCTGTGAGAGGCATTGAACAGACAATTTGGAGTGCCTGGCGGGTCCATCTGCTCACATTGGCACAGAAGTTCAACGTTCCGGTCGACCTGTAACCGCTTCATCACCTGCAACTGTGTGAGAGGCATTGGACAGACAATTTGAAGTGCCTGGCGGGTCCATCTGCTCACATTGGCACAGAAGTTCAACGTTCCGGTCGACCTGTAACCGCTTCATCACCTGCAACTGTGCGAGAGGCATTGAACAGACAATTTGGAGTGCCTGGCGGGTCCATCTGCTCACATTGGGACAGAAGTTCAACGTTCCGGTCGACCTGTAACCGCGTCATCACCTGCAACTGTGAGAGGCATTGAACAGATAATTTGGAGTGCCTGGAGGGTCCATCTGCTCACATTGGCACAGAAGTTAACGTTCCGGTCGACCTGTAACCGCGTCATCACCTGCAACTGTGAGAGGCATTGAACAGATAATTTGGAGTGCCTGGTGGGTCCATCTGCTCACATTTTCACAGAAGTTCAACGTTCCGGTCGACCTGTAACCGCGTCATCACCTGCAACTGTGAGAGGCATTGAACAGACAATTCGGACTGCCTGCGGGTCCATCTGCTCACATTGGCACAGAAGTTCAACGTTCCGGTCGACCTGTAACCGCTTCATCACCTGCAACTCTGTGAGAGGCATTGAACAGACAATTTGGAGTGCCTGGCGTGTCCATCTGCTCACATTGGCACAGAAGTTCAACGTTCCGGTCGACCTGTAACCGCTTCATCACCTGCAACTGTGTGAGAGGCATTGGACAGACAATTTGAAGTGCCTGGCGGGTCCATCTGCTCACATTGGCACAGAAGTTCAACGTTCCGGTCGACCTGTAACCGCTTCATCACCTGCAACTGTGCGAGAGGCATTGAACAGACAATTTGGAGTGCCTGGCGGGTCCATTTGCTCACATCGGCACAGAAGTTAACGTTCCGGTCGACCTGTAACCGCGTCTTCACCTGCAAATGTGAGAGGCATTGAACAGACAATTTGGAGTGCCTGGCGGGTCCATCTGCTCACATTGGCACAGAAGTTAACGTTCCGGTCGACCTGTAACCGCTTTATCACCTGCAACTGTCTGAGAGGCATTGAACAGATAATTTGGAGTGCCTGGCGGGTCCATCTGCTCACATTGGGACAGAAGTTCAACGTTCCGGTCGACCTGTAACCGCTTCATCACCTGCAACTGTGAGAGGCATTGAACAGATAATTTGGAGTGCCTGGTGAGTCCATCTGCTCACATTGGCACAGAAGTTCAACGTTCCGGTTGACCTGTAACCGCGTCATCACCTGCAACTGTGAGAGGCATTGAACAGATAATTTGCAGTGCCTGGTGGGTCCATCTGCTCACATTGGCACAGAAGTTCAACGTTCCGGTCGACCTGTAACCGCTTCATCACCTGCAACTGTGAGAGGCATTGAACAGGAAATTTTAAGTGACCGGCGCATACATCTGCGCACATTGGCATAGGAGTTCAACATTTCGCAGGGTTTAGCGTACGATATTCAGCATGACAAATTGCAATTTCGCAACATTAGTGCTCAATGGGTGCCCAAGAACTTGACAGACGACCAGAAGGGACACAGAATGATGTCATCGGTCATCCTTGGACCACTTGATGCGTTACGCAGAAGAACTGGCAGGTGTAGGGACGAGCGATGAGTCTTGGGCTTACCACTACACTCCCGAAAT
Source organism: Macrothele yani (assembly GCA_039090855.1). Classification (NCBI taxonomy): domain Eukaryota; kingdom Metazoa; phylum Arthropoda; class Arachnida; order Araneae; family Macrothelidae; genus Macrothele; species Macrothele yani. Next base: position 62,354,066 of record CM077009.1, on the reverse strand, counting down.
AAAGAAGGCCAGTATGGTGTAGAAACATTCTGGTTCCCCGCCACCAAAAAAAAAAAAAAAAAAAATCAGAATAACCCAACCCAACCGTTATTATTGAATCTCCTCATGACGGTGTTCTAGGACAGCGTGGCATTCTTCTGGTGGAGTTGCATCCAACGGGAACCACTGTGAATCAGAGCTGAGTTCGGGTTCAATTTTAAGAGCCCGAGCCCGTCCGAGCCCGAATTTTATATTGTGAGTTAGAGCTCGGGCCCGAACGAGCCCGAAAACGATGATTAAACTGTTTAGGCATTAAAAAAAAAAAAAAAAAAAAAGAAAAAAAGTATTCTCTCTTCCAGACTTCCAGTCTTTCCTACCCGTGCAATTGACCGATGTCTTTCTCAACTGCGGAGTGGGAAAGGGATGTCTATCTATTTCTATAGTTTCTTTGACCATTCATTTCTTCCTGAAATGTTTCTGGGGTGGAGGTGGGGTGGGGGAAGGTATCCGGAAATCAGGAAAAATCTGGTGGCATAAAAATCTACGTCGTACGTTGCTCAATAGAATTAGCAGGGAGCTGCCCCTATGAGGTAGGGCGCAAAATTTCGTCAACTTGCTATCTACTGTCTATAGTTATTATAGAAACTCGGGCCGTCTCAGCTCTGCTGTGAATTTCCAAAATCTACGCTAATACAAAGACAAAGTTGCGTCGTGCCATTCGTGACAAAAGGCCCAACACAGACGCTGCAAATGTCAGACTGCTTCATGACAGCGCTCGCCCACATGCTGCACAAGATGATCGTTGAAAAAATTGCGCAATATGGCTGAGAGGTGCTCCATCACCCACCATACAGTCCGGACCTGCCTCCTTGGGATTTTCATCTGTTTGGTCCATTGAAAAGATTCCTGGACGGCCAACGCTTCGATTCGGCTGACGAAGTCAAATTGGTTTCCCGCAGGTGGCCATACGCCCAGAAAACGGACTTTTATGAACAAGATAAACTAAAACTGATACCACGCCGGGATAAATGTCTCGAGCGACTCGGTTCTTATGTTGAAAAATAGCTAAGAAATGCAGTTTCACTATGTATATGTTTTGTTTTGCCGATCTTTTAAACTGTTGCCAAAAAATAAAAATAAAAAATAACGTGCTTTACTTTTTGATCCACACTCGTATGATCATGATGCACTACACTGAAACATTTGAATAAAATATCAGAAGAAAGGAATTTAAACAAGTTAGTAAAATCATGCAATGCGCTGATTATGATACGCTTTCCAACATACCGGAAATCATTACTCAAGTTATCACTCAAGTTATGAGGATAATAACTGTAGAACAAATCTCGCTCCTGTGTCCTGATCTTTGACCCCATTTCGATTATATTCAATAGAACCGGTTAAGTATACCTCCGGAACAACATGATAAAGTTTTGTCTCAATCGAACCTTTTTTACGTAAGTTATAACGCATAAGGTAGATGGAATGGATCCCGATCCTATATCCTGACATTTAACCCCACTTAACCCATTTTTTTTTTTGGATCGAGGTTTAACGACCACCGTGAGCAACTCAATGGGCTATAAGCAGTCGCCCGTCCCTAATTTAGGGGCACTGGCTCCAGGGAAGGGAGAGAGCCAGTGCCGTAAGACAAACACAACATCCATGCCTGACCGGGATTCGAACCCGGGACCCCTTACGGACGAATGATCAGAGGCCAACCCCTTAGACCACTGCGCCACCTGGGAGGCTAACCCATTTTCAATAGGGTTCGTCCGCAGGTGGTCCCCTACGACATACTAAAATTTCATCGAAATCGAACCATTTTTACGCAAGTTATGACGCATAAGGGCAATGGAATGCATCCCGCTCCTATGTCCTGACCTTTGACCCACTGCACCCATTTTCGACAGGGTTCGTCCCCAGGTGGTTTTTTTCTTTTTTTTTTTTTTTTTTTATTGAAGGTTTAACGACCACCGTGAGCAACTCAATGGGCTATAAGCAGTCGCCCGTCCCTAATTTAGGGTCACTGGTTCCAGGGAAGGGAGAGAGCCAGTGCCGTAAGACAAACACAACATCCATGCCTCACCGGGATTCGAACTCGGACCCCGTTCGGACGAATGATCAGAGGCCATCGCTTAGGCCACTACGCCACCGGGGCGGCCTCATAACTTGAGTAATGATTTCTGGTATGTTGGGCAGCGTATCATAATCAGTGTATTTCATGATTTTACTAACTTCCTTCATTTGGAGCCAAGACGAAGAGGTTCAGAGTTTGCCAACTCTGGAGCAACCAGTGTAGAACTGGTCGTTGTAAAATCATAAGTTTTGCAAGTTGAATCAAGCAACTATTCTATTCTACACCAAGAAATTCGGATAATTGGCATAGTTATTCTATTTTGAGTACAGTTGGTGTACAGTTCCTATTTATTAGTTAATATTTCTTCAGCATATACATGAAACAGTAATAGCATATTGTTACCTACTGTATTGGAACTCTCAATTTTTAGACTTAAATGTGAAAATAATTTTTTTTGATTGACAATAAATTTCTTTTCACTTTTCAGTGTTTAGTAAATAAAGTTGCTATCAACCCTGCTCCAGCAAAAATAATACTCGCGCACCCGTCGCCCACCCTGATTCCAGCAATGTCCCTGGTTGGAACTTCAAATCCGATCTGAGGCGGCTCAACTACGTAACTTAGGCGACTTAAAGGATTTGCTTGTAACGTGTTGGTACCAGATACCTCAAGACGCATTTAGGAATCTTTTAGCGTCAGTGCCTTCCCAGGTATGATGTATTTTGGAGGTACGTGGAGAACCAATATCATATTAGGCAGGTGGTAATTTTTTTGTCTCTTCAGTGTATACTGTGACGTGCCTGCCACGCAGGACGCACATGAGATAAAGGCAGATAGCAGCTAGACCATACGTCCGCGTAGCTCAGTTGGGAGAGCGACTTACTCCGGAGTGAGAATTACGAAGAAATTTACTTCGTTATAATACCTGAAATTTTATACAATACACCCTGAATACCCTGAATGCGTCTTTAACTCTTCTAAAACTGTAATCTAATATCTGGCATCATGCCAACGATGTTCCTTCCAATGCTGACACCAGAGCAGACGAGCTAATTGAAAAGCGCTCTGGCTTCCCTTCGTCTAAGCTTACTGCTTGTAGTTATTTTCCTTTCCCCACGCATCTACAATCTGTCTTTTCAGACGGTGGAATCGAGTAAAAATTTTTTTAAATTCTTTTTGGGCCCCCTAATGTCGCGGGCCATTAAACATCGCTTAACCGTACTTAATGATAGTTACGCCACTGCTCGCCATTCTCGTGGAATTCTTTTTTTTTCGCTTAACCGTACTTAATGATAGTTACGCCACTGCTCGCCATCCTCGTGGAATTATTTTTTTCGCTTAACCTTACTTAATGATAGTTACGATACTGCTCGACATCCTCGTGGAATTCTTTTTTTTCGCTTAACCGTACTTAATGATAGTTACGCCACTGCTCGCCATTCTCGTGGAATTCTTTTTTTCGCTTAACCGTACTTAATGATAGTTACGCCACTGCTCGCCATCCTCGTGGAATTATTTTTTTCGCTTAACCTTACTTAATGATAGTTACGATACTGCTCGCCATCCTCGTGGAATTCTTTTTTTTTCGCTTAACCGTACTTAATGATAGTTACGCAACTGCTCGCCATCCTCGTGGAATTCTTTTTTTTTCGCTTAACCGTACTTAATGATAGTTACGCCACTGCTCGCCATTCTCGTGGAATTCTTTTTTTTCGCTTAACCGTACTTAATGATAGTTACGCCACTGCTCGCCATTCTCGTGGAATTCTTTTTTTTTTTTCGCTTAACCGTACTTAATGATAGTTACGCCACTGCTCGCCATCCTCGTGGAATTCTTTTTTTCGCTTAACCGTACTTAATGATAGTTACGCCACTGCTCGCCATTCTCGTGGAATTCTTTTTTTTTTTCGCTTAACCGTACTTAATGATAGTTACGCCACTGCTCGCCATTCTCGTGGAATTCTTTTTTTTTTCGCTTAACCGTACTTAATGATAGTTACGCCACTGCTCGCCATCCTCGTGGAATTCTTTTTTTTTCGCTTAACCGTACTTAATGATAGTTACGCAACTGCTCGCCATCCTCGTGGAATTCTTTTTTCGCTTAACCGTACTTAATGATAGTTACGCCACTGCTCGCCATCCTCGTGGAATTCTTTTTTTTTTTCGCTTAACCGTACTTAATGATAGTTACGCCACTACTCGCCATCCTCGTGGAATTCTTTTTTTTTTCGCTTAACCGTACTTAATGATAGTTACGCAACTGCTCGCCATCCTCGTGGAATTCTTTTTTTTTTCGTTTAACCGTACTTAATGATAGTTACGCCACTGCTCGCCATCCTCGTGGAATTCTTTTTTCTCGCTTAACCGTACTTAATGATAGTTACGCCACTGCTCGCCATCCTCGTGGAATTCTTTTTTTTTCGTTTAACCGTACTTAATGATAGTTACGCCACTGCTCGCCATCCTCGTGGAATTCTTTTTTTTTTCGCTTAACCGTACTTAATGATAGTTAACCGTACTTAATGATAGTTACGCAACTGCTCGCCATCCTCGTGGAATTTTTTTCGCTTAACCGTACTTAATGATAGTTACGCAACTGCTCGCCATCCTCGTGGAATTTTTTTCACTTAACCGTACTCAATGATAGTTGCGCCACTGCTCGGCATCCTCGTGGAATTTTTTTTTTTTTTTTGATTGGAGGTTTAACGACCACCATGAACAACTCAATGAGCTAAAAGCAGTCGCCCGTCCCTAATTTAGGGTCATTGGTTCCAGGGAAGGGAGACAGCCAGTGCCGTAAGACAGACACAACACCCATGCCTAACAGGGATTCAAACCCGCGCCCCTTTCGGACGAATGATCAGAGGCCATCGCTTACACCACTGCGCTACCGGGGCGGCAAGGAATTTTTATTTCTATTTATTCACTTGTTATTTTGTTGTTGTTGTTGGAGGTTGAAAGACCATCGTGAACAACTCGATGTGCAGTCTACCGTCCTGAATTTAGGCTACCGATTCTAGGGAATGGAGTAACAGGCAGTTGTGAAAACACAAGTTTGTCCGCAACGGGAATTGAATTCGTGTCCCCTCACTCCGGAGTAAGTCGCTCTCCCAACTGAGCTACGCAGACAGGATGTCTTGCTGCAGATTTGTCGTCTTGACAGATGTTTCCACCTCTGTAGTACGTCACACAGTGCCGTAAGACAAACAAACACAACATCCACATCCATGCCTCACCGTGGTTCGAACCCTTACCCATCTTGTACGAATTGTCTTGGAATTTCTTAACTCCTTCTTAGGTGGGCACCCTCCACAGTTTGTGAAAAAAATGTCTTAACCAATTAAATGACAAAATGACAATTCTTCTAGGGTAAGTTCCTGCCGAAAATCAGGCATTTGTTAGCGAGTGTTGCAATGGGTGCTTATTCATGAACTTAGCATAATTTTCTTTTTCTTTCTTTCCTTATACTTTACTTTTTTTTTTTTTTTTTTTTTTTACTTGGTTTAAACGAACGCCGTGAACAACTCGATGGGCTATAAGTAGTTAAGTAGTGGCGACGGCTGCCGCTCAGAATTGGGTGGACTATTAGGGGGCTAAGCATCATGGGGGAGGGGAGGCACGGGTTTTTGAAACGTTTGGCGGAAATTTTGAGAAGAAATTCCGTTCAAGCTCATTTTTCCCGACGCTGATAATGTTATCCCAAATAAAAAAACTTTTCAACAAAATACTGTACGTAGTATTTATTCAATGAATGTAGTATGGCAACCATGGTCACTAAGCTCTATGGCAAGTTACGATTTCTTCGCAATTTTAGCTTATTTATGTAACTTTTTTTTTTTCTTTCATGAGGCTGTGTATGAATTTTAGTTTGTAACCACACAAGCAATATATATTTTTCTTTCTTTCCCTCTCTCTCATCTTTTTTTAACTATAATTTGGGGGAGGGGGGAGCTCAAAAATGGTGTGTTTCTACTATTCTCCTAGAAATTTGTTCAGAGGACTCCCTCCATTTCCCAGAAGTAGAAACATTAAATTTAACAAAAAATTCATTTCACATAAAAAAATTCAATTCGAGAAATTCACGCACATATAACGTAACTCTTTTCCGTGTGGGAGATTGGTGTTACGCTATGTCTAAAACCATGACTAAGGAAATGTTAAACTAAATGAGAATACGATGCAATAGTTGAACGGAATAGCTCAAATTAAGGTTTTACAGCCAGCGAAACACATATAGAAGCCAAACTTACGATAACCTTTTATTGGTCCAGCATCATCATCATTGTCAATCCTTATCAGCCCACTGCTGGACGAAGGTCTCCCCAAGTTTCTTAAACAACGGTCTGTCTTGTGCCAGTCTCCTCCATGTTACTCCCGCATACTTTCGAATTTCATCCACCCATCTCCCATGTGCTCTTCTTCCGGGTCTTTTCCTGTCCCTTGGAATCCAGTCTAAAATTTCAGCAGCTGTCCATCTAGGGTCTGCCCTTCTGGCAATATGTCCAGCCCATTGCCATTTCAGGGATTTTACTCTAATCATGATATCTTCCACTCTTGTCATTTTTCTGATCCACGAGTTCCTCTTCTTATCTCTCCTGGTTACACCAAGCATGCACCTCTTCGTGCTCCTTTGAGTTGTCTGCAGTTTTTGTGTGTCTCTTTTAGTTAAGGTTCACGTCTCTGCACCATATGTAAGCACTGGAAGAATGCACTGATAAAACACTTTTCTTTTAAGACATAATGGCATATTGCTCCTAAAAACTCTTCCAAAAGCTCTCTAGGCAAATTTTATACGCCGATTAATCTCTTCATCAATGTGACTCCCACCCGACATCTGCCGTCCAAGATAAATGCAGGTACTGGCCACTTCTAGCTCCACCGCCCCCTCCACCAATCGACAAATCCTCACCTCCTGCAAAAGCACCGCACATCACTTTTGTCCCCTGAAAGTTCATTTTTAATCCCACTTCTCTACTCTTGTCAGCAAGCTCCTGGATCATACTCTGCAGCTCTGATGAGGCAGTTGCAAAAATGACTACGTCATCAGCAAAAGGAAGGTGAGTTAGATAATCTCCATTAATCTTTATCCCCCGTTTTCCCAGTTCAGTGATTGAAAGACACCCTCCAATGTGGCATCAAAGAGTTTGGGAGATATAGTGTACAATCTATCTTAACAACGGTTGAACATCTCCACACACACTAAGCAACTGCTGCATCGTCCTTTCTATCTAACGTTCTTATCACATTCATGTGTCACTCTCTCTGACCTCAAGAGTGCTGTCAAACTCATTCATGTGAGAGAGAAGATATCACGTTAAGTTTGGAAAGTGCAAAAGAGAACAAACTCAAATTTACATAGGAAAAGGAACTAAAAATGAAAATTAAATTAGAATATACTTCCACACGTTTATCCATCATGTTCCCTACTGAAATCTTAGATGGTTGCACCCGCCACATGTTCCAACTGCTTAAATATTTTTTTTTTTTTGTGGTGAGGGGAGCTAAAGGGTGGGCTGAAGCCCACACGCATAATCGTGACTTGGTAATGAATAAACTAGTTTTTTTTTATTTGATTGAAGGTTTAACGACCACTGTGAGTAACTCAATGGGCTATAAGCAGTCGCCCGTCCCTAATTTTGGGCCACTGGCTCCAGGGAAGGGAGAGAGCCAGCGCCGTAAGACAAACACAACATCCATACCTCACTGGGATTCCAACCCGGACCCATCTCGGACGAATGGTCAGAAGCCATCGCTTAGACCACAGCGCCACCGGGCCGGCAAACTATTTATTCATTATAAGTTATTCGCTACTCGAGCTTGGTAATAAATAACTTAGAATGAATAAACTAGTAAGGCCCCTCCCATCTTTCTTTTACAAAATTTTACATCCCAAATTTTATTATCCCTTCATGAACTAAAGAACCAACTGACTGCTAACCCCAAACACCTCTAAATGATGTTATATTTAGTAAGACCTGCTCAATGACCCCTGAAATAGCCGCGGTTTTCCGCGCTAAGGTAGCGTGATCATTTGCCGCTTAATTGATGGCTAGAATGAACGGTCTAACATGTTATCTTTGTTGAGATATTTCCTTTACCCTTTCCTGAGAGTAAAAAGACTCTCATTTCTAAGGGAGACGACAAGACCCTATCGAACTTTACTTCAAGTTGAGCTGGAGTGGCTATTCTTTTCTCCTTCCTCCTAAGCAACAATTTTCAAGGATAAACCAAATTACCGCAGGGATAACAGCATAAATTTTTCCTAAAGACCTTATTTAAAAAAAAAAAAAAAAAAAAAGATTGTGACCTCGGCAGTTGCCCGTCCCTAATTTAGGATCATTGGTTCCAGGTAACGAAGTGTGAGCTAGTGCTGTAAGACAAGCACAACATCCACGCCTCACCGGGGTTCGAACCCGGACGCATCACGGAAGAACGATCAGAAGCCAGCCAGCGCTTACACCAATTTACGATTTTTCTGTTAGAAGTTTATTTATACTTCAATATCATTCGGAAATTCCATGTGCATCTATTCAACAGTGTATGAATATTTAGTTTTTGTGTTTTCGATATTTGGACTCTCAGTGGAATTTAGTCTCGGTTTAATAGTGTAATGTGAAAGTCCGTCATTCAGATTGCATAGTCGGACGCAACGCTAGAACGACGAGACGGGAATGGAACGGCTTGCCTATTCTCTGAAACACGCCTTCCAAGAATTATGCAGTTTTAATAGTTTCGAATACTTCATGCTCGCCGAGGAGGAAAGAGCTCCGAGACTTGACGCTCGAAGGCAAGCTCGTCCAAATGACAGCGAGGGAAGATTTCGAAAGATGATTACACGGTAGCTCCCGAGTGCCTTGAAAAGGGGAGGTTAGAAATGCGCCCAGTGAAGAGACATAATGACCAAAAATTGAAAGGGCAACACAAAAGTGAAGGACAGAGCGACGAAGGCAATAAATAAGCAATTAGTTCCAAGTTTCTGGGTATAACAACAACAGGAGGCGGCTTTAAATTCAGCGGACGACTCGGAAGGGCATTGTAAAACAACCAAGAACACCAAGTTACGATCCGTTTGTCCTAAATACCTGAAGTACCGAAAGTTGAAAAAGTACATGGCGCGAAAAAAAAAAAAAGTATCGAATACCAATCAGCATAAAGTGTAAAATTTAATTTGCCTTCCAGAAAGGCCAAAATAAGCTGGTAATTTTACAAAATCAATTTCGTGAGCACCCCCCCCCCTGGATGTTTCGCAATTTCCAGAAACGAATACTTCTTTTCGGTATCTGTGAAGCAATTAAAATAAAGCAGGTTCTCGTGCTGAGTAAGAACGGTAAACGGTAAGAATACCCCCGGAGAAAATACCCCTGAAAACTGAAAAGCGGAAAAAATGCCCCCGGAAAAAATACCCCCGGAAAAGTATCCCCATAACAAACGGTTCACTGTAAACTGCCACACAGGAATACATGTGTGGCAGTGTTCCGGTGCGTCAATTTACCGGCAACCCTGCCATACATCTTCAGCAACTTGGCTGCAAACGTTAAAGGGGAGGGGGGTGTCTATAAAGATTGCCGTTTCTGGGCCTATATTGAGAACTGAATTGGGAACTCCAAACGAATTTCGAGAAAACGTTCCATGTAAGCCAAGCGAGAATTGTACTTTAATTTGAAGAAATAAATTGCCGAGGATCCGAGGTACACTTGGTGGTGGTGGTGGGGGGGGGGCTCAACCCCCAAATTTCGTAATATTAGATTCTGGGCCGCTGAAGTCTGTTAGTGAATTCAGGCTGTTCCCCTTGAAGCGCCCGCGAGGTCCGTGAGCTGGGGGGATTCCCCCCAAATGTTAAAATGGAGCTGTAAACATTAGAACCATGCTTTACATATCTGTACACGACCTCGAATTTTCAGGAGGGTGGGGTGAATTCACCCTCCCCAAGTTTCTAAGAGCGCAGACAAGTGTTCAAGGTAAGGAATTTGCTCGCAATTTCTATGTTTCATGTTGTGTTTAATGGCAAACTATGCATGTCTTTCCCCCCTCCCCCAGAAATTTGGTGAAGCCTGTGAAAGGGATACGAGGTGCTTAGTTTGGAAGGCTCTACCCCAAACTTCGGTAATTTTATATTCTGGACCTCTAGAGTCGGTCAGTGTATCCTCGATATTACCCCTGAATAGCTCTTAGAAACTAGAAGGGGGGATACCCCACCCTCCTGAAAGTTCGTGGTCGTGTACAGAATCATTATATAAAGCATGGTACCATATGTTTACAGCTCTAAGTCCATTTTAACATTTTGGGGGAAAGCCCCCCCCAGCTCATGGACCTAGCGGTCACTTCAAGGGGAACTTCCTGGATACACTGGAAGGCTCCAGCGGCCCAGAATATAATATTACGGAAGTTCAGGGTAGAGCACATCCACCACCAAGTGTACCTCGGATCATCGGCAATTTATTTCTTGAAATTAAAGTACAATTCTCGCTTGGCTTACATGGAACGTTTTCTCGAAATTCGTTTGGAGTTCCCAATTCAGTTCTCAATATAGGCCCAGAAACGGCAATCTTTATAGACCCCCCCGCCCCCTTTAACGTTTGCAGCCAAGTTGCTGAAGATGTGTGGCAGGGTTGCCGGTAAATTGCCACACCGGAACACTGCCACACATGTATTCCTGTGAGGCAGTTTACAGTGAACCGTTTGTTTTGGGGGTATTTCTTCCGGGGGTATTTTTTCCGGGGGCATTTTTTTCCGCTTTTCAGTTTTCAGGGGTATTTTTTCCCGGGGATATTTTTACCTACATCTAGTAAGAACATCAAAACTAAATAGCGTCGAAGCACGATTCATGATGTTGATATCTAAAACCATATGATATTTAAAATTTTAATTACAGTTTAAAACAGCACATGAGTAAGAAAAGTACGTTAGACAAGGCCGTAGCCAAACTCTATACTTAGTGCAGGCTCAATAAAATTTAGGGCATGCTCAAAAAAGCTATATACTTTTTACCTTTTATTGAGCATTACTGAAATTTTACAAATTTCAACCCACACTAAGTACATTTTCTAGGTACATCAGGTATAAAAGTACCATTTTTGATTAACATAAATAAAAACAACAACAAGGAACATTAAAAAAATAAAAATACATTTATAATCGTTGCTTACCAGTAGAATGAAAATAGTTTTAGTGGTCGGTTCTTTAGACCATTACATTTTCTCAAAAGTAAGCCCACGTCAAGAGTTTATGTGCGGTTTTGTTCAAATGCAAGAATAGCCAAATTCGACATTCGTTGGTGGCACATCAAAAGCCGCTGTGCGCAGTTAATTCTCGTGAAAACAGAAAAGGTGGATTCACAAGTAGCCGTTCTACAGCCGAAAGTCCTGGCTGTGGCCAATAAATTATAAGTATCTCTAAAGACTACTCGCTGCTTAAAAATTTCATCAAAAATGACTGAATTTGGGTTTTCTTTCTTTTGGGTTTGTATGAATCTGTTGACTACTGCAATTTCTTCTGGAGATGGAAGTTTGATACCTAAAGTTTGCAAATATTTGACTTTGTCTAAATCAATATTTTCGTCTTCAGCACTGGAAACTGCAATTAGGAGTTTTTCATTTTCTACAAATCATTGGCAGGACAGGCACATATTATTTTATTCAAGGCGCAGCCTGCCCTGGAGTCCCCCCTGGCTACGTCTCTGACATTAGATCTTTCGGGGTCGCCTGCGACTCCCATCTACAGATGTGTGAATAATAGAGCGAGATAACTTACAGAGTTATGTAGTTAAAAGAATCAGTGACGTAGGGTAGGTATTTGACGCATGCGCAAAACCAGCAAAGAGAGATGGATCATAGCTTACCGACGACTACCCAGATTAACTGAAATAATAACTTTTTTCGTTTTTGCATTTCTAGAGCTTACTTTATACACAGTGGCATAACGCAAAATCTCTGCCCCCCCCCGCAAAATTTTCCTAAGAGGCCCCCAACGTAATAAAAATTAATGCAAAAATTGAGGGTAAATATTTAACTTCGCCGTAGTAAATATACATTTTCCAGATATTGATTCTATGATGCACTTATTTATTGCTTTTAATTATGTGAGCGCTTATTCCGGTAAGTATCCTCGCTCAGGGAAAAAAGTGCAAAATCTTCAAATGACAAATGTTGACGATATCAAATCAAGTAAAAACAAATACTGATCTTCGAGTGTCTGGGTTCGAACTTCCTTTAAAGCTCTTTAATTCCTTAATACAATAATTTTTCGGAAAGAGGAAAAACAAGTGTGTTTACATTTTTCTAGTTTTAGATACTTCAGCGATATTATTTCTTTTTAGTGTCATGTCTTTTAAATTCAAGAAGCAAGCATACTTTACAAAATAAAGAAAACTTACGTTATTAAAATCTGGATTCCCTTCTAACGTTCTTCTTAGCAAATGTTTCAATCAGTTTCGTCACGTCTAGTTTTCTGGCTCGGTCATTTTCAATGTCATCGCAAGTCCATCAAGGCTACTTTGAGTGTGCGATGACCGAAGTTAGAAACCTCAGGTTCGATCTTGGGCTGGTACGAGCGCTAGAACCACTAAATATCCGCCGTGCGTCGGCTGGGCACGTTAAGCCGTCGGACCCCGGGTACTGGCCCTCCGGTAATAAATAAGGGTGTCTTCCTCCCCCTTTCTACCTCGCTTCCGTGTCACTTTCCTATCAGGCACTCTAGTCCAAATCTCCTAGCTTCCTATTTCTAAGGGTTGTTTAAGACCTGGGGTCAGACATTTCCTTTATAAAATCCTCTACATATGACCTGATCTGATCTCTAATCGGTGTGCAGATAAAAGTCTGTGTCAATGGGGTCCTTTAGTTCAAAAACTTTCGTATCCAAAAGACAGAAAATTAAAAAAAAAAAAAATTTTAGAGCAAGTAGAAAACCTCTTGTCTAAAATTAAATTGCTAAATAATAAAAAAAAATTCATACGTAGATCTGGGCCCCATAAAATTCACGGGCCACCACGACGCGGGGGTTGCGTGGGCTATCTTTACACCCCTGTTTACACATCTTCTGCACTGTAAAATACAAGTGGTGCGAATTCACGGAAAATTTCTGAAAATAACATAATTTTGAGGGGGCTAAAGTAGGGTCCATCTTTTAACAGTGTCCGGTTTTTTTTTGTTTTTTTTTTTAACTTCCGTATTTTCCGTAGTCAGTAATCCCGTTTATTTCAGAAAAGACCGTTTCAAATTTTTACGTATTTAGACAGAAATTTCGCAAAATCCAACACGCTGAATATTTCAGCCCTTAAATGAGATAATCCTTTTGCGGCGGAGATCGAGCAATGTCTTTCGGGTTGATGCCGCGCTTCTTAACCACTGAGCCAGAAAGTCACAGAAATGAGACCCACGTTGAAGGTAAAAGTAACTGGGCGATAATGAATTTTTTCTTCGTTAACGCGAGTGAACCTCGCTTATAAACATATTATTTTTTATTGGAGCTTTTTATTATTTTTTTAATACGTTTGTAATAATTTGATCTTTTCTGTATGAGGTCTTATTAGTAAGTACGTATTTTTCTTTCATCGTGATTTTTCGAAGCTACAGAATGATTTGGAGGGAAATATTTTTTTCAATTGATAATAACTTTCAATTATCTTTAAGAGAAGGTGCAATGTACTGTTTTATAATATTACCATCTAAATACCCGTTCTTCGAACGTCATGATATTAAAAATATTTCTATAATACAGGATTTCATACCACAACATAACATAATTTGTACCATAAATTAATATACTAATAATATACTTCATCGGTTTGTTCCATAACTCTGTTATATCACATCGGTAATAAAATGGATTCAAGTATATAATGTTTATAGCATGAATTTCTGCATCCTTATAAGATGCGGCGTGTTGTCATTTGTAACTAAACATTTTTATAGCGATGAACGAATCGAAAAATAAAAATAATATATTTACTTATGTTAGTACTTCTTTGTAAAAAGAACCTTGCTTATAAACAATTTCGTAAACAATTTTGTCTGAAACTGTACATTTAAAAGCTAACAAGTCAAATGTTTTTGGAAGCGTGAGTAAAATTGTGTTTCTATTGCTTATATCTCAAGGGGGAAACTTCTGTTTTCAAATTTCAATTGCTATAAAAATCTACCCGCATATTTATACTTATTGCAGTCAACCTTACCCATTTCCTTACCACTTACAGACGTTACCGTTGCTTCGGTGAAAACGAATGTTGGTAATTTGATTTGGACTCAAAAAACCTTGACATTCGATATGTCAAACGATAATATAAATGTTTAAATGCAAATCATATTATGATATAACGATTTTTAAGTGATATTTTTAAAAGTTTTTTTTGTTAAATAAATTTAGAACGAATCAAAAAACCTTGACATTCGATATGTCAAACGATAATAAATGTTTAAACGCAAAGCATATTATGATATAGCGCTTTTTACGTGGTTTTTAAGTTTTTTTGTTAAATAAATTCAGAACAAATAAATTTAGAACAAAATATATACTAAGCAGGTCAACTCATGTCATTCAAATCTTAGGGCGGGGCTTCAGTTCCTGGGCAACAATAGCTCGATCATTGCAAAACGTTCTAGCGTTATCAAAGCTGGGTTATTTAAAAAAAACCCAGTTCCACCCACTTAAATTTATCGTAGGAAAAAATCCTTTCTTAGTGCGCCTCTATGTCGTAAAAGGAACATTCCTGCCAAATATGAAAGTTCTAAGTTCAGTAGTTTCTGAGACTCGGTGATGAGTCAGTGAGTGAGTCAGTGAGGGCTTTCAGTTTTATATGCACAAATTTCATAAAACTTCTAAACATAAAATATACTCTTGATAGCTCTATAGCTTTAGTCTTAATGATTCCACAGACTGGTACAGAGATTTCGTACAGTCACCTGTACAATAAATAAAGTACCCGGTTTCTTATGGCAACACCATTTATACTAGCTGGTGCACAAAATGGGAGAGAGGGGAAGAAATATCCTGTGCCATAGTAACCAAAATTCATGTGATATACTATCCACAATATCTGATCTCGTTACAGGACTTCAAATTCGAATACTTTGCACGACCTGTTGAAATTCAACAGCTAATTAACCCCCCCCCCCCCCAAAGTATTCCCGTGAATCTCTCCTACTACCGGAAATTTTTCGTCATATGGTTACGGAAAAAGTGAGAACGGAATATTTCCGTTAATATAAGAAAGGAATAGCGGAAGGGTTTCTAAAAATTCAGAATTTTCCGTTAACACATCTTGAAAACGATAATCTACCGGCAGTATAAGAAAGGAATTGCAGAAAGGTTTCTAAAAATTCAAAATTTTCTGTTAACACGTCTTGAAAACGGTAATTTACCGGCAATATGAGAAAGGAATTGCGGAAAGGTTTCTGAAAGTTAAAAAAATTCCGTTAGCATATCTTTAAAACGGTAATTTACTGGCAATATAAGAAAGGAATTGCGGAAAGGTTTATGAAAATTGAGAATTTTCCGTTAACACATCTTGAAAACGGTAATTTACCGGCAATATAAGATAGGAATTGCGGAAAGGTTTCTGAAAGTTAAAATTTGTCCGTTAGCACATCTTGAAAACGGTAATTTACCGGCAATATAAGTAAGAAATTGTGAAAAGGTTTCTGAAAATTTAGAATTTTTCCGGCGTACGAAAAATCCGTGAAATTCAGAGTTTTTTTTGTCATTTCACGGAATTTTTTTTAATCAAAAATACGCTTCGTTAATTCACGAAAGAAATCACGGAAAGTAGCTCCTGAATTTCAGAATTTTTTTTACAGTGTGGGCCTTTTCTCATTTCCTAGGTATCCAGTTTAATATTTTAGTTGCCCAATGGTGAATAGTTCTTCTAGCAGTATGTCCAGTCCATTGCCATATGAGGCTCTTCACTTTGATCACGATGTCATCAACTATTATTTACCTAATATACGTGTTATTTTCCCTGTTTTTCCTGGTTATAGCAATAATGCATCTCTCGATGTTTCTTTGTTTTGTTTGCAGCTTCTGCATGTCTTTTGGCGTATGACTACGTCTAACTCCCCGGATAGTATGGAGCGACTTACGGCCGACCGCGCTGTGGTAAAAATAGTTCCCAATTGAAATCATTATAGAGTTAAAAATACGTGCCACACAGTAATCGTGTTAGCATATTCGTAAACAGCATTAAGTCCAAATCACGTGCTGCACAATATATGGCGCGCGACGCTCCCCTCGTTCCCTGTGCACGGGAGAGATGATGCAATGTTTCTGGGGATGCCGCCGCGTTTGACTCAGTCTATCTCGGCAACCGTGAGCGCAGCACGACTGTGCGTGGTATTGTTTTAAAGTTCTCGACGAGATCTATTCAAATACACGAAGCACAAATCACAGTGGTTTAAAGTAAAATTAAAAAAAATTGTTTTCGTGTGAAAGGGTTAACATTTTCGACAATGCCGCGGAATTCACAGAATGAACGGAAGCAAAAGGGGAGAAAATCAAAGCGAGAGGCAAGAGCAAGTGATGAGGAATGTAAGAAGCCCAAGAAGGCAGAGCACCACGTTGGGTAATTCGTGCATCGATCTGCTTTGTGTTCGCAATGTATCCAGCATTATTTGTAAAAATTACGTAAGCTATACTTTTCATATCATAGACCTGTGTTGGCCATAACAAATTAAATAAACGCTTTCAAACCATACTCGACTAGCTAATTTCTACTCTCCGATCTGCAAGTCGTAGTCCTACGTTCCAAACTGACGGCTCAATTAGAACTGAGCCTACAGTATTTTTTTTTTTTTTTTAGTTCAGGTTCATGTCTGTGATCCGTAAGTAAGAACTAGAAAGTTGCATCGTTCAAATACTTTTCTTATAAGATATTATGGTAAATTGCCTTTGAAAATTGCACTGATCCTTCCAAAAGCCCTCCAAAAATGTTTGATACGCCTGTTTATTTCTTCTTCCATGTAGCGTTTGTTTAATATCTGTTGTCCAAGGTAAACGTAGGCATCGGTTACTACTACTAGTTTTGCCCCATGAATTTCCAAATCTTCAGTTTTTGTATTGTCAGAAGGACAGACCACCGATGGACAACCGAAATTTTAGACTGCTACCAAGGGACAGGAAAAAACCCATAATAAGACCACATGGGAGATGAGTGGATGAAATTCGAAAGTATGCGGGAGCAACATGGAGGAGACTGGCACAAGACAAACCGCTGTGGAAGTAACTTGGGGAGACCTTCATCCAGCAGTACATTGATAATGGTTGACGATCATGATGATGATATATACACTGGCATTTCAGTATATATATCATTGTTATCAAGGTACCCCATGGTGGCGCAGGACTGCAGAAATGCGACGGTGCATGAACTCCACTAGCTTCTGGAAATATGCTGTAGGCAATGCACACCATACTTCCTGCAGAGCGTTCCACAATTCCGGTGTATTCCGAGGTCTCGGATTCCTGTGTTCGATAGCGCGTTGCATGGCATCCCAAATATGTTCCATCACGTTCAGATCTGGGGACTTGGGTAGGAATGGCAACACGCCAAACTCAGATGAATGCTCTTGTAACCATAATGTGGCGTTCCGACAATTGTGTGGAGGTGCATTATCCTGTTGGAACAGGCCCAACCCATCAGCATGAATGCAGAACATGAACGGGTGCACCTCGTCAGAAAGGATGCGCACACAGCGCTGGCCGGTCGCATACGCTTGTAGACGTACCAACGGTCCCAGTGTAGTCCAGCTAAACACACCCCATACCATTACGGACCCGAAGCCGGTACAGTTCCCTGTTGACAGGCTGGATCCATGGCTCCATGGGGTTTGCACCACTCACGAATCCTTCCATCTGCCCGATACAGTTGGAAACGCGACTCGTCAGACCAGGTTACTTGTTTCCAGTCATCAAGTGTCCAGTGGCGGTGTTGCCGCGCCCAACCGAGACGCATAGCTCTGTGCCGTGCACCCATCAAGGGGACTCGAGCTGGGCATCGGCTCCCAAAGCCCATATCGTGCATGGTACGTTGCACAGTCCGGACGCTGATGCTTGTTGAGGCTCCAGCATTGAATTCCGATTATACCTGCAAGGGTGTTGCACGCCTATCGCATGAACAGCCGACGATGGTTACGTTCACCCAAGGTCTTTTCACGGCTATACTGGTATCGTAAGTTGGAGGTTTTGCCGGAATTCTTGTAGTCACGGTACAACCTTGCAATGGTCGTCCGTGAAAATCCGAACTTCGTTTCTACCTCCGAAATACTATGGCCCATCTCACGAGCGCCAACTATGACACCGCTTTGAAAATCGGTTAAATCGTTATTACTTGTCATTCTCATGTCGAAAACAGCTCTGACAGCTGGTAAGGATGTCTAACGCTTTATATACGCACAGGAGGACGCAACCAAGTACGCGCATAGGTGACGTTGCTATGTATTTTGCATAAGCTCGTCTGTACCAGTTTTTCTGGCACTTCAGTGTATATATAAATATATATATATATATATATATATATATATATATATATATGCTATAAACATTATATTACAAATAAACTGAATAATGCAGAACCCCACGCTTTCTGGTCTATGTAGAAATGTGAGAGACGTTATCTGAGCTAGCCCCTGACGAAGCATTGGATGACAACTGACATATGTTCTGCAATCCTTGTCTTTTCTCCTGGTTGAAATCCTGAATCATTCATTTCGTTTGCATATATATATCATCATCATCATCATCATCATCATCATCATTTTCAACCATTATCGTTCCACTGCTGGACGAAGGCCTCCCCAAGTTTTTTCCACGACGGTCTGTCGTGTGCCAGTCTCCTCCATGTCACTCCCGCATACTTTCAAATTTCATCCACCCATCTCCCATGTGGTCTTCTTCTGGGTCTTTTCCTGTCCCTTGAAACCCAATCTAAAATTTCGGCTGTCCATCGATGGTTTGTCCTTCTGGCAGTGTGTCCAGCCCATTGCCATTTCAGGGATTTAACTCTGATCATGATGTCTTCCATTGTTGTAATTTTTCGGATTCACGAGTTCTCTTCTTATCTCTCCTGGTTACACCAAGCATGCACCTCTCCGTGCCTCTTTATGTTGTCTGCAGCCTTTGTATGTCTCTTTTAGTATATAATTTTCAGTTGTTCATCGGCGGTCGGTTCTTCAGGCAATATGTCCAGCCCATTGCCATTTCAGGGATGTTACTCTGACCATGAAATCTTCCACTCTTGTCATTTTCCTGATCCACGAGTTCCTTTCTTATCTGTCCTAGTTACACCAAGCATGCATCTCTCCATGCTTCTCTGTATAGAGGTGGTGAGATGTCAGAAGGCTCCCTTAAGGAAATAGAAATATTAACGAGATTTCTTCCACGAAATGTTTTCAAGGATGAGTTATTATAGGAAGGATGATACTAATAAAAATTCTTCGTTCCGCACAAAATAAATTTCTTTGCCATGGAGAAGGGAGAAACTCTACCTACATCTGGCACTTCCTTTTCCTGTTCCGCATATGCCACACTGATAACGAATCGCAAAAAGGAAATGAATCCTTATCCTGTAGCGAGAAGTTCATCTCCTTTAGTAGAGCATTGGACGATTTATTTCACAGCAGAAGTGTCACAGGATGTTTTACATCCGCGGATTCCAAGGATGTTTAGAGGTAAACATACGGGGCTACTCAACATCACCTAACATGTGCAACGTAAGTCCCAGAAAGAAATCTAAGGTTCGAAAGAAATCTAACTTTTGCACATTGCGCATACATATATTTAGCACTCTTTTAATGGAATTTAACATTAGGAAAAGAGCTACGCAGGATGTGTCAATAGTCGTTATTGTTGGCTGCAACTGAAATGATAAATATACGTACGCCATATGAAGAATGCTGCCAAGTGTGTCTATACGTTTTGCGTTTCTGTGGTCTCTGGTACTGCAATCTCGATTGGATGCGCTCTGCTCAGCACAAGTCTTCGTGAAAAAGTTCCTCATTTGGTACAAAAGAATGGACGTAAGAATTTACCAAATGTTTTAAACTACCAGGAAGTGATTGATAAGCTTTGCATATTTCATGAAAAAAAAAAAAAAAGTTATTTTCAAAAAATGCGAAAAAATGTCCAGGTCATTAGAGGGCAGATTCAACGAGCTAATTATTAGTAGTATTTCTAAATTGGAAAGAAACCTTTCTCCATGTTCTGCAGAAATTTTTAGAAGGAATCACTGTTCGCAGCGTGAACAGCCTTTATTGCCATAAGTAGAAGGACTTTCTCCGACATCTCTTGCAAAAGCAATCAAGAGAGAAATCCCCTTCGCTTAACATGTGCATGTAATTGGTAGTATGTGTACTTTAATAATTTGTTAATAAATCCATCTTTAGCCATTGAGACCGGATTTATTAATATCGGATCAACAACACAAGGCACATTTATTTTATACCTAGTACAGCTCATTGAATTTTCAATTTGTGTTTTGAAATACAATTTACAAAAAGCAGAAGTTTCTGCATCGTAAAAAACAATGTAGTTTTTACTGAAAATTACTGTACATCGCTACAGCAAAATGTCATACTCCTATTCAAGAGTTTACAGTTGTAGAACTTGCAGTTATGGCGTTGGCAATACGAACTGGCCTTTAACAGGAATAGGGCAGTGGCGACGCTGGAAGCTCAGAATGGGGGGGGGGGGGTAAAATCTGAAGTGCTTGGCAGAAATTTGGCTAAAAAAATTATGTAGATTTTATCCGGCGCCGTTGATATTATTCCCAGTAAAATAAAAAGTTTTAGTTACATACTATACGTAGCTTTTATTCAGTGTGTGGAGTAGTACTGGTAACTATGGATACGGAATGGCCATGGGTCTTAACATGCTACTTGTCGCAATATTGGCTCATTTACGTCACTTATTTTTTTATATTCTTATCTCTTTTGGATATTCGCCGTCATAAGGCTGTTTATGAATTTTGTTTGGTAACCTGACAAGGAATCGCTCTCTCTCTCTCTCTCTCTCTCTCTCCTCTCTTTTAAAACTACACAATTACGGAAATGTCTTTCTGACACTCTCATAGACATAGCTGAGATGACTCCCTCCCTTTCACAGAATAGTACAAAGCAAAATTTAACAAAACATTCATTTTGTATAACAAAATTCCTCTGAAATCGAGAAAACTAAAAAGAAAATCTGTGAATCCAAGTTCTCTAAAATCTTTGATGGTTGCACTCGCCATGTGTTCTAACTGCTTAAATATTATTTGGGGTGGGGGGGCTAAAGGGGGGCGCGCCTGGAACAAGGAAACATCATGCTGATTAATTGCTTGACCTATTGTCGCGGCTACTACAGAGGGCGAGTCAAAGTTTTGCAATATTTGCATAAACGCATGTGCTGCGGCGAGTATGTCACGTGTTTAAAATCGTTCAAGTCGCGTACTGCAAACAGTCGAAAGGGATATAAAGTGGTAGTCGTTGCTGTGAACAACATTGCATGTCATCCTTCTGTCAGTGGTTGGGACGCCTAAAAGATGAATGGCCACAACTGGCTAATTAGGTAACTTGTTTGAACTCGGCCATAACGCTGCTCAAGCAACACGAAACATTTGTCATGCGAATGGGAAAGGTTCCGTGGACCACAGCATCGCAACCACATGGTTCAAGAAATTTCTCTCAGGTGGCAGAAACCTCAACGATCAGCCAAGTTCAGGTAAGCCGCGAACCGTGGATTCAGAGGCCGTGCGCCAGGCCGTAGAGGAAAATCCGACAACCAGCACTCGGAGATTATTAAGCGAGCTGGGCATATCACAGGCCACCGTGGTTCGTCACCTTCAGGACCTCGGCAAGGTCTATAGGAGCTGCCGCATTGTCCCTCACGAACTGACGCCAGCTCAAGCAAACAGCCAAGTGGAAGTGTGCATGAAACTCCTTGAAAACCCGCGCTATGTACGTTTCATCAAGATAATTGTTACGTGCGATGAAAAGTGGATCTATTTCCGTAGTTTTAACACACAAAGGCAGTGGTTGAGGCCGGGCCAGCTTCCAGAACCTATTGCCAAATGTGGGCGCTTCGAGCACAAGCTGATGCTCTGCGTCTTGTGGAATTTCGAGGGGATAATCCGTTACGAATTTGTTCCAGACGGTCGGCCCATCAACGACAAGCTCTTCTCTGAACAGCTGGAGCGGATGTATGCCGTTTTAGAGGAGAAGTACCCAGCACTGGTGAACAGAAAGCGCGCTCTCCTACTGAACAGAAAGCGCGAACGACCCGAGCAAAACTCCAAGAACTTGAGGGCATCTAACTGATGCCCGTCAGATTATTACTTTGTTCCGATCCATGGCCCACTTCCTTCGCGGGTGGCTCTTCAACAACCAGGAGGAGGTGGCAGCTGGGGTGAAGGAGTTCTTCGCCTCGAATGACAAGAACTGGTTCCGCAGCGGAATCGAAGAACTGGCAGACAGATAGCTAAAGACGGTGCAACACGATGTCCTATGCTTTGAATGTCAGTCAGCTTACGTCATAAAGGTACGTATGAAGACATAAATTGATCCAAATATTGTAAAACTTTCGACTCACTCTCTGTAACATGCGTGTTGCGTGGTGCAGTTTTCGTAAAGCATCGTAATTTTTTTCATTTGGAGGAACATAATGCACAGTTGTGAAGTTTGCTCTTTCTCCAGCACTCGTTGGATGCAGATTCACGCAACACCGCTAGATACTGAGAAGAATAACATATAATGCAAATATGCAGTACATACATACATCAAATTACACACCGCTTTATTGAGTTTATATTTCTCATACACTACTTCAGAGAATTCCTTCGCTGAACCGTGTACAGAATCGACTGACGATGCTGAACATGATTCAGTACACGGAACAGGAAAACTTGTAAATAATATATGTGCAATATAAACTCAATAAAACAGTTTGTAATTAGATGTCATCATCATCATCATTGTCAACCATTATCAATCCACTGCTCGACGAAGGTCACCCAAAGTTTCTTACACAACGGTCTGTCTTATGACAGTCTCCTCCATGTTACTCCCGCATACTTTCGAATTTTATCCACCCATCTCCCACGTGGTCTTCTTCTGGGTCTTTTCCTGTCCCTTGGAATCCAGTCAAAATTTTCGGCTGTCCATCCATGGTCTGTCTTTCTGGCAATATGTCCAGCCCATTGCCATTTCAGGGATTTTACTCTGTTCATTATGTCTTCCACTCTAGTCATTTTTCTGATCCACGAGTTCCTCCTCTTATCTCTCCTGGTTACACCAAGCATGCACCTCTCCATGCTGCTTTGAGTTGTCTACAGTCTTTGTATGTCTCTTTTAGTTAAGGTCCACGTCTCTGTACCATACGTAAGCACTGGAAGGATGCATTGATCAAACACTTTTCTTTTAAGACATAATGGCATATTGCTCTTGAAAATTATACTGTTTCTTGCAAAAGCTCTGCAGGCAAGTTTTATACGCCGATTAATTTCTTCATCAATGTGACCCTCACTTGATATCTGCTGTCCAAGATAAATGTAGGTATTGGTTATCTCCAGTTTTTCCCCATCAATCGATAAATCTTCATTTCTTGTAAAAGCATTGTACGTAACGTTTGTCTTCTGAAAGTTATGTGTAATTATTATTATTTTTTTTTAATTGGAGGTTCAACGACCACCGTGAGCAACTCAATGGGCTATAAAAATACGCCCGTCCCTAATATAGGGTCACTGGTTCTAAGGAAGAGAGAGAGTCAGTGCCGTAAGAGAAACACAACATAAATGCCTCACCGGGATTCGAACCCGGACCTCTTTCAGGACGAATGATCCAAAAGCATCGTTTGTCTAAGCCTTAGACCACTGCGCCACCGGGGCGGCGTAATTATGTTCATAAGTTCTTATCAATGTAGGTTTTTGCAATTTTGCGCTGGCACACTGTTTGTATCACCAATATATGTAACACATATACTATTAATGCCCAAATGTTGTCTTGACACTTATTTGCGGTAAATAACACATTGTGTAAAGTCAGTTTTACAAATCATGATTTTGCTCTACAATATCCAGTTAATGACACGGTATATGAAACTATCAGTTTTACTGTTTATACTGTAAGTGTTCCTTCACTGTAAATCACATGGTATGTAACTGTAAGGTTTTCGGTATGTGATTGTTCCTTCTCTGTTATTTTCCATAATAATACAGAAATAAAATTGCTAGTTTTACGGTTTTGTAAAGGGAACCATGTTAACGGTTCAAATTCATAAAATTTACTGTCAGATGTCTTACCCTGTGTAAATATTATTATTTCAGAATCATGTTATACTTCTGCTTTTATCGATAGAGTGCGTTTCTATTACAAGTAAGTGTTCTAATATATTTTTCGATGCTTTATTATTGTATGATCGAACACAGGTTTCGTGTCGTCAAGATTTTTTATTTTTTTTTTTTTTTTTGCCATAAAACTACGTGGCGAAAAAGGTTACATTAATTATTACTGTATTTCAAAGATACTCTCTATTCTACTTGATCAAATATGTGAGATAGTTTCACTTGCCGCTAGGAGTGCACGTGTAGATATTTATTAAGTTTATTAATTATGTATTAAAACTTTATGTGTTTATCTACTGCTGTTTAAAACTGTGTTAAATTATGTTTATCTAAAAATTACAACATCCTTAAATCAATTTAAATGTAAATTTCCGTACTAAAATAATGCATTTACTCGTGAAAGAATAAATCAGAAATCCCTCGTTTGCATTCGTGAAGGCAAAACTAGGTTTCATTATTTTTTGCGGGCTTCATTTAAACTGATAAATCTATTTTGCACCACGAACTTATGAAGACGTCCGTTAACACTGTAAGGTGACGCTTTGCGTTTAATTGCGCTTTCCATCAAAGAAAAGTAAAAACCAATTTCGTTTCTTTTTATTAGCACTGTTTTCGGAGTGGAATCTTGTAAGCATAATTATCTTTTCTCTTAATTAGGTAAGTGCACTTAATTTTTCTTTTCTTAACAAATTGAAAGAACAATGGCGTTATAATTGCAAGGATGAAGAAACAAGGATTGTTCGTTGTTTCTTCAACAATGTTAAAGAGAATTTTGAAAGTAAAAAAAAATACTGCACTGATTATACTTTCATTTGGATAAGAAAATTCCTAAAGAATGTTGTTTACGACAAAATGCAACGCACAATGTGCATTGAGCATTTAAATATCCATTTAAAAACTTTATGGCAGCACCACTGACATATATTCAGATTCCACAATAAGACCAGAGGTTTTGTAATTCTTATTCTGGGCCAATTCTTGTTCAAATTTTCAGAATCAGGTCCTATCGGTTTGAAAGTCAAGGCGAAATTTTAGTCTAATTTGAGGGCTAGATCCTGTCTTGTCTGTGAATTTGGTTGGAACACTAGGTTTATTGCAACGGGTCTGAACCTCTTCCTTGTTTGTGAGTTGGGTTACTTACTGACTTTTTGTGAATCGGGAAGAAGTCCAAATCTTATTTGGAGAACTGGTCGAAATCTGTATTTTTGTTAATTGTGACTCTCACCTTCCTTTTGAGTTTCTGTGTTCTTATATAAATTTGGTTTCGTTAAATATTTTCTGACTTTACGACACATTAACTTCCCCTAGCTTTTCCAGTTTGGCATGAATGACGATGGGCCAGAGGCCAATATAAACGTCAACACCAGATGTAGGAAGAGTGCATTTTGTGAGAGCTACTTGTCAGTTAGCTGTATATTTTGATAGAAGCATTTGATACAGGGTCTTGTTAGAAGTGCATTTTGTGATAGCAGTTTGTTAAAGAGAGGCTTGTATAACGAAGTAAATTTCTATGTCATTTTTATCCACGGCGGGGCTCGAACCCGGATCCCCTCATTCCGGAATAAGTCACTCTACCAATTGAGCTACGCGGACGTTCGTTCTAACTGCTATCTGCCTTTATGTCGTGTGCCTTTATGTCGTTGAATGTAAGCCTAAAAATATTAACTAAACTTTGACAATTATCAAAAAATATAACCTTTAAAAAGAGAGAAAAAGAAAGACTAAGCCCGTTCAGAATCTCTTTTTCTCTATGAACTAGCAAGCGGTAACAGTACAAAAGTCAATCCCTATACAGATCAGAGATAGGAGAAAAAATCGATGTCGTCCCACTCTCTCATACAACCCCCCTCTGTAGACGCCTCCCACTGCAGACCCCCCCTCTGCACAACACACATTCTCTCGGGGCAAATCTTTTTGATGTCAACAAGCCCCAAAATTGTTTTACCGTCTTAATACCTACAGATGGTATAAACACTGTGAGTGCCTCTCCTTGCTTTTCTGATACCGCATTGCGCTGTATCTTAGAAGTAAGTATAGCCAGCGAAACAGTTAAATACAACAGGAAATCGGGGAAAACGGCTTTTTTCTAACTTTACCACTGCTATAAAAAGAATGGGTCAACTTGGCCCTGCCCGGTCGTAAGTGTCTGGTAAAAAGCCCGGACGGGCCCGTTGCTTTGCTCTCTAAACTAAAAAAAATCCCGACCCGGCCAGTGCAGACCTCTAACCCTGGCTACTAATCGCTGGCCCGAGATGGGTCCGGGCCCAAATCCTGGGTGAGGCATGCATGGTACGTTTGTCTTACGGTACTGGCTCTCTTCCTTCCTGGGGACCAGTGGCTTCAAATTAAGGACGGACAACTGCTTACATATCCCAAAACCTTTTGCCTGCAACATAATATTTTTTTTTTTTAATTTGGGGATTTAACTGCCACCGTGAGCAATTCGATGGGCTATAAGCAGTAGCCTGTCCCTAATTTAGTGTCGCTTGTTCCAGGGAAGGGAGAGAGCCCGTGCCGTTAAACAAACACGACATCCACGCTTTGAACCCAGACCTATCTCGGACCAACAGTCAGAAGCCAGCGCTGAGAACAGTGCGTCACCGAGACATCAACAGCATCTTAGTTAGAAATCCATTTGAGAGATCGATTTCTTAAGAGGCAGATTGCAAGAGGGACTCGTTAGGAGGAAGTGTATTTTCATAAGAGCATTTGTCATAGCGTCTTTCTATAGAAACGCATGTACAGTCATTTGAAAAAGTTTAAGACCACCTGTCGATTTAATGAAAATTAAGATTTTCAAAGAAACAACAAATTACTACACTCAAGAGCAATTGAATTAGAGACAGCTGGTGTTATGCAAATGTGGCGCTGTGGGCGTCCCTGTAAAGGCAGCGATCCGACAATATAAGGAGTGATGCGACTGGAATCAGTAAGAGTCGGACGCAGTATGGGTAAGACGAAGGATCTAAGCGCATTTGATCGTGGGCAAATTGCCGGGGCCCGAAGAATGGGTCACTCCATCTCGGAAGACGTGCAGGCACTGGGATTTTCACGAGTCACTGTGTCACGGATGCACCGTGAGTACATCGAATCCGGTAAAACCATCCCTGCAAGGGCTAATTGCCGTGGACAACAGCGTGTGGATGAGCGGGGTCATCGTCGGCTAGCTCGCATTGTAACAGCGGATAGACGGGCCACAGTGCAAGAAATCACTCGGGAATTTAACGCTGGTGCACAAAAATGTGTAAGCAGCCACGCCACCCAGAACCATCTCCTCGCTATCAGGTACAGAATCCATCGCCCCACGAGGGTACCGCTGCTGACCGCACATCACAGGGTGCAAAGATTAGCACGGACGCGGGAACATCGCCACTGGACCCTAGACATGGGAGAAAATGTTGCCTGGACTGATGAGTCGAGATTCACGTTGGTACATGTGGATGGCAGGATACGAGTATGGCGCAAACCACATGAAGCGATGGATCCTTCTTGCCAACAGGGTACTCTTCAAGCTGGTGGGGGTGGCATTCTCATCTGGGGACTGTTTACGTGGACTGAAATGGGACCCCTCTTACGTGTGACATCGTCCCTCACAGGTCAACGTTACCGGGATATCCTGGCAGACCATTTGCTCCCGTTTGTGCGTCTTCAACATCCCACTGGGGACCTTATCCTTCAACAAGACAATGCACCGTGCCATCGCTCCCGAATTGTATCCGAATGGTTGGATGAACACTCCACCGATGTGACCTCACCTCCTTGGCCAGCTAAGTCGCCTGACCTCAATCCCATCGAGCACATCTGGGTCGCCATCGTGAGAGATGTTCGAAGCTATGACCCCGTTCCATCAAATCTTCGTGGACTGTGGGAGCTTGTTCAAGGGTCGTGGATCCGTATGGCTTCCCAACGCTTCCGGTGTCTTGTCGAGTCCATGCCTAGACGAATCGCCGCCGTCATTAGGGCGACACGTTACTAGACAGGTATCTCTAATTCAATTGCTCTTCAGTGTATTTTGGGTACAGTTCATTTTTCAAACAATGCGTGGTTTTTCCTCTAGGGAGCGTAAAGTTAAATTGTAATTTCCCCGATATCTCTGCTTCTCATTTTGAAAAAAAATCTTTTTGCTTCGAGCTCTTGGTGGAAAATGTTCCGCACGTAATTTCGAATTTTTGTAAAGAATGGTTTGGACACTAAGAGACGTAAGTGTATATTTTTACTTCTGATATATTTGCAGCAATATCTGCGCTTCTGAAAGCTGGATTGAAAAATTCTTTGTGGGTGAAATACCACTCACCTAGACATGCTTTCTTACGCTTTCCAATCGTAGGTTGAAGAAGCGTATATGCTCCAGCTTTTTCCGTCTATCTGTCCGTCCGTCTGTCGGCACGATAACTCACGTAAAAATGGTTCGATTTCGATGAAATTTTAGTATGTGGTAGGGGACCGCCAGGGGACGAACCCTATTGAAAATGGGTGAAGTGGGGTCAAAGGTCACGACATAAGAGCGCAATTCATTCAATTGTCCTTATAACTTGCGTAAATATGGTTCGATTTCAATGAAATTTTAGTATGTGGTAGAGGACCATCTGGGGACAAACCCTATTGAAAATGGGTGAAGTGGGGTCAAAATTCAAGACATAGGAACGGGATGTATTCCATTGCCCTTATGTGGCATAAGGTGCGTAAAAATGGTTCGATTTCGATGACATTTTAGTATGTGGTAGGGGACCACCTGGAGAGTAACATTATTGAAAATGGGACAAATGGAATCAAAGGTCAGGACATAGGTTCGGGATCCATTCCATCGCCCTTATCCCACACTATTCAGGTGGACGACAAGTAATTTTGCTTCCTATATTTCCAATGGAAAACCTTTTGTACCCATTTCCTTCACAATTAGTGTGTTACCAAGGATGGAAATTTGAACATCGATTAAAATAACTTCATACTATAACTTGGAATACTTAACATTTTGTAAAACATAAGCATAATTATATTAAAAAACAATAACGTTTCCTTTGGTAATGTTGAAACCAGAAAAAAGATGGCGCGATCTGTGCTTTTATGACGTCAGTGGACAAATAAATGTTGGATTGCATAATTACGGTTATGGTTTAGAAAATATTAAGTATTCCAAGTTATGAAATGAAGCTATTTTAATGGATGTTCAAATTTTCATCCTTGGGAACGCATTGTTTGTGAAGAAAATATGTACAGAAGTTTTTCCATTGGAAAAACAGGTAGCAAAATTACTTGACGTCCACCTTAAAGTAACAATTCTTTTATGTATGTATGTACATTTTATTTTGAAAACGGCTCTAAGAATTTTGATGAAAATCGTTAACCTGCAGTTTTCTGGTACTAGAAATCGATTTAGCTTGATCTCGACTTTAGGAGAATTCGTTTAGTGGGTCAAGTACCCACCCCGAATTATAACGTTTTTATTGGCATGGCGTCGTTCCATTAATGTTACCAATGCTTAGAAATCTTATGACATCACAGTCTCGCGTTTGAGAATGTTGGCGCGCGGTCACGCCATCAGTCTCACACGTCACGCGTTGTGGGTGGATACTATTAAAGTTTTATGACGTCACACTGTTGCGGCGAGCAGATGGTCGCGATTCCCATCTGCCTCATTACGTCCCGCGTTGTGTGCGTATGTCCGTCCGCACGATAACTCGCGTAACAATCGTTCGATTTCGATGAAATTTTAGTATCTGGTAGGGTTATTACCTGTGAAGGAACCCTATTTAAAGTGAACGAAATGGGGTCAAAGGTCAGTACATAGGAGCGGGATCACACTGGTGGTCGACCTCCAGTATTTCGAAATCTTTTGATTATGCTCGCCAGACTTGTTAGTAACGTCCGCAACCCTTGAGAAAGCCTCCCGGTTGGAGAGCGAAAGCTCGGGAGATACAATTTTCCCTGGTATTCCTTCTTTAATTATACTTTCACACCAATAAACGGAGTTTGTATAAATTTGTTTACTGTACTATTTAGGTGTGAATCTCGTTCAACAAGAACTTGAATAATGATTTCTGATATGTTGGAAAGCGTATCATAATCAATGCATTGCATGATTTTACTAACTTGTTAGTCAAGTTATGAGGATAATGGCTGTGGAATAAATCTCGTTCCTGTGCCCTGACCTTTGACCCCATTTTGATGATATTTAACAGAATTAGTTCAGTATACCTCCGGAACAACATGATAACGTTTTTATCGCAATCGAAGCATTTTTACGTAAGTTCTGACGCATAAGGGCGATGGAATAGATCCTGCTCCTATGTCCTGACGTTTGACCCCATTTCGCCCATTTTCAATAGGGTTGCTCTCCAGGTTGTCCTCTACGACATACTAAAATTTCATCGAAATCGAAGCATCTTTACGCCAATTATCGTGCGGACGGACGGATAGACAGACAGACGGACAAAGCTGGAGCATATACTCTTCTTCAACCTACGGTTGGAAAGCGTAAGAAAATGAAATGTAGCCAGAATGTCTCAAAATGTGAGGGCTTAACTGTTTTCCCTTCAGCAAATGAATTTGTCCCTATCCTCTATTCAATTCGTGCCTAGTTTTCACAGCTTCGGTTCTTCAGTTTTTTAAAGGAGCAAAAATGAAAGCAAAACCAAGCTTGTAAATGTGTGGGCATAAAAAATGTGTGTGTGTGTGTGTGTGTGTGTGTGTGTGTTTGTGCCAGATGAAGAAGCTGAAAGAAAGGATAATAAGTAGTTGTTTATCTTTTTTTATTTAGACGTCACGTCGAAAGCCATTTCCTCTAATGAGCCGTGACCCTTGTTGGGAAGACCGCAACGCAGGATGTGTTGGGCGATAAGCAATTAATTATGCATGTATCGAATTGCGTGGGTGCGAAAAGGAAAAACGCATCAAAGGGTGGAGACGCATTTCAGCTTATGCAGGCTAAGGACACGTACTGAGGCAGGTGTGTAGAGCAACACAGAGAATGATAATTAGTAATAACACGTTTCTCTCTCTCTGTCTCTCTTCTGGATTTGTTTTTCCACCGAATTCATGGAGGATGCCTTCGTGATAAGAACTTATGAGTGTATGTGTTTAAAAATTCAAGCGCAGGACATAGTAATTATACGTTTTCAAAAAAAACCTTCAAACAGTGTAAACGGGGTAGAAAGTGTTATTTAAGGTCATCAGACATCCTGGCAACGTTAGCAGCGTCCATGGCCTTCTGCTCACACACAGACAGACCGAACTGTTACTTCACAGTGCGCAAGGGCTCAATACGTCAGGTGTTCTACGTGCCCTTGACTGGAAAAAAATCAGGAATAAAATAAGTCCAAAGGTCAAACCACTGGGGTTATAATAAACTGGATAGAATTAAGTAATGCTGAAAGAAAAGCAAAGGGTATCCACAAACAAGGAAGTACCCAAAGCGAAACTTACAATTAACAACGACTGCAGCAGGAATTTAAAAACAAGTGTACTATTACGCTTGTGAACTTGTGCCTCCGCGCGAAACTTTAAATTTCGTAAAGATCATGTCCGCAAATAAAGAGAGAAAGCAAGTTAAAGACTTTGTTATTCGAGTTAAACGATGATAAAAAAAATGAAACAAAAGACAAGCGGTATGCCACAAAAGCATTCATATAAAGCTACAGGGGCACACAGCCACTGGGTGTGCTTATAGGGCTTGAGCCCCATCTAGGAGCACTATTTTGCGCCCCTATTCATTCATAACACTGATCAGACTTAACGCCGAGAGGAGCAAGACAAAATTAAGCCCAATATATATTTTAAAAAGATCAGCATGTATTTATCCCTAAATTACGGTTTGTACCCTTTCAAACAGCCTTTCTGTCTTTTTATTCCCCCTGAGGGTTCTGATCATGTGAGGAATGAAGATGCGTTGCAGTTGTGTGATGTGAAGCAAAATGTTGTTAGCAAGGTGGAGACTAATATTCTTCTGTGGTTTGGCCATACTGAAAGAATGAGTCA
Source organism: Macrothele yani (assembly GCA_039090855.1). Lineage (NCBI taxonomy): Eukaryota > Metazoa > Arthropoda > Arachnida > Araneae > Macrothelidae > Macrothele > Macrothele yani. The sequence goes on along the minus strand of CM077009.1, from coordinate 62,321,733 downwards.
TGAGATGCTGTGACGTATATTCTAGATTAACTTTCCTTTTTAGTTTGTTTCTCTATGTAAATCTTGAGTTTGTTCTCAGTTATACTTCACACTTAAACGTGATATCTTTTTTCTCAAACAAATACTGTTGGCAACACGATTGAGGTTGAATGAACGTGACGTATGCCTGTTATGATAAGAACCAGAGATATAAACTACGATACAACTGTTGCTTCTAGAGCGTTGTGGAACGTTTAATGTAGAATGTTGATACCGATTTGTTATCGTGAAGTGTGTGACGTACCTGCCAGCAGGACGCACACGACATAAAGGCACATAGCAGTCAGAACAAACGTCCGCGTAGCTCAATTGGTAGAGTGACTTATTCCGGAATGAGGGGATCCGGGTTCGAATCCTGGTTTGGCCAGAAATGACGGAGAAATTTACTTCGCTATAATGGCGCCCGAACTATCCGGATGATCCGGCCGTTCAAAATCTCGCACTGGTGTGATGTTCTTTCCACACCGCGAGATAGGAAAAATCAGAGAATCCCTTCTCCAGCGCTTCGAAAAATAAATGTGTGTGACGTTGCATTCCACACACCAGATTGACTGGGAGTTCTCGAGTGCACGTTCTACAGCGGATGGCTGCTTGCAACGATTCATGGCCACGGCTGACCCGTGGGCCATGCCCCGGCTCTCTTTCGGGGGGGGGGGATATGTGACGTACCTGCCAGCAGGACGCACACGACATAAAGGCACATAGCAGTCAGAACAAACGTCCGCGTAGCTCAATTGGTAGAGTGACTTATTCCGGAATGAGGGGATCCGGGTTCGAATCCTGGCGTGTACAGAAATAACGGAGAAATTTACTTCGCTATAAGTGCTATATCTGTGCTGGAGAAAAAAGCATAATTTCCGTAAGTTTGACTTCTGTATCAATGTTTCGTCTGGCCGTTAAGGTTTAATTTAGGAACTATTTCATCGTATGGTTATGTTTTTAAAATAACGTATCATTACGAAAAGACGTTTACGTTATAATGCTTACTAAGAAATTATTTTAGCCCAAGTGGCAGGAAAGGAAAGGCAGAGGAAGGTCAAATTCAGGGAAGGATCAGATTCAGGAGTGTCTGCATGAGAAAAAGATTATGAATATGAAGTATTGAAGGTCTTGTGTATGTCGTGTGATGGATGTCAGTGAAGCCCGAGTTGTGTGCCAAGATCGCTGTAAATGGAGAAGTTTGAGACGGCAACAGTAAGTAAATAATCAGTTAAAATTTTATCTGGTAGTTTGTATTTCTTTGTAGAGCAAACCTCTGAATTTCAGAGAACAGCTTAGTATGTATGTATGTACTGAGCGTTGGTCCTTATTGCTGTCGAGCCTTTAAGCAGTTGTTTTACGTAGGCAAGGTAAGAATTAAAAAAAATAAGAAAGCTATAAAAATCTAGCTTCTGTCCTACGAGTTGGTGAGATCCTGCAGGATTCATTTAGAGCTCAACACATTGGTTATCGTTTGTGGGATATTTCAGTTTACATCAACAGATGGACGATGGGGTTCGGCATTTTATTGTTTTATGAACGATGTATGTGCACCAACAAGTCAAAAGCTTATGAGTTTGAAAGTTTTGGTTATTATCTTCAGCCGACCTGCTCAGTAGTCACACTGGGGGTACACGTAGGAGCACTAAAAGGCTGGTGTGAATTATTCTTCCTTTGATTCATACGTGTTGCTTTCGAAAAGAAACGACTTCTTTTTCAGTTCCATTTTTTTTACATTTGCAGAGCATCCTTCTGAACAAAAGAAAACCTTAAATGAAATTACACCATACTCTCACAAGAAATGCATTTTACTGCAAGAGATCTCCGTGGCATTTGAGAACAAGTGCATGACAGAGTGAAAAATAAGGGAGTAAAAATAAATTTAATGTTATATGGTTTAGTACAGCATATCTAAAATGAAATACAAACTATTTCGAGATCTTTAAGATTTGATCTTCACTACCAGATTTAGTCATAAACTTTCTGTTAATAACAATAGTAATACTTATTATTATTATAATATACTAATAGTAATAAAATCACAGAATAAGCCGTCTACTTAGGCTTATTCTGTGACTTTATTTATTTAGACTTTATTTATTTAGCACGAAGACTTCACGACTTAATAATAATAATAATAATAATAATAATAATAATAATAATAATAATAATAATAATAATAATAATAATTATAATAATAATAATAATAATTTAATGCTATATGGTGATAATAATAATAATAATAATAATAGTAGTAGTAGTAGTAGCAGTGATAATAATAATAATAGTAATAATTAATAATAATAATAATAATTAGTACCGTAAGGCTTACGATTCCATACGCCACAGCTGGAGAGGTCCCTGAGATCTACAGAGTAAGCCCTCTAGTCATCAACTTCCTTAAGGCGGCTATGATAGGGTGGAAGACAACAATCAAAGTCGAGAACATAACGACCAAGCCCATTCACATAAGGAGAGGCATCTTCCAGGGATATTCACTTAGCCCACTATGGTTCTGTCTAGCACTCAGCCCGCTGTCAACCAATATCAACGAAAGCAAGTATGGGTTTACCATCAAGTGCAACAAAACCAACAAGTACAAGCTCTCCCACCTCATGTACATGGATGACATTAAGCTGTACGCATCGTCGCAGAACCAACTCCAGCAGCATTTCCGGCTCACCGAGGGCCTCACCAATGACATCGGGATGGAATTCGGCCTAGATAAATGCAAGACACAAGGTATGAACCAAGGAAAGCATTATGCACGTAGCTACCAATTGAAGACCGGAGAACAGATCGCAGCTATGGAGGAAGGAGAAACCTAGAAGTACCTTGGTATGCTTCAGGCACAACGCTTAGAACACAAGAACAATCTAGCCGCCAAATACAACCAAAGGCTGAGGAGACAAATGAAGACCAAGCTCAACGCTCGCAACATTACTAGGGCTATCGATACATACGCAGTTCCAGTCCTCACGTATTTCTTCGGAATCATCAAGTGAACCACCATATAGAGCTTGAGGAAATAATGCTCAATACCAAGACAACCCTTACTAAACATCGCCAGCACCACTCGAAGTCAGCAATAGAAAGGCTGACCATTGGACGGGCAGAAGGACGGGGAATGATTCATCTCCCGGAACACCGAGACAAAGAAATCAGCAGCCTCAGAAAATATTTCCATCAGAGCATAAGGCCCCTTCACCAAGCGAGCGATATACCAGAGTGACAAGAAGTACACAGCCCTAGACCTCTCTACTCAGAACATGGAGATTGGAACGAGGGAGCCAAAAGAAGAAGCTTAGGAAACAAAGTTCTACACGGAAGGCACTACAACGATCTACAATCCGACCATGTTGATAAGACTGCCTCCAATGCATGGCTAACAAACGGATCACTTTTCCCTGAGACCGAAGGGCTCCTGATGGCTATACAAGATCAAGTTGTAAACACCAGAAACTATCGGAAGCATATCCTGAAGGATCCGTCAGTGGAAAGCGATACATGTTGGTAATGTCATCAAGCTCCAGAGACGATCCAACATATCCCAGCAAGGTGCATCCTCACACAAACAGAGTACACGACCAAGCACGATCAAGTCGCCAATATCCTCCATCAGAAATTGGCAAGAAAGCACTACCTCATTGCAGCTGAGCCTGTCCCCTACTGCAAGTACGAGCCAACAACGCTCCTAGAGAACAACACTCACAAGATGTACTGTGACAGGTAGATCAGAACAGATAAGACCATAGCCCACAATCGGCTCTACATAGTCCTGGTCGACAAGGAGAAGAACACAACATACCTCATTGACATAGCCGTGCCCAACACGTGCAACATCCAGAATAAGCACACAGAAAGCTGTCAAAGTATGTATAACGGCCTACCATACAAAGTCAAGAAAATGTGTCATATGGAGAACGTCACCACCTTCCTCATTGCAACATCAGCCACAGGAGTTGTACCTAAGACCATTCACAACTCTGTACAGACAATAGACCCTCAACCTAATACCTACATGGAACTACAGAAGGCAGCAATCCTGAACACTTGTAGGATAGTAAGGAAGTTTCTGGACAATTGAGAGCAAAAAATACCACTTCCCAGACTTTGTACATCGTACCCGTCCCGGAAGAGAAAAAAAGCCTCGGGAAGAGGTGGAATAATAATAATAATAATAATAATAATAATAATAATAAAAATAATAGTAATAATGTATTAATCGGCCAATCCTTTATGGAATAGTATTAGAAGAATTGCTCCATACACGAACTTTAAAGAGACTGCCATCACTGAAACATTCGAAATCCTATCCAGCAAACTAGCGTGCAATGATATACACTGAAGAGCCATTAAATTAGAGACAGCTGGCGTTATGCAAATGTGGCGCTGTGGGCGATCCTATAAACGGAAACGACATGATGTATGCAGCGATCCGACAATATAAGGAGTGATGCGACGCGAATCAGTAAGAGTCGGACGCAGTATGGGTAAGACGAAGGATCTAAGCGCATTTGATCATGGGCAAATTGTCGGGGCCCGACGAATGGGTCACTTCATCTTGGAAGACGTGCAGGCACTGGGATTTTCACGAGCCACTGTGTAACGGGTGCACCGTGAGTACATCGAATCAGGTAAAACCATCCCTGCAAGGGCCAACTGCCGTGGACAACAGCGTGTGGATGAGCGGGGTCATTGTAGACTAGCTCGCATTGTAACAGCTAATAGACGGGCCACAGTGCAAGAAATCTCTCGGCAATTTTACGCTGGTGCACAAAAACGTGTAAGCAGCCACACCATCCAGAACCATTTCTTCGCTATGGGGTACAGAATCCATCATCCCAAGAGGATACCGCTGCTGACCGCACATCACAGGATGCAAAGATTAGCATGGGCGCGGGAACATCGCCACTGGACCCTAGACATGTGGGAAAATGTTGTCTGGACTGATGAGTCGAGATTCACGTTGGTACATGCGGATGGCAGGATACGAGTACGGCGCAAACCACATGAAGCGATGGATCCTTCTTGCCAGCAGGGTACTCTTCAAGCTGGTGGGGGTGGCATTCTTGTCTGCGGACTGTTTACGTGGACTGAAATGGGACCCCTGGTACGTGTGATATCGTCCTTCACAGGTCAACGTTACCGGGATATCCTGGCAGACCATTTGCTCCCGTTTGTGCGTCTTCAACATCCCACTGGGGACCTCATCCTGCTACAAGACAATGCAGCTCCCGCATTGTATCTGAATGGTTGGATGAACACTCCACCGACGTGACGTGACCTCTCTTCCTTGGCCAGCTAGGTCACCTGACCTCAATCCCATCGAACACATCTGGGATGCCATCGAGAGAGATGTTCGAGGATCTGACTCCCCTCCATCAAATCTGCGTGAACTGTGGGAGCTTGTTCGGGGGTCGTGGATCCGTATGGCTTCCGAACGCTTCCGGTGTCTTGTCGAGACCATGCCGAGACGAATCACCGCCGTCATCAGGGCGAAAGGTGGTGCTACATGTTATTAGACAGGTATCTCTAATTCAATTGCTCTTGGCATGCGTTATTAAAAGATGGAAACACATCGGGACGCACCGTTTAATTGCGTGATAAACATTCGTGTAATATGCTGGTGATGTCACCCGCGTTATTTTCAAAAATCATCTTTGTTTCTTACGTGCTCCAATTCCCTGCATTTTTATGTCTAATATTCCCTTGAAAAAGCCTCCCAGGGGAATGCGAAAACTTGGCGAAATTTTGTGTTTACTACACCACAAAAATAAACGGATTTAATACGCTATATGCGTCTCTTGAGCAAATTATACGCTCTCATAATACATTTGTTTGATTTCCGTATAATCTAAGATAGCCCTGCTGAGAGAGTTTTTGAACGCCCTGTCATACATCATCATCATCATCATTGTCAACCATTATCAATCCACTGCTGGACGAAGGTCTCCCCAAGTTTCCTCCACAACGGTCTGTCTTGTGCCAGTCTCCTCCATGTCACTCCCGCATACTTTCGAATTTCATCCACCCATCTCCCATGTGGCCTTCTTCTGGGTCTTTTCCTGTCCCTTGGAATCCAATCTAAAATTTCGGCTGTCCATCGATGGTCTGTTCTTCTGGCAGTATGTCCAGCCCATTGCCATTTCAGGGATTTAACTCTGATCATGATGTCTTCCACTCTTGTCATTTTTCGGATCCACGTGTTCCTCTTCTTATCTCTCCTGGTTACACCAAGCATGCACCTCTGCATGCTTCTTTGAGTTGTCTGCAGCCTTTGTATGTCTCTTTTAGCTAAGGTCCACGTCTCTGCAACATATGTAAGCACTGGAAGGATGCATTGATCAAACACTTTTCTTTTAAGACATAATGGCATATTGCTCTTGAAAATTATGCTGTTTCTTCCAAAAGCTCTCCAGGCAAGTTTTGTACGCCGATTAATTTCTTCACCAATGTGACCCTCACTTGATATCTGCTGTCCAAGATAAACGTACGTGTCTGTTATCTCCAGCTTTTCTCCATCAATCGATAAATCTTCATTTCTTGTAAAAGCATTGAACATCACTTTTGTCTTCTGAAAGTTCATTTTTAATCCCACTTCTTTACTCTTGTCAGCAAGTTCCTGGATCATACTCTGCAGCTCTGATGGGCTAGTTGCAAAAATGACTACGTCATCAGCAAAACGAAGGTGGGTTAGATAATCTCCATTAATCTTTATCCCCTTGTTTTCCCAGCTCAGTGACTGAAAAACACCCTCCGATGTGGCATTAAAGAGCTTCGGAGATATGGTGTCACCTTGTCTCACTCCCTTTCCAATTTTTATGTGTGTTGTATTTTCAAACAGCCTAATCTTTGCACTTGCATTTTCATAGATGTTATTAATAATATTAATGTATGCATCTTCAATACCGCAGGTTTTCAGAAATTACAGTTCAAAGTAAATTTGTCCGGGTCGAGTCTGGGTCTGGTTACAGATCCGGGACCAAAATTTTTAACCCGTTTCTAACTCTAATTAGTACCGGCGTTCGCGTCCTTGAGGACGATCGTTCCAACATTTCGGGCTACCCAATGCAAAAAATTATTTTTTAAATCGGATTAATAGTTGCAGAGATATGGCGCTCGCAGGTGGACAGACGCAGGGACAAAGTGATACTGTAGGCACTTACTTTTTATATAAAAGATGTGCTGAAAAGAGCTCGTGGAGCCTTGGTAGTGCAAAAGATATGATTTCTGTCATTCCAATACGATTTCTCGAAGCATAGTTATTGCTTTCGCAAATGCACATACGTACGGACAGAATGAAGGACAGAACGCTGACGTAAGTAGCACAGTTTTTAGCTTGAATGCGATACCAAAAGGTATGGTAAGAAAACTATCATCGGGAATATCGTTTTACAACAAGTAAAAATGCGGGAACAACATTTTGTTGTGCGTTAGCTTTCGGAAATAAATTCATATTTTAAGGGAAGCTTTCTTGTGTCAAATTCCATGAAGATCTATTGACGCGAAGGTTGTCAATACGCACGTTTGGTTCTAAAAAAATGTTTGTAAACAAGATACCGACTACAACAGGAATCGAAATAGAAATGTGAATGTCATGGAGCACGGCATTGGTGATGTATTCTGTTACGTCAAATATCTTTGTCATTCCATGCGACAGATCGTTCGGCACGCTCTGCGGCGACTGAAACGATGGAGAAAGAAGAAATAAAATATTTGTAACAGAAATGCCTGCTTTCAAGAAAGGAACGAATCTTGACAAAACTTCACGCAGATAAATCCCCATATCAGAAAGTTCCTGGTCAATCTGCGACAGATAACATGACACAAAATATTTTGCAGTTGGTTACTAGGCAAAAGAACAACTAGATGCGAAATACAATAAAAATTTCCATAGGTAGAAAATTTAAGAAAAACAGAGAAAAGAACTACTGATCCCGTACATTTCTTCAATATTAAAAGAAAATGTCTAACCTAATAGGAACTACGAGGGTTATATCGAAAGTAATGCAAAAGTGGGCATAACTTTTTTTATTAAAAATTTGAAATTCTACAAAACAAATATATAAGATTATTTTTTTTTTTTTTTTTTTTTTTTTTTTGATTGGAGGTTTAACGACCACCGTGAGCAACTCAATGGGCTATAAGCAGTCGCCCGTCCCTAATTTAGGGTCACTGGTTCCAGGGAAGGGAGAGAGCCAGTGCCGTAAGACAAACACAACATCCATGCCTGACCGGGATTCGAACCCAGACCCCTTACGGACGAATGATCAGAGGCCAGCGCCTTAGACCACTGCGCCACCGAGGCGGCTAAGATTAATTGATCTAAAATTTGGTAGAAACACACAACTAACACTATACACTGAGTGGTCAATTTATTATGACCACCTGACAGTTTTAAGCATGTTGTTGCAAGTTTTAAGCAGGATGTTGCCGCCAGAGGGCTAGGCTAGTGTAAAAAGGGAAAGCTTAGTGCTTGCGACAGCAGTAGCAGTGATCTTTTGGGTGACGAGATGGGTAAAAAATCGCGATTTGACAGACTTTCAACGTGGGATGATTGTAGGAGCTCGGAACCATGGAGCGAGTATCACCGAAACCGCCGCATTCGTGAAATGTTCCACAGCAGCTGTTGTTAAAGTGTTTAAAGACTGGACTGTCAGCCAAAAAACTGGGTCTCTACGTGCAACGTGTATTCGTCATCTGCTAGTGACTGCTCGGACGGAACGGAGAGTGTCCAGACAGGTAACAGACAACAGAAGGGCAACAGTGCAGCAAATTACAGACCATCTTAATCAATGATCCCCTCAAATGATCTCTGCACGCTCTGTTCGCCGTACACTGCATCGGATAGGATATGGCAGCCGAAGGCCTGTTCGAACACCTTTGCTGTCTGCAGTTAACAAGAGAAAACGTCTCCAGTTTGCACAGGAGCACAAGGATTGGACAGTCGATAATTGGAAACAAATTATGTGGTTCGATGAATCACGTTTTCAGTTGCACCATGCCGATGGCCGAGTGAAAATTTGGCGGAAACAGCACGAAAGCATGGACCCCAAATGCATTGCTACAACCCTTCAAGCTGGAGGAAGCAACTCATGGTTTGGGGAATGTTTTCCTGGCATGCTTTGGACCCTTTAATTCGTGTTGATCAACGTCAGACTGGCACATCACATCTAAACATCGTTGTGGACCAAGTGCATCCTGTCATGTTGGTGGTTTATCCCAATGGCAATGGCTACTTTCAACAAGATAATGCGTCCTGCCATAGTGCTCGTATTGTACAGGATTGGTTTCAAGAACATGCCGGTGAATTTACTTTGCTTAGGTGACCCCCATAATCTCCAGATCTCAACCCTATTGAGAATTTGTGAGATGAAGTTGAACAAGCCATCAGACAGCTGGATCCACAGCCTTGGAATCTCACACTCCTGGAAAGTGCTATTCATCAAGCATGGTCTCAGATTCCACAAACCACCTATCAACATCTCGTGGAGTCAATGCCACGAAGAATCGAAGCAGTATTAAAGGCAAAAGGTGGCCCAACAAAGTACTGAGGGGGTGGTCATAATAAAGTGGCCACTCAGTGTATATAGCAAGGAAAGAATGATGAATCGGACATTGCACATGCGCACCAAATGGTACAAAATACATCACCAAGAATGGAATATTACGTGGTCTACACTAAAAATACTATTTACAATGCAAGGTAGTTAGAGCTTTATTTAAATTGCAAGTCTGCTGTTCATTCTATAATTATTATTACACGATTTTCATACGGTAGGTATCACATATGGCATATCATCGTTACAACATTTTTCTTGCATGAGATAAATACAGATGCTTTCAGCGAATAATGTCATGTTTTTATTGACCGCTGTTGTTATTACTTTAACTGCATCCCAGTTTGGACAAGACGTGCTAATGCCGTGGTTCTCAACCCTGTACGAATATCATACTTATGCTCCAACATGCGAATTTTGACGCTTCGCTGCGTGGAGCCTATATATATACACTGAAGTGCCAGAAAAACTGGTACAGACGAGCTTATGCAAAATACATAGCAACGTCACCTATGCGCGTACTCGGTTGCGTCCGCCAGTGCGTATATAAAGCGATAGACATCCTTGCCAGCTGTCAGAGCTGTTTTCGGCATGAGAATGACAAGTAATAAGGATTTAAGTGATTTTCAACCCGGTGTCATAGTTGGCGCTTGTTAGAGAGTATTTCGGAGATAGAAACGAAGTTCGGATTTTCACGGACGACTATTGCAAGGGTGTATCGTGACTACAAGAATTCCGGCAAAACCTCCAACCTACGATACCAGTGTGGTCGTAAAAAGACATTGGTTGAACGTGACCATCGTCGGCTGTCAAGAAACGTTTCACGCGATAGGTGTGCAACACTCGCAGGTATAATCGGAATTCAATGCTGGAACCTCAACAAGCATCAACGTCCGGACTGTGCAACGTACCCTGCACGATATGGGCTTTGGGAGCCGACGCCCAACTCGAGTCTCCTTGATGGGTGCACGACACAGAGCTATGCGCCTCGCTTGGGCACGGCAACACCGCCACTGGGCACTTGATGACTGGAAACAAGTAGCCTGGTCTGACGAGTCGCGTTTCCAACTGTATCGGGCAGATGTAAGGATTCATGTGCGGCGCAAACCCCATGAAGCCATGAATCTCGCATGAAAACAGGGAACTGTACCGGCTGGTGTGGTGTCCGTAATGCTATGGGGTGTGTTTAGCTGGACTTCACTGGGAACCCTGGTACGTCTACAAACGTCCGTGACCGGCCAACGCTATGTGGGCATCCTTTCTGACGAGGTACACCCGTTCATGTCCTGCATTCATGCTGATGGGTTGGGCCTGTTCCAACAGGACAATGCACCTCCCCACAAGTGTCGGGACGCCACATTATGGTTGGAGGAGAATTCATCTGAGCTTGGGGTGTTGCCATTCCCACTCAAGTTCCAAGATGTGAACGTGATAGAACACATTTGGGATGTCATACAACGCGCTATCGAACACAGGAATCCGAGACCTCGGAATACACCCGAATTGTGGAACACTCAGCAGGAAGTATGGTGTGCATTGCCTACACCATATTTCCAGGATCTAGTGGAGTCCATGCCCCGTCGTATTTCTGCAGTCCTGCGCTCCCGTGGGGAATCTACCAAGTATTAGACTGGTGTACCAGATTTTCTGGCACTTCAGTGCTTACAGTTTGTCGACCAGGTTGGGATCCAGGGGTGTAAGGGGTATGGAGTATACTCCATGTTTTTGTTCCAATGTTATAGAGTCACGATCTTATCTAATAATGGAAAATGAGATTTTTCTTCTCACCCCAAAGTAAAAAGTAAACTTCTTACATATGTTTTTCATCGCGATCACATATTCAGGTATATAGTCTATTGCATCAATGAATCCTGCAATTCTAGTTTCGTGTTGTAATCTTTTCTTCTAATTGTCCAATCTGAAAATCTCTTTTGCCTCTGATATCCTCAGGCGTGAGAAACTTTTTGTGCACAATTTGTTAGTTTTCCTAACACATTTTTCAGCTGCTAGTGTGAATAAGTTGCCTTTTCTATTTGTGGATGTTATACCGATTGTAGAAATGCGGTTAATTTTTTTAACCTGTTTCATTTCTTATGAACATCCTCGCTCAGATTGCATACTTTAAATTACACTAGGACAAGCCGCCAACGCTAACCGATTACTCTGGTACACTTGGCAAATTTTGGGCGAAGCTTTTGCAAAATCTAAGCTCATTAAGGCGTCTATTATCACAAATTCTAAAAAACGAACGCGTAAAATTTATGACTTCCAGAACAAAAGTACGAAACATTCTAAAAAAGAAATGCCTAAAATTTATCATGAACTACTTTTCTTCACGCCTTTACGTTGGTTGTGATCAGGTTGCATGTAAACGAAGCGGAAAGACACACTCAGATCGGGAACCGCGTTTTTAGCAAGTCTTTTGTAAAAACAGATCGTGCTTGTGTTATCGATTTGTCCGTCCGTCCGTCCGTCTGTACTGACGATATCTCTGCAACTATTAGTCCGATATGAAAAATTCTTTTTGCATTGGGAAGCTTAAAATATGCAAATGATGATCCTTCATTTCGTTTTTTTTTTTTACGATGTACAATATCGCCGGTAGAGGGCGTACATGCAGGTGATGTCGAATTCAAAAATACGTTTTATTCCACATATTTGCTTCTAAACATCCAATTGAATTTTTTTTATCTTTCGATTCCGTTCATATCGAAGAGTATTTTAGATATAGTTACTTTTTCAAATTACGCATAGATTTTCCGCTAAGGGGCGTAAAAGTAAATTACCTTTTCCTCGATAACTCTTCTTCTAAAACTCCGATTTGAAATTTTGTTTCTTCAGCGGATATATCTCCTGATGGAAAATCTTTTGCATATAATTTCAAATTTTTGGTAAAGAATACTGTGGCCACCAGGGGGGTAAGTGCTCATTTTTGCTTCTGATGTATTTGCCATAAAATCGGAGCTTCTAAAATATCGATTGAAAAAATTCTTTCGTAGACTGATGCCACTCACATCTATAAACCTTTTCGGAATATTTTCTTTTTAAAATATTACACAGTTTCTCCTCCAGGGGCGTAGATGTACATCTTATTTTTGTCAATATCTCTACTTCTAGGAGTCCGATTTCAAAAATCCGTTCTTTGTTGGATAGTGTTTTCCGTGTGACATGTTTTTCATATAATTTCAAAATTTTCAAGTAATTCATAGACCTCCCGCTAGGGGGCGTAGCAGTAAATTACGTTTCCCCCTATATCTCTGCTTCTAAATCTCCGATTTGAAAAGCTCTTTCTGCACCGGATACAGCTCCTAATGGGAAATCGTTTGCACATAACTTCTAATTTTTGTAAAAAAAAATAGTTTGGCCACCAGGGGGCGTAAGTCTTAATTTCCGCTTTTGTTGTATTTGCAGCAAAATATGAGCTTCTAAAATCTCGATTGAAAAAAAGTCCTTTGTTGACCTATACTACTCATGTCGACAAACCTTTTAGGAAAATTTTCTTCTTGAAAAAATGCATGGTTTTTACGCCAGGGGGCGTAGATTTATATCTTATTTTTATCAATATCTCTACTTCTAAGAGTACGATTTTAAAAATTCCTTCTTTGTTGGATAGTGTTTCCGATGCGAAATGTTTTTCTTATAAATTCAAAATTTTCAAGTAAATCATAGACTTTCTGCTAGGGGGCACAAAGGTAAATTGCGTTTTCCACGTTATTTCTGCTCCTAAAGATCTGATTTGAAAAATTATTCCTGTATCGCATACAAAACCCGATGGAAAATATTTTTCACATAATTTCTAATGTTTGGTAAAGAATGGTTTAGCCGCCAGGGGTCATAAGTGTTAATTTCTGCTTCTGAAGTGTTTGTTGCAAAACTGGGCTCCTGAAAACTCAAATGCCGCCCCGGTGGCGCAGTGGTCTAAGCGATGGCCTCTGATCATTCGTCCGAACGGGGTCCGGGTTCGAATCCCGGTGAGGCATGGATGTTGTGTTTGTCTTACGGCACTGGCTCTCTCCTTTCCCTGGAACCAGTGACTCTAAATTAGGGACGGGCGACTGCTTATAGCCCATTGAGTTGCTCACGGTGGTCGTTAAACCTCCAATCAAAAAAAAAAAAAAAAATAAAAAAAAACTCAACTTCTTTTTTTTTTCTTCTACCGATACCGCTTATATGGATAAACCTTTTGAGAATACTTTCTTCCTAAAATAATGCATGGTTTTCTCACCAGGGGACGTAAAGTCACATCTTATTTTTGTCGATAACTCTGTTTCTAAGAGTTCGTAAGCTCACGATTCCGTTTGCTGCAATATCTGAGGGATTAAAGACCCGATTGAAAAACTTCTTTCTTCCGTCAGATACTATTGTTTTCCATACCGGTTCCATTGACTTTGAATAGCTTTGATAAATTTAATTTGCGTCAGAACGGATTCAAAAGACGTGCTTATTACACCCGAAAATTCGGTGTCATCTTTCTTGTTCATTTTGTATCGCGAAAGACAGACACACACATACACAAACTTCCTTTTATTATTATAGCTTAAGCAAGGGTTGAGCTAACAGACGGAGTCTTTCCATTTCCTCATTTTTCAATTCAAATGATTTTTTTAAATTAATGTTAGTGAGCCGACTTTCGTGAAACGACTCAAGCAAAAGGTCATGTAGTTTTAATTGAAATTCCTCAATGACACGGAATTTCGGTAATCGGAAGGCGTCAAAACCTGACCACGGACGACGTCCAATCGCATGCAAAAAATAACGGTGATCGGACGTGTCATCTCGTACCTATGCCCGAACAACTAGTCTCGAGTCTCGTAAATAGAGCTCCTCTCGGCCTTCGGCCTCGCTTCGCTCGATAATTTTTTTTTTCTAGGTGATGTAAGCGCATTCTTCTTTTATCTGAATTTTTAGGTTTTATGAAAACTTTCTTTGAAATATTTGTTTTCTGTCGGAAAGGATTAAAAAGACGTGCTCATTACACCCAAGAATTAGGTGTCATCTTTCTTGTTTATAAATTCCAGTGAAACGCATTTAAACAATTTTTTCTCTCACATTTTACTTTGGAATAGGCTAGTTTAGCACAAAGAGGTATGCGGAAATGTTTTTGAATATATTAGTATTGGTTTGGCATGATGACGAAAACGGTAACACCCTAGATTTCATAAGTTTTCCTGTTTCTCATGAAAAACAGAGTGATTTTTTGAAATATGCTGAAGAACTAATACACGAGGAAACGAAATTCTCAGACCGACCAACTATCGTGGAATGCTAATTTAGGTCATGACGTTACTGCTGGCTTTCTATTCACGGATTCCGTGCATCATGAAATGGGCAATACGGTTTAAGAGGAAAACAATAAAGAGGAAAATCTAGCAACTCAGGCTAATTAAAGAATTAATTCGTGTGCTGGAAAAAAAGAGTCTTTTGACTGAATAACATAACATGTGGTTATAAAATACAATAGGCTATGAAAAAACAAAAGCATGAATATACTAAGACAGTTTTATTGGAGACATGCTAAGAAACATTGTGCGCCGTCATGTTGCGAAATCAAGTGAAGACAACCTATTCCAGACAGCGAATTTTCTACGTACCGAACATTTCTACCATCACCATGCAACTTCATTAAAACAGAGGTTCCACTTATGTATATTTTTTTGTTTCGCTTTAGACTGGTAATTTTTCCAGGATAAATTTTTCAGAAATTTTCTCGTTTCAGAAAAAGTGTCACAACCATTCATTCGGCTTTGATGAATTCTAATGTATTTTAGACTTTCATGTACACTCATTGTCATAAAAATCCGCGCACCAAGAAAAAACCGTGCGAATAACGCGAAACTCGGCGAAAAGCTACGGGGAGGGCAGACATGCAAATGATTAAAGTTTCGTGCGATTCCGCGTGTCCACGACCGGCGCTGCGGTCGCAATAATTGGAGCTTATAAGGCGCCGCGCAGAGGACTCGACATTCGTGTCGAAGTGCACGGTAAGAGTCAGGTGAGATCCTTGAGCAATAGACATGCCGAGGAGCCACCGTAGATGTGATTGCCTGCAACTGGCGGAATTTGAACGAGGCCGTATCGTCGGGTTGAGAGAGGCATGCTGACCGGGGCGCCGAATCGGCAGCCATATGAGCCGGTCGAACACTGCGGTGCGATCGTATTGGGAGCAATGGACACGGGAAGGCACCCAGATACGGCGGACTGACGCTGGACGACCCAGACACACCACCAGCAGAGAGGACCGTGGGATGGTGACAGGGGCACGCACAGATGCAACGACGTTCTTGTCCAATATTCAGAGACATGTGGCGGCTGCACAAGGGACTCCTGTGTCCGCCAGAACCATTTCCAGACGCCTGGCAGAGGCAAATCTGCACTCTCGACGACTTTTACGTTTTCTGCCATTAACACCTGATTATCGTCGGCGTCGATTGCAGTGGTGTCAGCAGTGAGCAACGTGGAATGCTACGGACTGGAGATGTAGTGTTCAGCGATGAATCCAGCTTCTGTATGGGAACGGACGACCACCGTGTCAGGGTGTGGATGACCACAGGTGAGCGCTCCAATCCCAACCTTAATGTACAGCGGCGGCACACGTCTCGAACTGCCAACGTGATGGTCTAGGGAGCCATCGCGTATGACAGCCGGACTTCCATCGCTGTGATCCGAACGATTCTGACATCCCAGCCCTACGTACAGGAGATCCTCCGGCCCGATGTGCCACTTTCCTGACGGGACGGTCCGGAGCCATTTTCCAACAAAATAACGCCCGTCCACATGGCCCGGGTTTCCCAGGACTGTCTGTGTCATACTTCGACGCTTCCGTGGCCTTCCAGATCGCCTGATCTCTCGCCCATCGAGCACGCGTGGGACCAGATGGGACGTCAGCTTTCTCCATGTCCCAGCGTTCGTGATTTAGAGCGTCAGTTGCAAGAAGTGTGGGCCAATCTGTCCCAGGAAAACATACAGCGTCTCTTTGACTCCATGCCGGACCGTATCACTGCATGTATCCGAGAACGAGGCGGTCCGACACGGTACTAACGCTGACCTGTATGTGTACCGTATGTCCGCGGGAAATCGTCCTGCTGCTGTGATATTGTAATCACTCCTGTCCTTGGTATGTACCATCTCACTACTAAAATCTCATTTCAATCAGACACCTCCTTCCCGGTGCGCGGATTTTTATCACAATGAGTGTATATATTTTTATACTTTTAGACATATTAAACGTAAACTACAAACACATTTTTCGATTGCCTCAACAGGAGAATTTCGAAACATGTACAAATGGTGTAAAAATTGAAACAATAGTAATAGCTTATTATTGAGCATTAGGAACGTTGAACCAAACAAAATTATGCAAAATATTAAAATTTATCACCACTTATTTTTCACAATATGAAAACGCGAAAACATAAATAGAGTAAATCAGTTCTCTGATTTTGTTCGTAAATTTGGCAAAATACGGAAAAGATATACATGTATACGTAGGCAGGTAATACATTTTACATATCACCAGCTATCCGTGTAAAGAAAAAAAACAACAACGTAGTTTGAATCATTAAGGTTCGCAAATTAATGAATTTCTGGTGACGTTTGGTTGCTTTAGACAGATACTTTTTTGTTTGCTTTAGACTTTTTTTTTTTTTTTACTTCAATTGTAATTTGTCCTCAATTTACTTCTTCTCACAAAACTGATTTGTAATGTTACATTAAGAATGCATCATTTTATTGGCATGCTATTAAAGTGGTGCTAATAAAGTTTCCGGAGAGAGTACAGCTGTGTTTATCAGCGATAGGTGATAAGAAATTACGTAGGGCCCGAGCCCATTTAAGAGGGGGACTGGGAGGGGGGATGCAGCCCCTGCATTTTCAAGGGACCCCAGAATAATGCAGAATACTCAAAGAATTGATAGCTTTTTTTTTTTTTTTTTTGGAGATGGCACAGCAAAAACTATAAGAAACTGCCTTGTGAGAAAAAAATTCTATTTCTTTCGGATTTTTTAGGAGGATTCCGCAAAAAATATAGTCTCCCCAGTCCATCCTCAAACCTTTCGAAGGCATTACAGAAGTTTTTTTGTACACATCCTTAATTGAGGGGAATTTTAATACATTAAAAATTCGTTTGAATCATGATATTTGGATCATATTATTTTCCCGACATCGGTATAATACTGGGGCCCCAAAATACTGTCCAGCCACGGGGCCCCCTTGTCTCCTTAAATGTCTTCTGCGTAGGGCAACGTGTAATACTTGGATAAGCAATGTGCCAGAGGAAATAACTATTTACTGGCATTTCAAGTTTTAACGTGAGCGTTGTAATCATTCTAAAAAAAAATTCCCAGTTTGTTCATTCTCTGAGAAAGTCATTGTGACTGCTTTCTGTATAACATGACTTTATATCAGGCGATGATTTCCTTTTCTGTTGAACAGGGTTTCCGTTAACCTTGGTGAAGCGGGGTAACACTGGCTGACTTGCAGAACTATCCTGCAGGTTGTTCTGGTAATTCATCTAAAATGCTTCCATTGTTGTTAATTTCTCCCAAAACGAGTCTTTCAAGCCGCAGGGCCAGTTCTGATGGCCGTCCTGTCGGCTTTTTTTGTTGCATATTGATGTAAACAAAGAAAATCTCAGCAAGAGGCCGGTTCATTTGTTTTGCAATTGGCCTAGCAGGCATCACAGACACTTGTTCAAACCGGCATTTCATTCGCTTTCACAATCCAGACAGAGAGGCGATCGACAAACCGGCGTGTTTAGAAATCGGAAGTTGCTCGCCGATATATGTCTTCTTGCCCACTTGTTGCACTTTGTGTAAGGGTTACGAAACTAAGTTCATTCTTTTCATTTCTGAGGCAATCACCGAACAGTAGTATATTTCCCAACGATATTTTTTTTTTCATTTCCTTTTACATTTTCAGAAATAACAGTTCATGGTCAAGGCCCAAACTAGTGAGGTGCCATTAGGGAGAGAGGAGCTCGGACTAAATTAGCAGGCAAACGGTTAGAATAATACTTACGAACTTTATTTAATGAAATTCTTTCTTTAAAAATAAACACAGTAAACCTAGAGAAACATCTCATTTACTAGATCTCTTAATAAAAGATCCACGAGAGTAAAGCTGACTATAGATACAGATGTTTTTCTGGGAAGATTAGGCAAGTCAATCTTATGAATTCTCAAAGTAAAAGCTGAAAACGTTTACATTAGGAATCAATTTCTGGAAAGATCACATACGTGAACGAATTTTCAGAGTAAAATTCATTAGCTTTGTATCACAAATGAATCTCTGAGAAGTGCGCATACGTGAAAAAATTTTCAGAGTAAAGTTGACTATATCACAAATGCGGTTTAGGGAAAAACACATACGTGAAAGAATTTTCAGAGTAAAATTGATTAAGTTTATATCACAAAGGAGCTTCTAAGAAGTTCCATAAGTGAAAGAATTTTCAGAGCAAAAGTTTGCTAGGTTTACATCACAAATGTGTTTCTCGGAAAATCCATAAGTGAAAGAATTTTCAGAGTAAAATTAGCTAAATTTATCACAAATGAGTTTATACCGCAAATGAGTTCATGAGATGATCCATTCGTGAAATAATTCTCAGAAAAAAGTTGACTAAGTATATACACTGAAGAGCAATTGAATTAGAGAGAGCTGGCGTTATGCAAGTGTGGCGCTGTGGGCGGCCCTGCAGACGGAAACGACATGAAGTATGCAGCGATCCGACAATATAAGGAGTGATGCGACGGGAATCAGTAAGAGTTGGACGCAGTATGGGTAAGGCGAAGGATCTAAGCGCATTTTATTGTGGGCAAATTTTTGGGGCCCGACGAATGGGTCACTACATCTCGGAAGTCGTGCAGGCACTAGGATTTTCACGAGCCACTGTGTCACGGGTGCACCGTGAGTAAATCGAATCCGGTAAAACCATCCCTGCAAGGGCCAACGGCCGTGGACAACAGCGTGTGGATGAGCGGGGTCATCGTCTGCTAGCTGGCATTATAACAGCGGATAGACGGGCCACAGTGCAAGAAATCACTCGACAATTAAACGCTGGTGCAGAAAAACGTGTGCGCAGCCACACCATCCAGAACCATCTCCTCGCTATGGGGTACAGAAGCCATCGTCCCACGAGGGTACCGCTGCTGACCGCACATCACAGGGTGCAAAGATTAGCATGGGCACGGGAACATCGCCACTGGACCCCAGACATGTGGAAAAATGTTGCCTGGACTGATGAGTCGAGATTCACGTTGGTACATGTGGATGGCAGGATACGAGTACGGTGCAAACCACATGAAGCGATGGACCCTTCTTGCCAGCAGGGTACTCTTCAAGCTGGTGGGGTGGCATTCTCGTCTGGGGACTGTTTACGAGGGCTGAAATGGGACCCCTGGTAGGTGTGACATCGTCCCTCACAGGTCAACGTTACCAGGATATCCAGGACGACCATTTGCTCCCGTTTGTGCGTCTTCAACATCCCACTGGGGACCTCATCTTTCAACAAGACAATGCAGCTCCCGAATTGTATCCAAATGGTTGGATGAACACTCCACCGACGTGACCTCGCTTCCTTGGCCAGCTACGTCACCTGACCTCAATCCCATCGAGCACATCTGGGATGCCATCGAGAGAGATGTTCGAGGATCTGACTCCCCTCCATCAAATCTTCGTGAACTGTGGGAGCTTGTTCAGGGGTCGTGGATCCGTATGGCTTCCCAACGCTTCCGGTGTCTTGTCGAGTCCATCCGAGACGAATCGTCGCCGTCATCAGGGCGAAAGGTGGTGCTACACTTTACTAGACAGGTATCTCTAATTCAATTGCTCTTCAGTGTACGTATATATCACAATGAAGTCTCTAGAAAGATCCATAAGTAACGGAATTTCAAAGTAAATCTGACTATGTATCACAAATGTGCTTCTAAGAAGATCAAAAGATGAAAGAATTTTCAAAGGAAAGTTGATTAAATTTGTATCACAAATGAGTTTCAAAGAAGTGCCATACATGAAAGAACTTTCAGAGTAAATTTAACTGTGTTTGTGTCACAGATGCATTTCAGGAAGATCCATAAGTGAAAGAATCCCAGATGCATCATGCCGTTTGCGTGCCTAAAGCAGCAAATGTATGATACATCTGGGATTCTTTTCCACCACGTCACGAAATGAAGGAGACGCAAAGTTAGGTCCCAGAGATATAGCGTTTTTTAAATGATGTTTATGTATGTAGTCGTTGAACGTGAAATCAATTTTTGATCCGACCCCAAAGGAAACAGAATATCATTTTGTGAGTGAATCAAGTCTCAACTTTGGCTGCACCAAGAAGGAACAGAGCCAGGCACTCGCGATTCTCCCAGATTTGTAACATAACGGATTACGTATAAAAGAATCAAAGAACTTTGGCTGTGCCAAGAAGGAACACAACAACGCTGTCTCAAATCTCTCAAAGTTGTAACATACCAGATTACGTATAAAAGAATCAAAAGAACTTTGACTTTGGCTGTACCAAGAAGGAACACAACAACGCTGTCTCAAATCTCTCAAAGTTGTAACATACCAGATTACGTATAAAAGAATCAAAAGAACTTTGACTTTGGCTGTGCCAAGAAGGAACACAACAACGCCGTCTCAAATATCTCAATGTTGTAACATACCGGATTATGCATAAAATAATCAAAGAACTTTGGCTGTGCCAAGAAGGAACACAACAACGCTGTCTCAAATCTCTCAAAGTTGTAACATACCAGATTACGTATAAAAGAATCAAAAGAACTTTGACTTTGGCTGTACCAAGAAGGAACACAACAACGCTGTCTCAAATCTCTCAAAGTTGTAACATACCAGATTACGTGTAAAAGAATCAAAAGAACTTTGACTTTGGCTGTGCCAAGAAGGAACACAACAACGCCGTCTCAAATATCTCAATGTTGTAACATACCGGATTATGTATAAAATAATCAAAGAACTTTGGCTGTGCCAAGAAGGAACACAACAACGCTGTCTCAAATCTCTCAAAGTTGTAACATACCAGATTACGTATAAAAGAATCAAAAGAACTTTGACTTTGGCTGTACCAAGAAGGAACACAACAACGCTGTCTCAAATCTCTCAAAGTTGTAACATACCAGATTACGTATAAAAGAATCAAAAGAACTTTGACTTTGGCTGTGCCAAGAAGGAACACAACAACGCCGTCTCAAATATCTCAATGTTGTAACATACCGGATTATGTATAAAATAATCAAAGAACTTTGGCTGTGCCAAGAAGGAACACAACAACGCTGTCTCAAATCTCTCAAAGTTGTAACATACCAGATTACGTATAAAAGAATCAAAAGAACTTTGACTTTGGCTGTACCAAGAAGGAACACAACAACGCTGTCTCAAATCTCTCAAAGTTGTAACATACCAGATTACGTATAAAAGAATCAAAAGAACTTTGACTTTGGCTGTGCCAAGAAGGAACACAACAACGCCGTCTCAAATATCTCAATGTTGTAACATACCGGATTATGTATAAAATAATCAAAGAACTTTGGCTGTGCCAAGAAGGAACACAACAACGCTGTCTCAAATCTCTCAAAGTTGTAACATACCAGATTACGTATAAAAGAATCAAAAGAACTTTGACTTTGGCTGTACCAAGAAGGAACACAACAACGCTGTCTCAAATCTCTCAAAGTTGTAACATACCAGATTACGTATAAAAGAATCAAAAGAACTTTGACTTTGGCTGTGCCAAGAAGGAACACAACAACGCCGTCTCAAATATCTCAATGTTGTAACATACCGGATTATGTATAAAATAATCAAAGAACTTTGGCTGGGCCAAGAAGGAACACAACAACGCTGTCTCAAATCTCTCAAAGTTGTAACATACCAGATTACGTATAAAAGAATCAAAAGAACTTTGACTTTGGCTGTGCCAAGAAGGAACACAACAACGCCGTCTCAAATATCTCAATGTTGTAACATACCGGATTATGTATAAAATAATCAAAGAACTTTGGCTGTGCCAAGAAGGAACACAACAACGCTGTCTCAAATCTCTCAAAGTTGTAACATACCAGATTACGTATAAAAGAATCAAAAGAACTTTGACTTTGGCTGTGCCAAGAAGGAACACAACAACGCTGTCTCAAATCTCTCAAAGTTGTAACATACCAGATTACGTATAAAAGAATCAAAAGAACTTTGACTTTGGCTGTGCCAAGAAGGAACACAACAACGCCGTCTCAAATATCTCAATGCTGTAACATACCGGATTATGTATAAAAGAATCAAAGAACTTTGGCTGTGCCAAGAAGGAACACAACAACGCTGTCTCAAATCTCTCAAAGTTGTAACATACCAGATTACGTATAAAAGAATCAAAAGAACTTTGACTTTGGCTGTACCAAGAAGGAACACAACAACGCTGTCTCAAATCTCTCAAAGTTGTAACATACCAGATTACGTATAAAAGAATCAAAAGAACTTTGACTTTGGCTGTGCCAAGAAGGAACACAACAACGCCGTCTCAAATATCTCAATGTTGTAACATACCGGATTATGTATAAAATAATCAAAGAACTTTGGCTGTGCCAAGAAGGAACACAACAACGCTGTCTCAAATCTCTCAAAGTTGTAACATACCAGATTACGTATAAAAGAATCAAAAGAACTTTGACTTTGGCTGTACCAAGAAGGAACACAACAACGCTGTCTCAAATCTCTCAAAGTTGTAACATACCAGATTACGTATAAAAGAATCAAAAGAACTTTGACTTTGGCTGTGCCAAGAAGGAACACAACAACGCCGTCTCAAATATCTCAAAGTTGTAACATACCGGATTATGTATAAAATAATCAAAGAACTTTGGCTGTGCCAAGAAGGAACACAACAACGCTGTCTCAAATCTCTCAAAGTTGTAACATACCAGATTACGTATAAAAGAATCAAAAGAACTTTGACTTTGGCTGTACCAAGAAGGAACACAACAACGCTGTCTCAAATCACTCAAAGTTGTAACATACCAGATTACGTATAAAAGAATCAAAATAACTTTGACTTTGGCTGTACCAAGAAGGAACACCACAACGCTGTCTCAAATCTCTCAAAGTTGTAACATACCAGATTACGTATAAAAGAATCAAATAACTTTGACTTTGGCTGTACCAAGAAGGAACACAACAACGCTGTCTCAAATCACTCAAAGTTGTAACATACCAGATTACGTATAAAAGAATCAAATAACTTTGACTTTGGCTGTACCAAGAAGGAACACAACAACGCTGTTTCAAATCTCTCAGAGTTGAAACATACCGAGTTACGTATAAAAGAATCAAATAACTTTGACTTTGGCTGTACCAAGAAGGATCTCTCAAAGTTGTAACATACCAAATCTCTCAAAAGCTGTCTCAAATCATACCAAATCTCTACAACGCTGTCTCAAATCTCTCAAAGTTGTAATATACCAAGTTACGTATAAAAGAATCAAATAACTTTGACTTTGGCTGTACCAAGAAGGAACACAACAACGCTGTCTCAAATCTCTCAAAGTTCTAGCATACCGACCTATAAAACCTTTAATGGATCTAGATAAAACCTTACATAAGACTTTTCAGATCGTAAAATATACGATCCATCATCAGATGTTACAAGTGCTGGTAATACCCAATATGTATTTACAGTATATATACTATAATGTAGAAGTCTTTTCGTACTTCTACGTTATTTTAAAAAATATAAGCATAAGATGAAATCGTTCCCAAATTAAACCTTAACGGCCAGACGAAACATGTAAACAACAGAAGTCAAACTTACGGAAAAGATGCTTTATTCAAGGTTTTCTCCAACACATCGTAACATGACATAGCACTTCGCATTAAACGCTCCACACACCACACAGCTCCACAACACAACGCTCTCTTTGCAACAGTTTACTCGTAGTTTCTATCTTTCGTTCTTGTCATAACAGGCATACGTCACGTTCATTCAACCTCAATTATGTTGCCAACAGTATTCGTTTGAGAGAAAAGATATTACGTTAAGTGTGAAGTATAACTGAAAATAAACTCAAGATTTACATAGGGAAAGAAACTAAAAAGGAAAGTTAATTTAGAATATACGTCACAATACACAACAGGAACAGCTCTCAACATAATTGGCGTGATCGCTGGGAGGAATCAACATAATCAGAACTTTGATTGGATATTGTAGTTATTGGCGTCAAATAATTGTTTGTATCAAAATTCCTCCGAGAACAGTGGTGGGTAGAATCGGGAAGCACCGATTTCCAAGGAAGCGATATTAGTTCCGTTGTGTTATCATTACACACCCTATCCCCAAAAGAATGAATGAAAATGCTTTCTGAACTTTCCAATGTCCAGATCACACCTCAGGTTCACAGAAAGCATTTTCATTCATTCTTTTGGGGATAGGGTGTGTAACGGTAACACACCGGCACCAATACCACTTCCTTTGAAATCGGTACTTCACGATTCTACCCACCATTGTTCGCGGAGAAATTTTGATACAAACAGCTCTTTGACGCCAATAAATATCCAATCAAAGTTTTGATGACGTTGACTCCTCCCAGCGATCACGTCAATTATGTTGAGGGCTGTTCCTGTTGTGTATATGTATATATTGTGTATTACCAGCACTTGTAACATCTGATGTTGGATCGTATTTTACGATCAGAAAGGTCTTATGTAAGGTTTTATCTAGATCCATTAAAGGTTTTATAGGGTTTTACTCTT
This sequence comes from Macrothele yani, assembly GCA_039090855.1. Lineage (NCBI taxonomy): Eukaryota > Metazoa > Arthropoda > Arachnida > Araneae > Macrothelidae > Macrothele > Macrothele yani. The sequence goes on along the minus strand of CM077009.1, from coordinate 62,296,414 downwards.
ATTTTAATCGTGCACAGACGGTAGTCATTTGAGTAGTATTGATTGAATGGAACGAATAGTTTTTTAGACATCAGAGAACCGAGTATATTTAATAATTTGAAATTCAAATTTCAACGTATAATCGCGAAAAGTGTATAAATGAAAAGAGTTTTAGTAGGCTTTCAGGAACGAGAACTTCGCAACATATTCCAAAAAGTGAAAAAAAGCCTATTAAAGTATTATAACGCCAAGCCCCGTTAGTGAACTTCATAATTTTTTTTTTAATTAATTCCGATCGATTAAAGTGGCAACAAGGACATTGGGTTTCTCTGTATAGGCGACCCAGTCTCATCGTTGGGACCTGTACGCTTTGTGTTTCATACGGGCTCGTACGAGGTTGTCCCAAGAACTCATAAGCAGCAAAGAAATTAAGTTTAAACAACTAACCTTTCAGTATCATGTTTTGAATCGTGGTATCTTCAAATAAAGAAAGAAATACTGTTTACTTTAAAATAAACCAAAACCCGACACTCATACTATTTTGCAGAGCAGCAGCGAAGAAAAACACGTTTGTTTAAAGAAACAACTATAAAATTTATTTTAACTTATTTATTAATTTATGTACAAATTAATGGTGGGACCAGATTAAAACATCACTGTAAACAAAAATGGTTAAGGATTAAGGTTAAGCCTATAACATTTCCTAGCAATCCAAGTAGTATGAGGTGAGCAATAATATTTTATTTTCAAATTTCAATGATTACTCAGCATACAAGGGATTGAAATATTTGGATGATGTCTTACCCTGAAACTTCTACTGTTCGTCCCTGCTCTGGGAGTTGATGCTGGGCCTTCACATCCCGTGGCGGTAAAAGGTACAGAGGGCTGGTGTCCTCCGTGGATAAAAGCGCAGCCTGGGAGCCTTTGATACTTACACAGATTCTACCATGAACTTGGCTTCTCTTGACCTGCTACTTTCGAATGGTACCTAACATGGTACGAAATTTGTGAGTCCGACTTTTTGACCCACGCACGGACAAGCATTTCTGCCAACCAGAAACGACAACCAACCAACCCTGATTTTCCCAAGTTTTCGCATTTTATTTTCGTTTCGTTTTCGCTTTCTGCAGTGCTGCTAGGCGCGTTCTCCCCTTTTGGAGATGTAACCCACACATTCATTGGTTTCTGGGTCCGACCCCTCGTCCGGCAGGGGTCAGCCGTCCGGTGGACGTTGACCAGTGGCTATTTCGAGCAGATGTTCTCCTGTCCAGCTGACCATCTGCCGAGCTAAGACCTTTAAAAATTTATTTGGCCCTAATTGTCACCCTGTTTCGGGGTTCTATTATCAGACCGTCCGAGAAACGTTTTTTAAATCTTTAAGTATGCTCGAAGGCACGTATGCCCGACTGAATTATGTTCCCCGACACAGAGCCTGGGTGACAGTCATGACAGTTAGGGTGACAGTTATTACATAAGCTTTACCTTCTTACCGGATTTAGGATTCTTTCTTGGACTTTCGACATATAGTCACCACTGGCCTATTGTTAGCTAAGACTGCATTATGTAATCCGCAGTGCTGGTTCTCCGTAAATGCCTGGCAATGAAAATACCTTTCACTTCGTTCGCGGAATTTTGCACCTGGCCTGGTGTTTGTTTGCGATCCGATCTCCTTCCCACGCGAAGGAAAAGCAAGAAAAACAAAACAAAAACAAGTCAGTAAAATCATGCAATGCATTGATTATGATACGCTTTCCAACATACCAGAAATCGCGTGCAGACAAACCCTCCTCCCAACCCTGACTATTGATTAGTTCAGCATACCTCCGGAACAACATAGTACTAAAGTTTTGTCGCAATAGCGGCATTTTTACTCAAGTTATGATGTAACGTACCAGGAGATGTGACGTACCTGCCAGAAGGACGCACACGACATTAAGGCAGATAGGAATCAGAATAGAACGTCCGCGTAGCTCAATTGGTAGAGCAACTTATTCCGGAATGAGGGGACCCGGGTTCGAATCCTGGCGTGGACAGAAATGACGGAGAAATTTACTTCGTTATAATGAGGATAATGGCTGTGGAATAAATCTTGCTCCTGTACCCCGATCTTTGACCCCCATTTCGATGATATTAAACAGAATTGGTCCAGTATACCTCCGAAACAACATGATAAAGTTTTGTCGCAATCGAAGCATTTTTACGTACGTTATGATGCATAACGGCTATGGAATAGATCTCGCTCGTATGTCCTGACCTTTGACCCCATTTCGCCCATTTTCAATAGGGTTCGTCCCCAGGTTGTCTCTTACCACATACTAAAATTTAATGGAAATCGAATCGTGCGGACAGACAGACAGACAGACACAGCTGGGGCACGTACGCTTCTTTAACCTACGGTCGGAAGGCGTAAAAAACAACAAAAAACAACAACAACCAGCAATTCCTTTTGCGACCTGGGGCGGGATAATATCCGCTGCAAACCCAATCAGGAATTGCTCTAATTAAAGAAACGATTAACTAATTATGTTAATTAATTAACATAATTAATTAAGTAATTGAATCTCGAATTTGGGTATTTTTTTACCAGGAGCAATGCACCCGAAATTAGAAGAATTTTCGCGGCAACAAGAGAACAACATAAAGAAAACGAGCATGAAATTTGCTGGCAGCATTTCGTAAATTCCACAATTCTCATTCTATGTCAGGAATTTACTTAGGAAGCGTGGTATTGAAGTAGCGTTAAAGCCAACGAAAACTTTTGGTAAGATTTTAACAACAAATAACAAGAAAATAGACGTGGGCTATACTGCAGGGGTGTATGCCATTCCTTTAAAATTCCCGTATTCCTGTATAGAGTCCTACATCGGAATGACGAAAAGAACTTTATGTGTGCGACATAAAGAGCATATAGGAGACATAAGAGAAGGAATAGAAGCCACTACTTTAGCGAAACTGGTAATTTACAACGCAGCGATTCCCATATGGAATGAAAGGTAGTGGTCCCATTAACTACTTATAAGGGAACTATGATCAGGGAGTCTATTAAGATAGTATATAAGAAGCGGCGTATGCAATGATGGAATATCCATTGAGCTGCCATCACCGTGAACCTCCATTTTCAGAGGATAGTATAAAGTATGACTTGATGTTATATGTTACTTTGCGTGATTATCGGACTATGCAATTGGTTAATGTCAGTTCACGTGTTTGTGATGATTATGTTTATGTTTAATACTCGTGCTGTTATTTGATTTTTGAACTCCAAACACATAGCTATTCTAATCTAAGCTCATCTTGATAAAGCCTCCCGTTGGAAGGGGAAAGCTTCGCACAATAAAGTATATTTTTCGCTATACACCGATTCACGGATTTGTATGACTTTATCATCTTAATTATTTAGTGGTGTGCTTAATATCTCTTGGATTGTCCCTTAAGATCCCTCTCAAATGAATTACGTATAACCGAGTTAAGAAAGCTATAGAACGTACAGTAAAATATCGGGACTAAAGCAGAATTACGTATAGAAGTGAAAAACGTATAACAGAGAAACGTATAACCGAAGTTCCACTGTACTTCAATAAACTAGTTGAAAATGTCTGTATTCTACACTGGTGTGTAAAAATTAAGGACGAAGAGGAGAAATTAGTATAACAACGAAACGAGCTAGCAGAAGGGACCAAAAGACCACTCAGGAGGTAGACTAGGGTCCGGTACGGTAGGGCATGCGCATAAATGCAGCATGACGTAGGGGAAAGAGTATCGGAAGGGTATAAAGCACACGGGCGGTGTACGCTCAGCAATTCGGTGAAAGCTATTGCACGGTGTACATCGGTTTGAACGACGTCGAGTTGCTGCCACCGTGTGATATGGCCAACAGGCAATACAGTAGACGACATCTGGATGACTTTAGCCAAGGTCGCGTCATTGGGAAGTTGGAAGAAGGTCGAAGTGTGACTAGTGTGGCCGAGGAATTCGGAATCGCTCACATCATCGCTTCACGAGCTTGGAGAGCATTTCAAACGACAGGAACAGCTGTCCGAGATTTTAGCAGTGGTCGTCCACGAGCAACCACGGCGGCGAACGACCGGTATATTGTCCTACAAGCGAGAACAGACAGACGGCAGACAGCTGGAGAAATCGCAAGGCACATGCAATAGACAACTGGACGTCCGTTATCGCGTTTTACCGTGGCCAGGAGGCTGCACAAAGGTGGTCTATTTGCACGACGACCAGTACGGTGTGTGCCATTAACGCCTACTCATCGGAGACGGCAATTTCTGTGGTGCCAGGAACACAAGAACTGGACACATCAGCAGTGGGGTCGAGTTCTCTTTACGGATGCGAGCCGATTTAGTCTGACGAGCGATTCTGGACGTATACACATCTGGAGAGAGCAGGGAACACGCAATCACACCTCCAACATCATCGAAAGGGACCGCTTTGGAGGTGGTGGAGTTCTTTTTTGTGGCGGTATCATGCTTGGTAGCCGTACTGACCTCCACATCTTCCAAGGAGGTTCAGTCACTCGTGTCCGCTATTGTACCGAGGTTCTTCTGCCTCACGTGCGTCTGTTTAGAGGTGCTGTGGGTCCTGAGTTCCTCTTCATGGACGACAACGCTACACCTCATCGTACAGTGGCTGTCGCAGAGGTGTTAGAGAGTAAAGATATTCAACGCATGGATTGGCCCGCAAGGTCCCCGTACCTAAGTCCAATCGAACACGTGTGGGACCTTCTCGGGAGACGCTTGGCAGCACGTCACAAGCCGCCAGCAACGATTCCGCAGCTGCGATTGGCGCTACAAGAGGAATGGGCCGCGATGCCTCAACAGCTCCTTGAAAACCTCGTCCTCAGCATGGACAGACGTTGTAAATCCTGCAACGCAGTCAGGGGTGATCATATCCTCTACTAAAGACTAGATTTTTCTTGGCAGCCGCCTGTCACATGGACGTTTCTGTCTTCTGTCCAGTTGTGCTCGAAGCTACGTTTTCAATAAAGTGCCTTTGTATCCTTTGGATTCCTTGTTTGGACGGTTTTGCTCACTTGTCCCATATTCTTACATCTTGGGGAACTTATGGTATGATTTGAGTCGATGTGGAGCACTTCTGCACGACGTTACATTCGAAAAACCGTCTCGTCCTTAATTTTTGCACGCCAGTGTATTATGCAGCAATGCATGTAATCAAGGTTTGGCTAGTTCAGAAATTGCTTTCTAGGTTGCAACAACGCAGTTAAATACGCAAAGATAGTTTGTTTCCGGATATACGAGTAGGTAAGTACTTATTTGTGTATCAATTGACAATGAACTTTTCAGGAAGTCAGGCGTCATGTTGGAATAAAGCAAAGCAATTCTAATTCGAAGTTTCTTTTTTCCAGAAAACGTGTTCGGTAAGTACACCGACGCTACGGCATCTGTCAGAACAAAACGCTAAATAAAGTTTATTTTTTATAAATATTTTTAAACAGTTTCGAAATTTATGTTTTAAATAAACTTTTGACCATCAAGTTACTGTGATTTACTCATAGAAAACTTTTGGATCTCGGGAATCATGAAGACTTTCAAAGGTGAAACATTTTCTTTTTTGCGGCTTCCTTTTGCTTTTTCTTTCAAATCTTGGAAAGATATTCATGGCGCAGGCACTGCAGGATTAACTTCTTATTGCTTTCTTTATCTGCTTTCTTAAACTCAGTGATAAAATTCCTTTCCTGTCCGTTCAAGCTATTTTTTTACCTACTGTATTGCTGTGGTTTACATTTATTTTACATCTGTATTTCCTTTGGTATTTCGTCCTTCACGCATAATGTATGTAAGTGGCGTCGTAATTGCACAACTCGTCTTATCTTCAAAGCTTCGCAGGAAGATTTCTTTGAAGACCGTTGACCAGAACTTGTAAGCATTAACGAGCTACCCGCGCGTGGCATTTCTCTTTCCTGTAGTTTCTTTTTATTTACTTTTCCTTTTTTTTTTTTTTTAATTTGCTATTTCTCTCATTCATTTATTTTCTTGCCTGCTGCTTCCATTTCCTTCTATTGATAGCAGTTCCGGCTTCTTTTCCTGAGCTTTTTATTTATTTCCTTACGTAAAGTGCATTTTCCTCTCCAGTATCGGCCATTTCGTTCTTTTTCATTTCCAGCCAATCTTTCTTTTCTTAAGAACGGATACCAATTTCTGTTTAAATACTGACATAATTTTTCCTGCTATGTCCGTTATTGCTCTGAAAACCTGCACTTTGATTTCCTACGTAACAGCAGTGTTATAGGATAAAAAAACTACTACATTTAATTACCGTAATTTTAAAGCTAAGGATCTCATTAGTGTAAGAGCCGCACCTGGTGAAAATCGCTATTTCGTGACAAATTCGTTGTAAGAGCCACGCCACAAAATTATGTAATCTCTTTTCCGTCAATGTAAGAGTTTTGAAGTAATTTTTTCATAATGTCTTCTGTGTTATTTTCGGTAATTTAACGATGTCATACACAGCGTGATTGTAAACTCCTTCAACAAGACAAGATGGGTGATAGTACACATCAAGACGTACAATATTTGTAGTGGAACCTAGGGCCGCATTCCACTCCTAGTTCCAGAAAAGAGCACGTTCGAAAAAAAGTCCAGCAGGCACACGGAGTTCCAACCAGTGCATGAGAAGCACAAGATGCAAATCAGGTGCGCTGAACACGTGCGTAGACGATGAGGAGCAAACATTTAAAAACGCACCCGAACCCGTTCAGCGATATTACCGTGCGAACATCACATGAGAATTGACGTATACGTCTGATATGCGCAGCGTACCGTGTGTTCCTGGAGTAAGTGCTTCCCGGTCTGTTGCAGGATGTTCCGCTCACCACACGGAGGGACATGAGGTTTAAGCATGATGGGGCCCCAGCACACTTTGCCCCCAAGGTACGATACTTCCTAAATGCGACGTATCCCGGGCGGTGGATTGGACGCGGTTAACCTGCGGCTTGGCCTCCACGCTCCCCGGACCTTAATCTACTGGACTTCTTCTTCTGGGGGGGGCACATGAAAACATTGGTGTACGAGACACCTGTGGACTCCCTGGAAGATCTCGTCGCGCGAATGGCTGCTGCTGCGGATAAGATCAACACCACACCGGGAGTCTACGAGAGGGTGCGACAGTCCTTCATTCGCCGGTGTGGGCTGTGCAACGACGCCCTTGGACGCCAGTTTAAGCAGCTCTTTTGAGTCTTTCTCTGATGCGATTGGAATTGTGCAACGCATAAATTAGGTATGTCTCTTTGCTTTCACTGTTGAAGGCGCAACATGGATATGTAACTTTACTCTTTTCTGGTACTAGGAGTAGAATGCGGTCCTAGGTTCCATTGCAAACATTGTTCGTCTTGATGTGTACTATCACCCCTCTTGTTTTGTTGAAGGAGTTGTGACGTATATTCTAGATTAACTTTCCTTTTTTAGTTTCTTTCCCTATGCAAATCTTGAGTTTATTCTCAGTATTCTTCAAGCTTAACGAAATATCTTTTCCCTCAAACGAATACGTTTGGCAACACAATTGAGGTTGAATGCACGTGACTTATGCCTGATCTTGATAAGAGCAAGAGATAAAAACGACGACGGATCTATTGCTTGAGAGCGTTGTAAGAGAGATCGTTGTAAGAAAGAGCGTTGTAAGAGAGCATTGTTGTACGAGAGCGTTGTAAGAGAGCTGTGTAAGAGAGCGATTATTACGAGCGTTGGGCTGTAAACTGATTATTAATAGGAGTGTTGTGATAATGTGTGGTGTGTGGAGCGTTTACTGCAGTATGCCCTATTACGATGTGTTTTCTACAGCCTGAATAAAGCTTTTCCGTAAGTTGACTTCTGTTGTTTCGTCTGGCCGTTAAGGTTTTCCTTCATTTAGGAACTATTTTTTAGTATATTGATGTGTTAAAACAACGTAGAAGTACAAAAGACTTTTACGCTACAGCGTTTACAATTACTCTGTAGAAAAGAAATTCCTGATGGCACTGAAAGTTCAGACTGTTTTTCCTTTACTATCTTATTTATCTGAGCTAAGTAGTCGTTCTTAGAGGGTACTTACTCATTATACATTCCAGCTGGTAAATACAGGGCGATTCATAATTATTGTCGGAGTTTCAGTAGCATATAATCAGAAAACGGGAAACAATAAACTAAAAACGCAAATAGAATATGACAGATAACACTTAAAAGTTTTATTACCTATAGAATCGAGACATCAGAATGCTAACCCACTTCGACATGTGCGCCTTTCGTGGCACGTAAGATATCCAAGCATTAATGAATTTTCCGCCAAGTGTCCGCCAGCATTTGCGGCAAGTAAGATATCCAAGTGATAATCAATTTCCAGCCAAGTGTCCGCCAGCATTTGCGGCACGTAAGATATCCAAGTGATAATCAATTTCCAGCCAAGTGTCCGCCAGCATTTGCGGCACGTAAGATATCCAAGTGATAAACAATTTCCAGCCAAGTGTTCGCCAGCATTTGCGGCACGTAAGATATCCAAGTGATAATCAATTTCCAGCCAAATGTCCGCCAGCATTTGCGGCACGTAAGGTATCCAAGTGATAAACAATTTCCAGCCAAGTGTTCGCCAGCATTTGAGGCACGTAAGATATCCAAGTGATAATCAATTTCCAGCCAAGTGTTCACCAGCATTTGAGGCACGTAAGATATCCAAGTGATAATCAATTTCCAGCCAAGTGTTCACCAGCATTTGCGGCGTTACTGTTGCTATCGCAGCACCAATTCTGGTCTTCAGGTCATCAAGGGAGGTCACAGGGGTCTGGTATGCGATGTTTTTCACGTATCCCCACAGGAAGAAATCCAGTGGCGTAACATCGGGTGAGAGCAGAGGCTACGGAATGGGTCCACCACGCCCAACCCCGCGTCCAGAAAATGCAGGTGAAGAAACTCCCGGACAATAGCAGCCCAATGCGGTGGTGCGCCATCGTGCTGGAACACCGCATTGGGCTGCCGATCTTCCAACTGAGGGAACAGATATAGCTGTAGCATGTCGATATGGGTCACAGCTGTCACTGTTTTCTCCACAAAGAAAAAGGGCCCCAACACTTCCAAACATGACAAAGCGCACTATAGACGTTCCCATTTTGACTATCTCGTTCGACATCTTGAATGGCGTGAGGGTTTTCGGAGACCCATATTCAGCAGTTATGCCACCCTGAGGCGCAAAACGTTGCTTCATCACTAAATATCCATGTCCACATGTAAAGTTTATCAGCTTGGACTTTGGACGAAATGTCTTGGGCAAGTTGGAAACAGCGGGGTTTATCGTTCCGCTGTAAAGCCTGTACAATCTGCAGTTTGTACGCACGGAGTTGTAGGCGGTTATACAGAACCCTCCAAACAGTCGTTTGTGGCATACCTAACTGCGTCGCAGATCGTTTCGTTGACTTCCGAGGGCCCCGAGTAAAACGCTTCATGGACGCGATCAACATCGTCCAGCGAAGTGCTCAGCCTTCCCGCTCCTTTTTGATGCCGCAAACTACCAGTCTTGCTTTAACCAGAGTCGGATAGTACTATCGGAAGGTGTACCTCTGCCATACTGCTTTCTGTAACGACGTTTGCGTTGTGATAACTGACTTAGTTTCGAAGAACCAGAGTACGCACATCGCTTTTTCTCGAACAGTCGCCATTTTGAAGCATGACGTCAATTCAGTGGATACCGTGTTGCCACGTAAAACTTTCCGCGGTGAACTTGTTTATGCTGTACGCAATTTCATTTGGGCGGTTAAGGTTTGACCATGGCAGACCACGGAAACCCCGACAATTATTATGAATCGCGCTGTGCAATTTTCACGGAATGAATAACGGGTGCCAGTTTTAGTAGCAAAAACTGATCTGTGCTATCAAAAAATATCTAAATGAAAATAAAGTGAGAAATATAAAACAGCCACTTCGTTTAGAAGAATGTTTATGAAAAAAGTTTAAATAAATGGATCAATAAAACAGAAACGTTCTGGAAAGAAGAAACAAAAATTAATTTTGCTTTAATTTCAAACACAGTGGATCGTCGGTCATAAGTTTTTAACTTTTATGTGCCATACTGCGCTAGTCCCGCGAGACATTACTGTAGTTTCTACCGCTGTTTCACTTCGGTTATACGCAGTAAATTTAAACGCGTTTTCTTTTTTCGCGATAATAAATTAAATTTTAAATTTTAGATTATAACAAATACACTATATGGACAAAAGTCACCGGGCACCCCTTCAAAAGCAAATGAACGGATCAGCTGCGTTGTTAAGATGCGCGATACAGCTGCAAACGGTATAAAAACAGGCCTGCAGCTGGCCGCGATTATATCGCACTGTGAGTTTGAGTGAAAATGTCGCGGCGGGAAAGGACTTTTGAGAAAGGAAAGATTGTTGGGTGCTATATTAGTGGGCTGTCCATAAGAGAAACGAGTGGGTTGTCCATAAGAGAAACGAGTGGGTTGTCCATAAGAGAAACGTTTAACATACCCAAGCCAACTTTGATTCGTTCATACGTAACTCTGTATGATACATTTAGATGTACTGAATAAGTGGAAGACACATGGCGTGCCTGAAGCAGCAAAACGTACCGGCAGACCAATGAAAATCAGTGATAGAGGACGTTGAAGCCTCAGGAGAGTCGTTACAGCTAATCGACGGAGTGCTGCCCAAGGTCTTAGTGTACAGGTGAGTAAAAATGCTGGAACCTCGGTATGTACACGTACCATTCGCAAAGAACTTCATTCCATGGGTTACGGTGGTCGTGCTGCTGCTCATAAGCCTTTCATCTCCACTCGGAATGCTACTCGTCGTTTAGCATGGTGTAAAGGGCATTTATCGTTGACCGTAGATCAATAGAAACGGGTCCTATGGACTGATAAATCCAGATACAAGATCCATCAATCTGATAGCCGTGTGTGGGTATGGCGGCAGCAGGGGCAACGCTATTTACCACAGTGTACTACTGTTCCTACGGTCAAGTTTGGAGCTGGCAGTGTACTCGTGTGGGGCTGCTTTTCGTGGTACGGTCCCGGTCCATTGGTTATCGTGAACAAACCTGCTAACCAGCACGTCTACCGCAATATTGTGGACAATTATGCCCTACTAACTCTGTGGTAATACTATGGAACCGAGCCTTGTTGGTACCAGCACAATAATGCACCGAGTCAGACAGCAACGACTGCTACGGCGTGGTTTGACGATAATTCCGTATCGTGTGTGGACTGGCCAGCACAGAGCCCTAATCTTAATCCTACAGAGCACCTTTGTGATGAATTAGAGCGCCGCATAAGAAGTTTGGAACCAAGGCCTACTACTAAGCAACAGTTAGCGGCAGCATTATGTACTGAACGGAAGCGCATACGTGTTCCGAACTCTGTGTTCCAAAACCTTGTCGAAAGCATGTCTCGAAGGGTCAGCGCATGCATTAAGGCCAAATGTGGACCTACACCGTACTAATGAATGTCAATAAATGCTATGTTGTGTTTCTCTTCTAGGTGTCCGGTGACTTTTGTCAATAGAGTGTACACCGTTCTTTGATTCGTTCATACATAACTCTGTATGATACAATTTTGAGAGCTTTGAATAGCGTTTTATTGCAGCCATTAAAACAATGAAGCAACTAAAAATTTACTGAATAACATTTACAGTTCTGCCTTTTTCTTTGAATTCAAGAAATTTGAAACAAGCAAAAATTAGTGAATATTTTAGTAGGCAGTAATAATAAATTAACTAGTAGACAAACTGCTTTGAAAAGAGCAGTTTGTCTACTAGTTAATAGAAAAGTGCTTTTATAAGTAAAAGATGTGTAATAGGGGTATTGAATATAAAACATAATCGTATTCGGACTTAGTTCTAATACGTAGAATTTCAGAGATGAGTTTTTCTTTCTTTTCATTTATTGAAAACGTGAAAGCGTATAGAATTTCTTAACCTAATATTTAATAATGGAATTAGAATAAAAAATTAATGTAAAAGTCAAAAGAGACATAGGCTTAAAGTAGCAAACAAAGTATTAATGCATGTATGGATATGTCTTACATTATACATTACACTGTAAAAAATGAGTGGTGAGGTGTGATTCACGAAACATTTCTGAAATTTAGGTGTAGCAAAATTGCCGGTAAGCAGCCATCTTTTAACGAAATTTCCGTTTTTAAAAGTGCCTGTTTTTTTCAACCCGTATTTTCACAGATTTTTCCGTAGTCAGTAATTCCGCTTATTTCAGAAAAAAGCCCCTTTAAAGTTTTTCTGTATTTAAACAGAAATTTCGCAAAAACAAAGACACTGAATTTTTCAGCCCTTACGCCAGATAATCCTTCAATGCATATGATTCGGATCGAACTAAGGAAGCCTGCACAAGCCGCGCGTCTTAACCACTAAGTCAGAAAGTCTTATGAACTGCACTCACGTTCAAGGTAAAACTAATCTCGCGATGATATATATATATATATTTTTTCATTGATTGCGAGTGATTTAGTAATTTTATTTTTTGTTGTAGCTTATTATTTTCTGGAATACGTCTGCAATAATTTCATGTTTTCTGTAGAAGGACTTATCACAATTCAAAATAGTAAAACTATACTGAAAATCCGAAATTTCTTGGAGCAGAATACAAATAAATCTTTCCAAGCTTCGCACATCAACCAGATGGCTTTTTCAAGGAAGGTAGAAAATAGTCATCTGGTTGATTCTTCCTGAAAAAAAACATTTTTTTTTAAGGAAGGTAGAAAAATCCATCCACCAGATGGCTTTTTTCTACCTTCCTTGAAAAAAGCCATCTGGTTGATGTGCGAAAGCTTGGAAAGATTTATTTGTATTCCACGCCAAGAAATTTCGGATTTTCGGTATAGTTATACTATTTTGAGTATAATTTGGTGTACAGTTCCTATTTATTGGACTTATCACAAATGAAGGTTTTTTTTCAACGTGATATTTCGAAGCAACAGAATGCTTTGGAATTTGAGATCTTTTTTTTTTAACTGACAGTAACTTTCGTGAACCTTTAAGAAATGGAGAAATGTACTGTTTTACAGTATTATCTCACAAAACTTCTAAATAAAAAATTTACTCATGATATAGCTACAATAGCTTTTATCTTAAGCACTCCACAGGCTTATACGCCGCCCCGGTGGCGCAGTGGTCTAAGCGATGGCCTCTGATCATTCGTCCGAACGGGGTCCGGGTTCGAATCCCGGTGAGGCATGGATGTTGTGTTTGTCTTACGGCACTGGCTCTCTCCCTTCCCTGGAACCAGTGACCCTAAATTAGGGACGGGCGACTGCTTATAGCCCATTGAGTTGCTCACGGTGGTCGTTAAACCTCCAATCAAAAAAAAAAAAAAAAAAAAAGGCTTATACGTACAGAGACATCGTACAATCACATGTATAAAAAATTAAGTATCCAGTTTCTTATGGTAACACAATATATATTAGCTGATGCACAAAATAGGGAGAGGAGAAGAAATGTCCTGTGCTACAATATTCAAGATTCGTGCGATATGCTATCCACAATATTATGTCTCGCTAAAGAACTTCAAAATCAGTTCCTTTGACAGACGATTGAAATTTCACAGTTAATGAAACCTCAAGTATTCCCTCGAATCTCTCCTATTACCGGAATGTTTTCCTCATATGGATACGAACTTCAAAATCAGTCTTTTTGACAGACGATTGAAATTCAACAGTTAAAGAAACCTCAAGTATTCTCACGAATCTCTCCTATTACCGGAATGTGTTTGTCATGTTAATAGGGAAAAAGTGAGAACGGAGTTTTTCCGTTAATATACGAAAGGAATTGCGGAAAGGTTTCTGAAAATTCAGAATTTTTCCCTTAACACTTCTTAAAAACGGAAATTTACCGTGGAAATGAATTGCGGAAAGGTTTCTGAAAATTCAGAATTTTCCCTTAACACTTCTTAAAAACGGAAATTTGCCGTGGAAAAGAATTGCGGAAAGGTTTCTGAAAATTCAGAATTTTCCCTTAATACATCTTAAAAATGGAAATTTAGCGTGGAAAGATATTGCGCAAAGGTTTCTGAAAATTCAGAATTTTCCCTTAACACTTCTTAAAAACGGCAATTTACCGTTAATATGAGAAAGGAATTGCCGAAAGGTCTCTGAAAATTCAGAATTTTCCCTTAACACTTCTTAAAAACGGAAATTTACAGTGGAAAGAAATTGAGGAAAAGGTTTCTGAAAATTCAGAATTTTCCCTTAACACTTCTTAAAAACGGAAATTTACCGTTATATGAGAAAGGAATAGCGGACAGTTTTCTGGAAATTCAGAATTTTATCTTAACACTTCTTAAAAACAAAAATTTACCGTTAATATGAGAAAGGTATTGTGGAAAGGTTTCTGAAAATTCAGAATTTTCCACTTAACACTTCTTAAAAACGGAAATTTTTCCGTGGACAAGAATTGCCGAAAAGTTTCTGAAAATTCAAAATTTTCCCTTAACACATCTTAAAAACGGAAATTTGCCGTCAATATAAGAAAGCAATTGCGGAAAGGTTTCTGAAAAATCCTGAACTTTCTGTTAACACATCTTAAAAACGGAAGTTTACCGTGATAAAAAGAGAATTGCAGAAAAGTTTCTGAAAATTCAGAATTTTCCCGAACGAAGAATCAACGTAATTCAGATTTGTTTCCGTCATTTAACGGAATAGGTTGCATCAGAAATATGTTCCGTTCATTCACGGAAGGAATCACGGAGAATTTCAGAAAATGTTTTTTACGGTTCGTGAATTTCAGAAAATATTTTACAATGTAGCATAATCTAAAATTATGTGTTTTTCTTCGGGTTTTTTTCTTTTCAGAGACATTCATAAAAAAAAAAAAAAAGAGGACTCAAAATATTAGGAGCTTTGTGCAGTAGGCTTGCCTTTTTTTTATTAATTTTTCTTCTGTACGAAATTCTTTAACACACAGAGGTCTGTACTGCGGTTGCTATAACAGAGAAAAAAAAAGACAAAAAAAAAAAAGTAGAAAAGAATCACATCGAGATTGTAACAGAAATTGTGAATTAACAAAATGTGTGAATTCTTACAAAGAGAGAACCATACTACGAATGTGATTTTCTTTTCATTATATTTGTTATCAAACACTAGTGGCAGTCACCTATCACCTTTTTTATTCTGTTTATATTTTTACAGCTTAAGGAGCACCAAAAGCTAGAAGAGAAATGCTATCCCTAATTTTGGGTTAATGGCTTCAGGCATGAAAGAGAACGGAAATGGAAAGCAGACATTATTTCCACAAGAGACCTTTCTAAAAGCGCCGAAGCAATCCGCGTCTGAAAACGATAGTACGGAAAACTACTAGAACAAAGCCCATTTGGATACTGAAGTTCCGAAAAGGCTAAAATTAAAAGCAACAATGGAGAACGTGTAGCTGCGTTTCTATGAGAACAAACACCGCGAGTACAGCGAAAGTTCTTCAGCGTCAGATTTGAATTAAAGTCTCAAATGTTAAACCTCCTGTATTTGGAAGTTACTTTTTGAACAAATGTGATTTCTAAACGTGATTTTGTCAATTATCATGTATCATGAATCACTGTAAAGCTGAGAACCCTTTGATATTAGCATAAAAGTAAGCGTTATCGTGAAAGCGAGATGTGCAGTTTTTCGCTGTAATAATACGGCCGCAAATTTTATCAACAGCTTTGAAAAGAGATTGCCATAGCAACAGCGTAAATAAACGCTTGTTAAACAGTTGTAAGTGAAAATTATTCCTCTAAAAGGTTAAACGAACTATAAAGTTCAAGGAGCAACAACCTCTATGAAAAGCATCACTCAATAAAATTCACAGTATGTCCTTTGGATTTAATCATCATCATCATCATCATTGTCAACCATTATCAATCCACTGCTGGACGAAGGTCTCCCAAGTTTCCTCCACAACGGTCTGTCTTGTGCCAGTCTCCTCCATGTCACTCCCGCATATTTACGAATTTCATCCACCCATCTCCCATGTGGTCTTTTCTGGGTCTTTTCCTGTCCCTTGGAATCCAATCTAAAATTTCGGCTGTCCATCTATGGTCTATCCTTCTGGCAGTATGTCCAGCCCATTGCCATTTCAGGGATTTAACTCTGATCATGATGTCTTCCACTCTCGTCATTTTTCGGATCCACGAGTTCCTCTTCTTATCTCTCCTGGTTATACCAAGCATGCACCTCTCCATGCTTCTTTGAGTTGTCTGCAGTCTTTGTATGTCTCTTTTAGTTAAGGTCCACGTCTCTGCACCATACGTAAGCACTGGAAGGATGCATTGATCAAACACTTTTCTTTTAAGACATAACGGCATATTGCTCTTGAAAATTATGCTGTTTCTTCCAAAAGCTCTCCAGGCAAGTTTTGTACGCCGATTAATTTCTTCATCAATGTGACCCTCACTTGATATCTGCTGTCCAAGATAAACATACGTATCTGTTATCTCCAGTTTTTCTCCATCAATCGATAAATCTTCATTTCTTGTAAAAGCATTGAACATCACTTTTGTCTTCTGAAAGTTCATTTTTAATCCCACTTCTTTACTCTTGTCAGCAAGTTCCTGGATCATACTCTGCAGCTCTGATGGGGTAGTTGCAAAAATGACTACGTCATCAGCAAAACGAAGGTGGGTTAGATAATCTCCATTAATCTTTATCCCTTTGTTTTCCCAGTTCAGTGATTGAAAGACATTTTCCAATGTGGCATTAAAGAGCTTCGGAGATATGGTGTCACCTTGTCTCACTCCCTTTCCAATTTTTATGTGTGTTGTATTTTCAAACAGCCGAATCTTTGCACTTGCATTTTCATAGATGTTATTAATAATATTAATGTATGCATCTTCAATACCGCAGGATTTCAGAGCCGTGGTAACTGCTGATGGTTTCACCGAATCAAAGGCTTTTTCATAATCGATAAAAGCCATGCACAATGGAAGTTCATATTCCCTCGCTCTTTCAATTAGTTCTCTCAGTACGTGGATATGATCTATTGTGCTGTAGCCACTCCTGAATCCAGCTTGTTCTCTCGGTTGAGCCATGTCCAGTGTTACCTTCAAGCGGTGTGAAAGAACTTTAGTGAAGATTTTATAAACCACTGATAGGAGGCTGATAGGTCTGTAGTTCCTGAGATCCTCAATGTCACCTTTTTTATGTAGCAGGATCATTGTAGCATTGTTCCAATCCTCAGGAATCTTCCCTTCATTAAGGCATCGAGTGAAAATTTGGGCGAGTACTGTTTCAATTTCTCCACTTGCTTCTTGTATGATGTCTATAGTAATTCCATCTTCTCCTGGAGCTTTCCCCCGCTTCATGTTCTTGATTGCATGAGCAACTTCTGCTGGGAGGACTGGAAGAACTCCGGTACCTTTCATGATGTCTGGAGTACATGTATCATCCCTTTCATATAGTTTGGAGTAGAAATCTTTCACTTTTGTCAAAATTTTCGCCTCTATTTCTTGTTATAGAACCATCTTCTTTTCTCAGAGCCATAATCTGTTTTCTTCCCTTACTGAGATGTCCCTTTGCTATCTTTAGGCTTTGGTTGTTTTCAATTGCTTTCCTTACTAGTTCACAGTTGAATTTTCTTACGTCTTCAGTGATACTTTTTCGTACTGTCTTGCATAGCTCTATATATTCCACTTTGGAAGTCACATCTTCTTTAGTTGTCCTCATCTCTTCTTTTTTGCATCAACATTTTGGTTTTTCCTGATAATTTGTTTACATGCAACTTGTTCTTAGACCCAGCTAATTTTGTTGCTGTTTCCATAAGAGCTTTGGTTACTTTTCTGTTAACTTCAGAAATATCCACTTCTTCCGATGTTAGGCCTTCTAAAGCAGAGAATCTGTTCTTCAGTTCCAACTTGAAAGTATTATGGTGTTTTTTAAGGTTGGTTATGTCAATACATTTTGTTTGTCTTATGAGCTTGCCACGTTCCAGTTTAGTGTTGAGGTGCATCTTACATCTCACCAATCTATGGTCACTACCTGTGTTGAACTTGTTTAGCACACTGCAGTCTTCGATGACGAATTTTTTTGTTACACATAATAAAATCAATTTCACTTGTCGTCCCAATTGGATGTCTCCATGTCCATTTCCTGTGTGGCTTTTTCTTGAAAAAGGAATTCAAGATGAAAAATCCTTCTGCCTCTGCAAACTCAACGAGAGTATTTCCACGCTGGTTTCTGTTGCCGTGACCGAATTTACCTACTGAAGTTTCATTCTGTTGCCGGTGCCCTATTTTTGCATTGAAATCTCCCATAATTATCTTCAAGTGCTGCTTACCTTTATTATTTAGATGACGAATTTCCTCATAAAATTCTTCAATTTCTTCTTCAGGATGACTTGTGGTGGGTGCATAAGTTTGAATAATCTGAACCTGGTATCTTCTCGATAGTTGGATAACGAGTCGTGCAGCTCTGTCAGAGGAACTTTCAACTTCTACCACTTTATCCTTCAGTTTCTTGTTTATTATAAATCCAACACCAATAGTTCTGCCAGTATCTGTCCCACGATAATAGAAGAGATGTCCACTTTTCAGTTCAATGAGATCTTCTCCTTTTCTCCTTACCTCACTCAGCCCGACGATGTCCCACTTGATCCTTTGTAGTTCCTCTTCCAATTCAAGAAGCCTTGAATCAGAAGATAGGGAGCGTCCGTTGTAGGTAGCCAAGGTCAGCATCAAATGGCAGCCTAGTCCGGTCCTCCGGGGATTCTTAGCACCCTCTGCCTTCATGTCGCACTGGCCGCTGCCTTGGCCAGGTACATTCCAGCTGCCGGAGACTGAGGGCCAAGATTTAAGTTGTAGAGTCATTTTGGAGGTGTTTGGCCATAACTCACCACGCTGGCCAAGCGGGTTGAATACAGCACATTAAAAAGAAACATCATTGCTATGGGTGCGATACTCAAAGTGGGAATAGGCCAAAAATCTTTAAAAGTCAAAAAATAAAAAAAATTTCAACTGAGAAAAAACTATATATATATACACTATAAAGCAATTGAATTAGAGATACCTGTCTAGTAACGTGTAACACCACCTTTCGTCCTGATCACGGCGGCGATTCGTCTCGGCATGCACTCGACAAGACACCGGAAGCGTTCGGAAGCCATAGGGATCCACAACCCCTGAACAAGCTCCCACAGTTCACGAAGATTTGATGGAGGGGTCAGAGCCTCGAACATCTCTCTCGATGGCATCCCAGATGTGCTCGATGGGACTGAAGTCAGGTGACCTAGCTGGCCAAGGAAGCGAGGTCACGTCGGCGGAGTTTTCATCCAATCATTCTGATACAATTCGGGAGCGATGGCACGGTGCATTGTCTTGTTGCAGGATGAGGTCCCCAGTAGGATGTTGAAGACGCACAAACGGCAGCAAATGGTCGTCCAGGATATCCCGGTAACGTTGGCCTGTGAGGGACGATGTCACACGTACCAGGGGTCCCATTTCAGTCCACGTAAACAGTCCACAGACGAGAATGCCACCCCCACCAGCTTGAAGAGTACCCTGCTGGCAAGAAGGATCCATCACTTCATGTGGTTTGCGCCGTATTCGTATCCTGCCATCCGCATGTACCAACGTGAATCTCGACTCATCAGTCCAGGCAACATTTCCCCCACATGTCTAGGGTCCAGTGGCGATGTTCCCCGCCCATCTTTGCACCCTGTGATGTGCGGTCAGCAGCGGTACCCTCGTGGAACGATGGCTTCTGTACCCCATAGCGAGAAGATGGTTCTGGATGGTGTGGTTGCTTTCACGTTTTTGTGCACCAGCGTTAAATTTCAGAGTGATTTCTTGCACTGTGGCCCGTCTATCCGCTGTTACAATGCGAGCTAGCCGACGATGACCCCGCTCATCCACACGCTGTTGTCCACGGCAGTTGGCCCTTGCAGGGATGGTTTTACCGGATTCGATGTACTCACGGTGCACCCGTGACACAGTATCTCGTGAAATTCCCAGTGCCTGCACGACTTCCGAGGTGGAGTGACCCATTCGACGAGCCCCGACAATTTACCCACGATCAGATGCGCTTTGATCCTTCGTCTTACCCATACTGCGTCCGACTGTTACTGATTCCCGTCGCATCACTCCTTATATTGTCGGATTGCTGCATACGTCATGTCGTTTCCGTTTACAGGTCCGCACACAGCGCCACATTTGCATAACGCCAGCTGTCTCTAATTCAATTGCTCTTCAGTGGGTGTATGTATATTATTATCATCATTCTTGTCAACCATTATCAATCCACCGGTCTCCTCAAGAGTCTTCCACAACTGTCTGCCTTGAGCCACTGTCCTCCATGTTACTCCGGTATGCTTTCGAATTTCATCCATCCATCTCCCGTGTGGTCTTCTTCTGGGTCTGTTTCTGTCCCTTGGAATCCACTTTAAAATTTCACTTGTCCATCTGTGGTCCGTTTTTCGGGCAACATATCCAGCCCATTGCAATTTTAGGGATTTTACTCTGATCATGATGTCTTCCACTGTTGTCATTTTCCTTATTCACGAGTTCCTCTTCCTATCATTCCTGGTTACACCAAGCATGCTTCTCTCCAGGCTTCTTTCAGTTGTCTGCTATGTTTAGTTAAAGTCCATGTCTCTGCTCCATACATAAGAACTGGAAGGATGCATTGATAAAATGTATGTATATATATATATACATACACTATCCACCAACAAGTAATTGGACACTCCTGCAATCGACGATATCTGCGGTCCTGATACACGTCACGGGCGCCGCCGTTAAATATCGTGTGGGAAACAACAACGCAACCAGTCGCATGCAAGATGCCAGGCAGTTCGGAGCTCTCTGATTTTCAAAAAGGTGTAATCGTCGGGTATCACGGAAATGGCCAATCCATACGTGACATATCCAGCGAGTTGAAGTACCCAAAATCGACAATAGCCTACGTGATTGGCAAGTGGAAGATGAGAGGTGATTGTCGGAATGTGCCCCGACCCGGCAGATCCACAAAACTGGGAGTTACAGACCGACGGGTGCTGGCCAGAGAAATTCGGAAAAGACCACACCAAATCGATGGGCCACATCCGCGAGGAGTTTCAACAGGCATCTGGGAGTGTTCTTTCGATGAATACCATCCGTAAGGAAGCCCATCTGCTCGGTTATCATGGACGTGCTGCCGCCCACAAGCCTTTGATCACCAAGTCCAATAGCGCTGCTCGGCTAACGTGGTGCAAAGAACGTCGACAGTGGACCGTTGAACAGTGGCAACAGGTTATCTGGAGCGATGAATCAAGGTTCACCCTCTACCGTTCGGATGGCAGGGTCTGGGTTTGGCGTCTGCCTGGAGAACGCCTCCTGCCGGAATGTATTGTGCCAACTGTGAAGTACGGTGGCGGTGGAATTATGCTATGGGGGTGTTTCTCCTGGTATGGCACGGGACCCTTGGTCGCAATTCCTGGCAGACTCAACGCCGAGACCTACTGCACCATTTTGGATGACTATGCGCTTCCTACGTTGTGGCAGTTTTACGGGGTGGACCCATGTTACTTTCAGGATGACAATGCCACCTGTCATGTTGCGAGGTCCACCATAGCTTGGTATGGGGACAATGGGGTTAATCGAATAAACTGGTCTGCGCAGAGCCCGGACCTTAACCCTCTCGAGCACCTCTGGGACGAGTTGGAGCGTCGACTTAAGGGGTGCCCCCACCGTCCGAAATCGGTGAAGGAACTGACCTGTCTTCTCCAAGCCGAATTGAAGAAAATTCCGATAGCCGTCGTGCAACGCCTGGTTGAGAGCATGTCCCGGAGGGTCGCAGCTGTAATCGCCGCTCTTGGAGGCTCCACCAACTATTGAAGGTGAATAAACTTCGTTTTCCTTTGCTATCACAGGTGTCCAATTAAATTACTTGTTGGTAGATAGTGTATATATCGCTTTAAATTCGTGCTCAGTCCTGCTCAAGGGTAGGGGGGCGAGGAACACCACCCTCCCCCTTGGCTACGCCACTGTGCACAGGGTCACAGTAACTCTCTAAATCCGCCACTGCTGAGAACGGTGAAACCACAGAATTCTCGGGTGTAATAAGAATCATTTAAACACACACACACAAACACATACTCTCTCTCTCTCTCTCTCTCTTCAAATTTTTGCTCTAAGGCTTCGAAAAAGTTTCCGAATAGGGGATGCGAAAAGACAGAAAAACCAGAGTAGTCATTTCCGGAAGACTCGTGAAAGCTAGAAAATGTTCAATGTGATACTCCAAGTGATAGAACTTTTTTAATTTCATAATGCATGTTAAAAATAGTCGGAGTACAGGAGGTGCTTCCAGCTATCTTTCAATCAGCAATCGAAGTGCCTCCTATCGAAACCCGACCAATTATTATCATCCTGCTACGCGAAGCCAGTGGACGCCATGCAAGGGACGTCATGTGCGTTTCTGAAACCACTTTGTGACATCAACGTCTGTCAATAAGTCATCTTATATCACTTATTTTGTTGCTCGGGGGGGAGGAGATTGCCCATAAATGTGGCAAATGCATCATCAGATAAAAATGTTTCACGTCTAATATTTCAAAACAATTCTCCCTCTCCAAGTTTTTAAAGTGTCTGTTTTATTGTGCTATTTTTCCAAGGCTGGCTGAAAGTCAGTGCGGCGGTCCCGCTCAGAAATAGATAATAATGAGAATTATTCCGGTTGAAGTGTTATAAATGACTGGAAATTTTCCGTTAAGTCTATCCCAGAACAATAGGCGAGATTAGAGTCGTGAGAAGACACACACACAATTTTTTCGATTGTGAAAGTCGGAGTAAGTGCGCTTGATGAATTCCGTGCTTGACGTAAGCAAGCCTGCGTAAGCTTATTTTCAATACTTACGTGCAAACATCAATGGCAACGGCAAAAAATAAAATAAAATATGTTTTCATGTAAAAGTAGTCGTCATCTCACGTTCAAATATGAAATCTTTCCAAATCACCAATGGAGGAAAGCGGAAAATTAAAAGAAAAAATTAGACTTATGATATTTTTCAAACATTTCTTTTTAAACGATATTTAGACTAAATAGATAGTAATCACCAAGAATTTTTTTACGCTTAGCATCTTTTCCAACAGCAGTAAAGTAAGTCCCAAGTAAAAAATTTGGATGTAACGAAAATGGGTAACGGCGAGTAATTGTCAGAACTACTGTTGAAGTCTGATCGTGTTGCACGCTTTTCCATGAAATGACGAAACAATAGTTAATTTCATTGTTACTCAACAATATATTTAGGTGTACAAATACGTTTTAAAGCGTTTTGTGTGTGACGTATACCGCTAATTTACATATCCGACATTCCACCGCGTTGTTGTCATGTGACCGTAACTGGTCCAGAGTATAAAATGTGACACAGAAGTTTGCCCAACAGTCAAACGCACTTGCACATCGGTAGGTGAAAGATGGCAAGCGATACTGCATTTATTCGACACCGCATGCGTTACGAATTTCACCAGGGAAAAAGTGGTGCAATAGCATGTGCATCGATCTGTTCTGTTCTGGGGAGAAATATTGTATCGAACAGCACGTGTCGTCCGAAAGAGGTCCGGGTTCGAATCCCAGTGAAGTATGGATGTTGTGTTTGTCTTACGGCACTGGCTGTCTCCCTTCTCTGGAACCAGTGGCCCTAAAATAGGGACGAGCGACTGCTTATAGCCCATTGAGTTGATCACGGTGGTCGTTAAACCTCCAATTAAGAAAACAACAACAACAAAAAAAAAACGGCACTTGTGAGTTTTGGCTCAGACGGTTTAAATCAGGTGATTTTGATGTTAGCGATCGAGAACGTAGCGACGCCCCGCAGAAGGTTGTACATGAGGAACTGCAAGCATTGCTGGATGAAGATTCGTCTCAAACGCGAAAAGAACTAGCTGAACAACAGGGGTTGCTCAACAAACCATTTCCAATCGTTTACGCGGAATGGGAAAGATTCAGAAGAAAGGAAAGTGGGTGCCTCATGACCTGAGCCAAAGGAACAAGGATGAGCGTGTCATGAAGTGTTCGAATCTGTTGAATAAACAACACAGAAAGTCTTTCCTGTGGAAAATCGTTACGGATGATGAAAAACGGATATGGTACGATAATCCCAAACGCAAAAAAACACTGGGTAGACTCCGGTGAAGCAACGACTTCGACACCGAAACGCAATATTCACTACAAGAAAGTTCTGCTGTGCATCTGGTATGAAGAGTGTGCTTTATTATGCACTATTGGAACAGGGTCAAACTGTTACTGCTGTTCGCTGCAAGCAACAATTGCTGCGATTGAACCAGGAAATTTGTCGGAAATTTTCATTCACAGGCAAAGGTATTGCGTCCCGTGAAATTACTGTATGGCAACGCAAGGCCGCATGTGGAGAAATCTGTCAAGGAAACGTTATTGACGCTTGGCTGGGAAGTTTTGGAGCACCCGGCGTATAGTCCCGACGTAGCACTTTCATACGATCATTTGTTCCGATCGATGCAACATGGTTTGTCTGTTGTACGACACCTGACATGTGACGAAGTACAAAAACGGGTTGACGACTTCATCGCGTCACACGACGAAGTATTCTTCATGGCTGGAATCCGTCAGCTGCCCGACCGATGGCGGAAGGTGATAGATAATGACGGCGCATATTTTGATTCGTAAAGGTACTGTTGCTTTCTCTCAATTTACATGCTGCGATGTCTTAAAATGCTTTAAAACGTATTTGTACACCTAATACTGAAATATCGGCAAACGCTATTTCAGCACGAGTGAAAATGTCACGATGGGAGAGAATCGACTTTGAGAAAGGAACGATTGTTGGGTGTTATATTAGTGGGTTGTCCATAAGAGAAACCGAAAGGCGTTTAAACATACCCAAGTCAACTGTTTTGGATGTACTGAATAAGTGGAAGGCACATGCCGTGCCTGAAGCAGCAAAACGTACCGGCAGGCCAAAGAAAATCAGTGATAGAGGACGTCGAAGCCTCGGGACAGTCGTTACAGCTAATCGACGGAGAACTGCACAAGACCTCGGTGTACATGTAAGTAAAAATGCTGGAACCTCGGTATGTACACGTACCATTTGACCATTCGCACAGAACTTCATTCCATGGGTTATCGTGGTCGTGCGGCTGCTCGTAAGCTTTTTATCTCCACTCGGAATGCTACTCGTCGTTTAGCATGGTGTAAAGAACATTTATGTGGACCGTGGATCAATGGAAACTGGTACTATGGACTGATGAATCCAGATACACGATCCATAAATCTGATAGCTGTGTGTGGGTATGGACGCAGCCGTGGGAACGCTATTTACCACAGTGTACTGTTCCTACGGTCAAGTTTGGAGCTGGCAGTGTACTCGTGTGGGGCTGTTTTTCGTGGTATGGTCCCGGTCCATTAGTGATCGTGGACAAACCTGCTAACCAGCACGTCTACCTCGATATTCTGGGCAATTATGTCCTACCAACTCTGTGGCAGTACTATGGAACCAAGCCTTTTTAGTACCAGCAGGATAATGCACCGAGCCATAAAACAAGGACTGTTACGGCGTGGTTTGACGATAATTCCGTATCGGGTGTGGACTGGCTATCACAGAGCCCTGATCTTAATCCCATAGAGCTCCTATGGGGTGAATTAAAGCGCCGCATAAGAAGTTTGGAACCAAGGCCTACTACAAAGCAACAGTTAGTGGCAGCATTACGTATTGAATGGAAGCGCATACCTATCGCTGTGTACCAAAACCTTGTCGAAAGCATGTCTCGAAGGGTCAGTGCATGCATTAAGGCCAAAGGTGGACCGACACCGTACTAATGTATGCCAATAAATGCTATGTTGTGTTTCTCTTCTAGGTGCTCGGTGACTTTTGTCAATATAGCGTATATACATGTATATATATACAATGAAGCATGGAAAAATGCATTCTTGGTGTAACCAGTAAAGATAAGAAGAGGAACTTGTGAATAAGGAAAATGACAGGGGTGGACGACATCACGACCAGAGTGAAATCACTGAAATGGAAATGGGCTGGACATGTTGCCAGAAGAACGGACTACCGATGGACAACTGAATTTTTTGATTGGATTCCGAGGGACAGAAGAAGACCTCATGGGAGATGGATGGATGAAATTCGAAAGCATACCTGAGTAACATGAAGGAGACAGGTTCAAGACAGACAATTGTGGAAGAAACTCGGGGATGGGACCTTTTTTTTTTCTTTTTTTTTCTTGATTGGAGGTTTAACGACTACCGTGAGCAACTCAATGGACTATAAGCAGTCGCCCGTCCCTAATTTAGGGCCACTGGTTCCAGGGAAGGGAGAGAGCCAGTTCTGTAAGACAAACACAACATCCATGCCCCACCGGGATTCGAACCCGGACCCATCTCGGAAGAATGGTCACAAGCCAGCGCTTAGACCACTGAGCCAACGGGGCGGCATGGGGACCTTCATCCAGCAGTGGATTGATAATGGTTGACAATGATGATGATGATATATATTTATATATAAACTACTGTTTGTGAAAATTCTAATACCATGAAGGAATGATGGTAATCTCGTGAAACTTACAGGATACGCATACAAATGTTTGGTATGTATGGGTAGGACACACAAATTATTACAAGTGCAGAGTCATTGCGCATGTCTGGGCCCCGCAGCGCCCTCTGGACAGTCGAGGGAGAGGTATAAAGAGAGGGCTGTTTATGATACATGCCAACAGTGCATCGCCGGCAGCGAGTTGTAAAAGGGGCTCCAGGACTCAACAATGCCTCGGCGACGACGAAGGGCGAAATATCACCATACGACAGAGTTTGAACGGGGACGAATGATTGGTCTGCGTGTAGGTGCATTTTCCTACCACGACTTTGCTGCTCGGATGGGACATAAGGCCACGACAGTGATGCTTGTGTGGCGGCAGTGGACCGAGGAGAACCAAGTGCATCGACAATCCGGCAGTGGACCGAGAAATGTGACGACAACGCGGGGTGTCCGACACCTCATCCGCATGGTAGTGACGAACCAATCCGCATCTTCGCAATTGTTAGCACAACAGTGGAGCGCTGCAACAGGTCTGGCATTGTCTGCCTCCACAGTTCGACGCCGTCTGCTGCCCAGAAGACTGCTTGCACGCATCCCGTTGCGGCGGATTCCCTTGACCCTGAACCATCGCCGCCTCAGGCTGGAAAGGGGTTCTCAATACAGACAATGGCGTGCTGATTGGCAACATCGCCTGTTTTCGGACGAGTCCCGATTTAACTTGGAAACCACGATTGCCGCATACGCATTAGACGGTATTGTGGTGAGCGCCTTCTTCCAGTATACATTGCCGAGCGTCATACGAGCCGAACGCCAAGTGTGATGGTGTAGGGTGCCATTGGGTAGTACTTGCGATCTCGGCTGCCATGACTTGAGGGCAATCTCACCAGCGACCGCTACATCAGAAAAGTTGTACAGGCAAAAGTCATACCCTTCCTTTAGAACACTCCTGACGCTATATTCCAGCAGGACAACGCCCGACCCCATGTTTCCAGGAATGTTCAAATCCTGTTCGCAGCACAGCAGATACTGCTTCTTCTCTGGCCTGCACGTTCTTCAGACATGTCGCCTATTGAACATGTCTGGGATATGGTCACTCGGCAACTGGCCCATCAAAGTCCTCCATTAGTCAGTGCCAATAATCTGTGGACTTGCATACATGTCACCTGGCAAGCTATTCCATACGCCTTTTCGATTCATTGCCACGTCGTCTAAAAGCTCTTATTGCAGCTCGCGGAGGCTTTATAAGATACTGATTTCTGCAGGTAAATACTGTTGTATTGTTCTGAAAATTAAATCACTTACATACAGTCATATCAATAATGCGTGGTATAAATTTCATTCGAATCGCATGGTTCCTTCTTGGTGTTGCAATTTTCACAAACAGTACTGCATATATTGCATACATTCATTCATACGTATATATAAATATATATATATGCAAAGATTCGGATATTTGAGAATACAGCACCCATAAAAATTGGAAAGGGAGTGAGGAAAGGTAACACTATATCTCCCAAACTCTTTAATGTCTCTTTGGAAAATGTCTTTCAGTCACTGAACTGGGAAAACAAAGGGACAAAGATTAATGGAGATTATCTAACTCACCTTCGTTTTGCTGATGACGTAGCCATTTTTGCAATTACCCCATCAGAGCTGCAGAGTATGATCCAGGAATTTGCTGACAAGAGTAAAGAAGTGGGATTAAAAATGAACTTTCAGAAGACAAAAGTGATGTTCAATGCTTTTACAAGAATTGAAGATTTATCGATTGATGGAGAAAAGCTGGAGATAACCAATACCTACATTTTTCTTGGACAGCAGATATCAAGTGAGGGTCACATTGATGAAGAAATTAATCGGCGTATAAAACTTGCCTGGAGAGCGTTTGGAAGAAACAGTATAATTTTCAAGAGCAATATGCCATTATATCTTAAAAGAAAAGTGTTTGATCAATGCATCCTTCCAGTGCTTACGTATGGTGCAGAGACGTGGACCTTAACTAAAAGAGACATACAAAGACTGCAGACAACTCAAAGCCGCATGGAGAGGTGCATGCTTGGTGCAACAAGGAGAGATAAGAAGAGGAACTCGTGGATCAGAAAAATGACAAGAGTGGAAGACATGACGATCAGAGTGAAATCCCTGAAATGAGAATAGGCTGGACATATTGCCAGAAAGACAGACCAAGGATGGACAGCCGAAATTTTAGACTGGATCCCAAGGGACAGGAAAAGACCCAGAAGAAGGCAACATGGGAGATGGGTGGATGAAATTCGAAAGTATGCGGGAGTAACATGGAGGAGACTGGCGCAAGAGAGACCGTTGTGGTAGAAACTTTGGAGAGACCTTCATCCAGCGGTGGACTGATAATGGTTGACAATGATGATGATGATATATATATATATATATATATATGCGGAGCAGGATGATTTGGGTGCGGTGGGGTGAGTGGACTGATTGCGTTTTGCCTACTTTTTTTATGTACCCAGAAAATGAACGCATGAGCTGTAGGAATATTTTCGTGAGTATCAGTTAGCCGCGTAAACAAATATTTCGATTTTGGCTGAGGTATTTTCAGTCACTTAGTTTCGGCGATTTCTGACAAGATTGGGCTCCAGTCATGAATTTATTCTCATTGAGCAACTGAGCATGAACACGTCTTGGGAAATTCGTTTTCGCTCTTTCACGTCATGTTGCAACACAATAACAACTATTTTATCACTGATGGTAAATTTCCTTTTGTTGTCCGCAGAGGACTTAAAAGGAAGATTTATAGCCATTTTTTTTCCACAGGTAACTTTGATATGACGAAATCTACATGAGGTCTTTGTCTCAGCAGCTAGAAAAAACAAAGTAGAGAGACATAAACTGCACTTCCTTGTTACATTACTGTTCAGTCTCCTTGGAAAATAGAAGGATGTGCAATTTCCGCTTTTAGACACTTTCACTTCAGCGTCAAGCATGATTAGCTAATTGTTTACTTCTTAAAGCTTATAACAAAGTAAATTTCTGCATCATTTTTGGTCCACGCCGGGAATCGAACCCGAGTCCACTTATTCCCGAACAAGTCGCTCTACCAACTGAGCTACGCGGACGTTCGTTCTCGCTGCTATCTGCCTTTATGTCGTGTGCGTCCTGCGGGGCAGGCACGTCACAAGCTTTATTTTCTGGCGTAATGTGGCTTTAATTAAGAGTTTTTCGCAACGACTTGAGTAATCCATTGAGAATCGACAGCAAGGATGAATCACAATCTTAAATTTACCTGCTCCACGGAAGGGTGGCAACAGAAGCTTAACGAAATTTCGGTGTTTCTCATGACTGAAACCCCCGCTACTTCTCTTCTCCGGTTGCCAAGGGGTCTGACGCGCTGGATTTAGATCAGTGGTCCTAGATGAGCGTTGGTTCGAGTCCCGTATTAGGCGTAGGAGGTGAGCCTGTCGGATGGCGCGGACTTTTTCGCCCTCTCTGGAATACGTGGTCCCAAATTAGGGACGGACGACCGCTTAAGTAGCCCTTATAGTTGCTACTTCTGGTTGTTAAACCACACACACAAAAAAAAAAAAAAAAAAAAAAACTGGCGCTTACCTCAGTGAGAGTAGTTCGCATTTTAACTCGATGGTGTTAACATTCAGGTGCACCAGGTTTTTTGTGCTTTAGTTTTATGATGGATGTTTAGGACTTCATTCCATACCATATTTATCCAATCATCTTATATCTGCAGTTTTTTCAGAAATCTTAGCGGACAATTTGTGGTTACAAAAGACATTTCTTCTAGAGGTCTGCACGGGCCTTAATTTGGAAAGCCCGTCCCTTCTCGGATCGTATATTTCTCCTGTTACCAAGGACCGGGCCGGCCCGTAAAATTTCAAGAATTACTAAAACACGAATTTGACACCTGGTGCTCTTGGTTATTCGACTCCTGAAGAGTTTTCGTTTTCTTAATTGCTACACGTATTCATTACAAAAAACGTTAATTCGGAATATTTTTGTGACTCTGTATAAGTCACGTGACGTCTGAGGAGGGCGGCTTGTATACTCAAAAATATTGCATGTAAACGACAATTTCCATGCCTTTTAAATTTTCTGGGTTTTCAAATTATTATTGTCTACCGCCGGACCTGGATTATCATTGGGGATAAAGAGGGGGTGGGGGCGGGGGTTAATTCGAAAACACGAAATATCCAAAATTATGAGTCCGATCGTTCTACTTTACATTGTCTACAAGCACATATTCTCCGGAAGCGATTTTTTCGCGAAAATCTTTTGCTTTCTTAAACTCCCTAATAAGTACGGAAGATTATTTATCTGAAACACTGAACTGAGCATATGCTAGGGAAAACAACGACGGACTGCCCAGCTGACCAGTGTCACAGAAGTTTTGAAAACGGCTGGGCTGGGATACCTAAGGGTTCATTTGCCATCTGCTGACTCCCTGAAAGTACAAATGGGAAAACAACGACAGACTGCCCAGCTAACCAGTGTCACAGAAGTTTTGAAAACGGCTGGGCTGGGATACCTAAGGGTTCATTTGCCATCTGCTGACTCCCTGAAAGTACAAATGGGAAAACAACGACAGACTGCCCAGCTAACCAGTGTCACAGAAGTTTTGAAAACGGCTGGGCTGGGATACCTAAGGGTTCATTTGCCATCTGCTGACTCCCTGAAAGTACAAATGGGAAAACAACGACAGACTGCCCAGCTAACCAGTGTCACAGAAGTTTTGAAAACGGCTGGGCTGGGATACCTAAGGGTTCATTTGCCATCTGCTGACTCCCTGAAAGTACAAATGGGAAAACAACGACAGACTGCCCAGCTAACCAGTGTCACAGAAGTTTTGAAAACGGCTGGGCTGGGATACCTAAGGGTTCATTTGCCATCTGCTGACTCCCTGAAAGTACAAATGGGAAAACAACGACAGACTGCCCAGCTAACCAGTGTCACAGAAGTTTTGAAAACGGCTGGGCTGGGATACCTAAGGGTTCATTTGCCATCTGCTGACTCCCTGAGAGTAGAAATGGGAAAACAACGACTGACTGCCCAGCTAACCAGTGTCACAGAAGTTTTGAAAACGGCTGGGCTGGGATACCTAAGGGTTCATTTGCCATCTGCTGACTCCCTGAAAGTACAAATGGGAAAACAACGACAGACTGCCCAGCTAACAAGTGTCACAGAAGTTTTGAAAACGGCTGGGCTGGGATACCTAAGGGTTCATTTGCCATCTGCTGACTCCCTGAAAGTACAAATGGGAAAACAACGACAGACTGCCCAGCTAACCAGTGTCACAGAAGTTTTGAAAACGGCTGGGCTGGGATACCTAAGGGTTCATTTGCCATCTGCTGACTCCCTGAAAGTACAAATGGGAAAACAACGTCAGACTGCCCACCTAACCGTTGTCACAGAAGTTTTGAAAACGGCTGGGCTGGGATACCTAAGGGTTCATTTGCCATCTGCTGACTCCCTGAAAGTACAAATGGGAAAACAACGACAGACTGCCCAGCTAACAAGTGTCACAGAAGTTTTGAAAACGGCTGGGCTGGGATACCTAAGGGTTCATTTGCCATCTGCTGACTCCCTGAGAGTACAAATGGGAAAACAACGACAGACTGCCCACCTAACCGTTGTCACAGAAGTTTTGAAAACGGCTGGGCTGGGATACCTAAGGGTTCATTTGCCATCTGCTGACTCCCTGAAAGTACAAATGGGAAAACAACGACAGACTGCCCAGCTAACCAGTGTCACAGAAGTTTTGAAAACGGCTGGGCTGGGATACCTAAGGGTTCATTTGCCATCTGCTGACTCCCTGAAAGTACAAATGGGAAAACAACGACAGACTGCCCAGCTAACCAGTGTCACAGAAGTTTTGAAAACGGCTGGGCTGGAATACCTAAGGGTTCATTTGCCATCTGCTGACTCCCTGAGAGTAGAAATGGAGGAAAAGACGGCACAGATTTATACACAGAAGTAAGTTTCTCCCAACTCATTTCTCCCGTGCCATTTAAGACAATTAAAAGCTTTTCACACGTCTAGAGATCAAAGTGCAGCCGACCAGAATAATAAAAAAGATCCTCTGCGAGCGGGTGGCTCGTTTATAAATGCTGCAGTTAATAGCCTGCCCTGAAGCATGAGAGGAGGGTAGACGTTAGTGAGAGAGAGAGAGAGAGAGAGAGAGAAGGGACCACATTCACATTGAAAAACTAAGGTAGCTAACCCACCCCAATCGTTTTGCAGAAGGTGAGGATGTCGTAAAACTTCCATTTTTTTTCTATCAGCGAAAATTATTTAATCTTATCCTGCTGCTGCATGTTGCGAGTTTTCCAAACGAGAAAGACACCGTAAAGCGATTGTTTTGCTCATAAAAAAAAAAAAAAAAAACCCTGCTCGGCCCGTGTCTGTTTTACATTAAATATTGAAAGCCCGGGTCCGGCCCGGTTTCCCAACTTAGGCATGTGCAAACGCCCAAACCGGCCTTCGGGCCGGGTCGGGCCCGTGCAGGCCTCTAATTTCTTCATCAAAGCTAGCAATAGACGAATTTTTTGCTTTACTTCCCTTAGGCTACACTTGTACATCAAATGATGGGAACAGTTACCAACACAAATTCGGGATCACTGGTTCTGTTCGACGAACGGAACCAGTGAACAAAAACAACAGTCGTGTCTCAGCCTGCGTGTTACCGGACACAAGGAACAGATCTTCCTTGCACCCTTCTCATTTGTCTAGATTCCTTATAGCTAGCTTTCTTTGAATAGATTTTCTATACCTAACCTCCTTTGACTAGATTTCCTATACCAAATCTTATCCTGAAAACAGGATCAAAAACATAAAATAATCTCATTATCATCGCTTTGTAATCTTTAGTACATATTATATAAATCACATATTATTATACGTAATATTACATAAACTATAGAACAAGAATCTAAGAGGAAGGAAGCCCTGCCCACAAAATGACCAAAGGAGCACAAGCCAAGTGGCAGAGATCGATTTCTGAAGGGAAATTTTACGACTTAGTATAATAGATTACGTGACCTCTCGATCCAGAAACTGAAAGAAGATCCTCACACCTACACAACTCAGAAAGAACGGACATTGTGGTTGTGGCACTGCGGTTGTGACCTCCATGACTGAAGGCCAGTCAGAACAACAATTAAGATTTGGTATGGTGATAACATCCTCTGCTTCTATCTAGGGTGTAAGAAGAAACAAGTAAATCCTCTTCAGTTCGTCTTGAGCAGTGAAGATACTGGAACGATTTTTTTTCATTTAAGGGTGATTTTTCCTAGAAAATAATTTAACTTTTAAGTGTTACGCAATGATAAACAAAGCATTTCTTTAACATTACAACGAATGCTAAGGAAACTTATTTGTAGGAACGTCAAGTCTATCCGGGTCCCTCAGCACCGCGGGGGTTGTGGAGCCTACGCTACGCCACTGATCCAGACATTGATTTAGGCCTTCGTTCGGAAACAATGCTTAGGTAGGTTCTGGCGTTGAGTATCTGTTCAACAGGAATGAGGAGAAAAAGCAATGTCCATAAGAACAACCCTCATTCCACAATACAGCCACCGAAGTCTCATTTCTGTCTTATAGTAGAGTCTGCTTGCAAGTGCTAAAATAGTACTGTCCAGTTTTTAACTTCAGTTGAAACCTGGACATGTTGGACCAGGCGACTGTTTTCTAGTCACCGTGCAACCGTGCCCACTACAGGTGGAGCTGCCGATGACGCTCGGTCGACATGAACACATGAATCCGGACTCTCCAGGCGACTGTTTTCCAGTCTTCCAATACCCAATCACCGTAGTAGCACGACCACTACAGGTGGAGTTGCCGATGACGGTCGGTCAACATGGACATATGAATCTGGACTTGTCGGACCAGGCGACTGCTTTCCATTCGTCCAATATCCAGTCACCCTGCTACTGCGCCCACTACAGGTGGAGTTGCCGATGATGGTCGGTCAACATGGACATATGAATCTGGTCTCGTCGGACTTGACGACTGCTTTCCAATCGTCCGGAAAATCTAGTGTCTTTTTTTTCTTTTTGAAACAACAGACGATAGCGATAATGAGTTATTTAATGCACTAAGTGCTATTTAGCAAAAATTAAAAAACTTAAATGTGAAACAGAACAAAGAACATTAGATTCGTGTTTCAGGATTCACTGGAACAGTGTATTCATGTAGTGCTTATTTTGTTATAATTTGTATATATTGCAGTTAGTTAATTAAATATTTAAAGTATATATAAGTTGCGGATATATAATATAAACGTATAGGAATATTATAACGTATGCATATTTTTACGTGTGGGATTTTTTACCTCATAACAGATTTACCGAGCGCCCGGATTTAACGATGATTTTGGTCGACCCGAACTCCTCGTTTTACTGTATAAATAAATAAGTATGAATCACGGCATGAGCAAAGTGGAGATCCTCAAATGGCAACAGACTGGACATACTGCTAGAAGAACTGACCCCGTTGGACAACTGAGGTACTAGATTGGATACTAAGATACAGGGAAAGATCCAGAAAGACCACTAGGAAGATCGTGGATGAAATTCGGAAGCGTGATGTAGAGCCTTGGAAGAGACTGGCTCAAGACAGAAAGTTGAGAAAGAGACTTGGGGAGACATTTATCCAGCAATGGATTGGTGATAATTGTTGTTGTTGTTGTTGATGATGATGATGATATATACGTGGGGATGTCTTGGGTTCAAGAAGCCGTACCAGAAAATATTTTCAATTAGATGCCTGACAAACCGTGACTAAGATTATTCACTCGTTTGCGGGTCGTGATGCAATTACAGTATTTCGATTGTAAGTGCATAAATGCGAGCTTAGACTAACTTTTTGTTTAGACTTTGACGTTATTGCTCGGTTCTCTCGCTTTGATTATCACGCTTGTTTGATCAGCGAAGGCTTAAGCTATTTTCAAGCTAACGTGTCTTGGAGATTATTTTATATTACGAGCATGATGTTGTTTAGCTATTGAAGTGTTTTCGATGTGGTGATAACACACATGCCTGAGGTGGAATAAAAGGTTGAATTTGTAAGTACACTTGTTTTCACTGAATCTCTAAACGCATACCTGAAGTGAGATTTCTGTGCTTAGTTAAGGACTTCTGCAACTGCTTAGCTAATTAAAGCTATCCGGAGCAGCGCATAAAATATTAGGAACATACCTGAGATGAAATAAGAGGTTGAATTTGTAAGTACACTTGTTTTCATTGAATCTCTAAACGTATTCTTGAAATGAGATTTCTGTGCTTAGTTAAGGACTTCTGCAACTGCTTAGTTAATTAAAGCTATCCGGAGCAGCGCATAAAATATTAGGAACATACCTGAGATGAAATAAAATGCTAAATTTGTAAGTACACTTGTTTTCACTGAATCTCTAAACGCATACCTGAAGTGAGATTTCTGTGCTTAGTTAAGGACTTTTGCAACTGCTTAATTAATTAAAGCTATCCGGAGCAGCGTATAAAATATCAGGAACATACCTGAGATGAAATAAAAGGATAAATTTGTAAGTACACTTGTTTTCATTGAATCTCTAAACGTATTCTTGAAATGAGATTTCTGTGCTTAGTTAAGGACTTCTGCAACTGCTTAGTTAATTAAAGCTATCCGGAGCAGCGCATAAAATATTAGGAACATACCTGAGATGAAATAAAATGCTAAATTTGTAAGTACACTTGTTTTCACTGAATCTCTAAACGCATACCTGAAGTGAGATTTCTGTGCTTAGTTAAGGACTTTTGCAACTGCTTAATTAATTAAAGCTATCCGGAGCAGCGTATAAAATATTAGGAACATACCTGAGATGAAATAAAATGCTAAATTTGTAAGTACACTTGTTTTCACTGAATCTCTAAACGCATACCTGAAGTGAGATTTCTGTGCTTAGTTAAGGACTTCTGCAACTGCTTAGCTAATTAAAGCTATCCGGAGCAGCGCATAAAATATTAGGAACATACCTGAGATGAAATAAAAGGTTGAATTTGTAAGTACACTTGTTTTCATTGAATCTCTAAACGCATACCTGAAGTGAGATTTCTGTGCTTAGTTAAGGACTTTTGCAACTGCTTAATTAATTAAAGCTATCCGGAGCAGCGTATAAAATATTAGGAACATACCTGAGATGAAATAAAATGCTAAATTTGTAAGTACACTTGTTTTCACTGAATCTCTAAACGCATACCTGAAGTGAGATTTCTGTGCTTAGTTAAGGACTTCTGCAACTGCTTAGCTAATTAAAGCTATCCGGAGCAGCGCATAAAATATTAGGAACATACCTGAGATGAAATAAAAGGTTGAATTTGTAAGTACACTTGTTTTCATTGAATCTCTAAACGCATACCTGAAGTGAGATTTCTGTGCTTAGTTAAGGACTTCTGCAACTGCTTAGCTAATTAAAGCTATCCGGAGCAGCGCATAAAATATTAGGAACATACCTGAGATGAAATAAAAGGTTGAATTTGTAAGTACACTTGTTTTCATTGAATCTCTAAACGTATTCTTGAAGTGATATTTCTGTGCTCAGTTAAAGAATTTTGCAACGACTACGTTAATTATAGCTGCCCGGAACAGCACATACGGAACGCTTCAGTCAAAAGTCCCAATCTTATTCACATAATGTTAATGTTCGGGGAAAGGGGTAGGCAATTACCGTATTTCTCGGCGCCAAGGACGCTCGGACTTCAAGGGCACACCCCAATTTTAAAATGCAAAATTTTGAGAAAAAAAGGATGAACATAATAAGGTCTCAGCACTTTCATAAAGATTAAAAGCAATACAAATTTTACGTCTAGATATGAAGCAGGAACTGAGGGAGAAAAAAGGAGAAGGAATAAATTTTACTACGGTAATATTGTAACGACGGCTAATTAATGCCTTGTTTATCTTCAGTGCGGAAAGTCATTTTTTCTCTTGGTTTGCCGGCGAATTGCCAACCACCTGTTTTTCAGCTACGACGATTGTGGGAAAAACTTTTCGAATAGGCAAGCTAAGATTGTTCACATGTTTTCGCAAAACCCATTAGAGCGGCTCTTTTGATTTAGAACTCCATATGTGTTTCGATCTCGTAGTACAGACCACGTGGTTTATCGTAAATGCATCTCAGCAAAAGCGAAGCGAAGGCAAAAAAAAACAAAAAAAAACAAACATGCTTCTTCCCATGGCGTATCACGACGAAGGCAGCCTTGTTGTTAATAAGGTTTACCGGTAAACATTTTAACATAGATAACCTTTCCTCTTGGGTTAACAAAGGCCTACGAAAAACGTAACCTTCGGTCCCTAGGATCCACGATAAATTTGAGAGACTTATTTCAGGAAAAAAAAAATAGCGTCTACGATGCCGTGAAATGCGGTAGCTAAATTATTCCACCAAACATTTAAGAACATTACAAATGTTCTGCAAGATACTTCTTTTTTTTTTCATTCGAGAGAGTGTGAAAACACAAGTTTGTCAGTATCCCCCTCTCCCAGGAGTAAGTTGCTCTCCCAACTGAGCTACGCGGATAGAATGTCTCGCTGCAGATTTGCCGTTTTGACGCATGTTTTCACACTGAGAAAAACGTTTTGTTAATTCAGCAAAAAAATTGTTGAATCAACCAAAAATTTGTTGTTGATATGCAAAGAGCAATGTTTGTTGAATTTACAAATGTATTTTGCTGAAAATTGTTATTGATTCAACAAATGTTCTTGTTATCATGACAAAACGTTTTGTTCATTTAACAAAATGCCTAGCTCGATTTTGGGGAATTTGTTTGATCCAACAATATGCATGGTTATCGTGATAGAACGTTTAGTTGAATTAACAAAATATAGCCAACGATACAATTTTGTGTTACCAACAAAACAATTTCGATGGAGTTTAGCTAAAGCAACAAAATAAATCAACAAAACAACTCAACAAAACTGTTTTGTTGTTTCAAACAAACTTATGCCGCGCTGTTTGAAACAACAAAACTGTTTTGTTGTTTCAAACAAACTTATGCCGCGCTGGTGGCTCAGTAGTCTAAGCGATGGCTTCGGATCATTCGTTCGAGAGGTGTCCGGGTTCGAATCCAGGTGAGGCGTGGATGTTGTGTTTGTCTTACGGCACTGGCTCTCTCCCTTCCCTGGAACCAGTGACCTTAAATTAGGGACGGGCGACTGCTTATAACCCATTGAGTTGCTCACGGTGGTCGTTAAACCTCGAACAAAAGAAACCCGCATGGCCCCGTAGGGTAATCTCGAAAAGCTAGAAATAATACGTGCCGCCGCCTTTTTTGAATTCACAGATTTTTTGTACTACAAATGACAGATTTAGCAATTTCCTGCGTTGTAGTAACTTTTTAAGTAGGCAACCGTAAATACTTTCATACTAAAATCGTGTTTACAAAGTGACAAAAAAAAAAAAAAAAAAATCTGTGGTCGTTCAGAAAGTTGCGCCTCAGCTCCAAACAAGCAAAAAATTCGTGTTTCCTGCCGGCAGTATTTTATTACGTGTCTGGGCCTATATATAGCCAGACTTCTCAAGGAGTTGATTGAGCAAAACCGCCCATTATTTTTCGGCAAGGCATGCTGCATGGCGAAGGCGTATAAGATGTATCTGCACTTTTCAGCAAAACCAAAGAAGCAGAAAAGCACGCAACAACAAAACAAAACCCTCGGGTTCGTCGTCTGGGGAAGACTTCTTCTGCCCGTAAACGACTTCGAGATTGCAGACAACACACGGCTACGCCGAGCGCATGTTAACAAGTTCCTAGAAGATAAATCTTTGAACGCTTTCTCAGTCAACCAGAGACGGCAACCGCGTTGTAAAACATATGCAACCATCATGAATGCCGTCTATGTAGGCCCAACATCCCTCATAAACAACTAGCAATCAAGCTGTAAAATTGTAACAGGACCCTGTGATGAACTTCAAAAACACAAGTTCCATTCTTGTTTCCTCCTTTTTATTTGATTTGATTTGTGGATTAAAACAAATGAGGAAAATCGTGTAATGCTTAAATCATGAAATGCTTTCCAACGCGGAAAGAAGAACAATTGTTTCACCGCTCGGAATATTTTTCTCTCCATTCATGGCGAAACTAAATGGTTTCAGAAATTGTGATGTTTATTGGGAAACAAGAATCCGTTTTAATACATAATTGACTGCCGATGCTAGTTACCGGAGAAGAGAATCTCCTACAAATTCGTTGTTCATCATCATCGCTTCAAAATCCTGAAATGTGCATTACATTTGAAAAATTTGAGAATGTGCAGCTGTCTATTAATTTGCTTACCTTAGGTTCAATGATGCAGCGCTAAATTAAAAAAAAAAAATTGCCTTAACAGTGAACAGATTTGGGAAAATGATCTTCTACTTTTATTATTTATTTTTCACTAAATTTTCATAAAAGATTTTGCTCAGATTTAAAAATTTTCAGTCGTATGCTAAGAATATAATTTTTTTTATGTTATACGATTCTGTCGTTCTACACGATTATTCTAACAAAAATATACACTGAGTGGCCACTTTATTATGACCACCCCCTCAGTACTTCGTTGGGCCACCTTTTGCCTTTAATACTGCGTCGATTCTTCGTGGCATGGATTCCACGCGATGTTGATAGCTGGTTTGTGGGATCTGAGACCATGCTTGATGAATAGCACTTTCCAGGAGTGTGAGATTGCAGGGTTGTGGATCCAGCTGTCTGATGGCTCGTTCAACTTCATCCCACAAATTCTCAATGGGGTTGAGATCTGGAGATTGTAGTGGCCACCTAAGCAAAGCAAACTCACCGGCATGTTCCTGAAACCAATCCTGTACAATACGAGCACTATGGCAGGACGCATTATCTTGTTGAAAGTAGCCATCGCCATTGGGATAAACCATCCGCATGACAGGATGTACTTGGTCCGCAACGCTGTTTAGATATAATGTGCCAGTCAGACGTTGATCAACACGAATTAAAGAGCCCAAAGCATGCCAGGAAACACATTCCACAAACCATAACATTGCCTCCACCAGCTTGAAGGGTTGTAGCAATGCATTTGGGGTCCATGCTTTCGTGCTGTTTCCGCCAAATTCTCACTAGGGCCTTCGGCATGATGCAACTGAAAATGTGATTCATCGGACAACATAATTTGTTTCCAATTATAGATTGTCCAATCCTTGTGCTCCTGTGCGAACTGGAGACGTTTTCTCTTGTTAACTGCAGACAGCAAAGGTGTTCGAACAGGCCTTCAGCTGCCATATCCCATCCGATGCAGTGTACGGCGAACAGTGCATGCAGAGATCATTTGAGGGGATCCTTGATTAAGATGGTCTGTAATTTGCTGCACTGTTGCCCTTCTGTTGTCTGTTACCAGTCTGGACACTCTCTGTTCCGCCCGAGCAGTCACTAGCCGATGAAGACCACACGTTGCACGTAGAGACCCAGTTTTTTGGCTGCCAGTCCAGTCTTTAAACACTTTAACAACAGCTGCTGTGGAACATTTCACGAATGCGGCGGTTTCAGTGATACTCGCTCTATGTCTCCGAGCTCCTACAATCATCCCACGTTGAAAGTCCTTCAAATCGCATTTTTTACCCATCTCATCACCCAAAATTCACTTCTACTACTGCCGTAAGCACTAAGCTTTCCCTTTTTATACTAGCCTCGCCCTCTGGCGGCAAACAGCGTGCAGCCATAGCTCGTTTGCTTAAAACTGTCACGTGATCATAATAAAGTGGCCACTCAGTGTATATAAGGTGCATTAACAGATTCAATTAACATAGTCACATTGATTCAGTGTGACTAACGCGTCATTTTCCCTAGGACTGTAAAAATGAACGTACAATATATCAATAATGAAATACGGGATTACACCATACAATACAAATTTTAAAGACGTGAAACTGTTTTTTGGTGTAAATATGGCATGGATGGTAAGTCAGATAATATTCGAAAACTTGAAAATTTCGTCGGCTTGCAGCGGGAACCGAACCCGCGTCTCCCGAATGGCGCTGGGGTATGCTAACCACTACACCACCTAGAACGACCAAGTTTCAAAGTTCCGATTAATTTGAAGATAACCATCACAGGATTCGCTAGTCGAAGCAACCGGCATTCATGTTTAGCGAATCTGGAGGTTTAGAATCCTGCCCGGAGGCGCAGATAAATCATGAATGAAATACGGGATTACACCATACAATACAAATTCTGAAGATGACAATCCGTTTTTTGGTGTAAATATGACAAGGATGTTAAGTCAGATAATATCCGAAAACTGGAAAATTTCGTCGTCCTGGAGCGGAAATTGAACCCGAGTCTCCCAGATGGCGTTCGAGTACGCTAACCACTACACCACCCAGAACGACCAAATCTCAGGTTTCCGATTAATTTTTCAAGTTTCTGATTGCTCCTCTGGACAATCACGTGATAGAATTCCTAACCTCTAGATTCGCCATGAATGCCGGTTGCTTCGACTAGCGAATCCTGTGATGGTTATATTCAAATTAATCGGAAACTTGAGACTTGGTCGTTCTGGGTGGTGTAGTGGTTAGCATACCCGGGCGTTTTCTGAGAGATGCGGATTCGAGTCCTGCTCCAGGACGATGAAAATTTTCAAGTTTTTCGGATATTATCTGACTTACCATCCTTGTCACATTTACGCCAAAAATCGGATTGTCATCT
This sequence comes from Macrothele yani, assembly GCA_039090855.1. Classification (NCBI taxonomy): domain Eukaryota; kingdom Metazoa; phylum Arthropoda; class Arachnida; order Araneae; family Macrothelidae; genus Macrothele; species Macrothele yani. The sequence goes on along the minus strand of CM077009.1, from coordinate 62,254,318 downwards.
TCAAAATTTGTATTATACGGCGTAATCCCGTATTTCTTTTATGATTTATCTACTTCTCCGGGCAAACACGGGATAAGATTCTTAACCTCCAGATTCGCTAAACATGAATGCCGGTTGCTTCGACTAGCGAATCCTGTGATGGTTATATTCAAACTAATCGGAAACTTGAGGCTTGGTCGTTCTGGGTGGTGTAGCGGTTAGCATACTCGGACGCCAATTGGGAGATGCGGTTTCGGTTCCCGCTCCAGGACAACGAAATTTTCCAGTTTTCGGATATTAACTGACTTACCATCCATGTCATAATTTACACCAAAAAACGGATTCACATTCTCAAAATTCGTAAGAATATTTCTTTTTTGTTACCCATAAGGAATCAGAATGAGCTGAGGGGATTACTTTTTATTAAGAAACAATAACTGGTGACGAGCAGTTTCGTAGAAATGCTCTTTGCTACCTTAAAACACTTGTCACTCAGTCTTTCTAATTGGTTAATTTCTCTTCTGTTGTTTTTTATCTCCGAGAAGTGCAACCGTAACTCCATGAAGTAGCTCCACCGCCTACAACTTTATTTTAATAGCAGTCAAAACAAAGGCGCTCATATTATCTTTGCTCTTGAATCTTTTTACATACATTCCAGTGGCGTATCTTGGGTTCAAGACTTGGGCTATCTCCCCCTCCCCCTCCCCCAGTAGTGTTTTTTTAATTGAGAAGTTTAATTTTTAATTGTTAAGTAATAGAAGTAACTTTTTTTCGAAATTTTAGGTACATGTTTAGTGCTAACATGATACCAAATAATTATGAGGATTAGGATTTGAACATTTATTTGTACATGAACTCCATTCTTCTTCTGAATACTTTATTTGTACATGAACTCCATTTTTCTTCTCCTTTTGTGTGAACTTGAGTGCTACGTTTTCAGAAAATGTTTCTTCCGAGTACGTTTTAATATTTAAAGATGACGTTTTTCTCTATTGACGAAACAGCCAAGTTTATCGAATGTACATGTCCTTATGTGGCTCTAAGATACACTGGTGTGCAAAAATTAAGGACGGAAAGGAGAAATTAGCATAACAGCGGAACGAGCAGGCAGAACGGACCGAAAGACCACTCAGGAGATAGACTAGGGTCCGGTATGGTAGGGCATACGCATATATGCAGCATGACGTAGGGGGGGGAGAGTCGGAAGGGTATAAAGCACACGGGCGGTGTACGCTCAGCAATTCGGTGAAAGCTATTGCACGGTGTACATCGGTTTGAACGACGTCGAGTTGCTGCCACCGTGTGATATGGCCAACAGGCAATCCAGTAGACGACATTTGGATGACTTTACCCGAGGTCGCGTCATTGGGAAGTTGGAAGAAGGTCGAAGTGTGACTAGTGTGGCCGAGGAGTTCGGGGATCGCTCACAACATCGTTTCACCAGCTTGGAGAGTATTTCAAACGACAGGAACAGCTGTCCGAGAGTTTAGCAGTGGGCGTCCACGATCAACCACGGCGGCAGACGACCGGTATATTGTCCTACAAGCGAGAACAGACAGACGGCAGACAGCGGGAGAAATCGCAAGGCACATGCAACATGCTGGACGTCCGTTATCGCGTTTTACCGTGGCCAGGAGGCTTCACAAAGGTGGTCTATTTGCACGACGACCAGTACGGTGTGTGCCGTTAACGCCTGCTCATCGGAGACGGCGCATTCTGTGGTGCCAGGAACACAAGAACTGGACACATCAGCAATGGGGTCGAGTTCTCTTTACGGATGAGAGTCGAATTAGTCTGACCAGCGATTCTGGACGTATACACATCTGGAGAGAGCAGGGAACACGCAATCACACCTCCAACATCATCGAAAGGGACCGCTTTGGAGGTGGCGGAATTCTCGTTGGGGGCGATATCATGCTTGGCAGCCTTACTGACCACCACATCTTCCAAGGAGGTTCAGTCACTGGTGTCCGCTATTGTACCGAGGTTCTCCTGCCTCACGTGCGTCTGTTTAGAGGTGCTATGGGTCCTGAGTTCCTCTTCATGGACAACAACGCTACACCTCATGGTACAGTGGCTGTTGCAGAGCTGTTGGAGAGTGAAGATATTCAACGCATGGATTGGCCCGCAAGGTCCCCGGACCTAAATCTAATCGAACACATGTGGGACCTTCTCGGCAGACGCTTGGAAGCACGTCACCAGCCGCCAGCAACGATTCCGCAGCTGCGATTAGCGCTACAAGAGGAATGGGCCGTGATGCCTCAACAGCTCCTTAACAACCTCGTCCTCAGCATAGACAGACGTTGTAAATCCTGCAACGCAGTCAGGGGTGATCATATCCCCTACTAAAGACTGGATTTTTCTTGTCAGCCGCCTGTCACATGGACGTTTCTGTCTTCTGTCCAGTTGTGCTCGAAGCTACCTTTTCAATAAAGTGCCTTTGTATCCTTTGGATTCCTTGTTTGGACGGTTTTGCTCACTTGTCCCATATTCTCACATCTTTGGGATCTTATGGTATGATTTGAGTCGATGTGGAGCACTTCTGCACGACGCTACATTCGAAAAACCGTCTAGTCCTTAATTTTTGCACGCCAGTGTATATTTTGATTCTTTTTAATGCTGAAAAACGTCTTTCGGCAGTTGCAGTTGTTGATAGAAAGTTTAATATGAGGTCTGCTAATTAGAACACCTCACTAAACACTATGTCCAATTTTTTCAATTTCATGTAACACGTAATGTTTCTTACTGATTTGTTTTTGTGTTCATCGAAGGAATAAAACATCTTCAGTTCATTTTTTAGTCGAGCTGTATCAAAATTTGAAGCATAAAGTTCTTTAAGTTCTGACAGTAGATGTTCAGGGAAGCTTTCACAAAATTTATCAAAAAAGTTCGAATCCAACAAAGCAACGAATTTAAGATATATTATCTCTGATTTTAATTCATTGAAACTTTACAAAAACTGAAACAACTCTCGCGAAACTCATGTGACTGAAATAGTGTAACTTCTTTGTTTCTGAGCGAACCGTTTCCCAAAGCAATGGCCCATTCCTCTCTATCAGCTGATTCATGATGTCATGGAAACGCTAGCTGGCTATAGTACGGAAGGTTTTCGCATCAGAACTGCGAAGACTCTGGAAGAGCTGCTTGCGTTATGCCGTTGGTTTTCGCTCACCAGACTGAGACAAAGAAGCAAATCCGCACGCGTTTCTTTTCCCACCGAAAGCATCGACATATCTTAATACCGTTGATAATTGACTTTTATTTGTGTATATTTAATGGACTTTTATTTGTGCATTCTCTGGGCTTCGCAGCTAGCCCAGCTAGCCTCGAATATACGCCACTGATACATTCATACATATCACTAAGCTGTTCTCTGAGATTCAGAGGTTAGCTCCACAAAGAAATACGAACTACCAGATAAATGTTAACTGATTATTTACTAACTGTTGCAGTATCAAATTTCTCCAATTACAGCGATCTTGACAAACAACTCGGGCTTCACTGACATCCATCACACGACGTACACAAGATACTTCATACTCATAATCTTTTACTCGTGCAGACACTCCTGATCTGATCCTTCCATGACTTCCTTGGTCTTCCCTTGCCTTTCCTTCCTTCCACTTGGGCTAAAAAGATTTTCTTAGTAAGCATCTCATGACTCATTCTTTCAACATGTCCAAACCGTATTAGTCTCCACCTTGCTAACAACATTTTGCTTCACATTACACAACTGCAACACACCTTCATTCCTTACACGATCGGAACGTGTCTTGCCACAACCCCCCACCCCCGTAATTAACGCGTTTCTCCAGCACACAAACGACTCCTATGTTTCTTCTGTAATACTCATGTTTGACTGCCATACATCAGAGTAGGAACAATTACACACTCATACACAGCTATCTAGGACTCTCTTGAGAACCAATCATTCCTGTGAAAACCTCCCAAAGCAGTTATGACTTTCAATGAAGAATTCACTCGCCTACTAATTCCACCATCCAATTTTTTCTCTCAGTCAAAAGAGCTTCCTATATACACAAACTCATTCACCTGGTCAATCACTGCCATTTAGACTTATATTACATTCAGTGCTAACAGTTCTTGGCTCGAAAACCATAACTTTGGATTTTCTCTTATTTATACACTGAAGAGCAATTGAATTAGAGACAGATGGCGTTATGCAAATGTGGTGCCGTGCGCGGCCCTGTAAACGGAAACGACATGGCGTATACAGCGATCCGACAATATAAGGAGTGATGCGACGGGAATCAGTAAGCGCATTTGATCGAGGACAAATTGTCGGGGCCCAACGAATGGGTCACTCCATCTCGGAAGTCGTGCAGGCGCTGGGATTTTCACGAGCCACTGTGTCACGGGTGCACCGTGAGTACATCGAATCCGGTAAAAACATCCCTGCAAAGGCTAACTGCCGTGGACAACAGCGTGTGGATGAGCGGGGTCACGTCGGCTAGCTCGCATTGTAACAGCTGATAGACGGGCCACAGTGCAAGAAATCACTCGGCAATTTAACGCTGGTGCACAAAAACGGGTAAGCAGCCACACCATCCAGAACCATCTCCTCGCTATGGGGTACAGAAGCCATCGTCCCACGAGGGTACCGCTGCTGACCGCACATCACAGGGTGCAAAGATTAGCATGGGCGCGAAAACATCGCCACTGGACCATAGACATGTGGAAAAATTTTGCCTGGACTGAAGAGTCGAGATTCACGTTGGTACATGCGGATGGCAGGATACGAGTACGGCGCAAACCACATGGAGCGATGGATCCTTCTTGCCAGCAGGGCACTCTTCAAGCTGGTGGGAGTGGCATTCTCGTCTGGGGACTGTTTACGTGGACTGAAATGGGATCCCTGGTACGTGTGACATCGTCCCTCACAGGTCAACGTTACCGGGATATCCTGGACGATCATTTGCTCCTGTTTGTGCATCTTCAACATCCCACTGGGGACCTCATCCTGCAACAAGACAATGCACCGTGCCATCGCTCCCGAATTGTATCCGGTGGCCAGCTAGGCCACCTGATCTCAATTCCATCGAGCACATCTGGGATGCCATCGAGAGAGATGTTCGAGGCTCTGACTGACCCCGGTCCATCAAATATTCGTGAACTGTGGGAGCTTGTTCAGGGGTCGTGGATCCGTATGGCTTCCGAACGCTTCCGGTGTCTTGTCGAGTCCGTTCCGAGACGAATCGTCGCCGTCATCAGGACGAAAGGTGGTGCTACACGCTACTAGACAGGTATGTCTAATTCAATTGCTCTTCAGTGTACTCAGTTTAAATTTCATGCGAACTTCGTACATCCGGGACAACATATTCTACAGCTCACTTTTGCTCTCTGCCAACCAGGGGCGCCGACTTCATCAAATTATTGGGGGGGGGGGGGAAGGCGTGAAAAGATCAGACGTGGGAGGAGGCACGTCTCTTCCGTTGTCAGGAGGGAAAAAAATGGCAAAAGGATAAACTACGAGATTCGACGCATGTTTTAAAACGCAATTGTAATTGCTCATTAGCAAATAACCAGGAAACAGAAATATAATTCTGCTGAACATTAATATTTTTAAAAATGAAATTCAGCCTGCGATTTTATAAAAATAATCCGAGAGATTTTGTTTCCAAACGTTTGTAAAAAAAATATGAGAAATTATCGCTGTTACTCAAATAAAGAACGAGAAGCCCAAAAAATAAAAAGATAAATAAAGGCTTTAGCGATTATACGTTTCTGTATTTTTATTTATTTTGTTTTTGATAATTGTTTTAGAGGTCACGAGAACATGTTGAATAAAATACGAGGCTGGCTACCCAGTTTCTTATCAAATGAATAATGCTGAATATAGGAAAAAAGTTTACTTATTCTGTTATTTATTAATATTTTGGAAATAAATCGCTTTGGCCTCATAAGGTGGAGCTTGGTCCACATTCTGAGGCCAAAGTGATTATTTAATTAGAGGACGAAAAATATTGGGTGGGCACTACGCACCTAGTAAAATTATTAGGGGGGGCACAAAATTCACTTTGCCCCCATATAGTCGGTGCCTATACTGCCAACAGGACTGTGTCATCAATATACAGCAATCTGAACACACGGATAATTGCCAAGACATAAACCAGTATTGTCATGGTGGCATTTAACAACCTTGTAAGATTTCTGTACCAATATAAAACCATTTTAATAAAACACAATTCACTCGTACACATGCTCTACTGCCAGCATACATAGCTTTAACACTATTAACTATATTCCCAGTAACACCATATTTATTCAATACCTTCCACAAAAGTGTCCTATTTACTCGGTCGTAAGCTTTTTTAAATCTATGAAGGCAGCAAAAACTTTCTTACCAACGGTCAGATACTTTTCAATCATCATGCGTAATGCAAAAATTTGGTTAGTGCAGCCTTTACCAGGCACAAAACCCCTACGAACATCCCACACTTTCTTTGATGTAAGACCCCGTACTTTTTCAATAACAACCTCCCCAAACACTTTCCCTCGCACACTCAGTAGGCTGATACCACGATAGTTCTTGCAGTCAGTCTCAACACCTTTTCTTTTATATAAGCGAACAATGATAACATCCTTCAAATCCCGAGGGACCATTCCTAACTCCCTGCACAACTGGCAAATTTTAGTTAACCAGTCAATTACAGAGTCACCACCCTATTTCAACATCTCTGCAGTTACGCCATCAACTCCCGGAGCCTTACCATTTTGAAGAGATTTTAGAGCTTACACTTCTTCTCTTGAGATCCCTCCTGTGCTTCTATCCCTCATTGTGACATCATATGCTTCTGTCTTAGATTCTTTGCTTTCTTGATAGGATAACTCACAGAAGTATTCACCATATCTTTCACTTAACTCATTGGGCTCCCATATCATTTCCGGATCCTATTCTTCACCCTATACAACTTTGTTTCCCCTATTTTTCCTGAGTCTCATATACTTCCAGAAAGTCTTTCTATTTTTCCAAAAAGCCAATCCATGCCTTTACACCTTCTCGTTTCTATCTTTTGCCTTACTTTCAAGAACCAGCTTAGCTGCTTCACGCTTTTTACAGCGATATTCATCCACAGAAACTCTACCTTACAATATCCCTAAATAGGCCTCCTTCTTTCTCTTTACTGGCTCTTTAATCTCACTATTCCACCAAGCATCACCTTCATTGTTACCCATCATTGTGGTGCCACAGACCTCTTCAGCAACAGTGACAACACAGTTCTTAAAAGGTCCCCACTTATTTTCTACATCCCGCTCACATGACTTCAGTTCCTTCAGTCGTTCTCTGAGTAAGAATAACGCTAATGATCTTCAGGGAGCATTTCAACCTTCAATTCTTTCCATCCTAGGCCTCTTCCTATTCCTTTTCCTGCAACTAATATTCAGTTTCACTCGTAACACTACCAAGTAATGATCAGAGCCAACATCCGCACCTCTCATCACACGAGTGTCAACAACTAAGTGTTTCAGACGCTGATCTTAAACAACGAAATCAATAACACTCTTTTGACCAAGAGTGCGATTTTCCCAAGTATATGTGTGGATGAAAAATGTATTAGATACACAGAAACCATTCTCAATGCAGAGTTCAATTAATCTTTCACCATTATCATTCACACGAGGATCATTAAACTTACCCAGAACATTATCAGAAATTGCATTCTGCACAACTACTCAAGCATTGAAATCATCTGCTATTATAACTTTCTCTTTAGCACCAAAATGGCTCAAAACAGCTCTTAGCTCATTCCAGAAATCTTCCTTGCTATTAAAAGGTTCCGAGTCACAAGGAGCATGCACTACAATATTCTCTGAAGTTTCACTTTCAAACGAATTCAAAGAAGTCTCTCACATATGCAGTCATAGTGAATCAAGTTGTTCTTCATCGTTTCACTTAAAATCACACGTACTCCAGCCTGCCATCTCACATTATCCAATACTCCAGATCACACACTCACCGTTCCATTCACTTCTACCCCAATTTCCTTCCTTTTGGCTTCACTTACACACAGCACATCCAATCTATACTTATTCACTTCTTTAATCATCTCATTCATCTTGCCACTTATACCTCTAGTATTCCATGCACCAATCTTACACTAGCTCAGCTGATATCTCTTTCTTCTATGTCCTTTGGAAAGTCCAATTCGATTCCGTGGTGGACCATTTTTCTCAAGTATGGTAGGTCCACCAAATCCCACACTAGAGTCAGGAGCAATCTCTGATTTTCTGTGTCTTTTTAATCCGAATAGTACACCAGCGTGGGGGATTAGCCCACAGCTGATGGTTCCAGTTGGTTATTCAACCTAAGGATTCTAGAACAAAACCCACTGAGTTGAGGTCTTTTCGACAATGCCACACAGAACTTGCCTCTGCAAGATTCACAGAGGCCCTTGTTGCTGTTGTGTGTACTATTGCTGCCCACGGAGCACCCCGAGGAAGTAAACACATATCTCACTAAGACCGTGATATGTCCTATTGGTTGACCAATAACCAAAGAGAATCAAATAACATAAAAAGAGATACATAACTCTTAGTATGGCAATCATAAAAAAATAAATCAATAAAAAAGGAATCACAACGGAAGTGCAATAGCGATGATGGTCCCATTAAAAAATCAAAACTTTTGTTCTATAACATTCTTGACCGGTGGCCTGCCGATTTATTCATTTATTTTGTAAACCAGTTTCCTGATATAGGTTTCGATATTAGAATCCACATACATTAAAACTGGCGAATATTTTATTTATTTTAGGCAAAAGCAATTTAAATAGAAATTTAGTGCCCTGCTAAAACGTTGAGTTCCAAACATGTAAAAAAAAAACGTTCGGCAACGATATCTTTTGTGCTCGTGCCCCCCCCCCCCCGCCATTGTATTTACAGAAAGTAAAGTACAAGGGATATTCTACTGATGATTCCAAATCCCCCCCCCCCCGCCTGGCCATTGTATTTACAGAAAGGGGAATATTCTACTGATGATTCCAAATTTGGCCGCCCCCGCCATTGTATTTACAGCAAGTAAAGTACAAGGGATATTCTACTGATGATTCCAAATTTGGCCGCCCCCTCCCCCGCCACTGTATTTACAGAAAGTAAAGTACAAGGGATATTCTACTGATGATTCCAAATTTGGCAGCCCCCTCTGCCATTGTATTTACAGAAAGTAAAGTACCAGGGATATTCTACTGATGATTCCAAATTTGGCCGCCCCCTCCCCCGCCACTGTATTTACAGAAAGTAAAGTACAAGGGATATTCTACTGATGATTCCAAATTTGGCCGCCCCCCGCCATTGTATTTACAGCAAGTAAAGTACAAGGGATATTCTACTGATGATTCCAAATTTGGCCGCCCCCTCCCCCGCCACTGTATTTACAGAAAGTAAAGTACAAGGGATATTCTACTGATGATTCCAAATTTGGCAGCCCCCCTCTGCCATTGTATTTACAGAAAGTAAAGTACAAGGGATATTCTACTGATGATTCCAAATCCCCCCCCCGCCTGGCCATTGTATTTACAGAAAGGGGAATATTCTACTGATGATTCCAAATTTGGCCGCCCCCCGCCATTGTATTTACAGCAAGTAAAGTACAAGGGATATTCTACTGATGATTCCAAATTTGGCCGCCCCTCCCCCGCCACTGTATTTACAGAAAGTAAAGTACAAGGGATATTCTACTGATGATTCCAAATTTGGCAGCCCCCCTCTGCCATTGTATTTACAGAAAGTAAAGTACCAGGGATATTCTACTGATGATTCCAAATTTGGCCGCCCCCTCCCCCGCCACTGTATTTACATAAAGTAAAGTACAAGGGATATTCTACTGATGATTCCAAATTTGGCCCCCCGCCGTTGTATTTACAGAAAGTAAAGTACCAGGGATATTCTACTGATGATTCCAAATTTGGCCGCCCCCTCCCCCGCCACTGTATTTACATAAAGTAAAGTACAAGGGATATTCTACTGATGATTCCAAATTTGGCCGCCCCCTCCCCCGCCACTGTATTTACAGAAAGTAAAGTACAAGGGATATTCTACTGATGATTCCAAATTTGGCCGCCCCCCGCCATTGTATTTACAGCAAGTAAAGTACAAGGGATATTCTACTGATGATTCCAAATTTGGCCGCCCCCTCCCCCGCCACTGTATTTACAGAAAGTAAAGTACAAGGGATATTCTACTGATGATTCCAAATTTGGCAGCCCCCCTCTGCCATTGTATTTACAGAAAGTAAAGTACCAGGGATATTCTACTGATGATTCCAAATTTGGCCGCCCCCTCTCCCGCCACTGTATTTACAGAAAGTAAAGTACAAGGGATATTCTACTGATGATTCCAAATTTGGCAGCCCCCTCTGCCATTGTATTTACAGAAAGTAAAGTACCAGGGATATTCTACTGATGATTCCAAATTTGGCCGCCCCCTCCCCCGCCACTGTATTTACATAAAGTAAAGTACAAGGGATATTCTACTGATGATTCCAAATTTGGCCGCCCCCTCCCCCGCCACTGTATTTACATAAAGTAAAGTACAAGTGATATTCTACTGATGATTCCAAATTTGCCCCCCCTCTCTGTTCCAAATGTTTGGAGTCAGATTTTTTTTCTTAAATGCTTTATGTAAAAAATTGGAAACCTACATGAAGAAAATTGATTTCTGAACTCTGTTTAAGTACCACCCATACATTGATAATTACTAACTACTTATAAGATCAAGGGACTTAAATAAAGCACACTGTTCAGTGAATAATGTTAATAATAGGAACGTTGGGATAAAGAAGTGGAGAAAGATGCAAACTAACGAATAGTTATTTGTTGCATCTGCTTTTTTTCCGCATTGGTCAAATGAAGATCACTGAGAAACAAGAAACAAACCAGTTTTTTTTTTAGCATCTGCATTATTTCCGCAGCAGTTACACGAATTTTCTGACTGCGTCAAAGAACACAACGTTTACATCTGCTCTGCCCGTAGGGATATTATATCGGTTTATCAAAAGTACAAACATATCATCTGTGACGTCAGCATGGTAGCCTTGTGAACTTAGCATCTCCCCTACATCACTGCTTAGTCTTGGGCCCAGGACCGGCTCAAGGTATGTTTTCGACGCGATGCAAAAAACCGTTTCGGCGCCGCTTCGTGAACTCTTCGCTAGGTAAAATTTACATAATGTTTTCGAATTAATCATACTCTCATGCATTTGGCTCTTCTGACCCATTCCACTTCCAAAATTCAGGGATAAGGTGTTTTAGTATCTTTCAAGTACTTAGTACCACTAATCGTCACGGGATAAATGGTGATTTTATTCACATAAGAAAATGTTGGTTAGATACTTCCCCTCCCCAAGTAAAATTATTGGGTGTACTAGATTCTCGTGACCAGTCGACGCCCGTGACACTTCTCTTTATTCAGCACACAAAGATAAAAATATGCGAGTAACTTCTGAATGTCCTCTACATTTTATTCATGCGAAAGGAAAAAAAAAAAAAAAAGATGATTTGCGAAATTTTTAATGAGCGAAATTCCATCCCACCGTTCACTGTCACCCCAAGCTGCTTATTCGTTTGTTTAATAAGAAACGGCACTGCAGGGGAGGGAAAACTTCAGGCAAATAAAAACTGTGTTTCGCTTCCTCAGAAAATCAGAAAAAAAAAAAATATGGGAAAGAAGATGCATTGACGGATGCGACAATACATGACAGCCTGCGGCCAAAGAGTAAGATAAGATCAGTACAGCTTTTGCGTAAAACCACTCTTTGTTCTCAGGTATAAGACGAAATACGTCTATAGGAGCCCCAGAAATATTTTATTTTTTCCAACATAGGCTATTCAACAATCGAAATTTTGCAGAAGTTACGTCTTCAAAGGCGTCCCGGTGCCTTGCTTACCATCCTGATCCGGCCCAGCTTGCGCCCTACTTGGACTTTTTTTTTTTTTGATTGGAGGTTTAACGACCACCGTGAGCAACTCAATGGGCTATAAGCAGTCGCCCGTCCCTAATTTAGGATCACTGGTTCCAGGGAAGGGAGAGAGCCAGTGCCGTAAGACAAACACAACATCCATGCCTCACCGGGATTCGAACCCGGACCCCAGACGGACGAATGATCAGAGGCCAGCGCCTTAGACCACTGCGCCACCGGGGCGGCTACTACTACTTGGACTGTGACAGAGAAATTAGGAATCTCCCCTGTAGAGCTGTAGAGTTTATTAAATGGGTTCCGCATCGGCCATCCCCTTTCTTGGTTTTCGTTCTGTTTCGAGGTTCAGCGACCGCCGTGAGCAACTCTAAGTGCTATAAGTAGTCGCCTATATCTAAGTGCTATAAGTAGTCGCATATATCTAAGTCTATAACTAGTCGCCTATCCCTAATTTAGTCGCCTATCTTTAAGTGCTATAACTAGTCGCCTATCCCTAATTTGTTTCGTGGTTCAACGACCACCGAGAGCAACTCTAAGTGCTATAAATAGTCGCGTATCCCTAATTCAGTCGCCTAACGCCAAGTGCTATAACTAGTCGCCTATCCCTAACTTGTTTCGAGGTTCAACGACCGCTCTGAACAACTCTAAGTTCTATGAGTAGTCGCCTATCCCTAATTTAGTCGTATATCTCTAAGTACTGTAACTAGTCGCCTATCCCTAATTTGTTTCGAGGTTCAACGACCGCTCTGAGCAACTCCAAGTGCCATAAGTAGTCGCCTATCCCTAATTTAGTCGCCTATCTTTTAATGCTATAACTAGTCGCCTATCCCTTAATTTGTTTCGAGGTTCAACGACCGCTCTGAGCAACTCTAAGTGCTATAAGTAGTCGCCTATCCCTACTTTAGTCGCCTATCTCTAAGTGCTATATCTAGTAGCCTATTCCTAATTTTGTCGCCTATCCCTAATTTGTTTCGAGGTTCAACGACCGTCGTGCGCAACTCTAAGTGCTATAAGTAGTCGCTCGTCCGTAATTTAGGGTTAATGGTTCCCTGGGAAGGGAGAGAGCCAGCGTCACCCATGCCTCATCCAGAACTTGAAACCAGACCCCGCTCGGGCGACTAGCCAAAATTCTACTCCTCTGATCACTCAGCGACCGTCCTTTTTCTCCATTCTACTTCTCTCTCACTCGCACACACATGAACACACACTTTTGAAATTGCCTATAAAATTACCCACAACATAGCTATTATCTAGCAGTTGAAATTAGTTTCACTGCAGATTTTTACAAACGGGCTCTCTCCATGGGTTCAAGCTATATCTCACTAGCACCCGCGCACCCATTAACGCACACTTATAACACTGCCGCTTCATAGAAAATTACCTATAACATACAGGGGTGGACAGCGAAACTGAAACACATAAGTTTAGGACACAACAATTTATCAGTTCCGTGTAGGGCTTCCTTTGGAGGCCAATACAGCTGCAGTTCGTTGTGGGAAGTACCGATACAAGTCCTGTACAATTGTAGAGATATTTGAAGCCACATTCCTCCTGCAGAAAAGTGGCTAGTTCACGATGTGATGCTGGTGGAGGAAAACGTTTCCTGATTCGTTCCTCCAGAACACCCCAGAGTGGCTCAATAATGTTCAAGTCGGGTGAGTGTGCAGGTCATAACAGATGTTCAACCTCACTTTCATGCTCAGTAAACCACTCTTCCACCAGTTTGGCTCTGTGTATCGGTGCGTTATCATCCTGATACACGGCACCACCGTTAGGGTACAATGTTTGAACCACTGGGTGCATCTGGTCTTCCAGAATTCTCCGATAGTTCTTGGCACTGATGTGCCCCTCAAGAACAACCAGCGGGTCGACAAACTGCCACGATATTGCGGCCCAAACCATCACTGATCCCCCTACGTGCTGCACTGTGGGAAATAAACAGTCCGGGTGGTAAGCCTGTGAGGGATGTGTCCAAACGTAAACTCTCTCGGTTGTGGGAAAGACAATAAAGAACGATTCATCGGAGAACAATACACATTTCACGTTGTCCAACGTCCACTATTTGCGCCGCTGGCACCACTGCAACCGACGTTTGGCATTCATATTGGTGATCCAGGGTTTGGCGACAGCAACACGACCGTGAATGTTGACCCGATGAAACTCCCGACGATCAGTTTTGATGGAAAGAGGTGAGTCATGTTGCGTATTCAACTCAGCGGTGAGTTGGACAGCTGTAGTTTTATGCTTTTTGGATACCATCCGTATTAGCACCAGGGCATCCCTGCAAAACAGCTTCCTCTTACCTCGACAGTTACTCTTATTAGATGTGGTTCTTCCCTCTTGCTGGTATGCCGACATGACCCTGGATACCGTGGATCGCGATACACAACAAAGACTTGTTGTATTGGACACAGATACGCCGGCGGGACGCGCACCAACAAAATCTGTCCTCTTTGAAACTCGGATATGACTCCCATTATGTTGTGTATATCGCACCTTTTGACGTCCAACTGTGCTATTGCTCTGCTAATGTAACCTTCACATTCCGCTGTCTTTGATAGACTGCGAAATAGATGCAGGCCAGCCACCAGATAACGCGTACAGCGGCGCTACACGTGGGGTGCTATTTGCACAGGTGTTTCAGTTTCTTTGTCCACTTCCTGTACATACTATGTGTTGAGATTTAAAGTAGCGATCTCCTGTTCATCAACTTAACGTACTGACCATATGCCGCGCATAATATTCTGAGGAGTTTTATATCATTTCGCCTATAGTTCATCATTAATAAAATTTACTACAGTTGCTACTACATTCCCCATTTTTGAAAGGCAAATGCACACAACCCTCGTTATTACAGACCCCTATATAACGGATTTCGATTATAGCATACGAAATTCGCATGTAGTAGCTGAAGCAGCCGTCTATATCGGGATTTAATTGTTACTATTATTGGTATGATATGCATGACCAGTACCACAGTTCTTCCAGTCCTCCCAGCAGAAGTTGCACATGCAATCAAGAACATGAAGCTGGGAAAAGCTCCAGGAGAAGATGGAATTACTGTAGACATCATACAAGAAGCAAATGGAGAAATTGAAACAGTACTCGCCCAAGTTTTCGCTCGATACCTTAATGAAGGGAAGATTCCTGAGGATTGGAACAACGCTACAATGATCCTGCTACATAAAAAAGGTGACATTGAGGATCTCAGGAACTATAGACCTATCAGCCACCTATCACTGGTTTATAAAACCTTCACTAAAGTTCTTTTACACCGCTTGAAGGTGACACTGGACATGGCTCAACCGAGAGAACAAGCTGGATTCAGGAGTGGCTACAGCATTATAGATCATATCCACGTACTGCGAGAACTAATTGAAAGAACGAGGGAATATGAACTTCCATTGTGCTGGCTTTTATCGATTATGAAAAGGCCTTTGATTCGGTGAAACCATCAGCAGTTACAATGGCTTTGAAATCCTGCGGTATTGAAGATGTATACATTAATATTATTAATAACATCTATGAAAATACAAGTGCAAAGATTCGGCTGTTTGAAAATACAACACACATAAAAATTGGAAAGGGAGTGAGACAAGGTGACACCATATCTCCGAAGCTCTTTAACGCCACATTGGAAAATGTCTTTCAATCTCTGAACTGGGAAAACAAAGGGATAAAGATTAATGGAGATTATCTAACTCACCTTCGTTTTGCTGATGACGTAGTCATTTTTGAAACTACCCCATAAGAGTTGCAGAGTAAGATCCAGGAACTAGCTGACAAGAGTAAAGCCGTGGGATTAAAAATGAACTTTCAGAAGACAAAAGTGATGTACAATGCTTTTAGAAGAAATGAAGATTTATCGATTGATGGGGAAAAGCTGGAGATAACCAATACCTACATTTATCTTGGACAGCAGATATCAAGTGAGGGTCACATTGATGAAGAAATTAATCGGCGTATAAAACTTGCCTGGAGAGCGTTTGGAAGAAACAGCTTAATTTTCAAGAGCAATATGCCATTATATCTTAAAAGAAAAGTGTTTGATCAATGCATCCTTCCAGTGCTTACGTATGGTGCAGAGACGTGGACCTTAACTAAAAGAGACATACAATAGCTGCAGACAACTAAAAGCAGCATGGAGAGGTGCATGCTTGGTGTAACCAGGAGAGATAAGAAGAGGAACTCATGGGTCCGAAAAATGACAAGAGTGGAAGACATCATGATCAGAGTTAAATGCAATGGGCTGGACATACTGCCAGAAGGACAGACCATCGGTGGAAAGCCGAAATTTTAGATTGGATTCCAAGGGACAGGAAAAGACCCAAAAGAAGACCACATGGGAGATGTGTGAATGAAATTCGAAAGTATGCGGGAGTGACATGGAGGAGACTGGCACAAGACAGACCGTTGCGGAAGAGGCTTGGAGAGACCTTCGTCCAGCAGTGGATTGATAATGGTTGACAATGATGGTGATAATGATGTCTGTACGTGATTTCGTTGGTACGATTATTGATGCGATATGTCTTTACGTGATCCACGATTATTTCCTTCATTGACTTGGACTCAGAATGCGATGTACAGCCTGATTGTGAACAGTTTAGAGCATTAAAGGAAATCATTACAAAGAGACAGCATCAGCAGGGTAAACAAATGAAACTCAACTCGTTTTTCAGACCTGTTGTTTCTGACCCCGCTCCTGTTGTTTAGTCTACTTCTGCTGATGACTGTGATGACCCTTCTACTGGTGACCCTCATTTACCAGAACTTTCTACAAGTAGAGTGTCTATGTCAGTGGAGCATCACAGCTGCCTTGGCTTAGAAAAAATAGTTATCGTATCTAAGATCACCCCACAATAAGCTCTCCTGTCACCTACAAAATTTAAAATAAATTTCATTTTATTAAATTTTTCTTATTTAATGCAATATGTACAGCATTTTGTGTGCTTTCCTCTTAATTAGGTACCTCGTGCAGAGTATATTTATTGGCTGCCCAGTATTTACATATAGTACCACATTTTATTTCCCATGGCCTGGTCATATTGACCGGCAATGAGGATTAAATATGATTTGATATTTAATATCTCAATTTTTTTTTCTTTTCTGAAGCGAAGAACGAATTTTTATTCATTCTAGACGATGTGTGGAACAAACATCACATATTTTTTTTTCGAAGAACCCAACGGCCAGTACATCAATTTTTACGTTCGAGCGCCAATGTGAAATCACAAATTTTGCCCGTGACGCACGTCGGAGTCCCGTCCTCTCACTCCGGAGTAAGTTGCTCTCCCAACTAAGCTACACGGACGGAATGTATCGCTGCAGGTTTGTCGTCTTGTCACGTGCTTTCATCATCGTCAACTATTATCAATTCACTGCTGTATGAAGGTCTCCCCAAGTTTCTTACACAACGGTCTGTCTTGAGCCTTCTCCTCCATGTTATACCGGCATGCTTTCAAATTTCATCCATCCATCTCCAATGTGGTCTTCTTCTGGGTCTTTTGCTGTCCAAACTTCCGGTTGTCCATCGGTGGTCCGTATTCCTGGCAATATGCTCAGCCTATTGTCATTATAGGGATTTTACTCTGATTATCATATCTTCCACTCCTGTCATTCTCCTTATCCACGAGTTCCTCTTCTTATCTTTCCTGGTTACACTAAGTATGCGTCTCTCCATGCTGCTTTCAGTTATCTGCAACCTTTGTATGCCTTTTTAGTGGTCTCTGCACCATATATAAGAACCGGTAGGATGCATTGATTAAACACTTTTCTTTAAGACATAACGACATATTGCTCTTGAAAATTGATCTGTTTCTTCCAAAAGCTCTCCAGCCAAGTTTCATACGCCAATTAATTTCCTCATGAATGTGACCCTTGCTTGATATCTGTTGCCCAAGGTAAATGTAGCTATAAGTTACCTGAAGGTTTTCCCCATCAATCGCAAAATTCATATAACTTCAAGGGAGGGCAGACGAAAACTGGAAGTTTTTGAAATCAACCAGAACAAAATAAAAGTGAACGTAAAATAGAAGAAAAAAACTGAAGCGCTGTTTTATAATGTAAATTGATGTATTTTTATTAAATTAAGGCATTTTTTTCTAATGTAAGTCGCATTTTAACCAAAAACATGGAAAGATAAAACACTTTCGGGGGGGGGCAAGACTCCTCTGCCCCTACTCTAAATATAAGCCCCTAATTTGAGCCATTCAAGTTCTCCATTTCTAGTTATTTGCTGACTTCAAATGCCTTCTCTTGTTTATCAGAGAGCCGCAAACAGAAATGTTCGTCGATCAAACCGAATTAAAACAATTGGAAACTACCGAATCAATTGCACCAGTGACAGTTTAACAGTCTTTGTGTTTTAGCTGGCTTTGGTGATCCACAGTTTGCTGAATTCCTCCCTTCTTTCTTAAAAGTTCATTTCTACTGCCAACTTCGAAGCTTTCGAAAAGAATCCGCATATTCAAAAGGTTTCTTTTCAGCCAAATTTAAAATTTCGATTTTTATTTTAAAGGTTAATCGTTCTTTATAAACTCCATTTTAAAAAACCAACAAGTTATCCAAACAAAAAATTTCGTACATTCACTACAAGCTACTACGCAAGCACAAAATCACAGTGAAACTGAAAGAACAGTAACAGCTGAAAAGGAAACGATATAGTGACTGATTCACTTTCAGAAACGTTCGGTTAATATTTAAATCAAAGGGAGATGTTTTGTCCCTTTCAACGAAAATTTCGGCAGTATTGAAACCACAGAGCAGTAGATTTCGAATGAATTTGAAGGACAAAATATTACCCTGCTTCCGTCCAAAGAAATAAAGAAAATCCTCGTGGCAAATATTTTCTGCTTTTCCCTTTTAAAGTTCGCCTTTTTAAGATCACCGTCCGTTATTCGGAAGGCCCGCTATTTGGAGGTAAAATCATCATTATCAACTACTAGATGAGGGTCTCGCCAGGTCTCTAACCGAATTAAACCAATTGTAGATATGTCCGTTATAGTAAATATTTCTGTTATCCATCGGTGCTCAGTTCCAGCAATATTTTCAGGCAATTACCATTTAAGGGATTTTTACTTTGATAAAAATGGGTTTTACATTACTTTGACGAGAGTGGAAAACATCATGAAATGATGTCTTCCACTGTTTTCATTTTCCTGCCCCACGAGTTCCTCTTCTTATCTTTCTTGGTTACACCAAGCATGCATCTCTCCATACCTTTTCCAGTTGTCTGCAACCTTTGTCTGTCTTTTTTATTTAAGATCAGTATCTTCTCCATTCGTAAGAACTATAAGGATGCATGGATCAAACACTTTTTTTTAAAGACATAATGGTATATTGGTATTGAAAATTGTAGTGTTTCTTCCAGATGCTCTCCAACCAAATCTTATACTTCGATTAATTTCTTCATCAATATGGTCCTCGCTTAATATCTGCTGCCCAATTGTACGGTTACATCAACATTTTCCATACAAACGCTATATCTCCATTTTTTGTAAAAGCACTACGTATTATTATTATTATTATTATTCCAGAACCGTATATACACTGAAGAGCAATTGAATTAGAGACAGCTGGCGTTATGCAAACGTAGCGCTGTGGGCTGCCCTGTAAACGGAAACGACATGACGTATGCAGCGATCCAACAATATAAGGAGTGATGCGACGGGAATCAGTAAGAGTCGGACGTAGTATGGGTTACACCATGGATCTAAGCGCATTTGATCGTGGGCAAATTGTCGGGGCCCGACGAATGGGTCACTCCATCTCGGAAGTCGTGCAGGCACTGGGATTTTCACGAGCCACTGTGTCATGGGTGCACCGTGAGTACATCGAATCCGGTAAAACCATCCCTGCAAGGGCAAACTGCCGTCGACAACAGCGTGTGGATGAGAGGGGTCATCGTCGGCTAGCTCGCATTGTAACAGCGGGTGGACGGGCCACAGTGCAAGAAATCACTCGGCAATTTAACGCTGGTGCACAAAAACGTGTAAGCAGCCACACCATCCAGAACCATCTCCTCGCTATAGGCTACAGAAGCCATCGTCCCACGAGGGTACCGCTGCTGACCGCACATCACAGGGTGCAAAGATTAGCATGGGCGCGGGAACATCGCCACTGGACCCTAGACATGTGAGAAAATGTTGCCTGGACTGAAGAGTCGAGATTCACGTTGGTACATGCGGATGGCAGGATACGAGAGCGGCGCAAACCACATGAAGCGATGGATCCTTCTTGCCAGCAGGGTACTCTTCAAGCTGGTGGGGGTGGCATTCTCGTGGGGACTGTTTACGTTTACTGAAATGGGACCCCTGATACGTATGACATCGTCCCTCACAGGTAAACATTACCGGGATATCTTGGACGACCATTTGCTCCCGTTTGTGCGTCTTCAACATCCCAATGGAGATCTCATCCTACAACAAGACCGTGGCATCGCTCCCGAATTGTATCCGAATGGTTGGATGAACACTCCACCGACGTGACCTCGCTTTCTTGGCCAGCTAGATCACCTGACCTCAATCCCATCGAGCACATCTGGGATGCCATCGAGAGAGAGATGTTCGAGGCTCTGACCCCCCTCCATCAAATCTTCGTTAACCGTCCCTGTATTGACCGACCAAGTGCAACAGTCATGGAACTCCATCCCACAAACTGACATCCAGCACCTGTACGACACAACGCATGAACGTTTGCGTGCTTGCATTCAACATTCTGGCGGTTACACCGGTTATTAATGTACCAGCATTTCACATTTAAAATGGCTCTTTTCGCGCTTACAATAAGCTGCGATCTTGAAACCTTAATCGATTAAATATGTTACCTATACAAATGTATTGCCGCCATTTCATTCCTCTACAACTATTTTTTCGTGGCGTTGGGATTTTTTTTTCGTCAGTGTATATTTTAAAATTTTAAAGAGCGCTCAAACTGTAGCCTCATTAGGTAACTACTTCTTTTTTACGATTACCAACCGTAGGTTGAAGAAGCGTAAATGCCCCAGCTTTTTCCGTCCGTCTGTCCGTCCGTCCGGCTGTCTGTCGGCACGATAACTCACGTAAAAATGGTTCGATTTCGATGAAATTTTAGTATGTGGTAGGGGACCACCAGAGGACGAACCCTATTGAAAATGGGTGAAGTGGGGTCAAAGGTCACGCCATAAGAGCGGGATCCATTTCATTCCCTTTATGCATCATAACATGCGTAAATATGGTTCGATGTCGATGTAATTTTAGTATGTGGTAGGGAACCACCTGGGCACGAACCCTATTGAAAATGGGCGAAATGGGGTCAAAGGTCAGACAGGGCATAAGAGCGGGATTTATTCCATTGCCCTTATGCGTCATAACTTGCGTAAAAACGGTTCGATTTCGATGAAATTTTGGTATGTGCTAAGGAACAACCTGGGAACGAAACAAAGGTCAGGTCATAAAAGCGGGATCCATTTCATTGCCTTTATGCGTCATAACATGCGTAAATATGGTTCGATTTCGATGAAATTTTAGTATTTGATAAGGAACCACCTGGGGACGAACCCTGTTGAAAATGGGCGAAATGGGGTCAAAGGTCAGGGCATAAAAGTGGAATCCATTCCATTGCCTTTATGCGTCATAACATGCGTAAATATGGTTCGATTTTGATGAAATTTTAGTATGTGGTAAAGAACCACCTGGGCACGAACACCATTGAAAGTGGGCGAAATGGGGTCAAAGGTCAGGCACGACATAAGAGCGGGATTTGTTCCATTGCCCTTATGCGTCATAACTTGCGTAAAAATGATGCGATTTCGATGAAATTTTAGTATGTGGTAGGGAGCCACTGGGGACGGACCCTATTAAAAATGGGCGAAATGAGATCAAAGGTCAGGACACTGGAGTGGGATCCATTCCATTGCCCTTGTGCATCATAACTTACCAAAAAATGTTTCGATTGCGACAAAACGTTATCATGTTGTTCCGGAGGTATAGTGAACCGGTTCTGTTGAACATCAACGAAATGGGGTCAAAGGTCATTGCACAAAAGCAAGATTTATTCCACAGCCATTATTCTCATAACTTGCGTAAAACTGCTTCTATTGCGACAAAACTTTAGTATGTTATTCTTGAAGTGTATTGAACCGGTTATGTTGAATATCATCGAAATGGGGTCAAAGGTCAGGACACAGGAGCGAGATTTATTCCACAGCCATTATCCTCATAACTTGAGTAATGATTTCTGGTATGTTGGAAAGCGTATCATAATCAATGCATTGCATGATTTTACTAACTTGTTTTATTGGAGGTTTAACGATCATTGTGAGCCACTCGATGGGCTATAAGCAGTCGCCCGTCCTTAATTTAGGGTCACTGGTTCCAGGGAATGGAGAGAGCCAGTGCCGTAAAACAAACGCAACATCCATGCCTCATCGGGATTCGAACCCACATTCCATCTGGGACGAATGATCAGAAGTCAGAGCTTTGACTATACTGCGCCACCGGGGCAACAGGTAACTGCTTCAAACTTCTTTTTATAACATAAATAACTTAACTACATTTCTTTATTCGAAAATTTTAGGATCAAAGCTTCTCTGAAGTGATCGATATTCATAATAAACATGCATTTTTGATTTTGCTTTTTATGTGGCCCACCAGTCCTATTCCATTTTGTCATGTGGTCCGATATTCAGAAAGTGCTGAAGAATCCTGCTCTAGGGCATATTGCAGTTGAAAGAAATGCACGATGTTATGTCGTTGCCTTGGAATGTACTAGAGTCATTTGCGGAAAATTTTTCAATACAGTAAATTGGTTGAATAATGTAAATCTTTGCGTACAGCTTTCGTCCTTGGTCAAGTGCAATAGTTTCGCGGAATGTTGAGAATCAGAATTTCATCATTTAAACTCCCTCAGAAAAATGACATAGAAGTATGTAAAACGTATCTTGCCGCAATTAATTTACAACCTGTTGCTATTACAGGCAGACGCGTATATAGAATTCTTTTTCGGGGGGGGGGGGGGGGGCAAAGAAAAATGTAAGTTTTTGAAATCCATCAGAACATTATGAAAGTTAATGAAAAATAGAAGAAAAAATTAAAGCATTTTTTTTCTAACGTAAGTTAATGCATTTTTATTAAATTAAGGCATTTTTTTTTCTGACGTAAGTCGCACTGTTACCAAACACTTAAAAAAATGAAACACTTTTGGGGGGGCCAAGGCACCCCCTGGCTCTCCTCTAAATGCGCTCTTGATTACAGATAAAATATTTAGTGCCGTAGTAGCAATACTTTAAAAGAACAATGAAACTTACGTAGATCAAAATGACTGTAGGCCAATATTATATTAAGAAAATATTTGAAAACGACCAGGATGCTTAAAAAAATATTTCAAAATCGGGGTTTTTTCTAATGTAAGTCACGTTTTTACCAAACACTTAAAAAATGTAACACTTTCGGGGGACGAAGGCCCGCCCTGGCTCTCCTCTAAATACACTCTTGATTACAGGTAAAATATTTAGTGCCGCAGTAGCAATACTTTAAAAAGCAATAACAAAGAACAATGGAACTTACGCAGATCAAAATGACTGTAAGCCAATATTATATTAAGAAAATATGTGAAAACCAGGATGTTTAAAAAAATATTTGAAAATCGGGATTTTTCTAATGTAAGTCGCACTTTTTTACCAAACACTTAAAAAATATTTTGCCTGTAATCAAGGGGGTGCCCCCTTGATTACAGGTAAAATATTTAGTGCAGTAGTAGCTATAATTAAAAGACAAGAACTATATTTTAAAAGACAAGAACATAAGTAGTTACCTTTGTAACAATGAGACTTACGCAGATCAAAATAACTGTAAGCCAGTATTATCTTAAGAAAATATTTGAAAATCGGGATGTCCTTAACAAAAAATTAATTCTAACTCAATTCTGATACGTGCGTTCTATTGAAAACGTTTATAATTCAGGCTGCCATCTGTATTTTTTTTTTTTTTTTTTTTTTTTTTTTTTTTGTTATTTAGATAAGAGCTTAGACAGCAAATGCGACTGTGATTCAGAGCAGGAAGAGCTATGACGTGGAACATTAGGTTTGGTGGGACGACAAGTTCCCACGATTTACTTTTCGCTGTTTCTATTTTGAAGGTTTTCTTTGTTGCCAGCTTTAAGACAGGAAAAGAAATCCAAAAAATAGTTCGTGTAGGAGAGTTGTTCGCACATTATCAGTCTTTGAAAAAAAAGGTAAAGAACTTTAGCATTTCACTAATGACAATTTCTTTACAACATGGCGTCACGGAACTTTCTTCCCACCCATTTCTGCACGAATGCATACAGAGAAAAAAAAGTGGTTATTTTAAAAACACAGTTATTCTTTTAACTTTGCGAGTTTATATATTTTTTTCTTTCACTTTTTGGATAATCTAAACCCACGTAGCGTAAAGCACATTGAATGAAACGTTGTTGTAACGTGTTCGGCTGGTGGTCGAACCCTTATACTTGCGGTAAGGCTAACCTGACTATGGAGTCGAAGGTACTGAGTGTGTACTTCCACTACATAATATAGTTCCAGTCTAAAAACTCGTATTCGAGCTCAAACTGGGACTTAAAAACTACATAGATGTTCTATTTCTTCTTTCTCCCATCACGCTCTCAGACATTGGCAGAAAAAGAATTTTTTGGTGGTGATGGGGGGAAGGAAGGGGGGGGGTCTTTAGCAGGTGCGGAGGCAAAGGGCGACCCAGGGACTGCTCCCATCATTTTTATACACGATTTTATTTTGGGATAAAAAAAAAAACTGTTCTAAGAAAAAAAAAAAAAAAAAAAAAGTCCATCTCCCAGCAGCAATCTGAAAAAAAAAAAGAAAAACAGCTCGTTTCAGGGATCAGATTGGGACGACCAAACCAAGCTCGAAATTCCCATTTCACGGTTCACTATAAAAACACACGTCCCTACAGGGAAACACCTCGTTAATTTCTCCGTGAAAAAAATTTGACCCTGGATGAAAGGGAACTGCTGAAATATTCATTGGAAAACGAATTCAGCCGTGAACAAATTTTAGCAATTTAACGGTGAAAGAATTTTAGGAATCCGCTCATCATGGGCGCCAGCAGGAAATTTTCACAAGGGGGTCAAATGTAATTATTTAAGGTTTGGCTAATATGTAGAAAACAGCAGTTCGTGAAAATGAAAGATTAATACTATTACCATTACTTACTTACTAAACTAGAACACTATTATTATTATTAATTGATGCTGCTCTTGAAGAAAGTGTATGTTAGTAATAGTCATGCATTATCATGTACATTGGTAACTGTTTTCAAAATAATGAACAGTGTCGAGCAGGGCCTCGCCAAGCCTTTTAAGTTCAGCACACACCACCCTAAGAGGAACTTGTTTGGGAGTACTACCTTACGGTTTCCTAAGTTTTCCGCTTTCACGTTATCGTTTTCCAATTCCAAATTTCCACTAAAATTGGGATATTAAATTAAACGCCCCAAACTCCATCTTTCCTTGCGGTCCAGTTCTGTGAGTGTAAAAAAAAAAAAAGTAATAAATAAAATAAAATAAAATAAAATAAAATAAAGGGAAAAATAATTCAACAGGGGGAGGGTGTCAAGTGACCCCTGTGATCCCCCGTGGGCACCAATGACCGCTCATGATTATATGTAGCATCTAACCTAATGTATCACAATGCTCCTATTGGTTGCGTCTCCTGACGCAACAATAAGAGCATTAGTACAGACATGTTTATTAGATTGATATACAGACATTACATTTTTGTACAGACATGTTTAGATTGATCCTAAACATGTCTTTACTGAAGACATGTCATGGTTAGGAGAAGCATGTCGTAAAATTGCCATGACAGTGTCAACAAATTAGCTATTGGAGATAGACCTTTGTTTCAACAGGATAATATGAAGAATGCTGCGAAGGTTTCTCAAGAACCGATGCTGTACGATGTTAAGGGGAGATTAATTACAATCTTCTGATGTTAATTAATGTAATCAAACATGTGTGACACCTTTCAGATTTAAAAATTAGAAAACATATTTCCAGCACAGAAGAGATAGCCAGAATTATTAACGGCAAGCAGGCGAAAATTAGTGCAATAACCACTCAAAAATATCGTCAGCTTCATGAATTCCGATCATAATTGATACCAGTGATTTACATACTAAACACTGAGCCTTGTTTTGATTATTGTACAGCACAGATGTGCAAAACCCTTTTTGTTCTCTGTAAATTGCTGTTCTGTTGTTTTGTACAAATGACCTTGCAGATTTTCGCAATTTTTTTGTTTGTTTCAGTATTGTTTATTGTCAATCCTATATACAATGTCTGTACACTGTTTTGTTACTCCTCCTTTTTTTGTCAACAATATCTTGAAAACTTTGAGTGTACAAATACTTTTTTCCACCCACTGTATGTCAGAAGAAAGAGCAGAACTTTCGTTATGCACAAATGTTCCAACTGAATAAATTTGCGTTTTCGAATGGGCCGAAAACATTGAAAACACGGGTCATTGACCTACAGTGAGGCCAAGCTTCTTATCAGAGACACAGATTTCGTGATTAAAAGTTTTTCCCTATTAAGGTCCAGGAGCAAAACCTGTCATCGCAAAGTTCACTCTGACGACGTCCTCACAGATAATCTTCAATGAACAATAGCACTAGTTAGTACCCGGAAGCGACAGGGCCTTATCAAGCCGTTTAAACTACATATCGGAAACTCTTCGTCGAGAGAAGAAACAATTGGTGATATGAACTTCCTTCCCGAAACACAAAAGCAAAGGTGACAAAATTCGGTGCAGTTTGCGGCACGCGAATTCAGAAGGATCAAGTCTAATAATCCGTTAGGCAGGTGATTAACCGCACGGGGATAGCGGGACACAACCTTACCCTCCATTGTGGACGCATTGATCAGGAATGCGAAGGTTGTGAGTTCATGCAAGTATCTGAATGAATAAGTAGGTTGAATACATAGCAGGATGGATGGGCAAATAGGGACCACAGATGCGGAGGGAATTGTCTAGCCGCCTCGTTCACAACTGATTTTTATGACAGCTCCAGTGATATACATCATTCTTTAATACAATGGGATGCCTGTTGGAAAGACAGCTGAACTACAAACCTAAAAAAAAAAAAAAAAAAAGCTTTTAGAACAGGAGGGAAAGTTTCAGGTACTTTTTTGAACTGGTAAAATTCATGACGTTTCGCATTGTGATTATATTTTTACTGCGGGTTTTCTGCTCTATAAAGCCTAAACACTTTCTTAGGACCCATTAAGCTATTATCTGAAATTCAGTGGTCAGCCCGTCGAAGAAAGATCAGCTGCCAAAATCAAAGCTACTGATGGTGTAGATCTTATTTACTACTGATGTATCAAACGCATCTATTTACAGCGATCTTGGCACACAACTCGAGCTTAACTGAGACGTCTCACACAAGATCGATTGCATTCACGGAACGAAATAATGTCCACGGAAAAAATGCCCACTTCTTGAAAATTGGAAAGTACAGTCGGATTTTTACTTGGCCCTTGATGACAATGGAATCGCCTGGTTTTGGAGGTACAGCAAGCACAGGGCTCTAGAAACAAGGGCTGGATGCATCGCTGAGTGTTAGGAATCGCGTTTGCTTTGCTCTGTGCGGGGAACTCTGATGATAAATACAACTACTGAGCTGTCGAATATGAAACAAAATGGTGAATTGATTTAAAGAAACAAAAGGAGTGAAACAGAATATATCACTGATTGTTTCCTCTTATATATATGTGTATTATTTCCATCAAACGCGAAAATAATGCTTTTTCTTAATAACAAAACCTGGGCTACTGTAATTTTTGTGAAACGTTTCGGATATTCAGGTGTCCATTTAATTCGACCTTTACCCTCTACAAAAGAGGTTTTCTGTGCTTTTGTAAGTATGTTTCGAAAGCACTTGTCATTTTTTTTTCAATTTTTGATTTTTCGTATTTTATATTTTTTACCTTTATTTTCAGTTCTCTGATTTGTTTCAATAAAAGCCGACGCGAACGTTTCATATTCTGGCTTTGCTAGAAAAGATTTTTAAAATATCCTTTTTTTTTTTTTTTCCTGTTTTCAGAAAGTTTAGCTCTTTTTCCTTTATTGACAATTTGTCATTTAAAAATTTTACTTTTTTTTTTTTTTTTTGAACATATCACATTTCACGCAGGAAATTGTTTCTTCATAAGATGCAGGTTGAATTGGGGCCACATTTTCTGCAAAATACCTTTTTTGGTTTTTTGGAACTAAAATTTTTAAATCTATCAAAAGCATCATGCAGTATTTTTCTCCTTTGTTTTTCACCTCTTGCAGTGATATTTTCAACGTTTGATCTCGGTAAATTGACTATTGGTATAGCCGACGATTTCCATATCTTTTTCATTGGTTAACCAAGCAGGCGATTCATCATATAGTCTTCGTACTTACTATTTAAAAAGTGCTTATTGCAAATCCTGGCATTTTTCGAATTAAAAAAATCTGCTCTACAACACCTGTTAACCCAGTATTTTTTTGTAACTACTGGGTTGTTTCTAAGGAAACAGTGAAAACTTATGTTTCACCCTTTCGTATTCCTGCAGGTATTTCGGCACGTACCAACAGCGCAGGAAGCCATTGTACGAAAACGATGTACTAAAAAAATTAAATAAAGAAATTCTATGTCAGAAATACAACCTAAAAAACAGCAGATAACTAATGCGAATGCGACAAACGTGGGTTAACAGCGTCCACCGAGCGCTTTAGATCTCGCACTGACGAGTGACATGCATCCCCGTGACGTCACTGAGCCGCGCAGGTGAGGACCACTTCAACGACCAGAAACACAAAGCGATGAGCCAGCCCTTGTTACTAAGCCCTGCAGCAAGCACTTGTTGGGTCTTAACACATGTGATTTGCAGCAAGAAGGGAGCAGGCGAAGGGTTCTATAGTAATCTCACCCTAGGGCGGAATTCTTGTGGAAAGCATTGCAGTAAACATTGCTTGATCTGAAAGCGGGAAGAGGGCTTCTTTGTCTCTTAAGAGATCCTTCTTAAGGAAACACTGAGATCTCTCTCCTCAGCGATTGTGTTCCTAGCAAGCAATGAGGGAGGCAGCAATGGAGTGGGTGGGGGATGAACTGAAGGGTGGAACTGTCGTGGTAATGGTTCTTAAAATCTTAGTCTCTCAGGAAACAAGTGACTGAGGGAGTTTTCGCCTATTGTCTCTGAGCATCGGAAATGACCTCCTTCGACACATCGCACCCCAAATGCTTGCACCCCCAAAAATAGGCGATTCCATTATCATGAAGTGCCAAGTAAAAAAAATCCGTTTATACGCCATCTGTTGACTGATGTCATAAAGCAAGGATCTATAGAGTGGAAACAGACATAGGAGCCCATGGAAACACCTCCCATAGAAAGTGGCGTCCGACGGACATAAAACAGAAGCAAACTGTGACGTGATCCATCCCGTCGGCAATGGTTGCTATGGCAACCCCACCCCAGTGCTGCGGTGGTGAGGTGCAGCTGCTCTTCGCCACCCTTCCGTTGCCCCCCCCCCACACACACACGGCCTTTGTCCGCCAAGTGAGGCATCGGAAAGATGGCAATAACGAAATATCCATAGATATTGAAGCCCAAGAAGTAGATATCAAAACAGATGACAACGGAATACAAATGAGAATTGAACGTAAAGCTATATTGTGAATGAAATGTGCAACAAAAACACGTAGTTAAAAAAAACACTAATCGTTAACTTTTCTTTTGTAAATTCCATTATCAAAGTAATGGAATTTACAAAAGAAAAGTTAACGATTAGTGAGGAATAAGCAAGAACAATGCCACTTATTAGAATGCTACAGGAAACTGGAAGATGCAAACCAAAAAGAATCTGGAAAATGTTAGGTACATGTCGTAAACGTCGTCTTCCACTCTGCACGGCAGCATGGAGGTCAAAGCTCAAATGGACAAAGTCATGTGGTTCGCGGTGATTCCTGGGAAGCCCAGCTGTCAATCAACTGTAGTTCGGTTTTAGGTCGCGGGTGCGCTACAGTCGACTTCATGACGTCATGAGTTTCAGCTTAATACAGCTAGTGTCTTCTCTATATATCCTTCCTTTATGGACTGATGTGTTCTTATGTCTGTTAGAAACATGAGGTTGTTTTTAATTTCACGAAGAAACACCTTAATTTCAATTGAGCAGTCGACTAAATTAATCAGAACACTTTCTTTACTTAACCACACAACGTTAACTAGCATGACAAAGACACCGTAGTTTTTTTTTCAAAGTGGCAGAAGAGGTTTAATGTTCGAAAGAACATGATCGTGGAACTATACCTAAGGCAATTATTTTCACGGGGGAAAAAAATTAGGAAGTGGCGCATTACAAAGGTAATTAACTTTAACTAAGCATCCTCCAACTGAATGAGTCTTAAATACATGGTAAAATCAAAAGAACTATCACATCACGGACAAGGGATCACATAAGTTATTGTGTGAGGGTGCACCAGAAGTCTGTACTTATAAGGTGTACAAATAAGTTTTAAAGCGTTTTAAGACAACGCAACATGTAATTTGAAAGAATTTACATGTGATTTAAAACATGTATTTTTGTTACTTTTAGGAATCAAAATATGCGCCGTCATTATCTATCACCTTCCGCCATCGGTCGGGCAGATGACGGATTCCAGCCATGAAGAATACTTCGTCGTGGGACGCGATGAAGTCGTCAACCCATTTTTGCGCTTCATCACATGTCCGGAACGGCACAGCAGACAAACCATGTTGCATCGATCGGAACAAATGACAGTCTGAAGGGGCTACGTCGGGACTATACGCCGGGTGCTCAAAAACTTCCCAGCCAAGCATCCATAACGTTTTCTTGACTGATTTCACGACATGCAGCCTAGCGTTGTCATTCAGTAATTTCACGGGACGCAATCCCCTTTCCCTGTGAATGGATGTTTTCGACAAATTTCCTGGTTCAATCGCAGCAATTGTTGCTTGTAGTGATCAGCAGTAACAGTTTAACCCTGCTCCAATAGTTCATAATAGAGCACACCCTTCATATCCCACCACGTCCACAGCAGAGCTTTCTTGGAGTGAATATTGAGTTTCGGTGTCGAAGTCGTTGCTTCACCGGGCTATTCCCAGTGTTTTTTTGCGTTTGGGATTGTCGTACCATATTCACTTCTCATCACCCGTAACGATTTTCCACAGGAAAGACTTTTTGTGTTGTTCATTTTCAACAGATACAAACACTTCATGACACGCTCATCCTTGTTCCTCTGACTCAGGTCATGTGGCACCCATTTTCCTCCCTTCTGAATCTTTCCCATTTCGCGTAAACGATCAGAAATGGTTTGTTGAGCTACCCCCAGTTGTTCAGCCAGTTCTTTTGCCTTTGAGACGAATCTTCATTCAGCAATGCTTGCAGCTCCTCATGTGCAACCTTCTGCGGGGCGTCGCTACGTTCTCGATCGCTTGCATCGAAATCACCTGTTTTAAACCGTCTTAACCAAAACTCACACGTGCTTTTCGATACAATGTTCTCCCCTAGAACAGAACAATGCACATGCTTTTGCAGCACTTTTTCCTTGATGAAATTCGCAACGAATGCAGTCTCGAATAAATGCAGTATCGCTTGCCATCTTTTACCTACCGACGTACAAGTGCGTTTGACTGTTGGGCAAACTTCTGTGTCGCATTTTGTACCCTGGACCAGTTATAGTCACATGACAGCAACGAGGGGGAATATCGGATATGTAAATTAGCGGTACACGTCCCGCAAAATAGGCTTTAAATCTTATTTGTGCACCTAATACAAAATAACTATAAAAAAAGTTTGTAGCTGGGTCTCTTTCAAACACCCGGTGACTGATATATTGCTATCTATTTATTACTTTTTGATACTTTCCTTCGAGTTCAAAAGCTCCCCACTTTCAAATAGTACGCAGTTTTTACTTTCTCATACCTCCGTTAAAAGAAATAATTATGATAACACTTCCGGTTTATAACATAATTTTAATAAAAATATGAAAAACTAGGTAAATACCCAAACGTTAATGGCTCCAAATATCAAATCATATGTAGAGGATTTTAGGAAGGGAGTGTCTGACCCCAGGTCTTAAACAACCCTTAGAAATAAGAAGCTAGGAGATTTGGGCTAGAGCGCACGATAGGAAAGTGACACGGAAACGAAGTAGAAAGGGGAAGGAAGACGACCTTATTTATTAACGGGGGCCAGTACCCGGGGTCCGATCGCTTAACGTGCCCATCCGACGCACGGGGTGTATTTAGTGGATCGCGCGTTCGTATCTGCCTGGGATCGAACCTGAGGCCCTTCCCGTGACAGTCACGAACGTTGCCCACTCGGCCACCCGCGGCCCGCTTCAAATATCAAGTAGAACATGAAAGTAATATGAACGTCAACAGTACAGCATGCTGCAGAAATGACACGGCACAGATGACTAATTGGCTCTTCATCCCTACTGCGTATTCGGAAAGGTCACGAAGGTTGGGCATATTACCATTTTTTTTTTTTTTTTTTCATGTCTCTCTTCGCTGATTCAGATATTTCGTTTCAGGAACATAGGGGTTCACTTCGTACTGAGTAAGTTACTCTGTACCACGCGCGATACTACGGGTGGAACTCAGCTCCCAGCTTTTCTTTGAGTCCATGCTTTAGGCCGGCTCGCCCCCACCCCCCAATATTTAGGAAGTTAGAACACATAGCGAGTGCAACCATCTAAAAGATTTTAGAGAACTTGGATAAACTTATATGAATTTTTGAATTAACAGAAATTTTGTTACATAAAATGAATTTTCTGTTAAATTTAGTGGTGTGCTATTTCTAGGAAATGGAGGGAGTCCTCTGAGCGAATGTCTAAGAGAGTAGTAGAAAGGCATCAATTTCGTAATTATAGTTTGGAAAGATGAGAGAGAGCGAGGGGGGGAGAAAGAGAGAGAGAGGGAGAAAGAGAGAGAGGAAGGGAGAGAGGGAAGGAAAGACGGAGAGAGAGGAACAGAGAGAGAGAGAGAGAGAGAGAGAGAGGAAAGGAGAGAGGAAAGGAAAGACGGAGAGAAAGAGAGAGGGGCAGGGAGAAAGAGAGAGGAAGGTAGAGAGGGAGAGAGAGGGAGAAGGAGAGACGGATAGAGTGAAAGAGAGAGAGACAGAGAGAGGAAGAGAAAGAGAGAGGGAAGGAAAGACGGAGAGAGAGAGAAAGAGAGAGAGAGAGGAAAGGAGAGGGGGACGGAGGAAGAGAGAGAGGAAGGTAGAGAGGGAGAGGCAGGGATAAGGTGAGACGGAGAGAGAGAAAGAGAGAGAGACAGAGAGTGGAAGGGAGAGAGGGAAGGAGAGAGGGAGAGAGAAACAGAGGGAAGGAGAGAGTGAGAGAGACAGAGGGAAGGAGAGACGGAGGGAGAGAGACAGAGACAGACAGCGAGAGAGGGAGATATATTTTCTACATTTCAGGTCAGAAAGGAAAGATGGAGAGAGGGAAGGAAAGACGGAGAGAGAAAAAGAGAGAGAGAGGAAAGGAGAGAGGGAAGGAAAGACGGAGAGAAAGAGAGAGAGGAAGGTAGAGGGGGAAGGAGAGACGGAGAGAGAGAAAGAGAGAAGGGGAGGGAGACAGAGAGAGAGGAAGGGAGAGAGGGGGAAGGAGAGAGAGAAAAAGAGAGACATAGAGAGGAAGGGAGAGAGGGAAGGAGAGAAAGACAGAGAGAGAGAGAGAACGAGAGAGGAAGGGAGAGAGCGAAAGAGAGGGAGAGAGACAGTGGGAAGGAGAGACAGAGAGAGAGAGACAGACAGACAGTGAGAGAGAGAGAGAGAGAGAGAGAGAGAGAGAGAGAGAGAGATTTTCTACATTTCAGGTCAGAAACTAAAATTCATAACCAACCTCATGACAAACAGCAAATATTAAAAATAATGCAAAAATGGCCTAAGCTGAAATTGCGAAGAAATAGTAACTTGTTAAAGGCTATGGAAGCTCGTATTCGTGGTTCCCAGTACTACATACATTGAATAAATACTATGTACAGTACGTACTTGATTTTTTTTACTGGGGATATTATCAGCATCGGGTAAAATACACATGAACGGATTTTTTCATCTAAATTTCTGCGAAGCACTTCAAAATGTGTGCCACTGGAGTACGATACTTAGCCCCCCCTCCGAGTTCCAGCTTCTGGAATCATCACTGCACTGTACCCTGGTGACCTGAGCGGGAAAAACTCTACGAGACTAACTAAAACTTTCAAAAAATATTAAAGTATATAACTTTTTTTTTTTTTTTTTGGAGATACAATTTCCTGTAAATTTATTTTAGTGTTATGAATATTTATTTTTTACACCCCTCTGAGTACGAATTTACGCCCCTGGTATGGGCATTCTGGGAGGGCACCGCCCCTCCCCTTCCTTCTGGTAGCTACGGCAATGGCTGGAACTTCTGCATGATCTGATATTATATCCCACTTTTGGAGTCCGGCTCATTTAAATTCACTACGTAGAGTACGTACGTAATATTCGATCAGGTGCTAACAACTTACCACGTAACGTCCGACCTACGATCACTCAACCAACAACTACCTCCTTATGCGAGAAAGCCCATGAAACTTCCTACTGATGTACAGCGTCAGCTACACGAGAAATCCCTAAACAAGAAACGCCCAGCTTCAGCCTGTTAAAACAGTACTCAACAGATATGCCTCACCTTATCAAGATATTCACATCAAGTTTACCATTTAAAGACTTTCAGAGCTTTGTTTATGATCCAGTGCTAAAAATTTTCCAGACGGATGATTCCGATTTCTAACCCTGATCGAAGGTCATTTCATCGATTGAGAATCACTACGCCTACCGCATGGAAGTTTTTTTATTTCTTTTGATTGAGATAACAAGGATTCTGCAGTCCAAACGTCATTGAACTTCTATTTTAAGAATCCCCGTCTGTTTAAAAAAAGAAAATGTCCTCCCCAAGTAAAAAAGGTCTTCAAATCTAGCGCTCTTCTACTTAACTGAAAAATTAAATTTTGATTATACGTATAACCCAGATTTAGTCCCAGTCTGAAGTCCTGCTGCATTACCAAAAGGCTCTCTCCAGGAAAATCTGTATTTTTTTCGTGCCGATTTGTACAATCTGAACAAAACAACTTCCGTTTATGCACGATATTCAATAAGACATTATTTAAAACCACTGACTTACTAAAGTCTTTAATTTCCAATTAAAAGACATAACAATATCGTAGTTTAAAACCATAAGACCTTTCAAGCTCGCCACGGGCTCATCCTCAGATGGGGGACTACAAACACCTGCTCCATTAGTTTGTAGTCCCGCATCTGAGGATGAGCTCGTAGCGAGCTTGAATGGTCTTATGGTTTTAAACTACGATCTTATTATGTCTTTTAATTGTAAATTAAATATTTTAGGCTCTCTCCAAGTAAAGACAAAATATTTCATAAAGAGTTCTTAACAAAACACAATGGATTTTCGGCACTTTGTATTTCTCACGCTGAATATTCATTTATTATTGATAACAGTGACTCCTAACTCCCATACGCCATTTTTTTGGTCTGCAGTCATATGCTTCCAAACTTTCAATATACAGAGAATGTCCACACATTTTTAGAATGATTATTATCCAACAATATAATATACAATGACGAGCCATTCCATTACGACCACCCCAGACTAGAGAATTGAGCGCGCCTAGAAACCGAACGGTAGCGCAGGTAAAGTTCACAGATCAGTACATATGTACAACCCGACGACCGGCTTTCGGTTAGTAGAGTGTTCGGAGTCAGAATCAGAAAAGCTGCGGATTTGTCGGAGTTTGATAAAGGACAAAATTGTGATGGTAACGACGATCTCGGAAACGGCGCGAGTTGTGGGTTGTTTACGTCCCGCTGTAGTGAGTATGCATCAAAAGTGGTGCACATATGACTAAAAAGCGATACGTCGTCGAGCCGTGTGTCGTCCGCAGCTCATTGATGCCAGAGGGGAGCGGAGACTGTCGCGCACTGTTCACAGTGACCGCAGGGCCACAGTGCGACAAATCCCCAGCAGCTACAACAGTGGTGATCAAGACAATGTGTCACACACAGCACATCGCAGCCTTCTGCAAATAGGCCTGGTTAGCCGAAGATCCAGCCGAGTACCCATGCTCACTGCACGTCACTGCCAACAACGCACGAAGTTGGCCCAAGATTATCGAGATTGGACCATAGATGATTGGAAGACAGTGGCTTTGTCTGACGAATCAAGATTCCTGGTGCATCACGTAGATGGCCGAGAGCAGATAAACCGATTTCCAACAGAGGCTATGGCACCTGGATGCAGTGTTGGGATTAAACAGGTCGGCGGCGGAGGTGTTGTATTGTGGACGATGTTTTCTTGGGACAATTTAGGCCTCATTATTCCAATAGCACAATCCCTGACAGTTGTCAGGTATCTGAACAGAGCCCATAGGGACCAAACCAAGAAACGTCGCCGCCAACGGGCAAAATTCCACTCCCCATCAACCACCCCGAAGCCCTGCGGGCGATTCAAACATACATGGAAGCTGCAGCTCGTCTCGCCTAGAACTACAGTTTTAACTCCTTTCTTTTCACTCAAGCATACCACTGTACCACACTATAACGAAGTTAATTTCTCCGTCATTTTTGGTCCACGCGGGGATCGAAGTCTACTTATTCCGGAACAAGTCGCTCTGCCAACTGAGCTACGCAGACGTTCGTTCTTGCTGCTATCTGCCTTTATGTCGTGTGCGTCCTGCGGGGTAGGCACGTCATATCTCCCCCCCCCGAAAGAGTGCCGGGGACATGGCACACGGGTCAGCCGTGACGATGAATTGTCGTAGGCAGCCATCCCCTGAAGAAGAACGTGCACTTGAGAACTCCCAGTCAATCTGGTGTGTGGAATGCCACGTCAATAATACATTTATTTTTCGAAGCGCTGAAGAAGGGATTCTCTTATTTTTCCTATCTCGCGGTGTGGAAAGAACATCACACCATTGCGAGATCTTTAACGGCCGGGGCATCCAGAAAGTTCGGGCGCCGTTATAGCGAAGTAAATTTCTCCGTCATTTTTGGTTCACACCGGGGATCGGACCCGAGCCACTTATTCCGGAACAAGTCGCTCTACCAACTGAGCTATCCGGGCGTTCGTTCTTGCTGCTATCTGCCTTTATGTCGTGTGCGTCCTGCGGGGCAGGCACGTCACAACACGTAATCCAACGCATTATGCCTTTAGCAAGAAACATTCTTTTTCCCTATCTTATCCTCTTACCGAAGTACCGAAGGAACTATGTAAAATCCAATGGACATGTCCGTTAGATCTACTGCGGGGCACACTGGGGTGTCCGTTGACCGCTGCTAAGAGGTCTCGTTATTCGCAGGTTATGGTCAGTGTTAATCCTACAGAAGCTGGTCGGTACCAACCAAAACTTAGCATTGCTCGGAGGTTACCGTTGTTCGGAGGTGTCCCTTAATGGAGCTTTCACTGTATAACATAGTGACGTAGGATAGTGTTCCCACGCTCTGTGAGGAAGAAACATTTACCGTTCCTTTAGGCGAGATAAGCTGTCCTCTGACATTGTGTTGTAGTCGAAAGAGCAGGAAATGGTAAATTAAATTGCGAGCAGTGGTGGAGGAACCGCCCGGGCCCGGCCAATAATTTCAATCATTTTAGCCAATATTTTTATTTCTATTTTTTTTATTTTATTTGGCGAATGTGCCCTTTTTTGTTTTGATGTGCTTAGAAAGTTTCTCTAGGTAAGGGGCCGTCCATAAAGTACGTCCGAGATTACAGGGGAAGGGGGTTCGTAATTCGGGCAACCAGCGGCCAAAATATAGTGAATGGTATGTCTTCGTTTTGTTTTCTCTTCTTTGAATAGTAAAATAAAAGGTATGAAATATTTCAGATTTGTGATGATATTTAGCTAAATCAGAAAATTAATATTAAGTTCTCGTATTTGTACTGTAACCAAATCTATCGTGTTTTGTGGATGCTATGATCAGGAGCGTTAAAAACCTTGAATGCGTGCGTTCATTTGTAGATCTTTATTTCAGAATGATAAAGTTCGGGTGGCGTTTGGGAATAAATTAATGCCTAAATAATAAATATTTTCTGGAGAAAAAGTGTAAATATACGGAAGATTCCTTTAAATAATTACATGTTTTCTTTCTGTTTCTCAACAGACTTCTAAAAGCAGTTGTCAAAAATAAAGGGGGTAGCGGGAATTAGGACGTACTTTTTAGCGGGGGGGGGGGGTCAACAATCGGAAAAAATGTGAGATGGGGGAGGGGGGCGAGTCTAAAAATAGTAAAAAATCCCGGACGTACTTTATGGACGGTCCCTAAGTGGTCAGGTGGTCCTAATCCCTAACAAAGTTCCTTAGGCATTGTTTTTCTTCTGTTTGTTCCGGGAAACGGGAAGGGAGGGGGTACACTACGATTCGAAATATCGGGCCCGGTCAACGAACTTCACTTTCCGCCACCCCTGATTACGAGCATGTGGAGGGAACGGGCACAGATAAGGACACACTGTTATATGTGATCATATGACGCGAAGGAGATAAACCGACTTTGCTACTAGTCTCACAGCTCAATATGTCTACGTAAAAAATAGGTTCGTTGGGCAACATTAGGAAAATTCCTAAAGCATGTTGATGCTCCACTTGGTACGAGCATGAGAAACAGAATAAACAATAACATACAAGCATGATGCTTACTACATACAACCTTGTGGCTTACGGAACCCGTGGGGATAATGCCAACACAGCATTTGATCTGTGGGGTATGTGCTTGAACTGCCCCCACGGGTAATTTTTTTTTTTTCTTTTGATTGAGGGTTTAACAACCACCATGAGCAACTCAATGGGCTATAAGCAATTGCCCGTTCCTAATTTAGGGCCACTGGTTCCAGAGAAGAGAGAGCGCGGTTATAATCTCCACATATAAATAGAATACCACATTATTGGCGAATTATTGTATTAGTCTGACAATAATAACTATATAAATTGATAACATCTATGAAAATACAAGTGCAAAGATTCGGCTATTTAGGAATACAGCACCCATAAAGATTGGAAAGGGGGTGAGTGAGACAAGGTGACACTATATCTCCCAAACTCTTTAATGCCCCATTGGAAAATGTCTTTCAATCACTGAACTGGGAAAACAAAGGGATAAAGATTAATGGAGATTATCTAACTCACCTTCATTTTGCTGATGACATATAGTCATTTTTGCAACTACCCCATCAGAGCTGCAGAGTATGATACAGGAACTTGCTGACAAGAGTAAAGAAGTGGGATTAAAAATGAACTTTCAGAAGACAAAAGTGATGTACAATGCTTTTACAAGAAATGAAGATTTATCGATTGATGGGGAAAAGCTGGAGATAACCAATACCTACATTTATCTTGGACAGCAGATATCAAGTGAGGGTCACATTGATGAAGAAATTAATCGGCGTATAAAACTTGCCTGGAGAGCGTTTGGAAGAAACAGTATAATTTTCAAGAGCAATATGACATTATGTCTTAAAAGAAAAGTGTTTGATCAATGCATCCTTCCAGTGCTTACGTATGGTGCAGAGACGTGGACCTTTAACTAAAAGAGACATACAATAGCTGCAGACAACTAAAAGCAGCATGGAGAGGTGCATGCTTGGTGTAACCAGGAGAGATAAGAAGAGGAACTCGTGGATTAGAAAAATGAGCAAGAGTGGAAGACATCATGACCAGAGTAAAATCCCTGAAATGGCAATGGGCTGGACATATTGCCAGAAGGACAGATCATCGACGGACAGCCGAATTTTTAGACTGGATTCCAAGGGACAGGAAAAGACCCAGAAGAAGACCACATGGGAGATGGGTGGATGAAATGCGAAAGTATGCGGGAATAACATGGAGGAGACTGGCACAAGACAGACCGTTGTGGAAGAAACTTGGGGAGACCTTCGTCCAGCAGTGGATTGATAATGGTTGACAATGATGATGATGATGAACCGGTCCACAACCATACACGCATGCATACACAAAAAAGCGTTGCCAAGGGGCCGCTGAAAACCTCTTGCCCAGACCCCGAACTGTCTAAGTCAGTCCCTGCTCATGGTTGTCGTTAAACCCCGAAACAAACAAAAAAAAAAAAGATTTCAAACTTCGCGGTTTTTTTTTGGTTTTTTTTGATTGGAGGTTTAACGACCACCGTGAGCAACTCAATGGGCTATAAGCAGTCGCCCGTCCCTAATTTAGGGTCGCTGGTTCCAGGGAAGGGAGAGAGCCAGTGCCGTAAGACAAACACAACATCCATGCCTGACCGGGATTCGAACCCGGACCCCTTACGGACGAATGGTCATAGGCCAGCGCCTTAGACCACCGCGCCACAGGGGCGGCAACTTCGCGGTTGCCTTGAATCAAAATGATCGAGTGGTCTGATGCGAGAGCTTTGGATCAGTAGTGCAAGATGGGCCCGGGCTTGAGACCCGGATGAGGCATGCGCAGTGTGCCTGTCAGATGTCGCTGGCTCTATCTTCTGTCGAACTATAATTTTCATGAGTTGCTCACGGAGCTTCATGAGTTGCTCACGGAGCTTCAGCCGTTATCGTTCGGCGCTCAACTCTTAAGGACTATGTTGAAAATCGGAAACATTAAACATTTACAGACTTACTGAAAATAGTATAGCTATACCAGGAATCAGAATTTCTTGGCGTATAGAGTAGATATCAAAGTTTCCAAGTTTTCGCATATCAACCAGATGGATTTTTCAAGGAAGGTAGACATCAAACTGCAAACTGGATGTTAGAACTATCAACCACATGGCTTTTTTCATGGAAGTATAACGAAGTAAATTTCTCCGTCATTTCTGTCCACGCCAGGATTCGAACCCGGATCTCCTCATTCCGGAATAAGTCACTCTACCAATGGAGCTACGCGGATGTTTGTTCTGACTGCAATCTGCCTTTATGTCGTGTGCGTCCTGCTGGCAGGTACGTCACAGAAGGTAGACAGCTAACTGCCAACTAGATAATACGAGTGGAATTGAAGTGTTCTATTATCCAGTTTGCAGTTAGCTGAACTGGAAAATAGAACTGAAGTGTTCCATTATCCAGTGTGCAGTTAGCTGTCTACCTTCCTTGAAAAAGCCATCAGGTTGATATGCGAAAGCTTGGAAACTTTGATTTCTACTCTACGCCAAGAAATTTAAATTCTTAGTATAGTTATACTAGTTTTAGTATTGTTGGTGTATAGTTCCGTGTTATTAATTATTTACAGACTCTTCAAATTGTTCTCTGATTTCAACTTTTTTTTTTTCGATTGAGGTTTTAACAACCACCGTGAGCATCTCGGTGGGCTGTAAGGAGTCGCCAGCCCTAGTTAGGTCCAGTGACTCCAGGGAAGGGAGAGAGTCAGTGCCGTAAAACAACGGCACTGACTCTCTGCCTTACAGGAAAACAGGAAAACCTCTCTCCCTTCCCTGGAACCAGTGACCCTAAATTAGGTACGGGCGACTGCTTATAGCCCATTGAGTTGCTCACGGTGGTCGTTAAACCTCCAATGAAAAAAAACAAAAAAAAACACTGCGCCATTGAGTTATGTAACACCAGTGGCGTAGCCAGAAATTTCTTAGGGGGGGGGGGGGGTCAGGGGTTTGGTTCATTTTTTTTTTTTTTTTTTTTTTGATTGGAGGTTTAACGACCACCGTGAGCAACTCAATGGGCTATAAGCAGTCGCCCGTCCCTAATTTAGGGCCACTGGTTCCAGGGAAGGGAGAGAGCCAGTGCCGTTAAGACAAACACAACATCCATGCCTCACCGGGATTCAAACCCGGACCCCGTTCGGACGAATGATCAGAGGCCATCGCTTAGACCACTGCGCCGGCTTTGGTTCATTCGTGAAAGCCTCGTATACACGTATATATCGCTTTTAATTCGTGCTCAGTCTCCCCTCAAGGAAGGGTTTTAAACCCCGAATACCCCCCCCCTTCCTTCTCTCTGACTACGCCCCTGGGTAACGCTAATAGGAATCAGCAAATGCAGAAGTTAGCATACGAATTCTTCGGAGAAGCGCACAAATCGGATGATTTAATGGTTTAATGGTTCATTTTTTTGTTTTTTTGTTTTTTTTGTTTGGAGGTTTAATGACCACCGTGAGCAACTCAATGGGCTATAAGCAGTGGCCCGTCCCTAATTTAGGGTCACTGGCTCCAGGGAAGGGAGAGAGCCAGCGCCGTAAGAAAAACACAACATCCATGCCTGACCGGGATTCGAACCCGGACCCCTTACGGACGAATGATCAGAGGCCAGCGCCTTAGAC
Source organism: Macrothele yani (assembly GCA_039090855.1). Taxonomy (NCBI): domain Eukaryota; kingdom Metazoa; phylum Arthropoda; class Arachnida; order Araneae; family Macrothelidae; genus Macrothele; species Macrothele yani. The sequence goes on along the minus strand of CM077009.1, from coordinate 62,212,116 downwards.
CACTGCGCCACCGGGGCGGCGATTGGAGGTTTAACGACTACCGTGAGTAACTCAATGGGTTATAAGCAGTCGCCCGGCCCTAATTTAGGGTCACTGGTTCCGGGGAAGGGAGAGAGCCAGTGCCGTAAGACAAACACAACATCCATGCCTCACCGGGATTCGAACCCGGACCCCTTTCGGACGAATGATCAGTGGCCATCGCTTAGACCACTGCGCCACCGGGGAGGCATTTTCATTTTTCCAATTTTTTAAGAAGGTACAGAATTTTTTTTTTTTTTTGTTTTGCTGAATCTTGGGAATTTTTTTTTTTTTTTTTTTTGATTGGAGGTTTTTTTTTTATTGGAGGTTTAACGACCACCGTGAGCAACTCAATGGGCTATAAGCAGTCGCCCGTCCCTAATTTAGAGTCACTGGTTCCAGGGAAGGGAGAGAGCCAGTGCCGTAAGACAAACACAACATCCATGCCTGACCGGGATTCGAACCCGGACCCCTTACGGACGAATGATCAGAGGCCAGCGCCTTAGACCACTGCGCCACCGGGGCGGCGATTGGAGGTTTAACGACTACCGTGAGTAACTCAATGGGTTATAAGCAGTCGCCCGGACCTAATTTAGGGTCACTGGTTCCAGGGAAGGGAGAGAGCCAGTGCCGTAAGACAAACACAACATCCATGCCTCACCGGGATTCGAACCAGGACCCCTTTCGTACGAATGATCAGAGGCTATCGCTTAGACCACTGCGCCACCGAAGCGGCAAGACTTTTTTTGGATGTAAATTGTGAAACGGGGTTTTCCGCAGACTCACTGTGTTTGGGGTGGCGAATGCGAAGATGGTTCCCTGTGACGCCCTGTATCATTAGGCAGCAGCTTTATCATAGGCAGCAGAGGAATGGGAAGCCGGCTGCATTAATTTGCCAGTAATCCTCACGGGCGCATAGTCGTCTTTGCGGAACTCATCTTGCCATGGGCGGACGAGATAGAGAGAGAGAGAGAGAATAGTAAAATACCCCAAACAATTTAGTTCCAGGTAAGGGAAAGGCCCAGAACCCTAAGGAAATACACCATCCATGACTCTTCCGAGTCTCATGACTGATCCGAAGCCCATGCCTCAGACCACTCACCCATCGGCGCGGCATATATATTTTTTAATTCCTGCCTTTTGTTATGTTGTGTTAGAAAAATACTTTTTCCTCACCGATGCCTTTATGCTGATCTAATAAACAAGACAGCCGCCCCGGGCGGTGGCGCAGTGGTCTAAGGCGCTGGCCTGTAATCATTCGTCCGTAAGGGGTCCGGGTTCGAATCCCGGTCAGGCATGGATGTTGTGTTTGTCTTACGGCACTGGTTCTCTCCCTTCCCTGGAACCAGTGACCCTAAATTAGGGACGGGCGACTGCTTATAGCCCATTGAGTTGCTCACGGTGGTCGTTAAACCTCCAATCAAAAAAAAAAAAATAAAATAAACAAGACAAAACAAAAAAATAATGGTGGTTTTATGATTTTTTTTTTTTGATTGGAGGTTTAACGACCACCATGAGCAACTCAATGGGCTATAAGCAGTCGCCCGTCCCTAATTTAGGGTCACTGGTTCCAGGGAAGGGAGAGAACCAGTGCCGTAAGACAAACACAACATCCATGCCTCACCGGGATTCGAACCCGTACCTCTTTTGGACGAATGATCAGAGGCCATCGCTGAGACCACTGCGCCACCGGGGTGACTTTATGATTTGTTCGTAAACAGTTTTCACCGGAATTTTAAATAGCCTTTCTAGTTATCCGTCAGGAGAAAATGTAGCTCGTAAATATTCTGCATTTATTTTTCTCTCAGTGAAGTATTCAATTTATTTTGCCATTTCACTAAAGTGGATTTGAACCTTCACTTATGTAAAGTGCGCAGGAAATTCTGAATTTCATTATCTCTTGTTTTTCTCCACATTCGCTTTCGCAAGGGCTATAACGCCCATTCAATTGTTTGCCATGTTCAACAGAATAGTTGCGGCATTCGGTCAATTCATCCAGTGGCCACCTGTTCGCTTGTAAAATATCAAGAACGCCCGCAATGTTTGTCATGTTTGCTAAAGATCACCTCCAGGTAGTTGTACAGAAGCGCCTGAAAGCTGTTTGTGCCCCTTGCGTTGTTGCAATTCTATGTACGCAGCTGGAAAGCATTTGGCACTCGTCCAAATTCATCACGGAAATTCACCCATTAAAACATAATGCTACTGAGGCTGCTACTGTTAAAAAGTCCAACGGAGACATCAGGGCCAATTAGCAACTGAAACAACTATTTCAGATGTTCCAAACTAGATGTACGTACAGCATGCGATGGAAAAAACAACACAATGTAGACGTATTAGTAATTATCACGAGTTTTCTTTTCTTCTACGCATTAGCCTAAATGTTACACATTATGACAGAAAGCCACAGAAAACAATAAAGTATAAATAAAAAGCGTACATAATTCATTCATGAAGATTTGGCGATGAAGTACCATGATGAAATTTGTTTCCTTTTCCTTTTTCTACAGAAAATATGGAATTTCTTAAGTAGTTTGTTTCTCCTTGAAAAAAAGCTGAGGGCCGTCACATTCAAAGAAAATGTTACCAAATAATGAACTCTTAGGTTTAGATTTAGCAGGAATGAATACATTCTAAAAAGGATTAGCAGCGAACTTGTGAGCGCATTGCCCTTTGGCAGTAAAATATACACAGCACTGTCACTGCATGTAAGTGGAAAGCTATTGTAGAAAACTTATTATTTTATGGTTTTTAATCAAGCGAAATACTCTTTTCTGTTAAGCATCAAGTAGTTTTCATATTGATTCAATAAAAAGTGTCAAAGTTCTTTAGAGTTAAAAGTCATCTGGCTGAAAAGAGAAATCCAGCATTTTTTTATTCCGTCTGCCTGTCTGTTATTCTCTTTTCCTTTTCAATACAGATTTATCAGTAGGAGAATTGTTTGGAAGAAGTTGGAGGAAACACTCAAAAGAAAAGAAGTTCTCTTTGTGAAAAGGTTACCTGACGTGAGAACTGAAAACAGGAGGAAAACTCAAATCCATTTTATCACACGTAACAAAGTACTTGGTTTTGCAAGAATTGAACTCTTCAAGGTCATCCTAACCGCAACGAGAAATTTTGTTTGTTTGTTGGAGGTTTAACTACCACCGTGAGCAACTGAATGGGCTATAAGCAGTCGCCCGTCCCTAATTTAGGACCACTGGTTCCAGGGGGGGGTTTGAAGCCCCACCGATCGTATCTGAACCCCACCCCCTTCCCAATAAATAACCTCGCGAAAAAAAAAAACAACCTCGAAATATTTCTGAACCTTTACTAAGCTTGGAAAATTATTGTTTACGCTTTCCAACCGTAGAGAACCGTATAACCGATATAGTCACGTTCGTTTCTAGCTCTGTGTTAGTGATCGATCCTTAAGTTAGTCCTCGCCATTTACAATGGCGGGCACTGAGAAGGGTGAAGTCCACGCCCACATCAGTGATGCTCATTCAACCTCCTCCTCCTCCTCACTCTCAGGAGACCAATCAGCATTTATGCACGTCAAAGACGTCATACGCATACAAGATGTGACGCGCGCCTCCTCTGCAAAGGCTCGAGTTGGTACCCCTGCCTTGGAGAGTGACGTCACCTTGACGCACGTCCCTGGTTCATTTCCCGAAGCTATGGATGTGACCGATTGTACGGTTGCGTTGCCTTCTACTGGCTCAACTCAGTTTACCAAGCCGCTACCAGCAATCAGCGCTGTGTCGCATCCTTCCCCTGCCAACTCTACTTCTCTCACTTACTCCAAAGTGACCTCCGGAGCGAGAGCTCCTTCCAAGTTTATTGATCCAGTTTTTCCTGATTCTTACGTCAGTGTTGAGGGTAGTTCTGCCACCATCGATGTTCCAGAGGATTCCCCAGCCGGGAAACAATTTTTCTCCACAATGGATTTCGGTGTCTGTTTTGATGCATTACCAGACACGAAACTCAAGGAATATAGTATTGCCCTAAAGAAGATGCTTCCTACAGGAGCTTATATCACTCATATGGCTCGAAAGCCACGGGCCGTATTAGTGTAATTTGCCCGTAAAGAACATGCAGACCTTGTGATGACTGATGGCTTATCCACCAAAGATGTGCATCTTCTGGCTGAACCTGTGGCGCAGCGACCTATCCAGGTCACTTTCCACTCAGTTCCGCCTGAAGTCTCAGATGTCGCTCTATGCACTTTACTCAGCAAATTTGGCCGAGTGGTTGGACCAATAACGACTCTTTCGGCGGCGCCCAGAGATCCCGATGACAAATCCATTGCAGGGTTTCGTCGAAGTGCCCGCGTCATATTTCCGTCGGACGATCATCTGCTTGCGTGCCCGAAGATCCTAACCGTACGGTGTGGCCAGCAACGTCGGAGAATCGACGTCATTACCTCCTTGCACTGCACGCTTTGCCATGGCGAAAACCATCTTTGCGTGCACTGCCCACATCAAGTTCCACCGACTCCGACTGGCGCTCCTACAGGTACTGTTCCTACCTCGAAGCGTACCACACCATCTACTTCAGCACAGCAGGTATCGGAGCCAAGATATGATGAAAAAAGTTCGTTTACAGACGTTGGTCAACGCAACGCTCCCACAGCCGCTTCCTCCTTTCACTAGAGGACTTTTCTACAATTGCCTCCTCACTCCCGCAACGTCGTCGCTCCACCACTGAGTCCCTTTCAGAGGGTTCACAACCAGCTATTACCACTGGAACCTCCGAAACAGCTGATGTGGAGTCCGTTGGTCCAGAGACGTAGTTTGAGGATGAGACGACCGAGCCTCCACTGAAGCGCCGCGGCTCTGGCCGCAGCAGGCGAGTAGCGAAGAAGTAAAACTCTACTTCCCCTCGTTCAATCTCCCTCTCCAGCAGTTCTCCTCGACACACCTCGCCAGCTGAAGTCTCCTTTCCCACGGTCGAAGAGTTCGCTGCATTTCTCCAGAAAGCCAATATACCTCCCGTACCACTCTCATACATTGATCTCCATACATACTTAACGAATCCGACCAGCTACGCAATAGCACGTGCCTTAGCAGTCAAGAGTCCATCGCTTCGCCAACTTGTGCCGGAGCAGATCTTCAATGTGTCGCATTTCTGCCGTCAGAATGTTCCCACCCATCCGTGGGCAGAAATCTTCTATAATCGTCTCAAGTCTTTTCCTCCAGCTCTGAAAGATCTTCAGCTAGAGGCAAGGAACCCCATAATTCAAGATCGTGTCACTTAATTGCAGGAGATTCGCTTCCCCCCTCAGCAACTCTCTGGCATATGAAGACCTCAACCCGTTGGGGGCTGATATTCTCCTTCAAGAGACAAATTGCAAACCAACTACCGTCTATTCTCGATGGCGCCAGTGGAACTTTGTGTTTCATCACGCCTATGGACTAACATCTCATAGCGGCCTTGCCATCGGCATTAGTCATACTTTCAATTTTATTATCACATCCTTCTCTGTGCGAAATATTTGTCGAGATCTCTTACAGCATGCATCCTTTACCATCGCGTCTTCCAGATACCATTTATTAAATATCTATATTCCAAGCACTACAACTCATTTATCGATTCTCTTCACACGTCTTTGCAGAGCATTGGACCGTATCCCACCGTCAGACCATGTTCTCGTTGGTGGGGATTATAACTGTACCCTGGATCCTCTTCTGGATAGGTCTTCTACCAATTGAGAGCGCCGCCATGCCCTGGGGAACCTGCTCCAGACAGTTGTCACCAACAACGCTCTCCATGATGTACATCGCCATATTCATCCATGGTCGACTAATTACACTTGGCGCTCCTCTCATGCGCAAAATCCTTTCTTAGCCCGCCTTGACAGGTTTTATGCCTCCAGTACTCTACTTCCTGCCGTGACAGAATCGAGTGTGCATCCCGCGGCCTCATCTGACCACTGAGCCATTGCCATCATAGTCCATACTGCACCTTTCAAACCCAGGATAATACGCCCGTGGACATTTGATGATGCACTTCTCTCCGACCCGGCATTCTGCTCTTCGGTCCGGTCATTCCTGATTGACAGACGACCGCAGCTTCAATCTGCACTCTGCGGATTAAATTCTTGGATGGAGATCAAGCAACAGCTCGTTCTGCATGTCCGAAACTACTCATTCCAATTAAAGACACTCCAGAATATGCGCCTAGACTATGTTCGTTCAATGCTATCCATGCTCAGTCTCAGTGATCCTCTCTTCTCTTCCTTTCAAGAAGAGCTTCGATCTCTTCTCACTCCTCTGGCGCAACAAGCTCTCCGCCGACTTCGTTTGCAACACCTGACGCCGGATGCTCACAACTATGAGTTTCTGACGTCGGTGGAAAACACCCGACAAGCTTCGACCATACTTCATCATCTACGCCTTTCTTCTGGAGAGGTATCAGATGAGCCGATTGCGCTTTGTTCCCATGTCCGTCAGTACTTTTCCATGAAGTTATGTAAACCTCCTCAACCATCCTCTGCAGCAATGGATTATCTCCTTTCTAATCTACCTCAGGTTCCCCCCATCTCGCTTCTACTATTCTCCTTTTGCCCCACGCCCTCTGAACTAAACACTACATTCTTTTCTCTGAATTCTAGTGCCGCTCCGGGTCCGGACGGCCTAACCTTTAGCTTTTATAAAACTTTTCTGCCTCTTCTTCTTCCATTTCTCCTATCCGCTTTCTCTGCTGCCTTTACTTACTCTCCTCTCCCGAGGGGATTCACAACTGCATACGTTGTCCTTTTCCCCAAGAAAGGTGATCTCCTTGACTTGGTGAACTGGCGCCCAATTTTCCTACTGAATCTCGACTACAAACTCTATACCAAGCTTCTTTCACAGCGACTAAATCCCATCCTCACTCACATCCTCTCCCCTAACCAGACTTACACAGTTCCCGGCCGTTTCCTATCTCACAAAATCCATCTCCTGACTGATCTAATTCACCTTGCGCGCTACCGCTCTGAACCCCTCGCCCTCCTCTTTTTAGACAAACAGTCCGCCTTTGATAACATCTCTCACACTTATCTCTCTGCCACACTTCTCCGATTTGGATTTCTGCCTCCGTTTATTTCTCTCCTCACCTCCCTCTACCAGGACGCCATTTTCCAGATCAAGTTGCCCACCTTTCTTACAGCACCAATCCTCTTCCGCCGTGGAGTGAGGCAAGGCTGTCCACTCTCCGGTCAACTTTTCGCCATAGCCTTAGAACCTTTTCTCCGCTCCGTTCAACGCTCCTTTCAAGCCACCCTTCCGCCACTCATCGCCCGCACGAGACACCATGCCACCACTTCCGTGGCGTATGCAGACTACGTTACCTTCTGTATACGCCTGGATTCACAGTTCTCTTTGCTCCAAAGTCTTTTCGCCGATTACGCCTCCTGCTCCGGAGCTGTGATTAATACAACCAAAAGCACAGGCCTGTGGTGCGGCTCATTGGTTGACTGCTTGGATTCCCCATGGAGAGCGCACTGGTCTTCAGCCTCTCAACGTTTCCTTGGCGTACATCTTAGCGTCCCAGGTGAAGCCTCCAGCACAATGTGGAATACCATCCAGCCACGTCTTCATCGGTCAACTGCGTTTTGGCGAAAAGCGCAGTCCTGTACTTCTTATTTTCAACGTGCACGTCTTGCGCAAACCTATATTCTCTCCATGTTCACACATTCCTGGCTTGCTACTAAATCCCCACTTCTTCGTCTCAATGATATCACTCGCTGCTTCACCTCAGTTATCTGGACCGGACACCACTGGCTCAGTGCCCCCAAGCTCAGCCTTCCTCTTGACCAAGGTGGCATTGGCCTAATTGATACACGACTGTACTATCAAGCTCTCCGGATTACTTCGTTCCTCCGTCTTCATACTTCACCTGTTGCCGACGCCGTTACCGCAAGGAATGTCATCACCTCCTCGAACAGCACTAATTTCACTTTCACTTCCTTCATTCTAATGGATCTCCGAACTACCACTCACTCTCGCCTTCCTCCTGCCTTACGGGAGACTCTTACCTTTCTCCGCTCTCTCCTGCTCACTCGTTTCCCACCCGATTCCACCACTGAACTCCTTGCCGAACCCCTGTTCTTCTCCTCTCTTCTTCACCCCCTCATCTTTCTTGCTTCGCCTATCCTTCTTGGCTCCGAGTCGGAGTTGTAACCGTCAAAGACCTTGTAACTTCAGATCTGTCCTGGCGACCCTACGCCAGCCTCCCCCACTGTTCTTCTTTCACCCTCCTCTCGCTCTGTCTATGACTCCCTACTCTCTACCATCATTGCTAAGTTCCCTCATCTCGCAACCCCCACCGGCCTAACCTTTGTTCCTTCCGCCTCCCTTCCCCTTCCTTTCTTTATTTCAGTCGGCAGATCTACACTTCCACTCTCCTCTCTTTCAACCTCAGTTCTCTATCGGTTACTTTTAAAATCCCGATCCCCTTCTCCCCTTCACATCCCTGATGTCTCCCAATCCTCTTTCACCGCTGTCTGGTCTGCCACCCTTTCTCCTCTTTCAGCTCCTCTTGAAATAAACACTCACTGGCTTTTTCTCCACCGCCGTCTTCCCGTTCCATCCATCCTCCACCGCATGACCATTCTTGACTCACCTCTTTGCCCCTTCTGTGCTCAAGAAGCTGATGTCTCTCACGTTTATCTACATTGTGTCATCCTCCTTCCACTACTCCATCTTGCATTTTCCATTGCTCAACGTTCAGCCACAACTGATCTTCCTTTCGATGCCTATAAGACACTCCTCCTGCAGGTCTCTCCGCCAGTCAAGCTTCTACCCATCTGCTCATATATTTTCATCCTGGTGAAACACGTCATCTACGTATTTCATCAGCGCTGCCAAGATATCTTATCTCCTTATACCTTCCACCAAGCTTCTGTGAACTACTGTGCCACTTTCGAGAGCGTCTCCTCTCAAGACTTCGTCTAGAGAACCTTGTGGCCGTTGCCCAACAGAGAGAACAATATTTTAGTTCAACCTGGTCTCCGGCCGCTTCCTGGTTCGCCGGCATGCCAGCGACGTTGCAACTGACTGTCGGTAGTTTATAACCTCGTTGCTCCTAGCTCTGTTGAACTTCAGTTCAACGTGCATGCTCACCATTGGTTTTCGAAATCAAACTTCAACATAAAGCTTATGTCTTCTAACAAATGTGAATATAATATGCACCATACTGTAGAAATGTATATAGTCTTACTTGTTTTCTCGTTGATTATCATTTTTTCTACCAGTACTAAGACATCGTAATTCCGTTTGCCTTAGGTTTCACATTGTCTACTTTGTCATCTACAGTTCTCCTTTTGCACAGTGCTTCATTATAATATTTTTGATCTGTTATTTGTCAGCACTATAATATCCTTATGCTTCGAGATGAAATGTTTCGACAATCTCTCTTATTGTTCTTGTGCAAAATGCCTGCACCTCTTACCACGAAGCTCCTTTGTGAATCAATACATCGTGCTGTATATAATGTATATAGAATTTTAGAGTTTGTATATATTTACCGTACAATATATGTATCAGGACGCCCATGTTCGCCTCCTGAACACAACCTTGTTAATAAAATTGTGTTGAACTGAAGAAGCGTATATGCTCCAGCTTTGTCCGTCCGCACGATAACTCATGTGAAAATGGTTCGATTTCGACGAAATTTTAGTATGTGGTAGGGGACTACCTGGGGACGAACCTTATTGAAAATGGGCGAAGCAGGGTCAAAGGTCAGGGCATAGTTGCTGGATCCATTCCATTACCTTTAAACGTCATAACTTGCGTAAAAATGGTTCGATTTCGATGAAATTCTAGTATGTGATAGGGAACCACCTGGGGACGAGCCCTATTGAAAATGGGTGAAATAGGGTCAAAGGTCAGGACATAGCAGCGGGATGTATTCCGCTCCTATGTCCTGATCTTTGACCCTATTTCACCCATTTTCCCTTATGCGGCATAAGGTGCGTAAAAATGGTTCGATTTCGAAGAAATTTTAGTATGTGGTAAGGAACCACCTGGGTACGAACCCTATTGAAAATAGGCGAAATGGGGTCAAAGGTCAGGCAGGGCATAAGAGCGGGATATATTCCATTGCCCTTATGCGTCATAACTTGCGAAAAAATGGTTCGATTTCGATGAAATTTTAGTATGTGGTAAGGAACCACCTGGGCACGAACCCTATTGAAAATGGGCGAAATGGGGTTAAAGGTCAGGACACTGGAGTGGGATCCATTACATTGCCCTTGTGCATCATAACTTACCTAAAAATGCTTCGATTGCGACAAAACGTTATCATGTTGGTATAGTGAACCGGTTCTGTTGAATATCATCGAAATGGGGTCAAAGGTCAGGACACAGGAGCGAGATTTATTCCACAGCCAATATCCACATAACTTGAGTAATAATTTCTGGTATGTTGGAAAGCGTATCATAATGAATGCATTGCATGATTTTACTAACTTGCTTTCATTTATTTTAAATCAATGATCATCCTTCAAAAAATAGATAAAGAAGATAAAAAAAACTCAATTACTAATTTACATTTGACCAATTTATGCCACTGAAGGACGCGTGTAAGGAACCGCCTTTTGCTTAAGAATACGCCCCGAGGATTGTCGGGTGTGTAGTGTGTTTCGTATTTTTTTTTTTTTTTTTACTTTTTGGCCATAGGTTCTATTTTAACAGTTGACAACACTGTATGCAACTCATGGACGTGCAGATTAATTAGACACTCAGAGATTTTGCGTCTGGTAAGCTGAACTTGGTGGTACAAGACTAATTCCTCTCGTTATTGCTTATAATTGCTCTTAACTCAGGATGCTCTGTGTTCGAAGCCTAACACCTAGTAGCGTCGCTAGGAAAAAGAAATCAAACCACCTAGCAGTGTGGTAAATGCCACCCGCACAGCTGCAAGGGGAGGGGGGGGGCGCAGGTTACGAAGGGGCGTACTGCAGCTGCCCGTTATAGCTTTATAAAAAAATCCAAACACACACGCACAAATAAGCAACCCAAAGATTCATGTTTTCCTTTAAGACATATTTAGCTTTGCCGAAATAAATGTCGAGTTTCACTTTTAAAACACTCGATGTCCGTGTTATGATACGATCCTTCTGCAATGGATTTTAAATAATACGATCAGCCTCCAGTCGTCCTTTATCTGCGCTGTTGAGGAACAGCACGAGGCCACATGGAGATTCTCTGTGGAGTATTTGGGAGGTCAGTCAGTCACCTGGGATTAGGCGCACGACAGGCGTCATCATTTACACGGTCGTATTAGAATAATATGACCACCCCCGGAATCACAGTGTACTCGCCCAGGCGTGTCACAGAGTGCACGTGACAGGGGGACAGCACGGAGATGTAAGAGGCCGGCCGGGACAGATGAGCCATAGTGCGTAATCTGGCACAGAGGTCTGTATGGGCCTAATTTGGTGATCCCGGCCTGGCTCAAGCCCGTGCATTTAAGGCCCAGCCAAGGCCGTCCCATTTCAAATATCAGACTCTCGGCCTGGCCTGGGCTCGTCAATTGCAACTCTTATTTAGGCTCGGCCCGGCCCGTGATGTGCGATTTGGTATTATTTTGTCTTTCTATTGTACTTTATTTAAATGTGAAAATTAAATAATGAAATGAGATATTACTGAACATATTTAGTTGAATTTTAGCCTAAAAATATTAACTAAATTTTGACAATTATGGAAAAATATAACCTTTAAAAAGAGAGAAAAAGAAATACTAAGCGCGTATAGAATCTCCATTTTCTCTGAACTAGTAAGAAGTAACACTACAAAAGTCAATCCCTATACAGATTAGGGATAGCAGAAAAAATCCATATCGTCCCACTCTCATACAAACATACAAACATACACAGCCGCCCCAGTGGCGCAGTGGTGTAAGCGATGGCCTCTGATTATTCGTCCGAAAGGGGTCCGGGTTCGAATCCCGGGGAGGCATGGATGTTGTGTTTGGCATATGGCACCGGTTGTCTCCTTTCCCTGGATCCAGTGGCCCTAAATTAGGGACGGCTGACTGCTTTACAGCCCGTGGAGTTGCTCACGGTGGTCCTTAAACCCCCAAACAACAAACCCAACAAAATAATACCATTATGTCTTAAATGAAAAGTGTTCAATCAATGCATACTTCCAGTTCTTACTTATGGATCAGCCCTTAGCTAAAGAATACGCAGAGAGGCTGCGGACAACTCAAAGAATAATAGAGAGATGCAGGCTTGGTGTAACCAAGAAAGATAGAGGAAGGAACTCATGGATCAGAAAAATGACAAGAGTGGATGACGTCATGATCGAAGAAATGGCAATGGAATCAGGGTTGGATTGGCCAGTGCCGATACTGGAGCGCTTTTATGTTTTGGTCTTTTTTTTTAAAATTGTATTTTTAAGCAATCTGTTTTCTCATAACTTCGTGTGTGTGTGTCTGTAGTTTCAGACCGTTGGTGAAAGTTCTTCAGGCTGACATCTCTTGCAATTATATTATGCCAACCAAGGAGATCTATGTTACTGTGAATGTGATATATTCTTCCACCAGCACATTCCATCGCTGGATTGCTGTTGCTCAATACGGAATTTCACCTCTGACTCTTTCATTGTCATACACTCCATAACATCTGTAGTGGAATGCTGTTATGATAAACCGTGTACCACACATTCCTCCTTTTCTATTAACCAGAAGTTCCGATAATAAGCGCAGTCAGGAGCGGCAGTGTCTACATTAACATATTTAACAAAAAACATATATATGGGCCTATATTGATCGAATCGCGTATGTTGATTAGACGTATCCAGTCCAACCCTGAATGGGATGGACATATAGCTAAAACTTATAACGAAGTAAATTTCTCCGTCATTTCTGTCCACGCCAGGATTCGAACCCGGATCCCCTCATTCCGGAATAAGTCACTCTACCAATTGAGCTACGCGGACGTTTTATTCGGATTCCTATCTGCCTTTATGTCGTGTGCGTCCTTCGGGCAGGTACGTCACATCTCCTGGTACGTTACATCATCTCCCCCTTATTTTTTATTTATTTATTTTTTTCGAAGTGCTGGAGAAAGGATTCTCTTATTTTTCCTATCTCACGGTGTGGAAATAACATCACACCAATGCGAGATTTTGAACGGTCGGTCATCCGGATAGTTCGGGAGCCATTATAACGAAGTAAATTTCTCCGTCATTTCTGTCCACGCCAGGATTCGAACCCGGATCCCCTTATTCCGGAATAAGTTACTCTACCAATTGAGCTACGCGGACGTTTTATTCGGATTCCTATCTGCCTTAATGTCGTGTGCGTCCTTCGGGCAGGTACGTCACATCTCCTGGTACGTTACAAACTGATCACCGTTGGACAACTGAAAATTAGACTGGATGCCAAGGAACAGAAAAGGCCATTCTATTTCATCTGCTCATCTCAAGTAGAAGATGAGTAGATGAAATTCGAAAACATGGCGAAAATCCATGGAAGAAAATTGCTCACGACAGAGATTTGGGGAGACTTCCATGCAGTAGTGGTTAAAAAACGGTTGTTGATGATGATGATCTCTTCAGACAAGATTTATTACACTTTCTTTTCAGAACTAAGTTTTGGGTAATGGTAGTACCAGTTTTTTTATTAACTTGCCCTTAGGCATGTCAATTATTTATTTATTTTTTTTGTTTTCATTTAATATTCTGTGGTCCCTGGGTTACTTCCTGTCGATTTTTTTCGTGAAATTCTTGATTTTATAGCACATAGGGCTGGGCATATTGTTTTTTCACGAGGAAAATTTCGTTCTGAAATTCGAGCAATTGTTAATTATTAATACATAATTGCATGAGTAATTTTCTTTCAGTTCTGGGAAAATGAGATTACTGAACAGCACGGGAATGTTGCCGCGAAAATTCTTCTAATTTCGGGCACATTGCTTTTGGTAAAGAAATACTCAAATTCGGGACCCAAGTAATTGTTTTAATTATGTTAATTAATTAACATAATTAATTATGTAATTTCTTAATTGGAGTAATTCGTAATTAGGTGAAAGAAATATTATCCCAACCCAGGCCGCATAAGGATTCGCCGGGTTCTTTTCTTTTCTTCTTTTTTTTTTTCTTTGCTTTCCCTTCGCGAGGGTAAGGAGATCTAAAACACAAACGCTAGGCCAGGTGTAAAATTTCGCAAACGAAGCGAAAGGTATTTTCTTCTATTTCCCGGCATTTGAGAAGCAACAGCACTGCGAATTACATAATGCTTCCTTAATTAACAATGGTGCAGTGTGACTATACGGCGGAAGTCTAAGAAAGAATCTTAATTCTGGTAAGTAGGTAAGGCTAGGCAATAAATGTCACCCAAGCTCGGTGTCGGAGAACATATTTCAATCGGGCATACGTGCCTTCGAGAAGGCTTAAAGTTTTAAAAAGGGTTTTCTCGGATGCTCCGATAATAGAACTCAATAACGGGGTGACAGTTACGGCCGAATAAATTTTTAAAGGGCGTAGCTCTGCAGATGGTCAGCAGGCACGGAGAACATCTGCTCGAAGTAGCCACTGGCCTGCAGCAACTGGACCGCAGTCCACTTGCGAACGAGGGGGGGGGGGATCCAGAAACCAATGAAGGGGCATGGGACGTCCTCACTAGGTAAGGACACGCCTTGCAGCAGGGCTGTGAGCGAAAGCGAAACTAAAATAAAAAAACTTGGAGAAAGCGAGGTCGGTCGCAGTGTTGTGGTCGGAGTGGGTTGTTGTCATTTTTGTTGGAAGTCGCAGCTCGACGTCAGCGGTTGGCAAAGAAATGCCTAGCTGTACGTGGGTCCAGAAGTCGGTCGTCACTAAGTCAGGATGTTAGATACCCCAGTAAATTAGAGGAAGAACCTATAGAGAGCTACCGGCTGTGTTTTATCCACGGAGGATACCACCCAAAGACCACGTGCGGAAGAAGACAAGCACTTTCCTCAACGCCGGAACGGTGCAGCACAGCAGAAGTTTTATTTAGGGTAAGACATCATCCAATTATTTCAATCCCTTGCGTGTTGAGTATTCATTGAAAGTTTAGAAATGAAATATTCTTGCTCACCTCGTACTAGTTGGATTGATAGGGACTTTTGTAGTTCTATAATTCTCAGGCTAAACCATAACTTCTTTCTGTAGAGATGTCTTATTATAACTTAATCTGGCCCCACCATTAAATTGTACCTAAATTAACAATTATACGCAAAATAAATTTTATATTTGTTTCTTTAACAACGTGTTTTTCTTCTCGCTGCTCTGCAAATGAGTGCGAGTGTCGGTGTTCTAGTTTAATTTAAAGTAATAGTTTTCTTTCTTCACAGATACCCCCATTCAAGCATAAAACTGTGTAACGTACCAGGAGAGGAGATGTGACGTACCTGCCAGCAGGACGCACACGACATAAAGGCAAATAGGAATCAGAACAAATGTCCGCGTAGCTTAATTGGTAGAGCAACTTATTCCGGAATGAGTGGACCCGAGTTCGAATCCCGGCGTAGACCAAAAATGACGGAGAAATTTACTTCGTTATAATGGCGCCCGAACTATCCGGATGACCCGACCGTTCAAATCTTGCATTGGTGTGATGTTATTTCCACACCGCGAGACAGGAAAAATCAGAGAATCCCTTCTCCAGTGCTTCGAAAAATAAATGTGTGTGACGTTGTATTCCACACACCAGATTGACGGGGAGTTCTCAAGTGCACGTTCTTCAGTGGTTGTCTGCCTGCAACGATTCATGGTCACGGCTGATCCGTGGGCCATGCCCCCGGCCCTCTTTCGGGGGGGAGATGTGACGTACCTGCCAGCAGGACGCACATGACATAAAGGCAGATAGGAATCAGAATACATGTCCGCGTAGCTTAATTGGTAGAGCAACTTATTCCGGAGTGAGTGGACCCGGGTTCGAACCCCGGCGCGGATCAAAATGATGGAGAAATTCACTTCGTTATAATGGCGCCCGAACTATCCGGATGACCCGATCGTTCAAAATCTCGCATTGGTGTGATGTTATTTCCACACCGCGAGATAGGAAAAATAAGAGAATCCTTTCTCCAGCACTTCGAAAAAAAAAAATAATAATAAGGGGGAGATGATGTAACGTACCAGGAGAGGAGATGTGACGTACCTGCCAGCAGGACGCACACGACATAAAGGCAGATAGGAATCAGAACAAATGTCCGCGTAGCTTAATTGGTAGAGCAACTTATTCCGGAATGAGTGCACCCGGTTTCGAACCCCGGCGCGGATAAAAATGACGGAGAAATTCACTTCGTTATAACTGAAATGTTAGCTTTTAAATTTAATTTTTTTGCGGCACATGAGTTCTTGCGACAACCTCGTACGAGCTCGTATGAAACACAACGCTTTCAAGTCCGAACGACGAGACTGGGTCGCCCATACTAGGAAACCCAATGTCATTGTTGCCATCTAGTCGATCGAAAATCATTATCCAAATTTATGCCCTTAAGTTTCCCAAAGAGGCTTGGCGTGGTAACATGGGAAACATAAGGCAAACATTTTTTTCATTCATTTATCTTCTCTCTCTCTCTCTTTTTTTTAATCTAACTTAGTTGAGGTGAAAAATTTTAGTAATTATAATGTTTCCAGGAGCAACAGTATTCTTTTGCGTTCCGTGTTTACGTAAGAGTGTAGAACAAACGGTGTCATGCAGTATTGTATACTAAAATCTGAGTGTTAAGGACTTCTACTTCAGCTTTATTATCTCACAGTTTGGTAGGACTGTTGTTGTTGTGGATCTCCTCATTCTCTATTGAGTTCTGGTAGACTGCGTGAGATAATTCAAGAAGATGAGCTATCATTATGTTTTTTTGTTGTTTTTTTTTTTTGTCTAGGGAAAGGGTTTTGAAGCTGGGAGTTCTAAAGAGACTGCGGTATCATTATTTTTTATGTTTGCTTGGCCATTTCAAAACACCGAAATAAACTCATATTTCAATTACTGAAATAAACTCGCAGGTGGTATAACTACTGAAACAACAGTTACGTGTAAGAAGTGTCGTTGAACCAGTCAAAATCTGCTCTAAAATCTAACATATCCTCACTTATTTTCAACGTTTCAAGTATACATGAGAACCTAAACATGTTTAATCAATTTTATGTCACACAGGGTTATTTCAGCTGTGGAATCTGGCGGAAACCGGCTTCCGTAAGGAAACTAGAAAGAGAAACGGCTTCATCCTACATGAAACAATTGTGAACAAAGGTCGCCAAGAATTACCCTCAGTTTTGCTAAATTTGATTGTTAACAACACCCTCCCCCTCTTCCCGAAGAAAAAAAGTATTTGATATTACATAAACTCACCAGAGGTTCCGAATTCTTGAGGACAGTTCCGGAATTTAGTTTCCTCTCCTTCAAAACACCTCATGTCTTTGGGAACGTGAAATACCCTCGAATTTTAATACGCATTTGTCCTCAAATTTAGACTTTATCACTAGCTCGTAACGTTTCTAGTGAAAAATGTGCTTAAAATAGTTTTCATTGTAGCCACCTGGCATCGTGTTCATTGTAAAAACAAATTTTGACTGCACTCGTTCTGAGTTCCACCAAAATCTTTTACACATTTGAGGAAATTCTCCATGACATTCGTTCTTCAGAAAAATATAGGAATTACGTCTTAATTCAACATGTGCACAGCACCTAAGGTAAAATATTTCACCTTTTGCTGAGTATGTTCTTCCCAACAAAGCTATGTTTTATTCGTACAAATTACTAACATTCCACAAGATATATCTTTTTAAGAATTAAATTTTCAGTTATAATATTACTCTAACTAAAACAATAGAGTTTTGTGACAAAAATGTTTGCATATTTAGTATGAGAATATATATGTGTTCCCAAATTAACTGCCGATTCGGGGGACAGACACCGTGTAACATATACTCTAATTTAACTTTCTTTCTTTTCTTTTTTTTTTTTTTTTTTTTTTTGTCCCTGTTACGTTTTGTTCATTCTCTTTAAGCATTTTCTAACTTGAAAAGTAAAATGTACTTACTGTTTCAACCTTCTATTGGTCTCGAGAGATATTCAGGTCAGCACATCAAAACAGAATTCACTTCTTATGCAATCATCTAGTACTTCGACAACGAGATGCACAAAATATACAGAATACAACTTCTTCCTGTTCATTGTTTCGCGGTCAGTAGGAGTGGTTTTGCGATACCTGTGCGCGATAACATGTGTTTATTGGCGAAAATCTGAAGACTTTCCGTTTTTGAGTGCCTGCTGACCACGGTAAGAAGACGTTACTTCCGAATATCAGCAAAGTGAATGCGTGATTAAAGATAGAACAGAAAGAGCCAAAATCTGGATCATAACTCCTCGATGACACAGAAAGGAACCAGAAGAGTGAACTAAAAGTAAAAAAAATATTTTTTTCATGCTAGTTATGAGTTATATTTTCAATAGCAATAATGATTCTGTACCTCAACCGTCAAACAAATTCTGATAATGCGATTTATTTTTTTATATTTTATGAGAGTTCAGTTTCTCCCCCCCCCTCTATTTTATATTTTTTATTTATTATTATTATTTTTTTTACTTTTCGGCGTGTAGAAATTGTTTGCTAGTGAAGTAAATTAACAAAAGGAACGAAAGTACAGAACAGAACTTCAATCTGTATTCGTGGATGAATATACGTAGTTTGCCGCTGAACACAGAATCTGCCCCCGGATGACTTTTCAGCTCCCCCCCCCGCGCTACCGCCCTGACTGTCACATCAAGAATCAGACAGCGACTGCTTGAGCTGCTCACGGTGGTCGTTAAGACTTCAATCAAAAAGAAAAAAAAAAAAAAGAATCGGACAAAAATCAAATGATACATCTTCGCAAACTTTCTGGAGTGCTTACGAATGGTGGGATTAAAATTGTAGGTATGAATGGTGTGTGTCATTGCAGAAACGGGCTGAGCCAAAGTACAGTGTTAATATTTACTACGGTTTGGGCTAGGACTGATTTTTGTTTTTCTTTTAGGGCAATTTGGTACTATTTGACATACGAGACATTGCATTTCCTGGTTGGCAAAGAGAATATTTCGGCAACTGGGTCTGGATTTGGGGACTGCGAAGAAATGGCGACGCCAGCCGCTTAGAATTGGGTGGATTATTTGGAGGGGGGGGGGGCAAAAGTTTTCAAGTAAATACTGTACGTAGTATTTATCCAATGTGTGTAGTATGGGAACCATGTATACGAATCTCTATGACAAGTTACTGTTTCTTCGCAATTTTAGCTTACTTGGTCGGTTTTTTTTTTTTTTAGTTTTCATAAGCTGTTTATAAATTTTAGTTTGTAACCTGACTAGGAATCTCCCTCCCTCCCTCCCTCCCTTCCTCCCACCCTCTCCGTCTCTTCTCTCTCTCTCTCTCTTTCTCTTTCCCTCTCTTTCTCTCTCCCCCTCTCTTTCTCTTTCCCCTCTCTTTCTCTTTCCCCTCTCTTTCTCTCTCCTCCTCTCTCCCTCTCCCGCTCTCTCTCTCTCTTACTCTCCCCCTCTCTCCCTCTCCCGCTCTCTCTCTTACTCTCCCTCTCTCTCTCTTACTCTCCCCTCTCTCCCTCTCCCGTTCTCTCTCTCTCTTACTCTCCCTCTCCCGCTCTCTCTCTTACGCTCTCTCCCTCTCCCCCTCTCCCCCTCTCTCCCTCTCTTACTCTCCCCCTCTCTCCCTCTCAGTCTCTCTCCCTCTCTCTCTCAGTCTCTCTCCCAGTCTCTCTCTCTCAGTCTCTCTCTCTCTCTCTCTCTCTCTCTCTTTCTCTCTCTCTCTCTCTCTCTCTCTCTCTCTCTCTCTCTCTCTCTCTCTCTCTCTCTCTCTCTCTCTCTCTCTCTCTCTCTCTCTCTCTCTCTCTCTCTCTCTCTTTTTAAAACTATAATTACAAAAATGATGTGTTTCTATTACTTTCTCAGAAATTCGCTCTGAGTACTACCTCCATTTCCCAGAAGTACAAACACTAAATTTAACAAAAAATTAATTAAAAAAAAAAAATTGTTAACTCGAAAAATTCAGGTACGTTTACCCAAGTTTCATAAAATCTTACATAGTTGCATCAGCTATATGTTCGGACTGCTTAAGTATTGAGGAGGAGGGGTGGGGGGTGGGCTCAAAGAAAAATTGGGTGGGATATTTATTATGGGCTAGGGGAGAAAATGCCATAGGTCACGCAGGAATCTATTTCCGCGGAAAAGGAAAAGCTTCTTCAAGAACAGTAGATACTAGACAGTAGATATACTGCTGAGGAAATTTCACCACCTTTCCCGGCCAAATTTTTTAATCAACGTTTGTAAATTGCAGAACAGCCGGATGTTGCCTGAACACGGTCCCCCTAGCATATCAAGAGGTGTCAAATGGTCAAAAAAAAAAAAAAAAAAAGAAAAGAACATGAAGCTACACTGTATTTTCAAGAGCAATTTAGCATTTGTCGCAATAGAAGCATTTTTTGTCAAGTTATGAGGATAATGGCTATGGAATAAATTTCGCTCCTGTGCCCAGACCTTTGACCCTATTACGATGATATTAAACAGAACCGGTTCAGCTGAATGTTGCAATAGAAACATAAAATGCTTCTATTGCAACATACTAAAGTTTTGTCGCAATAGAAGCATTTTTAGTCAAGTTATGAGGATAATGGCTGTGGAATAAATCTCGCTCCTGTGCCTCATTTCGATGATATTAAACAGAACCGGTTCAGTACATCTCCGGAACAACATGACGAAATTTTGTCGCAATCGAAGCATTTTCACGTAAGTTATGACGCATAAGGGCGATGGAATGGATCCCGCTCCTATGTCCTGCCCTTTGACCCAAGGAGGTTAGAAGAAAAGGAGGTGAAGGGACCCGTTTTGAGTGAAGCCAAAACAGATCAGCTGTTTCTGTCTTCTCTTTGAGGTGGTGGGAGTCTGCGCTGCGAGAGTTCGGGAACGTGACGTCACTTCCTGTGGCTTAAGCAGTTTTAAACCAAGGATGGAAAGAAGGAATATTTCGCACTTCTTATTTCTTTACATTAGGCTTTTGGTTATATTTTAAACATGGTTACTTGCACATGGGCAGTAAGTAACCATGCGCACTATGCACTTCCGCTCAAAAAATTATTATTTTGTTCAATTTTTTAAAGAATACCAACACATATTTTCCTGTTTTTTCTGGAAATTTTTTATTATGGGAATGAATATTTCAGCCTCAATTTTTTTCATGCCTGTATGGGTAGAGTAAGGGTCCGAAAAACCCGTTCAAAATCGTGATTTTCCCATAGAGATATACAGGAGATTCTTAGGTTGGGCGCATTGGCGTAGTCAGCTGATAAAAAGTGACGTCACGACAGAAGCACAGGGAGAGGGGCTGTTGACACTTCCTCTTACTTCTAACCTCCTTGCTTTGACCCCATTTCGTCCATTTTCAATAGCGTTTTTTCCCAGGTTGTCCCTTACGACATACTAAAATTTCACGAAATCGAGCCATTTTTACTCGCGTTATCGAGCGGACGGACGGACAGACAGACAGACAGAAAAAGCTGGAGCATATACGCTTTTTTAACCCACGGTTAGAAAGCGTAAAAAACATGCTTTAGCAATGAACG
The DNA here is from genome assembly GCA_039090855.1 of Macrothele yani. Classification (NCBI taxonomy): domain Eukaryota; kingdom Metazoa; phylum Arthropoda; class Arachnida; order Araneae; family Macrothelidae; genus Macrothele; species Macrothele yani. The sequence continues at coordinate 62,190,559 of CM077009.1, read as the reverse complement.
AATTAGGTAAAATAAACCCGGAAAGGAAGACCAAAGTTTTCCGGAAGTGATTTGATTTTGTTTATTAATTTCTATTAAAATATATTACTGGTTGCATTTATCATTTTTTGTTCGATTGCTTAGTTTGACCAATTTAATTTGAACAATTTTAAATAAAAGAAAGAATGCTTATGAAACACCATGTTGAGGTTATTAAGTTATTTTTAATACCACTCTCTCTATTCAGTTTAACTAGTGTATCATTTTCCTTAAGATCATCAGCTGGGTGTAGGACATCTGCGTTATCCATAAAGAATCGGTGAGATCAGGAGATGGATTATATTACAGCCGGTGTCGAGTTGTTTAGTAGAAATGTCCTTCACAGCCATAAAGCACTTGTCATCCTTCATAGCTGTCATATTCTTTTTCAGCTGCTTTTCTCCCGGAAGTACGGGCTTAACTTCTGAAAAACTACCGCCGATGACTTTATTTTGAGGACTGCTGACATGACAAGGACGTTTCCATTTTTTTTTTTATACTCAAACCTTTATGATGCGTAAGACGCCTATGACGCGACTGTTTAGTTTCATTCCTGCAACACGAAAATTAGTTTGTTTTTCGGGGGAAAGGGGAGCCACAATGAGAAACCCTAGCACTCTTGCGGGTAGCTCGTCCCTAATTTGTGGTCATTTTCTCCAGGGAAGGAAGAGTGCCAGCGCCGTTAGAGAACCACCCTATCCGCGTCTCATCTGCGACTCAAGCTCGTAAGACTAGTCAGAAACCTAAGCATCTGACCACACGGACATGGGTGACGAACATTCGTTTAAGACACGAGTGTGCTTGCTTATAAAACATAGGATTCCTTATTTTTATAAAAACACGAGCATTTAAAAAAAAAAAATCCTTTGTCCAGCTTCGGTTATCATCTAACTATAAAATTTGTCGTATTGCTGTAAGCTAGGAAGGGGCAGGGGGGATATCTTAGCACCGCTAAGCTCATTTCACAGCACTGCTATCTACGCTCACTCTTTTTAAACACATTTTTCAAGTTATTTGGCAACTTTAAAACTTCCGCGGGTCATCTTTCGTCTATTTTCAATTTGCTGCTCCCAGCACGGGGATAACTGGTTCACCAGTTATTTGGGGAGTGACGCCCCACGGCCCGAGCTGACCTTCTGACCGAACACCTTACGACTCGCTGTTTCAAATATTTTCATCACACGGACAGCTGTCCTTCCAGCGGAAGGGGAGTGGCGACCCCACGGCCCAAGCCGACTTATACTATATGTTTCCCTTTTTTAGTCTCTGTTGAGATCTTGAAACGCTCCCGTTTCAGTACGGTTTAGCTTTTCCTGTACCGTTGTACTGGTGTTTTTCGCTTTGTGCTGTGCCTTATTGTTTTGTCAGCCATTTACGCCGTTTCTTGTTTTTGTTTTGTGACAAACTTTTTGTCATGCTTTGATGTTGTTTATATGCCGCCCCGGGGGCGCAGTGGTCTAAGCGATGGCTTCTGATCTGATCATTCGTCCGAAAGGGGTCCGGGTTCGAATCCCGGTGAGGCATAGATGTTGTGTTTGTCTTACGGCACTGACTCTCTCCCTTCCCTGGAACCAGTGACCCTAAATTAGGGACGGGCGACTGCTTATAGCCCATTGAGTTGCTCCCGGTGGTCGTTAAACCTCCAATAAAAAAAAAAAAAAAAAAAAAAATGTTGTTTATGTTGCGTTGGACTTCGCGTGCTTTGTTTCCATTGAAGACTTTGCGCCAATAAACTCGAAAACCGGAACCAACGGAACCAATTTGCTTCTCTGTACTCCTTTACAGGCTGTTTTACTGATTTCGATCACAGATTTACTGCTCTAATATATTGTTTGTACTTCAACCATATCTTTGAGGTATTATTATTGGCTTTCATTTCTATCTTTAATAGTACTTCCATCATTTTCGTTATCGTTAGCTACTTTTGTGTGTGTGTGTGTGTGTTGTTGCTGATGCTTTCCAGAAAGCTGATTCAGAATTTCGCAGCGCCAGTTTACTTCAGTGGCGGATGCAAAAGTGTTTTACAGCTCCTTCCACCTGGTTTAAGACAAGTTCGTTTGCAAGCGTGGACACAGAGGGGACGGGGGACCCTGCTATTTTTTTTAATGAATGGCCCTGTCATTCATGAAAAAGAGTTGAATGGCCTTCTGGTCATCATAATCATCATCATCATCATTGTCAACCATTATCAATCCACTGCTGGACGAAGGTCTCCCCAAGTTTCCTCCACAACGGTCTGTCTTGTGCCAGTCTCCTCCATGTCACTCCCGCATATTTTCGAATTTCATCCATCCATCTTCCATGTGGTCTTCTTTTGGGTCTTTTCCTGTCCTTTGGAATCAAATCTAACATTTCGGCTGTCCATCGATGGTCTGTCCTTCTGGCAGTATGTCCAGCCCATTGCCATTTCAGGGATTTAACTCTGATCATGATGTCTTCCACTCTTGTCATTTTTCGGATCCACGAGTTCCTCTTCTTATCTCTCCTGGTTATACCAAGCATACACCTTGCCGCCCCGGTGGCGCAGTGGTCTAAGGCGTCGGCCTCTGATCATTCGTCCGAACGGGGTCCGGGTTCGAATCCCGGTCAGGCATGGATGTTGTGTTTGTCTTACGGCACTGGCTCTCTCCCTTCCCTGGAACCAGTGACCCTAAATTAGGGACGGGCGACTGCTTATAGCCCATTGAGTTGCTCACGGTGGTCCTTAAACCTCCAATCAAAATCAAGCATACACCTCTCCATGCTTCTTTGAGTTGTCTGCAGCCTTTGTATGTCTCTTTTAGTTAAGGTCCACGTATCTGCACCATACGTAAGCATTGGAAGGATGCATTGATCAAACACTTTTCTTGTAAGACATAATGTCATATTGCTCTTGAAAATTATGCTGTTTCTTCCAAAAGCTCTCCAGGCAAGTTTTGTACGCCGATTAATTTCTTCATCAATGTGACCCTCACTTGATATCTGCTGTCCAAGATAAACGTACGTGTCTGTTATCTCCAGCTTTTCTCCATCAATTGATAAATCTTCAATTCTTGTAAAAGCATTGAACATCACTTTTGTCTTCTGAAAGTTCATTTTTAATCCCACTTCTCTACTCTTGTCAGCAAGTTCCTGGATCATACTCTTGGCCTTCTGGTGTACAGCGTAAAATAAGAATTGTACAAAAATGACAGGATCCCCATCCTTCCAATCTATTTCCGCGACTGTAATGAACAAAAGGAATTGAAAAAAAAAAAGCTCTGCCTAGGTAAATTAGGGTCGCGTACGAACTTGCGTGTCTGAATGTATTTATTTGTTTCACTTTATCTTCGTTTTGTTTTTGTATGATGCACTTAGTGTCAGTCCCGGTACTGAAGTAGCTCGTATTCTCTAGTTTGAACAATCTTTGCGCAATCCTAGGATGAAGAGGACAATGGTCTGCGCCCTAAAGCCTAATTCTCACCTCCCAGCTCTTCCACGTGGTTTGATAACTGCATTTTTTCTGCTACCAAGTCTATGACATTTGCATTTTTCCCGCTACCAAGTATAGGGTGAATGAAAAGAGTGATATTACAATATATTATGGGTTAAAACGCATCGCATTTTCCCTTACAGTCTTATAGAAAGAGAATGAGGAAGAATGCGCAAAACAAACGACGAAACTGTTGAAACCAAATGATTTGCGACTGCGATTGTTGATGATAAATGAAACAAGGCAACAATTTCCATCCCAAGGTATATGGATTAGTATTCAGACAAAGCTAATCCTTTTAAACACTTGACTGAATGCGAACGGGGTCAAACAGCATCTCAAGCAAAGGATCAAACAAGGAAACAATTTCCATCTCATTATATAAATGCAGCCTCTTATATCAATGTTAAGAGTCCATTGTGTTGTCAATAAGTCGTGCACGTGATTTGCTCTTTATTTTAAAATAATTTATACAAGGCAGTACAACACTTACTAGCGAGTCAAATAAATTTGATTGAGGCTTACTCAAAATTATTATGATTCTATTTTTTTTTCTTTTGCAAATACAGACGTTGAAAATACAAAGATGAAATCAGATTGTTCTAAAAGAAAGGTACAAATTTTCTCATTTATATTTCTTTCTTGCCTATATTGTTCACCACGGAAGAACTACCAAAAAACAATCATACGTAAAGAACAATGTTTGAATAAAGATTTCTTCAAAAGCAACGCCAAACGATATAACAGAATAATCGTCTTTCAAAAAGAAGGACCAACAAATGATGATAGGGAAATACAATGACAGACGAATGGTCTTTTAATAAGCAGGTTCAAACAAAAATGCAAGAATAATGACTTTTAAAAAGTTGGCTCCAAACACAGGTGCTAGAACAATGGTAATTAAAGAAGTAGACCCAAACAAAAATGCTAGAATAATAACTTTTTAAAAAGTAGGCCAAACAAAAATGCTACAGCAATGATCTTTTAAGAAGTAAGCCTAAACAAAAATGCGAGAACAAGGGTCTTTTAAGTACAAACAAGCAAAAATGTTAGAATAATGGTCTTTTAAAAGTAGGACCAAGCAAAAAGGGATAAAATTAATTATGGTCTAACAAGTGGGACCAAACGAAAATGCTAGAGAAATAGACTTTTAAGAAGTTGGGTCAAATAAAAAATGCTAGAAAAATGATCATTTTAGAAGTAGGGCCAAACAAAAATAATAGCACAGTGGTCTCTTAAGAAGTAGGACCAAACAAAAATAATAGAACAGTGGTCTCTTAAGAAGTAGGAACAAACAAAAATAATAGCACAGTGGTCTCTTAAGAAGTAGGACCAAACAAAAATAATAGAACAGTGGTCTCTTAAGAAGTAGGAACAAACAAAAATAATAGCACAGTGGTCTCTTAAGAAGTAGGACCAAACAAAAATAATAGAACAGTGGTCTCTTAAGAAGTAGGACCAAACAAAAATAATAGCACAGTGGTCTCTTAAGAAGTAGGACCAAACAAAAATAATAGAACAGTGGTCTCTTAAGAAGTAGGACCAAACAAAAATAATAGCACAGTGGTCTCTTAAGAAGTAGGACCAAACAAAAATAATAGAACAGTGGTCTCTTAAGAAGTAGGACCAAACAAAAATAATAGCACAGTGGTCTCTTAAGAAGTAGGACCAAACAAAAATAATAGAACAGTGGTCTCTTAAGAAGTAGGACCAAACAAAAATAATAGAATAGTGGTCTCTTAAGAAGTAGGTCCAAACAAAAATAATAGAACAGTGGTCTCTTAAGAAGTAGGACCAAACAAAAATAGCAGAACAGTGGTCTCTTAAGAAGTAGGTCCAAACAAAAATAATAGAACAGTGGTCTCTTAAGAAGTAGGACCAAACAAAAATAATAGAACAGTGGTCTCTTAAGAAGTAGGACCAAACAAAAATAATAGAACAGTGGTCTCTTAAGAAGTAGGACCAAACAAAAATAATAGAACAGTGGTCTCTTAAGAAGTAGGGCCAAACAAAAATAATAGAACAGTGGTCTCTTAAGAAGTAGGATCAAACAAAAATAACAGAACAGTGGTCTCTTAAGAAGTAGGACCAAAACACAACGATGGAATAATGATCTTTTAAGAAGAAAGACCAAATAGCAATAAATAATGGTCTTTTAAAAAAGCACGGAGCGGAAAACAAAGGTAGAACAATGGCATTTTTAGAAGGTTTGGGGAATATTCGGGATGCTGCAGAGTTTCGTAGTCCAGTTGATGGATTTGTTGGACGGTTCTTTGGGAGACATATGGTGTGCGTTGTTGTGCAACAAAAGGATCCCGTGCCTATTGGCCAAAACTGGCTTGATATTAAGCTTTTTTGTGCACCTGTTACATTTCAGCACAATATCGATTAGAGTCGATGATTTCATATGGCCAGAAAAATGAGCGATGGATCAAACCGGAAGCAGACCACCATACAAGAACCAGTAATTTCTGCGGGTGTAATGGTGGTTTTGAACAATGATTAGGTGGCTCAGTGGTGTTAAAGTAGTGTGCTGATCGCTAACGATTAAGTTCAAGAGAACCCACTTTTCATAGCAGGATATGATCCAATGCAAGAATCCCTCCCGTATGTGCCTGACGAGAAGGGAAATGCATATCTCCAGACGAGGTGTCTCATTACCAGCTGAAAACTCGTGTGGCATCCAGTCATTCAGCTTTTTAATCTTCCCTACGGCCGCCAGGAGCCGGGAAATCGTCGAATGATTCGCTGCGATCTCACTGAAAACTTTGCCGTGGGTCAGTTTCCATGATACTCTTCAGAACCCCATCTGTTACAGCTACTGGTGGACGACCACCACGACGTGCATTTGCAAGGGACGTGTCTCCTGCTTGGAATTTTGTCAATCATTGGTGTATAGCGTCAGCTTCCACGTTATTCTTCAGTTCCTATTCTTCATCTGTTACAGCTACTGGTAGACAACCACGAGGCGCATTTGCAAGAGCTGGGTCTCCTGAGTGGAATTTTGTGAATCATTGGTCTATAGCGTCCGCTTCCACGTTATTCTTCAGTTCCTATTCTTCATCTGTTACAGCTACTGGTAGACAAACACGAGGGGCATTTGCAAGAGCCGTGTCTTCTGAGTGGAATTTTGTGAATCACTGGTGTATAGCGTCAGCTTCCACGTTATTCTTCAGTTCCTATTCGTCATCTGTTACAGCTACTGGTAGACAACCACGAGGGGCATTTCCAAGAGACGTGTCTCCTGATTGGAAGTTTGCGAATCATTGGTGTATAGCGTCAGCTTCCACGATATTCTTCAGTTCCTATTCTTCATCTGTTACAGCTCCTGGTAGACAACTGCGAGGTGCATTTGCAAGAGACGTGTCTCCTGAGTGGAATTTTGTGAATCATTGGTGTATAGCGTCAGCTTCCACGATATTCTTCAGTTCCTATTCTTCATCTGTTACAGCTACTGGTAGACAAATACGAGGGACAATTGCAAGAGACGTGCCTCCTGATAGGAATTTTGTGAATCATTGGTGCATAGGGTCAGCTTCCACGATATTCTGCAGCTCCGCATCTGTTACAGCAACTGATGGACGACCACGAGGTGAATTTGCTAGGGATGTGTCTCCTGCTTGGAATTTTGCGAATCATAGTGTGTTTATTTGCAGTACTCTGCCCAAAGGGCGCATTAATGTCTGGGATCGTCACACGCGCGGAATGTCCGAGATTGAACTGATTGAACTCAGAAAAATTCAGCGCAACTGGCCCGTCTCCATGCTTAGCTTTGCCGCCCCAGTGAAGCAGTGGTCTAAGCGATGGCCTCTGATCATTCGTCCGAAAGAGGTCCGGGTTCGAATCCCGGCGAGGCATGGATGTTGTGTTTGTCTTACGACACTGGATCTCTCCCTTCCCCGGAACCGGTGACCCTAAATTAGGAACGGGTGACTGCTTATATCCCATTGAGTTGCTCACGGTGGTCGTTCAACCTCCAATCAAAATAAAGAAAAATGCTCAGCTTTGGACTGAAGACGGTGCACTCCAGGTCGAATCTTGTTACGGAACAAGGCATGCAGATTGCGTGCACCAGATATATACCGACCTTGAGACGTATGCCATGTGACGTTGCTGAAGGGATCGAAAATGTACAACCACTAAAAGTGGACATTCAATCTGCACTAGCCCTATCAGGTCTGATCATCATAGTACTACATTTTAACACCTTCAGCTGCGTATATTCTAGGCAAGCTATAATAAGTGCGAAACCCAGAGATAAGGGTTTATCCAGGAATTTCAGATTGGGGGTACTGCGGAAAGTTGGGGGCTTAAAAAAATTGTGGAGTGTTGGATGAAACCAAATTTTTTGAAGGCTGAAAAATTTAATAGTGAAATATTTAGTCTTCAAACCTAGGTTTAAAAACGGGGAAAACTTCAAAAAATTGAGAACTGTTTTTTTTATAACAAAGAATGGTTAAAATCGGGTATATCTTACCAAAGCTATACACAGTTATTTTGTTTTTGTGCTATTTTTATGTCGCTCATGTCTAAATACTTTCTTAAACAAGGTTAGGAGTAGTAGCACGTCGGTAATGCATGCACATATTTGTGGTTGCAAAGACTGACTTTAAATACGTATATGCTTTAAACAAGAAAAGCTGAAAAAGAAACATTAGGTTGCTATATACATATCCTTCAAATAAAAAAGGAAAAATGATTGCATTATGGTAGAAGATATTTTAAGGTAAAACTCAGAAATACGTGAAAATGCTAACTACTTTTTACATCTGTGCAATGTGATAATAAAAAAAGACTAATCCTTAAAAATAAAAAAATATATATACACTCAATGTACAAAACATTAGAGATAAATAATAGGTGCTAGTCCTTATAGGGTGTTGGTCAGAGGCGTAACTAATCATTTCTGCGCCCGGGACAAACCACAAATTATTGCGCCCCCCTCAGTACATATGTATTATCATTATCAACCCTGCTGGATGGAGGCTTCCCAAACTTTCTTCCATAACTTTTCCCCTTCCATGTCAGGCTGACTGTTTCTACGGCTTTTTTTGCAATTGTTTTTGGCCTTCGGACCTTCAGTACCACATTACACGAACCGAGTACAGCTGGAAGTCGTGGCTCGTAGTCGCAGTAATGATAAAATACCCCCAGCGAATCTTCATCATTATGTCAACGACTTTCTTCTCTTGCACCGGACCTACAACCACGCCTTCATTTATTAATGTAACTAATATCCTTTGAACATTTTGAGAAAGAAACATGAATTTTAATTTCTGAATGTACCCGAAACTGGCGAAGCGTATTACTAGGACAAGCCGCCAACGGTAACCGATAACTCGGGTACATTTGGCAAATTTTGAGCGAAGCTATTGTAAAATCTAAGCTCGTTAAGGCGTCTATTATAACGAATTCTAAAAATATTTTATAAAATTTATGACTTCCAGAACAAAAGTACGAAACACTCTAAAAAACAAATGCCTAAAATTTATCATGAACTAATTTCCTTCATGCCTTCACGTTGGTTGAGATCCGGTTGCTTGTACACAAAGAGGAAAGACACACTCTGATCGATAACCACGTTTTTCATTTTGTATCGCAAAAGATAGACACACACACACATACACAATCTTCCTTCTATTATTATAGATTAAGCAAGTGTTGAGTTAGCAGACGGAGTCTTTCCATTTCTTCGTTTTTCAATTCAAACGATTTTTTTTAATTAATGTTAGTGAGCCGACTTTCGTGAAACGGTTCAAGTGAAAGGCCATTTAGTTTTAATTGAAATTCCTTAGTAACACGGAATTTCGGGAATCTGAAGGCGTCAAAACCTGACCATGGACGATGCCCAATCGCATGTCAAAAATCACGGTGATCGGATGTGCCTTGTCGTAGCTATGCCCGAACAACTAATTATCTCGAGTCTCGTAAGAAAGAGGATTTTTTCAATTATTATTAAAATTGGTCAATTTTTTAATGGTCGTTATTTTTATACGACACGACCAATCACCATGATAATAACCCCATGTCACTCACCATGTCCTTCCTTCCCTTTCCCTGTGGCAAGTATCACCGTGATCGGCTGAAGATCTTTGGAGAAGAAAGGTAACAAACGACCCCTTCTACCCTCCCTAAAAATGCAAGTTTTCGGACGATAATTTCTCAATGACCGGGAATTTCGGGAATGGAAAGGCGTCAAAACCTGACCATGGACGATGTCCAATCGCATGCAAAAAATCACGATGATGGGATGTGTCATCTCGTACCTATGCCCGAACAACCAATTGTCTCGAGTCTCGTAAAGAGAGCTGCGCTCGGCCTTCGGTCTCGATTCGCTCAATAAGCAAATTCTGTAAACGGACAAATGAAAAAGTATGGCGCAAATAAAAAAAAAACAGTACCAAAAACTAGCGCAAAAGTTTCAGTTTTAATCAGACTGTAAGCGGTGATTTTTTCGCCCTCTCTTCTGCTGCGCCCGGGGAAGAAGCCCCGCCTGCCCCGCGCTAGTTACGCCTCTAGTGTTGGCCCTCCTCTAGTGCGAATAACAGCCTGTACACGCCGAGACATACCACCAGAATCCGGATGGTTTCCAGAGGTAATGCCAACCATGCCTGTTGCAGCATTGTCCACAACTCCGCCCGAGACGTCTGTCCATGATCGATCCATGGACCTGATGTACCGTTTCAAGGCACCCCCAGACAGCTTCCACAGAGTTTAAACCTTGGGGGGCACTGGGTGGTTCCAAACTCAGATGAAATGTTCCTCCAGTCCTGACTGGGTGTTTGTGGCCCGGTGGGGAGGCGGATCGTCCTTCTGAAACAGACAATCGGCCTCAGGATGCGCCAAGGCCATGAAAACGTGTAGGTGATCAGCCAGCACATGTTGGTAGCATGGAGTGGTTAACGACCACCCCAGACACACGAAGGGACCTAATGTGTCCCACGAGAAGACTCCCCAAACCATCACAGAGGCACCACCGTCTTGAACGTATCCGATCTAGCACGAAGGGACCATGGCCTCATGCTGTCTACACCACACCCGCACCCTCCCGTCAGCTCGGTACAGCTGAAAACGGGACTCATCTGACCACACGACGCGGCGCCAATCGGTAAAGGTCCAGTTTTTATTTCCGGCACCGAGCGGGGTATAATGTCCGATGACGAGCATTCAACAATAGCACACTGGTAGGATGTCGGCCCCAACAGCTCAGGGTATATGAAGCGTGCTTCGTTCTTTAACCTAGGTACGATTTAACCTAGGTACGATTTCTGCCGCTGTTTTCAAGCGGTCAGTCTGTACAAGCCTGGATAGTTTATACACTGAAGAGCAATTGAATTAGAGACAGGTTAAGAAATGTCTTTCTTCCTCTGCCGTTTGCATCGTTGCTGAAGTAGGAAATCAGGTTTCGAGATTTTTTCGAGTTCTGAATTGTCACCGCCGTGTAGAACTTCTGATCTTAAAAGAACATAGCGCCCATTCGGCTTCTTTAAGGTCGAAACTACGAATATAAAAGGAACATAAACTGAAGAGCAATTGAATTAGAGATGCGACAATGCGTCCATGATCAAAGTATTATAACTCAGATCACTTCGTTTACCTCATGTTCTTCTATTGCGATACACTTTTGTGACGCTCTGCTGTTCCCCTATTTACCACCTGCGTTCGGCTTGGGTCTTTTCCATTCTGCCCCGGAGATGCCCATGTCAACTATCTCTAATGTTTTGTCTATTGAGTGTATATACGCGTGTGTGTACATCTGTGGTTGTTGCATATCTTTAAATTCAGATTCTTTATATGGAGTTATCTGAGGAAACGTTCGGGGTGGGGATTGGAGAGATGTTGGAGGGGGGGGTCAACCTCTGTCCATGGAATCCAAATAGAAACTATATCAACAAATATCCGCGATTACATTCTCTTTCACTAAAATATTCGGATCCCGCAATGAACTGTCATAAAAAAAACCACTATCCGGACAGTACGCGCTGGCGTTTCAGGCCGACTGAGACCTCCCAGCTAACAGATTGGTTCGCTTTTCTATAGTGAGGTTAGCCAGGGCCAAACTAGATTCTGACGGGCCCGAACATTGCAGCAAAGTTTGCGTTATGACGTCAGCAGAGGAGTCCGTACGAGAGTCCTGAGTCCAGACGCCTGCCTGACGAGAGTAGAGCAGTCTCTTTGATTGCACATTTCAGTAGTGAATGATTGAGACTGTGTTTTTTAAGATAGTAATCAGTGTTGTTTCGCAGACCTCAGTGTGTTCTTGGATATACAAAAACTTCGACATTAAAGGTAAGTTAATTGAGTCGTATTATTGTGTTGCTAACAATAAACAGACGAATCTGATTGCTTATCGTTTATTTATGTTGAAGCACGTTGTTAGGTTTACTGTGGGGCAAAGCGTGTACTCACTTTGCCGCTGCGGAACGCTACTCGCTAGTGAATGTCTAATATTGTCTCGGTGGTAATAGAAAATCAGGAATGAATATTTCTTTACCTTGGTTCAAAGCTCTCGAACGTTTTTTTTAAAACTATCATGAATAATCTGAAATTGGATTATCGTGAGACTGTAACATACGAATGACCACTGTAAAATAGCTTTCTTAGCAACATGAAACAGTAAAATGTTTCATCAAAACCCTTCATATGGACATGTGCATGTTTTATGTATCAGTGATGCTCCACATGTTTTTTTGTTAAGTGGGGGATAATAAGAATGAAATAATTTTCCCAGATGCCATCTGAAAAGGTGACGGAAAACCCAAATCTTGTGTGAAGTTGTGCTTAAAGGGATATGTATACATATAAAACCCAGTTTCAAACTTAATTCCGTATGTATTTGTCATATCCACTTCACAGACTTTTATATGGATGTGTGTGTGTATGTATTGTTGTATTCGCTTAACATACCTTCATATGGACATGTGCATGTTTTATGAATCAGTGACACTCCACATGATTTTTGTTAAGTGAGGGATCATAAGAATGAAATAATTTTCCCAGATGTCATCTGAAAAGGTTACGGCAAATCCAAATCCTGTGTGAAGCATGTGAAGTTGTGCTTAAAGGGTATATGAATGGGCCACTTTCCCCCGCATGCCTATGTAAAGGTGACGAGAAAAATCCAGGTGATGTGTGAATATTTATTTGGAATGACGGTGCATTTATTCAAATATATTTTGTGTGGTTTTGTTGTGAGGCTACTAGAAAAAAAACTCTTAAGTCCAAACATTTCATAAGTGCTTCAAAATATAAAGACCATTGCAGGTGAAGTAAAATAGTAAACCAGTTTGTGTTATGACAAGGAATTGTGTGTGTGATCACAAAGTTATATAGAAAATTTTCCTACATTCTTATAGTCCTGGTATGCTAAATGAAGTATTCATAGCGATCAGGGTTATACTGATTTTTTTTTCCTATTCCTGAAATTAGTGTTCATTATCCCATCTTTCATTTCTGAACTGAAATAGTCGGAAATAACGGAATGAAAAGTAGAGTGCGATAACTTTATCTTCATTCCTGATATTAAAATTGCGTACTGAAAATCAATTGCTTAGGCAGCTGTTATGTTTTTGATTAAAAAAGAGTAAAGTAATGCATGATTATGTACATCATTTCATCTGCTTAGTTATATTTTACAGATCTGTTTTCTTTGTGTGTGTGTGTACACAAATTAGGTCAACATTCGTACCTGTATAGACGATGTCAAAATTACTCCCGTTGTTTGTGCTGACATATTAAAATTGTAGCAGGTAAGGAAATAAGTCGACTGTATCTCTGTATTTGGAAAAGAAATCGTAAGAATGGGAGAAAATTTTAACTAAGCGACGACGCAAAACAAGCTTATAGCGGGGAAAATACCGCTGTGATCTTTGGCGATCGGACTCCTTTCGGCGGCGGGGGCGTGGCAGGCTCAGGCCCGTAGACTCTAGCCGGCCCTGGTCAAGCCAGGTACACGACTGTACGCAAGACATACTCAGTCCAATATCCCAGCCGGTAATGTTTCAGGAAATCTGATTTGATTTTAACAATATTTTTTTCACCCTTTTCTTTTAAACTAGGACGAATTCTAGCGTAATTTTCCAAGGTACTTATTTTTAGCGTGCTACTGCTACAGCTATATTTCTTCATTTGTAGCGATGCTACATGCCACGCTACAGTAAAAGTAGCGTGCTACAAAAGCAGCGCTACTTCCGATCACTGGTTTATAAGATGTAATATCATCTCATGCAACAAAAATCGTCCCTCTTGAATAATTTTGTCATAGATGTCATCTATCCCTGGGGTCTTTTCATTTTTTCATCTGCTTAATCACCGTCTTAACCCCTAATGAGGTTGGCTGCTCAACCCAAGGTTGAAAAACAACTTAACGTAGGCGGTGCAGTTATTATATTGACTATAAATTTAATGCACCTCATGCGCAGATCGTTTTGAACTCCAGGAGTTTCTAAATTCCTCATGTTAAAGCAACATATATGAAAATTTTCATACTTATATTTCATTATGGCAAAACCTTTAACATCCCTGGAAAAAAAAAAAAAAAAAAGAAAAGGGCAATTTAAGGAATTTTAAGTCAAATCCATTATTCCTTTAGCAAAATCCTTATCTGATATATTTATTCAATTGATTATACGGATAAGTAATTATGGCTATCGAAAGAAAAAAACATGAAAAACTAAGAGGACAAATATTTAGCAATTTTTTTTAAGATCAGGAAGACCTGCTGGCTGTTTTGTCATATTACAAGCAAGGCACCCGATCAAAGAATCTCATACCATCAGTTAGAAAAGATCGGGCAGCAACCGATATTTTGATCAAATGGGAAAATTACAGCATACCACTGTTAGACCCCTCAACAGGAGAACACGTTAGTAACTAAGTAGACTCGACACGGAGAAGCTTGGGTATTCGTGTTCAGGAACATAAATACATTCGAACTTTCCGCAATAATACGGCACTATCTAGAAACGTCGTAAATGGAACTTTGAAAGCAGACTAGGCGAACATTAGACTGCTGAACACCCCTGCGTACGTACACTCACTACACCTTGCTGAAAGCCTGTACATTGAAGCCTTAGGGGACAGGTGCTGTAATGATAACACGCCAGGGGACATACCAAAAGTTTGGAAAAACGTCGCCGTTTTGAACTTTAAATTATTATTATTAAATAGATTTAATAAAAACAATAACATGTAAATTTGACAATTTTAACTGTGCAACACAATCTGTATTACGTGTAAATAAAATCGGAAATTGTGTCTATTGATCGGCTGCGATGGCAACACCTTAACCTTGCGACGCTTAAGAACTATACCATGATGCATTGCTTTGCTCCTATATAAGTGTACGCGAGTACTGCATTAACCTCTCAAGCCGCGGATGGCTTAGTGGTTAGTGTTTCAGACTATCGATGCTGGGTCCCCAGGTTCAAGCCTGGGCTGATCTTTCAGAGATGGTGTGATTTACTAACAATAGCTGAATATCGGACGAGCACGTAAAGTGACTGCCCCCAGGCTGGACCCACTGGTTAAATGGGTGTCCTTTCCTATGTCCCCCCCCCGAATTTCTCTCACCCATCTATGTGCAATATCGTACCTGTACGGTGGCGCTATCTACTGTGCTCTAATCTCACTACCAACTGTTCTGTCAAAAGTCGCTAGACTTGCTCTCATTCCTGCCCAAAAGGCGATGTGGCTGGGACCTAAACTCTACTCCCTGTGGACGGAAGTCCTACATGAAAATGACAAAATTCCCAATGCATTAACCTCTCTGTTCCACCTGATGATGGGGTAAGTGTTACCCCGAAAGTGCTAGTGGAGGTTTTTAATTTGTAAATAGATTTAATCTTTTAATTAAATATCGTACATAGACGGTGGTATTTGTTTTTATGACATATTGTACAAATTGTGCTTTTTCTACAAGCAAGGCAAATAAGTTACTTGAGAAAGTTTAAACGAATACGATGAGAGGTTTCTCAGCTCGTGGTTCAAGTATGAGCTAATATCTGTGCAAGGTTTCTTTGTTATTATGTCACATTTCTCCTAAATTTGTAAATCGTGACACAAAATTATCACCATTCTAGTGATATCACAACGATGGTGATCGTCTTGTACTTATGAGTGCCGTCATCATTTTAAATGATAAACAAATAAATATACTTTTATTCCGTTACAAATAGAAAATAGTAAAAAACTCCGAATTTGATAATAACAATACGAAAAAACGTGAAAAAATGTAAACAAGTCAGTAAAATCATGCAATGTATTGATGACGATACGCTTTCCAACATACCAGAAATCAATATTCAAGTTATTACTCAATTTATGAGGGTAATAGCTATGGAATAAATCTCGCTTCAACCTACGGTTGGAAAGCGCAAAAAACGAGGTAAATTCATTTTGCACAAAATAAACATCCTGATCGGACAGCTTAAAAATAACGTGGCCGGGCCGACAGGATCATCGATCGGTGCAAACAAAATCATTTCCGGTAGAATGTTTTATATTTAATAATATTTTCTTAAGTTTTGGGGCGCGAGGCCCTTAAAAATAACTTTTTATAATTGTTTGTAAGTTTCGGATTCTCCCACTTCAAATAAGTTGTAACGTTCAGATACTGAGATTTGAAGATTTCAGATGATTATCATAACCACCTTAAGCTGTCCCACATTCATGAAGTAGCAAATTAAATTTCATCATTTTGCGGCTTCCTACTTTCATGTATTCAACAATTTGGAAAATAATAATATCATAGTTCTTGGGGGGATGGGGGAGGGGTTATATACGGAGACCAATTGTTCAGTGACTTTAAAAACAGTATTGGAGATTAAAAGAATCCGACAATTTTCATATATGAGCGAATAAAAGTTAAAAAAAAAAAGTCACTAATTTGTCAATTACCCAACCTTGCATGAAAATCTATCACCAAAACATGTATCAGGAAAAAAAAAAAAAAAAAAAAAACTATTATTAGGAATTTATATCAGAGGGATTCTTTCACAACGCGGATTAGTTGAAGTTATCTTTTAACCATTTTGCGAGAAAGACTTTTAAGAATCACAATCAGAGCCAATTTAAAGAGACTGGGGGCCCGGTTGGGGTGGGGGGATGGACAGTATTTTGGGGCTTCAGTTCTAGGGACACATCTAGGATTTAACTATGGGGGACAAAATATCCAGGAGAAAACATTCCTTAAATATGCCAAGGGAGCCATAAAAATATCCCCACCATTGAATATCCCATAATTCATAGATGAATCAGTGTTAGCAAGAAAATGTAAAAAAAAAAAAAAAATGCATGGTTGAAAAATGAAGACCAGTAAAGTTCTGCTTTAATACCCCCCCCCCCCCAGGTTCAACTTGTTGAAATTATAGCAATGCAGCGGACAAAACGATGTGATCCAAATGAATTCTATTATGTATGAAAATTCCCCGAATTACAGAAGTGTGCAAAAAAACATCTGTAATGCTTTCGAATGATTTGAGGATACACTGGGGTCGACTATTCTTTTTGCCGACTCCTCCTAAAATAGGAGAAATAAATAAAATAAGAAATTACTAGGCAGTTTCTTATAGTTTTTGCTGAGCTATTTGCGAAAAAAAAAAAAAAAAAAAAAAAAAAAAAAAAAAACGGTAGAGCTCTGTCATTTTTTCAAGCATCCTGCATAAATCTGGGGCCCGAGTTGCAGCTCCCCAGACCCGTTCTTAAATGGGCTCTGATCATAATACAACCCCAATAACTTTCCCTAAGAAAGTAAATCGTAATTAAGAGGAAATAATCCTAAATTTTAACACTGTTTACTCTTCCTCGCTGGATTTAATATATTTATTTAATCCATTTTACAGTCTTTTTCTTAAGCTTAAAGGGAATACTTCTCTCACGTAATAATTTTTTTTTGATAGTTTTCGAGTGTGCTGTTTGCGGAAGACAATTTTTACGAAACGACTTTACAAAAATTTGAAATTTATTTTCTAGGCCCCCGAATGAAATTTTGCTCCAGGCCACACAATGAAAGCTCCATCCGGCTCTGCTCTGTGGGGACTGACGGCGTTTCCGGGGGCCCCAATGTACTGCTACTTTTGTGTAGCCTTTTCTGGACGTTGAATTACCTGTAAAATATCCACACTAAAAATAACTCATATATTTTCTTTTAACCTGTCCCTCCCATTCGTAAGTTATGACACGAGGGGAAGATTATAAGTCAGACGGTCGTGTTCTCCAAGAAACTGCTTCAAATCACGAATAACTTTGGTTAACTTTTCCTTCAGTAAAAATCATTTAGAAATCTCCACTGAAGTCGAAAAAAATTCCCGGTGTTTCGTTTATTGTGTCATATTTAAGAGCCAATCCCGTGGAGTTAGTCTAGGGCACAGGATTATGCACAACATTTAGCTTTGATTATTCTGCCAGAAATTACAACGAAAATTGACTCACACAATGCTAAAAATTAGCTTGTTTTGAACTTGAATTTTGCGATCTACAAAAACAGGTTTAAAATTCTCAATAAATTTTTCATCCGAACCTTAATCAAGAATTTTATTCAACAAGGGTGAATTTAAATACGTCGTCTACACAGTGTACAAGAGAGTGTGTAGGCAACATCCCTTGTGCTGACAATGTGTAGTGAGCTTTTCTTTAGATAAACATAAAACATTGTACCAGGGGAAGTAGGTTATTTTTAGTTGGTTGAAAAAAGAAGTTTCCCGTAAAGATACGTACTGATGACAGTTGAACTTTACATTAGTTATCTAAAGCGTCGAAACATGAAATAAGTTAGTTAGAAAGTTACATCAACAGGAAGCTCTAACTTTTAAGAGCAACTTTTCAAGGGTGGACTTAATAATAAAGGACTTATGGACTTATTTTTTTTAAATACACCAGGTTGTGAATACGCAAGGAACGCTTATAGCGTAGTTAATTCGTTTATTTTGGTGGTGTAAATTTTTCATCCACCAAAATAAACGAATATATATACCTATAATAATTTTTATATAATAGGTTATATAAAAATTATTATAGGTATATATATATTATAAAATATTATATAATTATATAAAAATTATTATAGGTATATATATATTATAAAATATTATATAATTATATAAAAATTATTATAGGTATATATATTATAAAATATTATATAATTATATAAAAATTATTATAGGTATATATATTATAAAATTATTATATAATATTATTAATTCACACCACGAAAATAAACGGATTTACTACGCTATAAGCGTTCTTTGCGTATTTTCAAAGGTGGAATTTTCGTCATATTTCTCAATAAAACTTTAAACATTTAATGCGTTCAGATAACAACTTAGTTTCCATGAAAGAAATATATAATATATATATATTTCTTTCATGGAAATGAATGCCGGTTGCTTCGACTAGCGAATCCTGTGATGGTTATATTCAAATTGATCGGAAACTTGAAACTCGGTCGTTCTGGGTGGTGTAGTGGTCAGCATACCTGGGCGTTTTCTGGGAGACGCGGGTTCGAGACCCGCTCCAGGACGATGAAAATTTTCAAGTTTTCGGATATTATCTGACTTCCCATCCTTGTCACATTTACGCCAAAAATCGGATTGTCATCTTCAAAATTTGTTATTTAGTTTCCTTTCACACATTTTAGTACAATTTAGGAACCAAATCTGCAAGACACAGAATTGATTTACTACGTTTAAATTTCTGTAATCCGGAATACAACAAATGAGTGATGGTCAGCTTTAAGTAGTTTGGTTCAATATTCTTTAACACACAGTCAGCACTGGCTCAAGGGATAATCGCGCCCCAATGCAAAGCGCCCCTTCGGCGCCCCCCTTCACTAGAGGAAATTTACATAGTACTTTCTGAATTAAACACATTCACATACTTTTCTGCGCCATTTTTCTTACAAGAATTCATAGGTAAGGTATTTTCTCATCTTTCAAGTACAAGTAACACAAATTGTCAAGAGGTAGATATGGTGGTTTCATTCACGTTAAAAACATTGGACAGGAATTGCCCACTTCGCAATATTATTGGGTCTACTAAATTCACCTAGCCAGGTCGGCGCCCCTAATGCTTTTCTCTCAGAGCACATTTAAGGAGAAAGGAAGCCCGAAAGCTGGACAGTATTTTAGGGCTCCAGTATTAGTGGCACGTCTAGGATTTCACTATGCGTGGATGAATAAAAATACCCAGGGGAAAACATTCCCAAAATATGATGTGGAAGCCATGAAAATTTTTCCACCGCATTGAAGTGTGTATCCCATGATTCATGGAAGAATCAGTAGTAGCAAGAAAATGTAAAAATGTATGGCTGAAAAATATATACCAGTTCAGTTCTGCTTTAATCCCCTCCACCCCCCCCCCCTTCCGGGTTCAGCTTTTTGAAATTATATCGAAATAGTGGGCAAAATAATATGGTCCAAATATCATGATTCAAACGAATTCTTAAAGTAAGAAAATTTCCCCAAATTTCTGTTATGTACAAACAGGGACGCGCCAAGCGGGGTTCAACGGGTGCTAGGCACCCGGGCGCCAGATTCCGGGGGCGGAAGGAACCACAATCAATTTTTTCGGTTGATAAATTAATATCAGTAACGTGGGATAAGTTATGAAAACGTTATATTGTGATAAATCGTAATGCTAAGAGGAACGTTTACTGTTTTAGTAAAAATAATTCATTTATAATTCAACAGAAAACGTCTTGAAATCAGAGAATAATTTTTACTGTTTTGTTCAGTAACAGATACCGCGGGCAAAGGATTGAAAATTCTTTTTCTAATTTTCTTTTTAAATCTTGAAATTTTCAGCATTCATGAATGTGTGGCCAGCGCTATGACAAATGGGGCCAATATGTAGGAACAACACAATGGACTTCAAAAAGCATAATTTGTCGACTTAAGACCCTTACACATTTTATGTACTTTGAGCGACTCATACTTTAAATCTGGTCGTAAATGACGACGAAAAAATTTCCCTACAGATTCTGAACATTTTCAGCATTGTTCAAGAAATATATGCTTACTTTTATGAATTATCTTATCGTTGGCAAATTTTCAAGAAAGAGCTTCCAGCGTTGACCGTAAAACAGGGTGGGAAAATATTATAGGATCCATGCAATACGGGTAACGAGCACTGGGGTACAATTTCGATGTATTCCACGATATTTTGATTAGAATAGTTAAAGAGACGCCCGTCATGTTTAATATTACATGTATATATATATATATCATCATCCTCAACTATTATCAATTTTCCTGCTGGATGAAGGTCTCCCCAAGTTTCTTTCACAACGGTCTGTCTTGGACCAGTCTCCTCCATCTTACTCCCGCATGCTTTCGAATTTTATCCACCCATCTCCCATGTGGTCTTCTTTTGAGTCTTTTCCTGTCTCTTGGAATCCAGTCTAAAATTTCGGTTGTCCATCGATGGTCCGTTCTCTTGGCAATATGTCCAGCCCATTACCATTTCAGGGATTTTACTCTGATCATAATGTCTTCCGCTCTTTATCATTTTCCTTACCCACGGGTTCCTCATCTTATCTTGCTTAGTTATATATACTGTATATATATATATGTGTGTGTGTGTGTGTGTGTATCCATCGACAAGCTGCAATATGTTTATTTTTTACCGATAATGCAGACTTTTGTGTAAATTGACAGATAGAGAGAGAGAGAGAGGAAGCTGACTTCTTGAATTATTCGTAGCGTCATCTGAACTAGAGTTTCACAGATTTTTTTTTCTTCAGTTTTATATGAGACAGTATTGTTTTATGGAAAATCTCAATTTACCGGAAATAGAAAATAATGCTGCTAAAGATATTTATTTCATGTAAAAAAGAATGAAAATATATTCTCGTACAAGGGGGCGGCAAATTTGGGATTGCACCCGGGCGGCAAATGCCCTTGGCGTGCCCCTGTGTGCAAAAAAAAAAAAAATATCTGTAATGCTTTCAAAAGATTTGAGGATGAAATATACTTTTTGCAGACTCCTCCTAAAAAAGCGGAAAGAAACAGAATTTTTTTTTCACACGGCAGATTCTTATAGCTTTTGCTGAGCTATCTGCAAAAAAACAAAACAACAACAATAACAAAAAAAAAAAAAAACTGTAGAACTATGTCAATTCTTCAAGCATCCTACATAATTATGGGGCACCTTGAAAATGCCGGGCCCGGGGCTGCAGCCTCCCTAGCCCCCCTCTCAAACGGGCTCTGTTTTCTTTACTCAGAATGATTCCTGGGAAAGATAAAACGGCGTAAGTAATTTTTCCATGTCCCATACATTTTATTCATGCAAAAATAAAAGGTACTTCGTGAAATTTTTAAAGAGAAGACTTCCACCCCCACGGTTAACTTTGGCTCCAAGCAGCTGCTTCCTTTGTTTATTGGGAAATACGGCACTGCGGGAAAAGAAAAGGTGCTTCATACAAATTAGCACTGTGTTTCATTTCTTCAGGAAAAAAAAAAAAAAAAAAAAAAAGTACGGTAGCCTGAGACTGCTTAGAAGGAAGCAGAATAAATTGGTCAGTACCGCTTTTGGGTAAAACCCACTACATATCCTCGGCTATAAAATGAAATAAAAGTATAGGTGCCAGAGAAATATTTTGTTTTACCCACACAGGTCATTCAATATTTAAAATTTTACAAGAGGTGTGTTTTCAAAAGCTCCCCCGTAGAGGAACCTTCCTGATGCTTGCCTAACTGCCTTGAGCCGACCTTGAGACTCTTGGAAGAACCTTCCAGTATTACCTGAGGTCTTTGGCTGCAAAGAAACATGGCCATTAAAGGTTAATAATTATGAACCTTCAAAATTTTGCTCGGTAAAATTACGTCACTCACAAACGGAAGCATACCTTACCTTGCATTCTAATGGAACTGAAAGCAATTCAAGACGGACCGTACCGTGATGAAAAAACACCGCTTTGCGTCGAAAATAGACATACGTGTTTGGTATCCGCCAAGCAGACCAGCTTTACAAGCGGACTCTTTCAATCCCCCGTTATTCAGCAGTTGAAAGTGAAGAAGGGTGTTTCCAGGAATGAGATGAGAGGGAGGGTAACAGAAACTGGGTACTCAAGAAGCAGTAAAAAGTTTCTCTGAATTCCGTGGCAACCTGCGGACCTCAGAGTACATAAAAGACCCCGAAGAGCTAGCAAGACTGCTGACCCCTGTCCCTCCTCAGCTGATGTTTTCAAGGTCAGACGACAGGTAATACTGGAAGATCCCCTCAAAAATTCTTTTTCTGGCTCCCTCTCTTTCACAGAGAGAAAGAGAGGGAGCCAGAAAAGAGAGTGCGTGTGTTTGTTGTCTGGTGACCTTGCTAATACGGTAACGAATACAGAACTGCAGCATGGATAAACATTTTAGCTCGACTTAGTAGGACAGATCACACGCAAAGTAGAAAAAATATTATTGTGTCTTAATTTTTCTTGCTCAAAACAATAACAAGAAAGATGACTTAAATAGCATAACTATACTAGATATCCGAAATTTCTTCGTGTAGAATAGAAATCTAAATTTCCAAGCTTTCGCACATCATCAACCAGATGGAGTTTTCATGTGGAAGGTAGACAGCAAACTGCAGTTTGCTGTCTACCTTTCTTTGAAAAGCCATCTGGTTGATGTGCGAAAGCTTGGAAATTTTTATTTCTATTCTACACCAAGAAATTTCGGATATCTAGTATAGTTATACTATTTAAGTACAATCGGTGTGTAGTTTTTTTTTATTTAATAAGAAAGATGACACCGAATTCTCGGGTGAGTCTTTTGAATCCTTTGGCACACGAAAAAAATATGTATTTTTTTTTTTGATTGGAGGTTTAACGACCACCGTGAGCAACTCAATGGGCTATAAGCAGTCGCCCGTCCCTAATTTAGGGTCACTGATTCCAGGGAACGGGGAGAGCCAGTGCCGTAAGACAAACACAACATCCATGCCTCACCGGGATTCGAACCCGGGCCCCGTTCGGACGAATGATCAGAGGCCATCGCGCCACCGGGGCGGCAAATACGTATTTCAAAGGATAATTTTAGAAGTAAAAATTCAGCAAAAAATTAAATGTGTTCACTCCTACTTGAGAAAATCAACACATAATTTATGATGCGCAACGTAAGCAGTATTCGTTATAGTTAATTGAACCGGTTAAAAAAAACCAAAAAAAAAAAAAACCAAACTAGCTTATCACGAACGCTCGGGACTGACGGAAATCATCACTAAATCTGGGCGTTCGTTAACTCCGTTTACGGCTGAAAAATACCAAAATGTAAAAATACGCGTATGTGATAATGCGGATGTACGTTTATATTTTACATCGATAACAATTGGAAGTACTTGAAAGACGTAATTAACTAGAGTAGTACTAATTAAAATGAAATCAGCACTTGCATGAGCAGCTAATCTTGAAACAGACATCAAGTGGAAAAAATTAAAAATATATATATGCACATATAATCAGCCTCCCATCAGTGGTTTATAAAATCTTCACTAAGATTCTTTCACATCGCTTGAAGGTAACACTGGACATGGCTCAACCGAGAGGAGAGAACAAGCTGGATTCAGGAGTGGCTACAGCACTATAGTTCATATTCATGTGCTGAGAGAACTAATTGAAAAAACGAGGGAATATAAACTCTCATTCTATATGGCTTTTGTCAATTATGAAAAGGCCGTGAAACCATCAGCAGTTACAATGATTTTGAAATCCTGCGGTATCGAAGACGCATACATTAGTATTATTAGTAAAATCTAAGAAAATGCAAGTGCAAAGCTTCGGCTATTTGAGGATACAGCACCAATAAAAATTGGGAAGAGAGTGGAACAAGGTGGCACCTTATCTCCCAAACTCTTTAATGCCACATTGCAAAATGTTTTGCAATTATTGAACTGGGAAAACAAAGGAATAAAAATTAATGGTAATTATTTAACTCATCTTGGTTTTGCTGCTGATGTAGTCATTTTTGCAGCTGCCCCTTCAGAGGTGCGGGGTTTGATCCAGGAACTTGCTGACAAGAGTAAAGTGGGATTAAAAATGAACTTTCGGAAGGCAAAAGTGATGTACAATGCTTTTACAAGAAATTAAAATTTATCGATTGATGGGGAAAAGCTGGAGATAACCGATGTCTACATTTACTTTGGACAGCAGATATCAAGCGAAGGGTCACATTGATGAAGAAATTAATCGATGTATAATACTTGGTTGGAGAGCTTTTGGAAGAAGCAGTGGAAATTTTAAAAGTAATATGCCATTATGTCTTAAAAGAAAAGTGCTTAATCAATGCATCCTTCCAGTGCTTACATACGGAGCAGAGACATTGAGTTTAACTACAAAAGACATACAAAGACTGCAGGTAACTGAAAGAAGCATGGAGAGATGCATGCTTGGTGTAACCAGGAGTGATAAGAAGAGGGACTCATAGATAAGGAAAATGGCAAGAGTGGAAGACATCATGATCAGAGTAAAATCCTTGAAATGGCAATGAGCTGGACATGTTTCCAGAAGAACGGACCACCAATGAACAACCGAAATTTCAGACTGGATTCCAAGGGATCGGAAAAGACCCAGAAGAATACCACATGGGTGAGGGATGGATGAAATTCGAAAGCATGCAGAAGCTTCATGGAGGAGATTGGCGCAATAATGACCGTTGTGGAATAAACTTGGGGAGGCCTTCATCCAGCAGTGGATGGGTGGCCTAGTGATCAGCGTTCGTGACTACCATAGGGATGACCTCAGGTTCGATCCTGGGCAGGTACAAACGTTCGAACCACTAAATACCCGCCGTGCGTCGGATGGGCACCTTAAGCCGTCGGACCCCGGGTGCTGCCCCCGGTAATAAATAAGGGCGTCTTCCTCCCCCTTTCTACCTCGCTTCCGTGTCACTTTCCTATCGGGCACTCTAGCCCAAATCTTCTAGCTTCCTATTTCTAAGGTTTGTTCAAGACCTGGGGTCAGACACTCCCTTCCTAAAATCCTCTACATATGATCTGATAAGTGGATTGAGAATGGTTGATGATGATGCATGTACAATGTTCTTTGTTTTGTTTTATATTTAAGTTCCCTTAATTTTCGCCGAAATGACATTTTTATTATTTCCCTATCTCTTTCTCCAATCGTAGCCCGGAAATCTACATAACAGATGTGAGTAATCTTCACCTATCCTCTTTTTGCATAGGAGTAGGCAGCCTGTTTAAGTCTGCTACCGCTTTTTTACCAATATGGCATGGAGTAAGTGACGGCAGGAGTATTTTGCCCAAATCGCTTTATCAGCATTTGATGTGCTACCCCGCCCTATTGTTTTTCTTTCAACATTCTTCCACTAACACACCGAGATTTACTTGCGCTGTTGCAATTTCGTTTGGTATGCCACCATTTCTCTTCCTGCATTGCAAAACAATGCACAACAAATTTTCTCTGCCTTGTTAAATATGAATTTCATTAAATTTTGTTACTTTGCTCGTTGAAAGCGATCACCTTAGCTTTTTTCTCCTTCGTTAAATCCGGAGATTTCACTAAATTCATTTGTTTAGAAAACGACCAAATTACAAAGTAGCTTTGAATTAATATTACACCAAATCAAAGCCACTGTTTTGGATCTCACTAAATACGGGCTCCTTATAAGCGAATTCTACTGCAGCTACACTCAGCCACAGCGGCTTATATACACAGTGCGTCAAATAATTTTTAATACTGGGTCTGTAAAATGAAATAGAAAAAAGAAATTATAATATGTTTTGGTTTGTTATTCAAAATAAGTCCCTCCGGCTTCGATACACTTGTTACAGCGATTTAATAATGATTCGAATGCCTGTTCCAGTTCACTTTGCGGAATTGCCTCCAAAGCACGCGTCGAAGCTGTTTGTATGGTCGAAATATCATCAAAATAACACCCTTTTAACGTCATTTTAAGTTTTGGGAACAAAGAAAAGTCGCAGGGTGCTAAATGAGGCGAATACGGTGGATGATTCAACACACACACACAGACGTTATTTTTCGCCAAAAATCTACGAACAAGAAGTGAGGTGTGACTGGGTGCATTATCGTGCAACAAACACCAACTGTTTTCATCCCGATATTCTGGACGGATGCGACGAATTATACCCATCAAACGCCTCAAAACATTTAAATAAAACTCACCAGTAATTGTTTGTACACTTAGAACAAATTCTTTGTGGATAATACCCTTACTATCGAAGAATGTAATGAGTATTGTTTTGATTTTCGATGGAACTTTTCTTGTTTTTTTGGCTTTTGGCGAGTTTTTTGACTTCCATTCCGCACTTTGTCGCTCTGTTTTAGGATCATATTGAAAACACCATGTTTCATCACCAGTATCAATCGATTTTAAGAAGTTTGAATCATTTCAGCGACTGAAATGATGTCTCTGCAATGTGCACTTCTCCTTGATTTTTGTTCATTGGTTAACGTGTGTGGAACAAATTTAGCACAGACTTTTGTTTTGCCCAAATCTTCATGCATGATGGTTCGAATCGTTTCTTTGTTGATGTTTAAAGACTCTTCCATCATTCTTAGTGACGCACATCGATTGTTTGCCATGAAATCACGCACTTTTTCAATAATCTTAGGTGTCCTAAATGAACTTGGTCTTCCGGTATGCTTAACATCTTCTAGCGTCTTTCTTCCGTCCAAAAAAAAAACGTTTGTGCCACAGGAAAACATTTGATTTACTTAAAAAAACTCACCGTAAACTTGTTTCATCATTTGGTACGTTTCCGAGACACTTTTACCAAGTTTTGCGTTAAATTTAATAACAGCCCTTTGTTCCATCATAATAATTCATCATGAAAAAAATTTTACTTCTCTAATGAACGGCCGTTTCATTTGAGTTACTTTAACAACTGCGCAGTACTTTTGGCAGAAAGTAAGCAGATGATCACGGTTGATAGCGCATTCGCGATTACACTGGTGGCGCCCCCTTAGGCTGAAATCTAGCGTCAGTCTTAAAAATTCTTTGACGCACTGTGTATGTACTAAAAAAAACCAACACAAATTAAGACTAAAACATTTCTCATAACCGAAGATATCCAACGCAAAGTGGATTTTTCAAATCGTATTATTAGAAAAGAAGATACGGTTCCAATTACACTGCTAAAAATTTTGTGGTGGGCTGCACCAAAAAGTGGTGCTACACCAGCTGCACCACTTTCTTAAAAATATAAATCATTCTGAGGTGCAAAATAAACCCAACAACATGATGCAACCTTGAACCACGTTGTAGGGTGTTGTTTGCAAAACACTATGGTGTGTATGGTGTAGTGCAGCTAGTGTAGCACCATTTTTTAGTACAACCTACCATAAAATTTTTAACTGTGTATTGTACAACCAGAGATAAGCTCTAATACCCACAAGCGGATAAACTGTGTGGTACAAAAATTAGCGAATATATGAAAAATATTCCTCGCCACAAATAGTACCAGAGATTATACTAGATTAACTAAATGGTATTTTGAGAAAAAAGATGAACGTAAATTTTTGCCGCAGTGAGTGCCTTCTGAGTGAAAAAAGAATTTTGTTAGTTAGATATTTAGAAGCGAAGATACGATTACAGATATGTTAAAAACAGAAATATGAACTTACCCCCATAGTGGCGTAAGCTCATACATAGTAAGAAATGCATGCAAAATATTCATGGTCATGATCTCTATCTAAAGCAAAAATAATATTTTAAATCCGATTTTTAGAAGCAGAGATTTCAGAAAAAGTTCGATGGACCTTTGCGCTCCCTCTAGCGATGACACCATGCATTATTTCAAATGGAAATTGTACTTAAAATGCCATTCGTGGAAAAAGGTATCGGATGGTATAAAGAATTTTTTTTAATCAGTTTTTTTAAGCAATTTTATAGAGTAAAATACATTTTGAATTCAATAGCGTGTATTTACGCCCTCTGACGGCAAGGTTATGCATCAAAAGAAAATCAAAACACGTGGATTGTCGTTTTCCCAATTCAGGCTTTCAACTGAGAAAATAATTTTTCAAATCGGACTAACAGTGGCAGAGATATGGTGTCCACATAGGGACAGACGGACATAGTAATGCAGTGAAACCTCCGAACAACGGAAAGAAATGAAACACTTTCGTGGAGACCTGGTCCCTTGGCCTCCGCGAAAGTGTTTCATTTCTTTGTTAAAATGCGACTTACATTAGAAAAAATGCTTTAATTTAATAAAAATGCATCAACTTACAATGGAAAATAATGCTTTAATTTTTTCGTCTATTTTTACATAAACTTTTATTTTGTCCTGATGGATTTTCAAAACTTCCATTTTCGATCGCCCCCCCCCCTCCGAAAAAAAAACATGTCTACGCCCCTAATCGGTCCCATAGCTTAGTTTTCAAGAAGGGGCAAACAGAAATTTTAACTACAAATAATATACACGAACACCACATGTAAATTTCCCCTTGCCTTCTAGTTATTTAACCGTTATTTTTTATTGGTCTCAACAAATAAATTTAACGTGTAATCAGAAGATCCAGAAGCTACATAAAACAGATGGAGCATGTTAAAACTAAATTTCTTTATCGTCCTTTTGATCCTTTTAAAAGGCCATTGGTGTTATATGCCTCACGAAACTCCAGAGCATAGCCGTAACCAGTGGGGAATCGGGGGGGGGGGGGGACCCCAGATTTTCAGAGTCGGGGATCCCCAATGAAAAGAACCCCGAAAATTTTTCGGGTATGTAATGACATAATGCACACTTTTCTTATGGTGTGAACCAACTAAATTTAATAATATAATTTTTTTTTTTTTTTTTTTTTTTTTTGGTTCTAGGTTTAACGACCACCATGAGCAACTCGGATCAGTGGGGCTATAAGCAGTCGCCTGTCCCTAATTTAGGGCCACTGGTTCCAGGGAAGAGAGAGAACCAGTGCCGTAAGACAAACACACCATCCATGCCTCACCGGGATTCGAACCCGGGCCCGTCTCGGACGAATCATCATAAGCCTTCGCCACCGGGGTGGCAATGTAAGATTGTAATTTTTCGTAGAATTCAAACACGTGTATAATGTGTACTTAAGACGACAGGGATATCGATTCCTAATAATCAAAGCCAGTTCCACAACTTTGTAATTTACATTTCTGCCCTATTTATCATAGTTTTATGGTTCTATTAGCTAAGTTCCACAATATGCTAACACAGGCGCCTATGTCGTGCCCGTTAGTGTGTGTGTAGGGGAGGGGTTCCCAAACTCTCTTATACAGTATTTATATGATATTGTATATATATGTGTATACATGTAATGTGTGATCGGACCCCCAGATTTTGAAACGTGGTTACGCCACTGCTCCAGAGACTACTGAATTGTTCATCAAATATGAAAAACAATATCCTCAAGACAAATTTCAGGGGAAAATTTCCAGATATCTTTGTCCATGATGGACCAGATGCTTCAGAGGATAATATATTTTCTACTTCTTTGCCTTTCATACTTTACCATACCACACTGTTCTCCAACATACAATTGAGAAATTTCATTATTGCTTTTTAGGGTAATTTTCCGCTTTATCTAGTAGAAACTACCAACTTTTCTCCCAGGAGCGACACTACGGGTGGGTTGGGGTGGGCTAATTTTTCTTTGAGCCCACCCTTTAGCTTCCCAAAATATTTAGCAGTTGGAACATACTGTATGGTGGGTGCAACCATCTAAGATTCTACGGAACTTGGATTAATGTATGAGAATTTCTCGGTTCACTGAAATTTTGTTATATAAAATGAAATCTTCGTTAAATTTAGTGTTTGTACTTACGGGAAAAGGAGGGAGTCCTCTGAACTAATTTCTAAGAGAGTATTAGAAACACACCGTTTTCCAGATTGTAGTTTAAAACGATGAGAAAGAGAGAGAAAGAGATTCTCTGTCTGGTTACAAACTAAAATTCATAAACAGCCTCATGAAAAACAAAAATCGACGTAACTAAGCTAAAATTGCGAGCAAATAGTAACTTGCCATAGAGATTCGTACCCATGGTTTCCACACTACATACATCGAATAAATACTATGCCGACCATGTGGCGCAGTGGTCTAACCACAGGCTTATATGACCACTTGTCCGAGAAAGGGTCTGAGTTCGAATCCCGGTGAGGAACGGATGTTTGTTTTTGTCTTTCGGCACTGGCACTTAATGTGTTACTTGATCAACACTGGCTCTCTGTGTATATCGGTTATTTAGCATACTGTAAAGCCATGTTTGATGTGTACTTGTTCACAATGTGTTGCTTGATTAACACCGGCTCCCTGGTCACTAAGCATACTGGGAAACCATGTTTGATGTGTACTTGTTCACAATGTGTTGCTTGATCAACACTGGCTCTCTGTGTATATCGGTTATTTAGCATACTGTAAAGCCATGTTTGATGTGTACTTGTTTACAATGTGTTGCTTGATTAACACCGGCTCCCTGGTCACTAAGCATACTGGGAAACCATGTTTGATGTGTACTTGTTCACAATGTGTTGCTTGATCAACACTGGCTCTCTGTGTATATCGGTTATTTAGCATACTGTAAAGCCATGTTTGATGTGTACTTGTTCACAATGTCTTGCTTGATTAACACCGGCTCCCTGGTCACTAAGCATACTGGGAAACCATGTTTGATGTGTACTTGTTCACAATGTGTTGCTTGATCAACACTGGCTCTCTGTGTATATCGGTTATTTAGCATACTGTAAAGCCATGTTTGATGTGTACTTGTTCACAATGTGTTGTTTGATTAACACCGGCTCCCTGGTCACTAAGCATACTGGGAAACCATGTTTGATGTGTACTTGTTCACAATGTGTTGCTTGATTAACACCGGCTCCCTGGTCACTAAGCATACTGGGAAACCATGTTTGATGTGTACTTGTTCACAATGTGTTGCTTGATTAACACCGGCTCCCTGGTCACTAAGCATACTGGGAAACCATGTTTGATGTGTACTTGTTCACAATGTGTTGCTTGATCAACACTGGCTCTCTGTGTATATCGGTTATTTAGCATACTGTAAAGCCATGTTTGATGTGTACTTGTTCACAATGTGTTGCTTGATTAACACCGGCTCCCTGGTCACTAAGCATACTGGGAAACCATGTTTGATGTGTACTTGTTCACAATGTGTTGCTTGATTAACACCGGCTCCCTGGTCACTAAGCATACTGGGAAACCATGTTTGATGTGTACTTGTTCACAATGTGTTGCTTGATCAACACTGGCTCTCTGTGTATATCGGTTATTTAGCATACTGTAAAGCCATGTTTGATGTGTACTTGTTCACAATGTGTTGCTTGATTAACACCGGCTCCCTGGTCACTAAGCATACTGGGAAACCATGTTTGATGTGTACTTGTTCACAATGTGTTGCTTGATTAACACCGGCTCCCTGGTCACTAAGCATACTGGGAAACCATGTTTGATGTGTACTTGTTCACAATGTGTTGCTTGATCAACACTGGCTCTCTGTGTATATCGGTTATTTAGCATACTGTAAAGCCATGTTTGATGTGTACTTGTTCACAATGTGTTGCTTGATTAACACCGGCTCCCTGGTCACTAAGCATACTGGGAAACCATGTTTGATGTGTACTTGTTCACAATGTGTTGCTTGATTAACACCGGCTCACTGGTCACTAAGCATACTGGGAAACCATGTTTGTTGTGTACTTGTTCACAATGTGTTGCTTGATCAACACCGGCTCTCTGTGTATTCTCCCGGGTAAAAAAAAGAAAAAGAAAATCGCATTGTTTTAGATTTCACACGAACATAAGAAACGGAAGTATTTAAAAGTTTAAAAAGTTTTAAAATAAACATTTCATAAGGTCAACCAGTGATGCTGTAGTTTTGAAAACAAGTGAAATACAGAGAAATTATCATTTATCTGTATAGGGCAAGTGTTTGTACCTTTCACTGAAGTTTGGTAGATTGTAGCTAAATTCTTAAAAATACAAAAAAAAAAAAGGAAATTTATTTCACATCACTACTGCCTTATTGCTGCGTAACTTTGTCACAACTATCCGTCTGTTTCACTTATTTTTAGAATATAGCAATTAGCACTTCATATACTTTCCCACATCATGATACTGGGGTCGTTTGCATGCACACACACACGTAAACTCAAAAGCACAAAATAAACTAAGCAAAACGACCCATCCTAAATAGGACGACCCAACAGACATACATAAGACAGATTAGGATAACGTTTTACGGTTTTACAACAATCCAGGTTTTTCTAAAACTGTATGAGAGTAATTCCAGACTGATTTTCTTGGACAACATGGATTGCGGGAAGTCAAATGGGAGTATGCAACCAAAAACTTCAAAAAAATTTCTTCGTTGTAATAAGCGCGTACTCTGAAAGAACGTCGAGTGGTATCTACTGTCACAGATGATGAGTAGTCTTTTCAGAAGGTGGGTGTTCCTTTCCGACTAGTGCTTCCGATTTTTATCACACAGAAATGATGAAAACGCGAATCGGACAACTCTCCTTCGGTTCGAAATTATTTCATTTCTATAAATTACTTCTTTAGCGATTTCAGAAGAATCAATGAAACATTTCCGTACTGAAAACAAAAGATATCTTGAAGTCTGGTCTCAAATTCATGAAATAATTTGACACGAATCACTTTCGATTGAAAGTGAGCCTTACAAACAAACAAAAAAAATGTAGGGATGTGCGGAAAAAGCATGAATTCTTGGGCAGCGTATTGCGTTTCAGTAAGCGGTAGATAAATACTATTTTCTACCTTACGCAGTAAGCGACTAGGTTGTGACGTAGAAAAAGAATAAATTACTCATCTAAATTATAATTCCGCTGTGTGTCCCACCACAGCTGAACTGGCCATCAGGGCGAACACCCGGTGTTAAACCGGCCGCTTTTACCCTCCGACCAGCTGACGAATCGGGGAATGTGTACAGTTGAAAATAAGCGGGCCGTTATGGAAGCTATTACTTCAGGATAAGCGTTTAACATGCACGAGTATCTTTTCCTGTCCATTACAATATTAGCAAGCACGATGGAAAATGAAGTGCCGTTGTGCTTAACTCAGTCTAACCCCCGCATCCTACCATTATGATTTAAAGCCAGGACCACTATTAGACCAGGGCAAACGGGGCACCTTACCCAGCCTCTGCGCTTTCAAGAAATTCTTAAAAAACAAAGAAATGGAAATTTATTTCACATCACTACTACCTTATTGCTGCGTAACTTTGTCAGAACTATCCGTCTGTTTCACTTTTTTTTAGAATATGATGTTTGAGACTTGGGGTCAGACACTCAGAATATGATGTTTGAGCAGGGTGGTCATTAAAACCCACAAACAGTCCCACCTATATATTTATTTTATAGAAATGAAATAATTTCGAACCGAAGGAGAGTTGTCCGATTCGTGTTCTTTGGAGTGTGACGTACATGCCAGCAGGACGCACACGACATAAAGGCAGATAGGAATCAGAACAAATGTCTGCGTAGCTCAGTTGGTAGAGCGACTTGTTCCGGAATGCCTCGGGTTCGAATCCCGGCGTAGACCAAAAATGACGGAGAAATTTACTTCGTTATAATGGCGCCCGAACTATCCGGATGAGCCGGCCGTTCAAAATCTCGCATTGGTGTGATGTTATTTCCACACCGCGAGACAGGAAAAATCAGAGAATTCCTTCTCCAGCGCTTCGAAAAATAAAAATGTGTGATGTTGCATTCCACATAGCAGATTGACTGGGAGTTCTCAAGTGCACGTTCTACAGTGGATGGCTGCCTGCAACGATTCATGGTCACGGCTGACCCGTGGGCCATGCCCCCGGCCCTCTTTCGGGGGGGATGTGACGTACCTGCCAGCAGGACGCACACGACATAAAGGCAGATCGGAATCAGAATAAAATGTCTGCGTAGCTCAGTTGGTAGAGCGACTTGTTCCGGAATAAGCGGCCTCGGGTTCGAATCCCGGCGTAGACCACAAATGACGGAGAAATTTACTTCGTTATAGGAGGACAAACTATTATTACGATAAAAATGCAAAATAATAATGAATGATCAGACTAATGTTACCTTATTTGAATGGGATATATTTCCAAACTTCAGTATTGTTCTAAAAAATGTTATTAAATTGAAATTAATAAAAAAACTATTTTAGAGCTACAATGACTCAACTCTTTCGTCATTATACTGTCAATAAAACCTACATTACGTGAGAATCTGGATTGTAACAAAATAATGAATGATTTCACTGAAATGAAGGCAACAAAAATACATTTTCTAGAATAAATGTTTGACAATTCATGAATTCCGTATATCATTTTATATCTTATGCCCTCTCGTCTATGCAGGGCAGGCTGGACCTGGGCTCCACCCTTATAAATGTATTTTGTATAATGTTTTTTTTTTTTTTTTTTTTTTAGCTCCCAATCACGCCACTTTAAAATAGGTTATAGCCCTTCGTTGTACAGACACTGAGATTTGCAGATTTCAAATGAATATTATACCCATCTTAAACTTTTCGTGCATTCACGAAATAGCAAATCAAATTAGTTTAATGAAATAGCAAATCAAATTAATTTAATGAAATAGCAAATCAAATTAATTTAATGAAATAGCAAATTAATTTTTTGTGGCTCTCTACTTTTACTTTTACATATTGAACAATTTGTGTATGAACCAGATACTGAAATTAAAAATATATATATATAAAAAAGAACAATATCAAAGTTGTTTTTGGAGTATACATGGAGGCCAAATGTTCACTAACTTTAAAAACGGTACTGGAAAAAAAAAAAAAAAAAAAAAAAAAAAAGAAAAAAGAATTTTCACATATGCGCTCGTATAAGTTAAAAAGTCACATTGTCAGTTACTCCACTTTGCATCACAAATTAATCCTAAAGCTGTGCTAGGCAAAAAAAAAAAAAAAAAAAAAAGACAATTTTCACATATGCACTCGTATAAGTTAAAAAGTCACATTGTCAGTTACTCCACTTTGCATCACAAATTAATCCTAAAGCTGTGCTAGGCAAAAAAAAAAAAAAAAAAAAAGAAAAAAGACAATTTTCACATATGCGCTCGTATAAGTTAAAAAGTCACATTGTCAGTTACTCCACTTTGCATCACAAATTAATCCTAAAGCTGTGCTAGGCAAAAAAAAAAAAAAAAAAAAAAAAGACAATTTTCACATATGCGCTCGTATAAGTTAAAAAGTCACATTGTCAGTTACTCCACTTTGCATCACAAATTAATCCTAAAGCTGTGCTAGGCAAAAAAAAAAAAAGAAAAAAGACAATTTTCACATATGCGCTCGTATAAGTTAAAAAGTCACATTGTCAGTTACTCCACTTTGCATCACAAATTAATCCTAAAGCTGTGCTAGGCAAAAAAAAAAAAAAAGGAAAAAAGACAATTTTCACAATATGCGCTCGTATAAGCTAAAAAGTCACATTGTCAGTTACTCCACTTTGCATCACAAATTAATCCTAAAGCTGTGCTAGGCAAAAAAAAAAAAAAAAAAAAAAAGAAAAAGACAATTTTCACATATGCGCTCGTATAAGTTAAAAAGTCACATTGTCAGTTACTCCACTTTGCATCACAAATTAATCCTAAAGCTGTGCTAGGCAAAAAAAAAAGAAAAAAAAAGAAAAAAGACAATTTTCACATATGCGCTCGTATAAGTTAAAAAGTCACATTGCCAGTTACTCCACTTTGCATCACAAATTAATCCTAAAGCTGTGCTAGGCAAACAACAAAAAAAAAAACTATTTAAACGAAATTATTTTAGAGGGATCCTTTTTATTTTCTACGCAAAACTATTCGCTACGCGTATTAGTTGAAGTTACCGTTTTATCATATTGTGAGAAAGTATTCATAAGTGTCGCAATGGCCTTAACTCCCCGGAAAGAAAATCGCAGATTTTTACACTTTTTACTCTCTGAACTTCCACTCCATATGAAGTTTTTTTCTTAAGTTTTAAAGGAAATACTTCTTTGAGATAATAAGTTTTTCTTCATGATAGTTTACTTGTGTGTTCTTTACAAATGACGTTTCTCAGGTAAAGACTTGATTAAAATATGAGAAGTATTTTCCAGGGCCCGCAATGAAATTTTGCTTCGGGCCCCGTTATGAAATTTCGCCCAGGGCCCACTAAAAGTTCCATCCAGTCCTGCGTGTGTGAATAAAACATTTAAACATACGTATTCTTGTATATAAATGACAGACTATGTTTTGCAATCCGGATTTTAGTCTTCCCGTAATTTTCACTCCATTACGTTCGTCTCTGAGTGATATATTGCAATAAGGCTTGTGTTATTTATGAAATCGACAAGTTTTCCGTTGGGATTCCGAAAGAATGTGAAAAAACCCTCCTATTGCACCTTTGTTTCATTATCGAGCGCTATGGAAGATGCCCGTGGTTGAGGCTGAATATAAATACCTGGAGAGACCATGGTCACATTCAAGAATGCGGATTACAGCCTAAGGAGTTCAAGATATCAGTGACTGGACAATAAACAGATACGTACTCTTCCCATTCATCGTTCTAAATCTTCATCGATAGATCAGTATACGTTACATGGGCCCGTGAATTTTATAATACATTCTTTTAATGAAATTGTTTACATAGTTAGAAGCCTTCGAAGAGCCCAGGGACTCCACACATCCTAGGGGTGGCCATGTTCAAGACAACATTTTTTCAGAGATTTTCTAAATGTTCTAGGTGGTTAATTGTAGGAAACTATATTATTATTTCTGTCTGATTAAGAATTTTGCTTTTCACTTTAGCCGCATGAGCTAGGAGATGACCGTTCAAAGTAATATTTGACCTACCTTTTTTGCTGAGCAGATGCTTAAAATAGGAGCCGTTCAAATAGCATTTTCGGCACCTAGAAACAGTTTCCTTGTTTATTTCTCTTCAGGAAAATGAGCTCTCTTAAAAACTGCTTGGATACAATCCTCATTCAGTGTGAATGGCCGGCCTCAGCGATTAAATCCGGGTTCGGACGTATGTATCCAGTCTGAACTTTCAGAGTTCTTCTGAAGTAGCAAAAAAGCATAATGGGTAGAGGGTCTGCGTCAGAAGCATCCTGTCCCAGACGAGCCAATATATGAACACAAAATCCAGGCGAAATTCTCTGAAATCCACAGCCGAATATTCACTTGGGGTCCGTACGTGCGATCGGGACAAGTTTTATTTATCTTTAAAGCAACTTTCTCCTTCTCAGCTGTGGCGCTGCTTCGCTATCTGGCATAACCTGTTCCGCTTCGTCACTCTTTCGAACTTGTGACGTCACGCTCTCTGTTAAAATGAGTACATGTTTTGTTTAATCATGCCGGTTCGTTTTGTGTTCATTTTCCTTTCAATTTTATGTTTTGTTCTATTTCCTTTTTTATTCTTCTTGTTTCTATTTTTTTCTCATGTCCTCTTTCTCTTCTTCCTTCTGAAAATCTCTCGTTGTCAATAAATAAATAAATAAATCAATATATATCTTTTTTTGATTGGAGGTTTAACGACTACTATGAGCAACTCAGTGGGCTATAAGCAGTCGCCCGTCCCTAATTTAGGGTCACTGGTTCCAGGGGAGGGAGAGAGCCAGTGCCGTAAGACAAACACAACATCCATGCCTCACCGGGATTCGAACCCGGACCCCTTTCGGGCGAATCATCAGAGGCCATCGCTTAGACCACTGCGCCACCGGGGCGGCAAATAAATAAATAAATAAATAAATTATTTATTGTCTTTGAAGTAATAAATAGGAGCAGTTTCTCCCCTTATTTTCTTCAAAAATTATGTAAAATAAAAAAGTGAAAATACCGTCTTCATGTAAAATTTCATCCAAACTTAGACAGCGGTTTAATTTATTCAAGCCGCCCCAGTGGCGCAGTGGCTTGGAAATTTTCAATAATGATGCAATAACTTTTACTATTACCAACGAAGTTTTGCCGCCCCAGTGGCGCAGTTGTATGAGGCTTGGCTTATGACCATTCGTCCGTGATGGGTCCGAGTTCGAATCCCGTGAGGCATGGATGTTGTGTTTGTCTTACGACACTGGCTCACTCCCTTCCCTGGAACCAGTGGCCCCAAATTAGGGATGGGAGACTGCTTCACTGGCTCTAATTAGGGACTGGCGACTGCCCACTGAGTTGCTCACTGTGGTCCTTAAACCCCCAATCAACACGAAAAAATATATTCAAACCCAAACAGTTATTGCATTACAAACAAGTATTTATCCCAGGGGCTTTTATAGAACTTTTTAGGGGCCGGGACAGAATCTGGAAGTTTCGGAAATCCATCAGGACAAAATAAAAGCTATGAAATATAGAAGGAAAAATTAAATAATAATTTTCTAATGTAAGTTGATGCAGTTTTATTAAATTGAAGCATTTTTCAAATGTAAAGCGAATTTTAACAAAAAAAAAAAAAAACCACTTTCGAAAAGGGGGAAAGGCCTCTTGGTTTAACTTTTAAATAAGACCCTGATTTATCTAATTTTATTTCACCCAAGAACAGTGGAACGTACAGAGCGGGAAGGAAGTTATTTCTCTCGTTTTACACCGCTGCGATCTCCAAAATTTTTTGAATTTACAATTATATTTTTCTCTGAGAAGGGAAATTTGAGATACCATAACACATGCATTGTCCTCACACGAAGATTATTGCTTTGATCAGCAATTCAGTGGAATGTGACCACACTCCACTGAAGAAAAGTTTGAGGAAAAGAAAAGGTTAAAATGATTACGGTTCGATAAAATGTTCACACAATGTCCCCATAGTGTATAATCACTACTTGAACCTTGAATTCCATGAAATCCGTGCCGAAGTTTCCCACAAGTTGGAAGAAGAATAGGATTTCAAGGTGAAAATGGAAACAAAAAAGAATGAAAAAAAAAAAAAAAAGCTAATTTAAGGAGAAAATTATGCATTAGGAAAGCTGCGAAATACACGGAGAGTTGAGTGATGGTTAAAAGAATCAGATGAAAAAGGAATTCCAAAAACTAAACTTTTAGGAGCACAATTCCATACTGAATGACTAGCAGACATGCCCGTCCTCCGAACGGAGAATCTATAAAATCATTTTTTGAATGTAAAACCAAAGGAACGGAAAAGTAATTAAGGAAAAGAAAAGTAATTTAAGATCCATAACTGTTTTACGATTTAGAACAGTGTCGTGGCATCAATGCATACGGTTTGACCTAAAATGGTAGCATGCATCTTAATTTTAAATCAAAATTTTTATGGAATTTGTACTGCATCTCAAAGTTTCTCGCATAATTATCTTTAAACCTATCAGCATTTTGAACAATAAAGCTGAGCCACCCTTTTGAATTTTTTGGTTTTCAGAATTCTCTAGGTGTAGAAGTGCTAGAACAATTCAAGCAGACAACATTCCAAAGCTGCCATTTTGATTATTTTTGTTTCTCGCCTTTTCTATATATCCGGACCTATCAGCTTGCCAATTTTCAGATCTCTAGGCTATTTAGAAGTGGTCGAACAGCAAAAAAGTTCAAGCAGGCAGTGCTCCGAAGTCCGAAGCCGTATTTCAAAGCCGCTATTTCGATTTTTTTTTTTTTGGTTTTCGGACTTTACGAAGTACACGGACGTTAAGACCTATCAGCATACCGATTTTCAGATCTCTAGATCATTTAGAAATGGTTGAACAATTCGCAGACGTAAACACTCGCATTTTCCCATTTTTCCACTTTGCGTTATATACACATCGATGAGCCATTGCATTATGAAGACATTCTTAATAAGCTGTAGGACCCCCTTTAGCCCGCAAAACAGCGGCCACTCTGCTAGGCACCAATTCGATGAGGTGGCGATAGGTATCCTGGGGTATCTGGTACCATAATGTCAACAGCAGGTCATCCAGTTCCCTTGCATTTCGGGGTGGTGGTGATTTAGCGTGAACCCACTTTTCCAAGTCAAACCACAAATGCTCGATTGGGTTCATGTCAGGTGAATTTGAAGGCCAGGGCATTGACAGAAAGTCACCGACATGTTCCTCGAGCCACTCCTTGACAATTCTGGCAGTGTGGCATGGCGCAATTATCCTGTTGGTAATGGGCCATCACCAACAGGGAACACAGTTGCCATGAATGGGCGAACTTGGTCCGCAACGATGTTCAGATATACCTGACAGCTGTCAGAAAGTGTGCTATTGGGATAATGGAGCCTAAAGTGTCCCAAGAAAACATCGCCCACAATACAAAACCTCCGCCGCCGACCTGTTTCATCCCAACACTGCATCCAGGTGCCATAGCCTCTGTTGGAAATCGGTGTATCTGCTCTCGGCCATCTACGTGATGCACCAGGAATCTTGATTCGTCAGACAAGGCCACTGTCTTCCAATCATCTATGGTCCAATCTCGATAATCTTGGGCCAACTTCGTGCGTTGTTGGCAGTGACGTGCAGTGAGCATGGGGATTCGGCTGAGTGTTCGGCTACGTAAGCCCATGCGCAGAAGGCTGCGATGAACTGTGTGCTGTGACACATTGCCCTGATCACCACTGTTGTAGCTGCGGGTGATTTGCTACACTGTGGATGGAAGTACATTGTTGAAAGAGCTGCATGGTGGGGTGGTTTTTGGGAGAGGCTCCTTCGCTCGTTCAAAACATGCCCAAAACGAATACTGGGAAAAGCTTCTTTAACATATGAAAAATTGGAAACTACTCTTGTTGAAGTAAAAGCGATCTTGAATTCCCGTCCTTTGACATTTGTATATAGCGAACCAGGAGAGCCAGAACCACTATCACCAGGACATTTCTTAATTGGAAGAAGATTGACAACAATTCCTGATGGGAAACCAAGTTCTGAGGAATCAAAAGGGAGTGAGTGACCTTACAAGGAAATACAAACACAGAGCACTAGTTATGGAGAGACTGTAGAGAAGATGGCGACAAGAATATCTTCTGGAATTGAAATCAGCCCATCAGTTGAAAATTGCCAAAAGGGGCTTAGAAGTGAAAAAGGATTCCATAGTTCATATAAGAGATGAAAGATTACCTAAACTGATGTGGAAAACCGGTATCATTAGCCAAGCCCATGTGGGACGCTACGGAAAGGTACGTTTATGTACAGCGAGACTGCCTAACGGAACATTGATCAAAAGACCAGTACAACACATTTACCCTCTGGAGCTGGACTTAGAAAAAACTGAACCCAATTCTTTGGGGCTGTAGGATGTTGAGATTAACACCGACAGAGGGCGCAGTGGAGGAGACCAATGGCAGATGTGAGAAGATTGATGACATGTGAAGACGCGTGGGAACGGTGAGAAAGGCGGCAGAGATGATACGGCAGAGACCGCAGAACTGAGGACAAAGGCCGCAGAGTGGATACTGATGTTAAGATATTCAGTGTGTGTGAGTGTTT
Source organism: Macrothele yani (assembly GCA_039090855.1). Lineage (NCBI taxonomy): Eukaryota > Metazoa > Arthropoda > Arachnida > Araneae > Macrothelidae > Macrothele > Macrothele yani. Next base: position 62,148,763 of record CM077009.1, on the reverse strand, counting down.
GTGTATTTGTATCTAATTCACATAAAATGATCTGCAATAAATTAGTTCATCAAGTTTAAGGATGTGTGACCCCTAATTGGAATATGTGAATGTTATTATGTATACGACCATGTGCATCATACCCAAAGAAGATGTAGTATGCCAGAGAGCCCGTGCACGGACTCACGGAAGAGGTAAGAAGTTAAATATAAATACCTCTAATTACCTAAACTGAATAGAAACGTGAAAAGTAAGAACAAGGGGTGGAGTACGGATAGCGCGTTCAATAGCATCCCACACATTTTCAATCGGCGATTGGTCTGGCGATGCGGCTGGCCATGGCAGAGTGTCAGTGCCTTGAAGGCCAGCTCTCGAGAGAGCAGCAGTATGCGGACGAGCGATGTCCTGTTGGAAAATCGCACCGGAGTGAGCGTTCAAAAAAGGTAGGGCTACTGGTTGCAGTACCTCATCAACGTAACTTTGAGCTGTCAAAGCGCCTGTAGTGAACACTAAAGGCGCTGAGCTGGCATTGTAGGCAACTTCACCCCACACCATGACATCAGGCCTTTTGGACGTGTAACGCTCGACGACAAACCGTTCATCTTGGTGCTGACCACGGTGATTCCACACAGGGATTCGGTGGTCGTCTCCTCTAAGACGAAAGCGGGACTCGTCACTGAAGAACACCCGCTGCCATTCTGCGTGTATCCATGACAGTCTGGCACTATTGCAGCCTTGATGCACTGTTGTTAAGGGGAAGTAGTCTTAACGGTCTGCGTGCGTGTAGTCCTTCGTCGTGCAGCATTCTGTCAATGGTGCTGGCCCTAATCGGACGATGCATGGAGGGCACCACTGCTCGCTGAATATCCGCAATCGTGGCTGTTGGGTCACTCCGAGCATGTTGGACCTATCTCTCTCTCTCCGTGGTTGGTCTAGGTCTTCCTGACCTTTCCCGTCACTGCTGCGTTCCTTGTTTTATCCACTGCCGCCTATACAGCGTGCTATGGTGATATCCGCACGACTGTTATGGTGCGCAATAAAGGCGACAAGACCATCGCGCTCCTCGGAGCCCAATAACGCGGCCCCTTTCGAACTCCTCTAACTGCTTGAATTGCTTTTGAACTTTTCCCCGAGACATACTTCACTTGGAAAGGATGCAACCAAACACAACAGCACGAGTCAGAACGGAAAGCACGCGCAACGGGACAACCTTATAGACTGAGTGGCCACTTTATTATGACCAAACCCTCAGTACTTTGTTGGGCCACCTTCTGCCATTAATACTACGTCGATTCTTCGTAGCATGGACTCCACGAGATGTTGATAGGTGGTTTGTGGGATCTGAGACCATGCTTGATGAATAGCACTTTCCAGGAGTGTGAGATTGCAGGGTTGTGGATCCACCTGTCTGATGGCTCGTTCAACTTCATCCCATAAATTCTCAATGGGGTTGAGATTGGAGATTGTGGGGCCTACCTAAGCCAAGTAAACTCACCGGCATGTTCCTGAATCCAATCCTGTACAATACGAGCACTATGGCAGGACGCATTATCTTGTTGAAAGTAGCCATCGCCATTGAGATAAACCATCCACATGACAGGATGCACTTGGTCCGCAACGATGTTTAGATATGATGTGCCAGTCAGACGTTGATCAACACGAATTAAAGGGTTCAAAGCATGCCAGGAAAACATTCCCCAAACCATAACATTGCCTCCACCAGCTTGAAGGGTTGTAGCAATGCATTTAGGGTCCATACTTTCGTGCTGTTTCCGCCAAATTCTCACTCGACCATCGGCATGGTGTAACTGAAAACGTGATTCATCGGACCACATAATTTGTTTCCAATTATCGACTGTCCAATCCTTGTGCTCCTGTGCAAACTGGGGACGTTTTCTCTTGTTAACTGCAGACAGCAAAGGTGTTCGAACAGGTCTTCGGCTGCCATATCCCATCCGATGCAGTGAACGGCGAACAGTGCGTTCAGAGATCATTTGAGGGGATTCTTGATTAAGATGGTCTGTAATTTGCTGCACTGTTGCCCTTCTGTTGTCTGTTACCAGTCTGGACACTCTCTGTTCCGCCCGAGCAGTCACTAGTCGATGACGACCACACGTTGCACATAGAGACCCAGTTTTTTGGCTGACAGTCCAGTCTTTAAACACTTTAACAACAGCTGCTCTGGAACATTTCACGAATGCGGCGGTTTTTGGAGATACTCGCTCCATGGCTCCGAGCTCCTACAATCATCCCACGTTGAAATTCCTTCAAATCGCATTTCTTACCCATCTCGTTACCCAAAAATCACTTCGCAAGCACTAAGCTTTCCCTTTTTATACTAGCCTCGCTCTCTAGCGGCAACAACGTGCAGCCATAGCTCATTTGCTTAAAACTGTCAGGTGGTCATAATAAAGCGGCCACTCAGTGTATTATTGCCTGTCAGGCACAGCACTACGACCCCTCCTTGCTTGCGTCATATACGCGGTCGAGCGTGATACTTAAATCAGTTGCATGTCTCACGATGTCAAACCTACCAACCAAGTTTCATTCCTGTCGATTGCTTCCTTCTGGGTCAGCTATTTTTTTTTTTTAGCCGATTAATATATATGTTACCGCTAAAGTTCAGAAATTAGTTATTCTACAGATTATCTAGATAATGTGCAGATTAACTAGGGTGATCCGTTAAAGTGCCGAAAATTGTTTCATTGCTCAAATTACCTAGGTAATCTGCAAATTACCTACTAGGCACTCGTTAAAGTGAAAATAAGATCTTTGCTGGAACAACAGCAACGTTTCTGTACGCTTAAATTAACATAATGTTATTTATTTATATATAACATTATGTTAATAATGTTATATATATATAACACTTTCTTGCGCATATGACAACGGCTCAATGAGTTTTTCACAGCCTTGTACCGTCAACACATCATACCTTTGAATTATTCGATAATCTCGAGATGATACTTTCTTGGAAACTTTTATTCGCTTTACATTTTTTTTTTTTTTTTTTTTTTTTTTTGAGGTTTAACGACCACCGTGAGCAACTCAATGGGCTATAAGCAGTCGCCCGTCCCTAATTTAGGGTCACTGGTTCCAGGGAAGGGAGAGAGCCAATGCCGTAAGACAAACACAACATCCATGCCTCACCGGGATTCGAACCCGGACCCCTTCGGACGAATGATCAGAGGCCAACGCCTTAGACCACTGCGCCAGCGGGGCGGCCTTTACATCTTCAATTATGCAATCATACTTTCGTTTTTCCATTAAAACACTATTATATTTTGAATCTTCGCTAAAGAGGTTTTCGAAGAATCTTTTCATCATTTTACTCACCAATTCGGTGCTTGCTTGCATACTAGTAGTTAAATTTATCTGCTTTAAAAAAATCACGACACAAATTCACGCGCTAACAGGCAGAAACGAATTTGAAAACAGAATTAGCTATGCTACGCACTGGCAGTCGACGTCAATTATGAGAAATAAAAACAACCGGCGACGACTAGACGCTGGAGAAACGAAACTAAAAGTGGAGGGAGAGGGGGAAGGTGTAGGGAAAGGAAATGAGAGAAACAAACTATTGAACTTTAACGATACGGAAGCCGTTAATGTGCACATTACCTAGGTAAAATGCGGAGAACTCTTGATTCCGCACGTTAACGGAGCAAATCAGTGAATCTGCAGATTTGCTAGGTAATGTGCACATTAACGGCTTTCGAGCTTTAGCGGTAACATATATATATATATATACACAAAGCAGATTTTCCCTGGTCGGGCCCAGAATTTTTGACCCGCTTCCAACTTTGCAAGCTGCATAAAAAAATTTTGTGTCCGAACAATCAAGCAAAAATAATGCAGAAATATGTTGATGAATTAATTGAGAAAGGAACTAAACAAGAACAGCATCGCTCAACTGAACTTTCAAAATTAACTGGTGCCTTTTGTGCAGCTAACATACCACTTCCCAAACTGGTAACCTAAAAAATTACTTAGAAAATTCGTCGAAAGGTATTTAAAAAATTACTTAGAAAATTCGTCGAAAGGTATTGGTGTTTTTCTAAATGCAAATTCGATGTAGAAATGTTATTTGCCGAAAATATATGATATTCACAAGCAACAAGTGAAAGATTTCTTAAAATCAGTATGCGGTGTAAGCACCATATAGCAGATGAAACAACTGATTCAGAAGATAGGTTCATTTCGAATAACATGCTGTTCCATCAGCTGAAACGAATGTTGAAAGCTGTAATGCTGAAACTTCTTTGAATACAATCTTTCTCGTGTTCATCACTTTGGAGTCAATGAGGCAATACTTCAGTCCGTTAATAAGTATGAAAAACCTGTTGTTACTGACGATGCATCTTACATATCCAAAGCGTGGGGAAAGAGCTTATACTTTCTGAATTTTTGAGGAAACACAGTATTTCGCAAAATTTCGGGATAAATCCCGAACTTTTCGCGTAATTTTGCGATTTATTCCGCAACCGCCCCGCGAATTTTGCCTTTTTTGTTTCGCGATAAAATTACTACCCCTAGCTATAAGCAGTCGCCGTCCCTAATTAGGTCCACTGACTCCAGGGAAGGTAGAGCCCGTGCCGTATAGGACAAACACAACATCCACGCCTCACCGGAATTTGAACCCAGACCCACCTCGGACGAATGATCAGAAGCCATCGCTTAGAATACTGCGCCATTGAGACTGCTTTCAAATTTTCAGGAATTTGTTTGGCTCTCTCTCTCTAATGTGTACGGTTACTGTGGTAATCTCAGAACCTGGACAGGAGAATGCTTGTCTTATCTGAAGGGAATGAGACTTGTAATCACGCCCCTTCGAGTTCATAAATTCCTCACTCCCATTCAAACAGCATGCAGCTTGTACTTTCTCATATCTCCTTCGAGCCCAAAAGTAGAAATAGTACTCAAATAGTACGCAGATAAACATTACTGGACTTTGGTTGGGAAGCGTTACCTCACCGGCGTATTCTCCTGATCTGGCACCTACGGACTACCGCCTTTTTCGATCGTTACAGAACGCCTTCGCTCTCCAAACCTTCGATGATGCGGACGATGTGAAAACGGCGTTACATGACTTTTTTTGACTCTAAAACACAGGAGTTTTGCCGGCATGGGATGGATTCACCCTCTCATAGACAGATGTCAAGAGGTCATACAGAATGATGGCAATTACGTGAAATTCTAGGTACGTTATTTGTTGTGTTCTTTTCCTTTCTTTGTAGCCTACAAAAACGGGTAGAACTTATGCCCACATCCAAAAATTTCTTTCTAAGTTGCAATTTTCGGTACATTTATACACGCGTTTTGCATTTCTATTTCTTACACCCCTCAGTAGGGATGCAGAAGAGCCTCAGCGCGGCTTAGTGGCGCTAAGGCGCTATTTTTATAGGCTTAGTGGCGCTAAGGTAGTTTTCGTAGTTAGGTAGTTGCAGAAGATGGATAAAGAAATGTTCCGCGGATGGCTTAGTGGTTAGTGTTTCAGATTATCGATGCTGGGTCCCCAGGTTCTAGCCTGGGCTGATCTTTCAGAGAAGGTGTGATTTACTAACAATCGCTGAATATCCGCCGTGCATCGGACGAGCACGTAAAGTGACGGCCACCAGGCTGGACCCACTGGTTAAATGGGTATCCTTTCCTATGTCCTCCCTGAAATTCTCTCACCCATCTATGTGCAATATCGTACTTGTACGGTGGCGCCATCTACTGTACTCTAATCTCACTACAAACTGTTCTGTCAAAAGTCGCTAGACTTGCTCTCATTCCTTCCGTTTCTGTGTCCTGCCCAAAAGGCGATTTCGCTGTAGGTGGCTGGGACCTAAACTCTACTCCCTGTGGACGGAAGTCTTACATGAAAATGGCAAATGCTCTCAGGATAAAGGAATGTTTTAGATGATCATGCATTCGAAAAGAGCGAATATTATGTTTTACATGCATTCATAACCGAAATATTCGTATCGCAAGGATGAAATTGTACGGTCGGATCACACAACAGGAGATCTCAAGGAACATAAAGGTAAAGGTTTGTGTCTGGATATAACTTTCACCGTGAGCTGCTATCAGGGCTATATGCCGTTGACAGTCCCCCTGATTGGGGGGGGGGGCGCACCACGCATGCTTCATTCGGAGGCCAGACCACTAACGAGAAACCTACACCTCTCACCGGGATGGCGTAAAGGGAATATAAAATCTATTTTCTAGACGGCAGTTCTGATAATTATTTCATTGCTCGGAGAAACAACTGTAAAGAGAAATTAAGTGGCCATTAAGCCTTAGTGATGCGTGCGAAAAATATTTTTGCTAAGCTACACTTAATTTGTAAAAAAATAAAAAAAAAAAGGCGTATTATTCACACTGAGTAGATGTGGCAATATTAATTGCATTTATTGTTCTTCAGGGTGATTGTAAACTTCTTCAACAAAACAAGAGGGGTGATAGTACACATCAAGACGAACAATATTTGCAATGGAACCTAGGGCCGCATTCCACTCCTAGTGCCAGAAAAGAGTAAAGTTACATATCCACGTTGAGCCTTCAACAGTGAAAGCAAAGAGACATATCTAATTTATGAGTTGCACAATTCCAATCGCATCAGAGAAAGACTCCAAGGAGCTGCTCAAACTGGCGTCCAAGGGCGTCGTCGCACAACCCACACCGGCGAATGAAGGACTGTGGTACCCTCTCGTAGACTCCCGGTGTGGTGTTGGTCTTGTCCGCAGCGACAGCGATTCGCGCGACGAGATCTTCCAAGGGAGTCCACAGGTGTCTCGTACACCAATGTTTACATGTGCCCCCCCAGAAGAAGAAGTCCAGTAGATTAAGGTCCGGGTAGCGTGGAGGCCAAGCCATAAATCCACCGCGTCCAATCCACCGCCCGGGATATGTCGCATTTCGCACGGTAATATCGCTGAACGGATTCGGCTGTTTTTTAGCACGTCTTTGGTAAAAAAAAAAAAGATCGTGCTTATGTTACCGGTTTGTCCGTCCGTCTGTACCCAAGCTATCTCTGCAAACTATTAGTCCGATTTGAAAAATTCTTTTTGCATTGGGAAGCTTGAAATATACGAATGATGATCCTTTATTTCGTTTTTTTTTTACGATGTACAATTTCTCCGCTAGAGGGCGTAAATGCAGATAATGTCGAATTCAAAATTACGTTTTAATCCACATAATTGCTTCTAAACATCCGATTGAAAAAATTATTTTATCTTTCGATTGCATTTATGTCGAAGAGCATTTTAGATATAGTTACTTTCTCAAATTACGCATAGATTTTTCGCTAGGGGGCTTAAAAGTAAATTACATTTCCGCCGATAACTCTTCTTCTAAAACTCCGATTTGAAAACTTTTTGCTTCAGCGGATGCACCTCATGATGGAAAGTTTTTTTGCATATAATTTCAAATTTTTGGTAAAGAATACTTTAGCCACCATGGGACGTACTACGGCTCAAACGTTACCGCATGTTACGTCCTACGTAACATGCGGTGACGTTTGAGCCAAATCGTCGAAGTTGCAGCGATAAGGCTTGCCGACGTAGTATAACGAAGTAAATTTCTCCGTCATTTCTGTCCACGCCAGTATTCGAACCCGGATCCCCTCATTCCGGAATAAGTCACTCTACCAATTGAGCTACGCGGACGTTTGTTCTGACTACTATCTGCCTTTATGCCGTGTGCGTCCTGCTGGCAGGTACGTCATATCTCCCCCCCCGAAAGAAGGCCGGGGGCATGGCCCACGGGTCAGCCGTGACCATGAATCGTTGCAGGCAGCCATCCACTGTAGAACATGCACTTGAGAACTCCCAGTCAATCTGGTGTGTGGAATGCAACATCACACATTTTTTTTTATTTTTGAAGCGCTGGAGAAGGGATTCTCTGATTTTTCCTATCTCGCGGTGTGGAAAGAACATCACACCATGGCGAGATTTTGAACGGTCGGGTCATCCGGATAGTTCGGGCGCCATTATAACGAAGTAAATTTCTCCGTCATTTCTGTCCACGCCAGGATTCGAACCCGGATCCCCTCATTCCGGAATAAGTCACTCTACCAAATGAGCTACGCGGACGTTTGTTCTGACTACTATCTGCCTTTATGTCGTGTGCGTCCTGCTGGCAGGTACGTCACAGTAGTTTAATTGGGAGAACTGTTACTCCGGAGTAGGAAGACGTAGATTCGAGCCTCCACCGGCAAAGAAAGAATAAAACTTCATTCAAAAACGCATGTACGCATAAACAATGGCTCCCAAAACAGAAATCATCGCTCTTTCCACGTTTGTTTGGTGTTCCTGATCCGCTTCGAGTGTATGAATTAATTCTTAATGACTTTTCGCAATCATAGATCTTATTTAAGGGTGTTTTCTCCCTGTGTCTATCTCTAAGCGTATGAACCTGAAGGACAGGTTCATCCATAATTTAGGGTTACTGACTCCACAGATGGAAAGAAAGGAAACCGTACGACAAACACAACACCCATGTGTATCTCGAGCACTCAGACGCACGCATTTCTTATTCTACCAACTCGGTTCGCGGGAGCTTTCTGATGGACCCAGAAAATAAGAACCCTGAACGGGCATGAAATGCACCTAATTTCAGCATCCATCAACGTAAGTTTGCTAACATGATCTTTGATATTTTTTCGTAAAACTGCTGTTTCGATCTGTTCGGGCATTTTAAGAAAAGGCCCATGGAACCGATCACGTGACTAACGACAAATGAAATTTCGTTTTTGTCGTAACCGTGTGGTTTTTCAATGAACTCCGCGTTTCATTAAAATTAGATTGAAACACGTAATGATGCTAGAATTTTTGCTTCCTGAAGTAGGCCTGGAACTGTAAAAAAGTAATACCATTTCGCTGCCTAATAACATGTTTTCTCTTCAGACAAGAGCTCGTCACTATGACCCCATTATTTCCCACCACCTGCAAGCCAGGAAGTGGAAATGAATGTATGAATAACGCCATGCCCACTGGGTAAGAGCCGTACTGTGAAACAACCTTCCTTTTATAACGAGCAGATGTAACGAAACAAGAAGAAAAACATTCACTTCGGAACGTAATGAGAGCTACACGAACTGATCAAAAAGTACTGTCTGCGGTCTAAAAATAAATACTTAGAGTGATCAGATATTAATCGTTCTCTAAGTCACCTCGCTATGTTGAGCAAGTACATAGGGCAAGCGGGGTGAATTTTTTGAAATGTGTGCCCAAATTGGGGGTAACCTAATTGGTTGAAATCTTCATGGGTGGTAATGTTCTTCTCTCGCGTGCCCATGGAAATTTTGTGCAGCAGATTATCAGTTATTATTTATCCACTGTTCACTCCCAAACAAAAGAAGAAAAATATAAGCAGAGCGAAGCCAATGTCAAGCATTTATAATTCCTCATGATGACTTATTATTACCCATGATGTGTACACAGGCTCTGTGAGAATTTCAAAACGTGCCACAGCATGTCATATGTCCTCACAACCGGCCAGCTGGTGCCAAGTCGGTTTGAGACGTTTTCTGTGGCCAAAGTGGTCGTTGAACCTTCTACTCTTCGCTTGCCAACTAAAGTCTCTTCGAGCTACGGCCTGGAAGAATCCTTTGGCGCCGCTCTTAGACGAACCTAGCAACTGTCATTTTTTCGCTGTCTGGCTGGAGGTATTACCATGACCCCGGTTGTACGGTGGTCGCGGAATACTTATTACTCGTCTAATTGAATAAACAGTGAGGTTGCGTTCCCATGAATGTAAAGAACCCAATCTCAAAGTTTACGGACGTCGCGTTGTGTTTCATATGGGCTCGTTACGAGGTATTCGTAAAAAACCCATATGCCGCAAATTGTGAATTTAGAGGAATATACACAGCCTATAAAAAGTTAGCTACACCAGGTTAAGTAATTAACAATGTTTATTAATAGAAAAAGTATATATATAAGCAATTACATCCTTTAGGTGGAGGCCAAATAAAAGTTACGTTAAATTAAAAAAATATTGGAATTAGCCATGTGTACTGATCAACTGCTGCGTACGCCTGTCACACCCTTGAGCTTAACTTTAAAGTAACTCCCTCAATCTATTCCGAGGAGGCATAGCGACCATGCATATAGTTAACATGGGAACTGGAGTTGGGAAAAATAACGTCATCTTACCTTCCTTTTGGATAGGGTGGTCTCTCGTTGAAACCCCACGCTGGTGGATGAAAACTTGCGTGGATGTTGACCGCGTGGTTGGTTCGCTGTATATCTTGTCTGCCCCGCTGGGACCGCGTACTATGTCCGTTTCCTAACTAAGCCTTATCCGTCTCATCCTCGACTATCTCTGAAAATTGTACTTCGACTACCATCACTAGATAATCATCTCTAATTTTTCCATATAATCACCCCATCTTCTCTCGTGTCTGTGTATATATTTTCGTCCCTTTAATTTTCCACGTGATAGGGGCGTGCCTACAACCTTCTACGTACTCTTCGCCTGGGGTCCTGATTGGTCAGCTGGTCTGACCAGTGCTCGGGCGTAGTGGCTATTGGTTGGACCTCTGGTCCAGTTGGCTACCTTTTCGCGACAGCTGGCCTGTTGTGCAGGTGGTACTTTTTGTGAATTCCATAGGCCTATTTTACGCTCAGATGAATGGCGAGGAATTTAAAGGGGCTTTCCGCTGCTAGAGTTACGACTTTTCTGTGACACCGCGATGTACTTTACGAGTTTCGCTGGTGCCTCTCTCATCAAGGAGATGGTCGTAAACCGCAACTCGCCTATTCATCTGACCGCGTTCCGGATTCTTTGCCCGTGCCTTCTGAAATACCGGGATGTATTGTCCCACCAGCAACGCTAGCACTGGGGACATTTCTTAGAATTTGCGAATGCCATGCTTTTCCTCACAAGAGTGAAAAGAAGGTGAATTCCCTTGGTCATTCTTCACGGGTGTCCGGCAAACCGATTTGACCACCTAGGTTTTCTGCTTCCGTGGGGAAAAGGGGGTTTGTGAGGCAGGAAGGGAGCAAAAGAAAATTAATTAAAATTATGTAAAAAAAAATGATTTAGGTAAATTACTCCTGGTCTTTAAATTTTAATTAGGCCATAAACAATGTGCCCCGAACTACGAAGTAGTTCCGCGGCAACAGAGGTCGTCCTTTGAGGCACTTCCTCCGAAGACTCGTTAAGCTGAAACATATCCCCTTCCTCAACCCTCACAGAAACTCTATCTATCTATCTATCAGGGGCGAATACTCGGTGCGTGCTTGGTGTTTGGCACGCACCCACACAGAGTCGCAGTTTATGTAATCTGTACTATCGATACGTCGTATTATATTTTCGGATTTATTTCTAATAAAACTCGCCAGCGTTTGTCCTAAGGCTTCGAGTGGTGGCTAAAATTAATTCCCTCACACGTTTTCATTAAAAGGAGAAGGTTCATTCAGTAATCATAATATCACATTTGTGCTAAGATCCTCAGGTGTGCGGTTTCTCGACAAGACAGCCGACGATGCTCAAGAAGCCGTGGTACAAACGCTCACTAGATGGCGCTGCAGGTCACGCTGTTATTTCCCTGTGGTTTCAAACATTACAGCTGATCTCTCAGGGTGTGCAAGTCAAATAGAGAACCACTTGCAATTCCATGGAGCAGCGCAATTCAACGTTGCGATACGAGTTGCTCTTATATTACCTTTTTGGATAACAAAACTCACCAAAGTTTTATCCAAAAGGCTTCGCGTGGTAGCTAAAATTAAATCCCTTATACAATGTTTTCGTAAAATGGAGAAGGTTCGTTGCTTCGTTGAGTAAATAAAACAGAACAAGTAACTCTCGAGAAACACATATAGCGTATTAAATCCGTTTATCTTCGAGGTATAATACGCACAAAGATTCGCCAAGCTTGCGCATTCCACAGGGAGGCTTCTTCAAGGCAATGGTAGACATTTTTATGTCTACCATTGCCTCGAAAAGCCTCCTAATAGAGTGCGGAGCTTGACGAATCTTTGTGCTCATTATACCTCAAAAATAAACGGATTTAATACGCCATATACGTTTTTTGATTATTCAAGGTCTGGTGTATTAAAAAATAACTTTATAGTAAGTAATATTCGCATCCGTAGGTGTGCTGTTTGGCCAGAAAATGACTGAGGCGTGTAAAGCAACTGTGATACAAAGCTCTCCAGATGGCGCTGCAGGTCACGTTTTTCTTTCCTTGTGGTTTCAACGCAGAGGCTAAACTTCTCAGGGTGTGCATGCCTAAAAAAGAAGCGCTACTGGTCATACGTTTGCGTTTGAAATCGCGAGGAGTCATAAATACACCTTGATTCATAAAGAAGTATACAGTTTCCAGATGCTGTCAAACAGTAACAGTTGAAGACACGGACCACAACTGCGAACCGTTAGGTAGATGTACTCATAAAGTTTGTGTCCCGCTGCTGAGGGAAGTGACGTAGGCGATAGCACGCGTGTCACGTGACTAGTCCGTCAAAATGGCAGCGTCTGCAGTGGAGAAGGCGTTTTGCGTTCTTGAATTGAGCAAAACGGAATCTGTAACTGTTGTGCAACGGTATTTTCGATCGCGATTCGGAAAAAAACCTCCAACCAGAAAGTCTATCTACGATTGGCATAAAAAATTTGAAACCACGGGCTGTTTGTCCAAACTTAAAAGTCCTGGACGACCGCGTGTATCGGAAGAAGTCGTCGATAGTGTTTGCACCGCCATTCAACGAAGCCCTGGAAAATCAACGCGGAGGGTGAGGGGGTACGTAAAGGACATGGTATTCGCATTTCCTGTGGGAGTACGTAAAGGACAAGGTGTTCGCCCTTCCCCTTCCTGTTGTTCTAGCGGAGCTGAAACAGCGTATCATAGCCACTATCACTGCACTTGATTCAGATATCTTACCTCGCGTTTGGGCGGAAATGGATTACCGGCTCGATGTGTGCCGTGTGACTAAGGGTGCACACATAGAACATCTGTGACTGTCTCTAAAAAAACTTGAAACATTCCCCTACAATTCTGTTACAGGTAACGTAAAATATCTTACATTGCTCTTGTTTTATAGTGCGTTGAAACTGTATACTTCTTTATGAATCACCCTGTACAATTCAACGTTCTGCCACGAATTACAGTTTTCGTGTCTTTTCGTCGCAGTGCGAATTAATGTGTTTATAAGCACAGATTGAGAAACAGAATTTGAATTTTTGTTATAAATATAGGATGGGATAACAAAAATTCATTCATGTGTTTTTTAAACGACCGTTAAATAAAAAAAAATGTTTTTTTTTCGTATGTTCAAAATCAGTGCGTGAATTTTTCAGCTTGGGTTACAAAATAAAATTTTTGCGTGCTTTTTTTTCCCTTGTAACAGCACACATCCAACCTAAATGGGAACACCACGCCACTGCAAAATGTATATAATATTATTTAAATCCAATTATATCACATGCGTTGTATACTATATAAATTATATTTCATTTAAATTCTAAGAGTGAGGGAAAGTCACACCCCAACGCAAAGGAGATGGATTACTGAGGAAACATTTTGTTACTCAGCACATTAGCAGACTTTACGGTTTCGGAAACCGATAGAAGATCCTTACTCCCACACAACTCCGAAATAATGGGCGCTGGGGTTGCAGCCCAGTTCTCCAGGCCTGAGGCAGCAGTCATTTGGGAAAGCAATCAAAACCCTAATTAAGAGCAGGTGTGTGGGATAACATTCTCCTCCGCTGTTGTGGTTTCAGAAGAAATCAATTAATCTCATCCAGGCTGTCGTTTGCAATGTGAATAAACAAAGAAAATTAGTTAGACAGCCTGCTTTAAGTGTTATGCAATGATTGAAAAAATATTTCTTTAAAACTGCAATGAATATTAACGAAATATTACTCACATTGATCTCTGTCCGTTGGGGGCCTACCCTAAGCCACTGATAAAGTGTTTAATTTTTCTTAACCGTTCTATACTTAAGGAATGCATAACTCTTCCTCCACGAACCTTCCCATATGTGCTGGTGCCTCCACAATAATCTCTCAGAAGCTGTTTTGCCTACTTCTAAGAAACGGTCGGCCACAGTCCAACAGTTTTTGTAATGGGTATCTGAAGGACGAAAGGTACCATATTTTCGTCCAAGATGCTAAACGAAATCTTTGCAGCAAAAATTCGCTTTTTTTTTCTCTTCAACGTTAACAAATCGTCTTATGACCAAGATCCCAGTCCGTTAGTCGGAAGGCCCGCTACTTGGAGGTAAATTTACAGAACAATATGTACTTTGGGACAGGGGATCACAAATATGGCCGCCAATGGGGTGGAGGGCAAGAGGAGGCCTGTTCCCTCCCCAGGAAGTCTAACCATTCCCCTTCTGTTCTTGGAAAGTACAACGGATATTTTCGAGATAACACTTATTTTGATTGTTAAATTTTCTGTTGACCTTCTGGATGCACGTGTACGTCGTAAAAACAGGTAAAACGTTGGGAATTACCAGTAGAAAAAACGGAAATTCACGGTAGAAAGTAATAATGAAATTTTTCATTGCATTTCAGAGTTTCCATACGTACAGTATGGAAACGTACAGTATGGAAACGCATGTAAGACGAAGAAAAGTAAAATTATATCATCCCTTTCAGCAGCCATTTATTGTTGGACAAAGATCTTCCGAAAATTTTTCTATAACTTTGTACTGTGTGTATCTTAAATAAAATTGATGAAGATACGTGTTACAAGTTAAAATCAAAATCCTGCTGTCTAAATACGTTTAACATTAAAAATTATGAACCTCACATTATAGGAGGACATAAATACATACAGTTAAAAACGTTAAAAACACACTAGTACTTTCGTGACCGCCATCGGTCACTTCCTCAGGTGTGACTACCAGTTCTAAGCAGCAACGGTCAGCATATACACTATCTACCAATAAGTAATTGGACACCCCTGCAATCGACAATATCTGCGGTCCTGATACACGTCACGGCCGCCGCCGTTAAATATCGTGTGGGAAACAACAACGCAACCAGTCGCATGCAAGACGCCACGCAGTTCGGAGCTCTCTGATTTCGAGAAAGGTGTAATCGTCGCGTATCACAGAAATGGCCGATCCATACGTGACATATCCAGATAGTTGAAGTACCCAAAATCGACAGTGGCCTACGTGATTGGCAAGTGGAAGATGAGAGGTGACTGTCGGAATGTGCCCCGACCCGGCAGACCCACAAAACTGGGAGTTAGAGACCGACGGGTGCTGGCCAGAGAAATTCGGAAGAACCCGCACCAAATCGATGGGCCACATCCGCGAGGAGTTTCAACAGGCATCCGGGAGTGTTCTTTCGATGAATACTATCCGTAAGGAAGCCCATCTGCTCGGTTATCAAGGACGTGCTGCCGCCCACAAGCCTTTGATCACCAAGTCCAATAGCGCTGCTCGGCTAACGTGATGCAAAGAGCATCGACAGTGGACCGTTGAACAGTGGAAACAGGTTCTCTGGAGCGATGAATCAAGGTTATCCCTCTACCGTTAGGATGGCAGGGTCTGGGTTTGGCGTCTGCCTGGAGAACGCCTCCTGCTGGAATGTATTGTGCCAACTGTGAAGTTCGGCGGCGGTAGAATTATGCAGTGGGGGTGTTTCTTCTGGTATGGCACGGGACCCTTTGTCACAATTCCTGGTAGACTCAACGCCGAGACCTACTGCACCATTTTGGATGACCATGCGCTTCCTACGTTGTGGCAGTTTTACGGCGTGGACCCGTGTTACTTTCAGGATGACAATGTCACCTGTCATGCTGCGAGGTCCACCAAGGCTTGGTATGGTGACAATGGGGTTAATCGAATGAACTGGCCTACGCACAGCCCGGACCTTAACCCTATCGAGCACCTCTGGGACGAGTTGGAGCATCGACTTAATGGGTGCCCCCACCGTCCGAAATCGGCGAAGGAACTGACCTGTCTTCTCCAAGCCGAGTGGAAGAAAATACCGCTAGCCGTCGTACAACGCCTGGTTGAGAGTATGCCCCGGAGGGTCGCAGCTGTAATCGCCGCTCGTGGAGGCTCCACCAACTATTGAAGGTGAATAAACTTCGTTTTCCGTTGCTATCACAGGTGTCCAATTACTTGTTGGTAGATAGTGTATGTACAACATATATACTCTCTGCGCACCTTGTCTGACCTGACACATCATGTTGTACATATATGCTGACCATATATACTCTATGCGCACCTTGTCTGACCTGACACATCATGTTGTACATGTATGCTGACCGTTGATGCTTAGAACTGGTAGTCACAACTGAGGAATTGACCGATGGAGGTTACGAAAGTACTAGTGTGTTTTTAACGTTTTTAACTGTATGTATTTATGTCCTCCTATAATGTGAAGTTCATAATTTTTAAGATTAAACGTGTTTAGACAGCAGGATTTTGGTTTTTGTGTGTATCTTCTTGTTGTTGTTGACCGATTGAGTGGTTGCTGGGATTTTGTGGTGTATACAAGTGGCCACGCAGGTTTAAAGAACAACAAAGAAATTTCCGTATTGTACCCAGTGGTCGAAACGGAAATTTTGAAGTGCTGGTTTGCTTATATTTAGATAAAAATCCTCCGGAAAAAATACCTTCGTCAGAAAATCTCCAAAACGGGTAAAAAAAAATTCCGGAAGAAAAACTCCTTTATTTGAAAATGTAATTTAGAATTCCGTCAATTCCGTGGAATACTATTGCACCATAAGCCAGAAACGATGGCAGTCGATTAAGATTATTGGTTAGAGTCGATTTTTGGTTAGTTTGTAGACCCCAGCGGGTGTTACTTATACTACACCGAAGCTGAGGTTAGACTTATTTATAAGGAAGTGTCACAACCCAGTGACCCCCGGGTTTGCAAGACTTCCGAACCGTGACTAATCCTCAGTGATTCAGCTGGACTTGGACCCGGAACTTTAAGGTCCCGAGCCGGTTCCGAAAAGGCAATTTCTTTCCAATAAAGACTGCCATGAAATCGGGCAATTAGTACCTTTGCAATCACAATGAATATTCAGTCTCCCCTCTAAGCTTCTAGAGTTCTGTGAAGCTAATAGTGTGATTCCCGACAAACAGGGTGGTTTCCGGGGGAAGCATGCTACGACCCACCAGTTGATTAGACTTATGGAATTCGTTTCTGAAGGACGAGATAAGAGCGAGTATTCCACTGCTGTCTTCCTGGACATCAGCAAGGCTTTTGACCGTGTTTGGCATGATGGTCTTCTCCACAAGTTGCAGGAGCTTCTCGCCCACTTGTTGGGCTGACTGTCTCGTACCTCAGCAACCGCAGTTTCACTGTTAAAATTAACGGTGAGCTTTCTTCGGGAATGAAGATTCGGGCTGGCGTTTCTCAGGGTTTGGTTCTTAGACCTACGCTGTTCTCTATTTATCTGCACGACTTACTCAAACCCAAACAAGGGTAGGTCATCATGTACACAGATGATGCAGCTGTTGTCATCAGGTCCCTGAACAAAGGCAGAGAAGTGAAGCTCCTCCAGGACTTTCTCTCTCAGCTGGAAACCTACTACACTGACTGGTGGATCAAGATCAATCCATCTAAGAGCAGTGCGCTGTTGGTTTTTAGATCTCTCCAAGGACAACCGAAACTCGTTATGTTTCAAGAGACAATCTTCTGGGCTACCTCCACTAAGCACCTAGGGCTTCAACTCGATTATCGACTTTCGTGGGTGGCGAACACCAGTTACCGCACGGAATAAAGCTAGACAATGCCTTGGGCAGCTAGCTCCACTACTCCACCGGAAAAGCTTTCTTACAACACGGCACAAAGTACTGCTGTACAAGACGGTCGTCAGGCCGGTGCTTACCTACGCCTCCTCCATCTGGATAGGTATTAGTACGAATAAGCGAGAGAGAATCGAGAGGATGCAGAGCCGAGCACTTCGTATGATCACTGCGCCCGGCACCCTTGGACCCCACTTTGGAACCTGAGGAACATACTTGGAATTGAGAAGGTACACGAGTTTTCCACCAGACTCGCCAAGAAGTTCTTCAGGGAAGCGGAATCCCACCCAAATGGACTTGTTAGGGACGCGGTTGATAACCATCCCCGCGAATTCCTTAGGTATCACAGAATTAAGGCTGCGATCGTTGACTTCCCTTGACAGAGAGAGTAAGTGTGATCAATGGTGGATGTTAGACAGACCCTCCTTCTTTCTTTTTAGATTGGCATCGAGATGGCGATAATTTATTGCTGCTCCGGCATTTGGATTTGGTCTCGGTGGCTTTCAGTCCCTCCCTGGTGCGTCGGCGGCCGGGTGGTGTTGTGGTTCTCTGTGATGTTGTGGTGTGCTTGGTTCTCCCTCCCCTTCTTCCCCTCTTTCTTCCCCCTTCCCCCGGACTGGTGTCACGGTTCACAGTTTGAAATATATGTCACCCTCTCCTCTCACTCAATTTTCTGTTTTCCTTTCCTATTGAGTTTACTTACTCAGGTCTCCTAGCTTCCTATTTCTAAGGGTAGTTTTAAACCTGGGGTCTGACACTCGCTTCCTAAAACTTCCTCAAATATCGTATCGTATGAGTATTCAGTCTTAAATTAAAAGCAATCGGACCGCCCTTCAAAGGCGTTCACCTCTCCCTTTCCCTTAACAGTTTCCACATAGCTATTTCTCAAGGGCACAAAATGCGCACTCGTAAGTCAGGTACACAAAACAAACCACTTTTTTTTTTAGCTGGAGGTTTAACACCACCGTGAGCAACTCGATGGGCTATGAGCAGTCGCCCGTCCCTAATTTAGGGCTATTGGTTCCATGGAAGGGAGAGAACCAGTGCCGTAAGACAAACACAACATCCATGCCTCACCGGGATTCGAACGCGGACCCCCCCCTTCCCTTTTTTTTTTTTTTGATTGAAGGTTTAACGACCACCGTGAGCAACTCAATGGGCTATTAGCAGTCGCCCGTCCCTAATTTAGGGTCACTGGTTCCAGGGAAGGGAGTGAGCCGGTGCCGTAAGACAAACACAACATCCATGCCGCACCGGGATTCGAACCCGGACCCCTTTCGGACGAATGATCAGAGGTCATCGCTTAGACCACTGCGCCACAGGAGCGGCAAATCCGTTTTTACAGTTTCCACTATTAAAATTAGTATGGTATGTAAATTCCGGGTAAAAAAAGTGTCGGTATTGAATACTCTGAAAGAAGAAGTGCCGGTATGCCATATCAGCCCATTTCGAGCTCTGATTGTATCAACAAGCTGCCTAATTTTATTTATCCGTTGCTTTTATGTAATTTTTTTTTGGGTCTCTAATTTCCAATTCAATTTATTTACTGGGAATGTGGTAAAAGCTGTTAAATAATAAAAACAAGAAAAAACCAGCAAAGTAAAAACTGTTACATAAAAAAAAAAAAAACGTGCAGTAGAGGTTCCTGTAACAGTCACTGAGACCGAAGAGGGACTCGCAATTGAATTCGACGGGACAGAAGAGGGAGTCGCATAGCATTGCACCATTGGACTCGTTAGTTTAAAAAAACAAAACAAAAAACAACAACAGTAAAGTAGTTACTAGGTGTGTGGTAAAACTGTTAAATAGGCACGGTGGAAATTTGCATATGTTGTTAGTATATACTAATCGTAGAAACAATTTCTGTTTGGCTCCATTTGAAAATTAAGCTTTGGCCGCCCACGATCACAAAACGGTCTGCTAAATTGAGTTGTCCGATATCTGTATTACCATATATTTATTACCATTTTTGTTTAATCTCAACCAAATAATTTTATCACCGTTAAATGAACTTCCAGGAAGAAATGATCTCTGACGTTTAGTCCACTGGGCACCGATTGACTTACACTGATTCGATTTGTTTACTTAAATAAACGAAGAGATAATCAATTCATTATGTAACTGGCAGTTTCAGAAAAATAAACGTCAGTGATTTTTAACAGATGGCAGCACATTACGATGATTGTCTAGAAAAGTAGCATTCGCTAATAACAAAAGTTCACTTTGCAGAACTTACTGAAACTTTTAGTTATAAACCTTCCTATGAGAAAGAACAATAAAGTGGAATAGAAACAAAAAGTCATGAAGCTTTGTCACCCTTGTTCTAAATAGTTATCCAGAAGATCGTTGGCTTCGAAAACTTCGTGTGAGTGTGTGTGTGTGTGTTATAATAGCTAGGAAAAGAGGAAACCATCAACTATCTCGGTGCTGATCAGGGGCGCCGACTTCACCAAATTTTTAAGGGGGGGGGGGGGCAGGCGTGAAGAGATCAGACGTGGGAGGAGCACGTCTCTTCCGTTATCAGGAGGAAAATAAACAAGAAAGATGACACCGAATTGTTGGGTGTAATAAGCACGTCTTTTGAATCCGTTCTGACGCAAATTATATTTTTCAAAGCTATTCAAAGTCAATGGAAAACAATAGTATCTGACGGAAAAAAAAGAAGTTTTTCAATCGGGTCTTTAATCCCTCAGATATTGCTGTAAACAGAATCGTGAGCTTACGAACTCTTAGAAACAGAGTTATCGACAAAAATAAGATGTGACTTTACGTCCCTTGGTGGGAAAACCATGCATTATTTTAGGAAGAAAGTATTCACAAAAGGTTTATCCATATGAGCGGTATCGGTCCAAGAAAAAAATTTTTTAGTCGAGTTGTCAGGAGCCCAGATTTTGCTACAAATACATCAGAAGTAGAAATTAACACTTATGACCCCTGGTGGGCAAACCATTCTTTACCAAACATTAGAAATTACGTGAAAAATATTTTCCGTCAGGTCTTGTATGCGATACAGGAAGAATTTTTCAAATCGGAGTTTTAGGAGCAGAAAAC
Source organism: Macrothele yani (assembly GCA_039090855.1). Lineage (NCBI taxonomy): Eukaryota > Metazoa > Arthropoda > Arachnida > Araneae > Macrothelidae > Macrothele > Macrothele yani. The sequence continues at coordinate 62,128,023 of CM077009.1, read as the reverse complement.
GCAATTTACCATTGTGCGCCCTAGCGGAAAGTCTATGATTTACTTGAAAATTTTGAATTTATAGGAAAAACATTTCGCATCGGAAACACTATCCTACAAAGAAGGAATTTTTCAAATCGGACTTTTAGAAGTAGAGATATTGACACAAATAAGATATACATCTACGCCCCTGGCGTAGAAACCATGCATTATTTCAAGAAGAAAATGTTTCTAAAATGTTTGCCGACATGAGTAGTATCGGTCCACAAAATACTTTTTTTCAATCGAGATTTTAGAAGCTCATATTTTGCTGCAAATACATCAGAAGCGGAAATTAAGATTTACGCCACCTGGTGGCCAAACGTTTTTTTACAAAAATTTGAAATTACGTGCAAACGATTTCCCATCAGGAGCTGTATCCGGTGCAGAAATTTTTTTTCAGATCGGAGATTTAGAAGTAGAGATATAGTAGAAAACGCAATTTACCTTTACGCCCCCTAGCGGAAAGTCTATGAATTACTTGAAAATTTTGAATTCATAGGAAAAACATGTCACACTAGAAACACTATCCAACAAAGAAGGAATTTTTTAAATCGGACTCTTAGAAGTCCAGATATTGACAAAAATAAGATATACATCTACGCCCCCTGGCGTAGAAACCTTGCACTATTTTAAGAAGAAAATGTTTCTAAAAGGTTTGTCGACATGAGTAGTATCGGTCTACAAGCGATGTTATTTTCAATCGAGAATTTAGAAGCTCATATTTTGTTGGAAGTACATCAGAAGCGGAAATTAAGGTTTACGCCCCCTGGTGGCCAAACCAGTTTTTTACAAAAATTAGAAATTATGTGCAAACGATTTATCATTAAGAGCTGTATCCGGTGCCGAAAGAATTTTTCAGATCGGAGATTTAGAAGTAGAGATATAGGGGAAAACGCAATTTACCTTTACGCCCCCTGGCGGAAAGTCTATGAATTACTTGAAAATTTTGAAATTATATAAAAAACATGTCACACGGAAAACACTATCCAACAAAGAAGGAATTTTTCAAATCGGACTCCTAGAAGTCGAGATATTGAGAAAAATAAGATATACATCTACGCCCCCTGGCGGAGAAACTGTGGAATATTTTAGGAAGAAAATATTCCGAAAAGGTTTATCGATGTGAGTGGCATCAGTCCACGAAAGAATTTTTCAATCGATATTTTAGAAGCTCCGATTTTATGGCAAATACATCAGAAGCGAAAATTAACATTTACGCCTCCTGGTGGCCAAGTATTCTTTACCAAAAATTCAAAATTATATGCAAAAGATTGAGCATCAGGAGATGTATCCGCTGAAAAAAAAAATTCAAATCGGAGTTTTAGAAGAAGAGTTATCGAAAAAAAATGCAATTTACTTTTATGGCCCGTAGCGGAAAATCTATGCGTCATTTGAAAAAGAAACTATATCCAAAATACTCTTCGACATAAATGGAATCGAGAGATAAAAGATTTTTTTCCATCGGATGTTTAGAAGCAGATATGGGGAATAAAACGTATTTTTGAATTCGACATCATTGCATTTACACCCTCTAGCGGCAAAATTGTACATCGTAAAAAAAAAAAAAACGAAATAAAGGATCATCATTCGAATATTTCAAGCTTTCGAATGCAAAAAGCATTTTTCAAATCGGACTAATAGTTGCAGAGATAGCGTTTGTACAGACGGACGGACGGACGGGCAACCGATAACATAAGCACGATCTTTTTTTACAAAAGACGTACAAAAAAAGGGGGTGGTGGCAAAAATATAAACTACGAGATTGAACACATATTTTAAAACGCAATGTTATAAAAAAAATTTACTATACTTTTTGGTAATTGCTCATCAGTAAATGAACAAGGAACCAGAAATATTCTTTTGTTGAACATTAACATTTTTAAAAATCAAACTTAACCTGGATTTCATAAACATATCCAGAGATTTTATTTCTAAATGCTAATTAAAAGTAAGAAATTAACAGGGTTACTCAAACAAAGAAAAGAAGTGTAAGAATTAAATAGATAAACTAAGGCGTTAGAGATTATACGTTTCTGTATTCTTATTTATTTTACTTTTTAATAATTGTTTTGAACTTTTAGCACTTATCATGAGAACATATCAAACACTATTAATATGGGGCTGGCAATCCAGTTTCTTATCAAATGAATAATGCTGAATATGGGAAATTTGTTTACTTATTTTGTTATTTATCAATTTTTTGGAAATTAATCGCTTTGGCCTCATAAGGTGAATCTTGGTCCACCTCATGAGTCCAAAGCGATTATTTAATTAAACAGGATGAAAAATATTGGGTAGGCACCCCCTCAGTGAAATTATTGGAGGGGCAAAATTCACCTTGTTGCCGCCATAGTCAGCGTCCATGGTTCTGACATCGAAGATTAAGACCAGGCAATATTTTTGCAATTGGTCTTCTGTGAAAACCGTTATTTTACTGGTGAAATTTTTACGAACTTAGGATTTAGTAACAAACCTTATGCGATGAATAACAATAAAGTAGAACAATAAAAATAATAACGAAACTTTTCCCAGTTTACTCAGAAGAGCTGACGCACTTTAGAGTGCGATCTACACTGCTGGCCACCCAAAATGCAACACCAAGAAGGACACGAGATAGCAAAGCCAGATTCACTGGGCACATAACAACAGATACAAAGATGAAACGATTGAGCTTACAGGCCCGTGCGACTTGCGGAACACGCAGACATCAATAGTTCGTGTGGCCCCCATGGCTGGCAATAACGGCCACTAAACGCCGCGGCATCGAACGAAAGAGGCTTTGGATGTCGGCTTGGGTTATGTCGGTCCAGGCTGCTTCCACACGTTGCCACAGTTGATCAAGCGTAGCCGCGGGTGGTGCTTGTCGGGCCACTCGGTTGCCGATCAGCTACCAGACGTGTTCGATGGGCGACATATCGGGAGAACAGCCGGTCCACGGCAGCAGTGACATCTGGTGGGCTGTGAGGGAGGACTACAGGCTCCAAAACGTCGGAGATGGTGTGGTAGCTGTTGAGTGTACCGGCGATGCGTACCACAGGGGTGCGGGTGTCATATCCAATTGCGCCCCAAGCCATAACGCCAGGAGACGGACCGGTATGGCGATGCATAATGCAGGCGTCATACAGTCTCTCGCCGCGGGCAGAAGCGGGATTCGTCGGAGAAGACAATATCGTGCCATTCCGTACTCCAGGTGCGGCGTTCAACGGCCCACTGCCGCCGCACTCGCCGGTGGTGTAACGTCAATGGTAATCGGAGCAATGGGTGCCGTGCGACAAGTCCCCGCTCCTGCAGACGACGTCGAACGGTACGTGCTAACACAGGTTGTTGCGCAACACACCCTAATTCCTGCGCTAATGTTCGTGATGTGGCGGTGCGAGCCGTCAATGCCCGCCGCACAACATGCCGGCCCTCTCGTTCGGTGGTGTGCCACGGTTGCGGCAATCGCTCACGTCGGTCTGTCCGTCCCTCCTGCACCCACCGAATCCATACTCGTCTCACTGTGGCTGGATGTCGTCCCACACGGGCGCCGATGTCTCGGTACGATAAACCTCTGTCGCGATAAGCCACTATTCGTCCTCTGTCAAACTCCGAAACGCGCTGGAATGACTGCCGTATTCTGCTACGAGGCATCAGGAAGCTTTCCACGCACAGGTCCGGCAGCATAACACACTTCCACTACTTACACCGCGCCTTTTGTGCACCCTTCTTATAGTGCTTCTCGGTGGCGTGCCGGGCGCACATGATTTGCATATGCCCTGCAATGCTAATCGTTTGCATGTCCTCTCGCAGGCGACGCATGCTGCGAATTTCAGGCCAATCGGATGCTTCCTTCTTGGTTGAAAATACTCCAAATGCGTGGCGACAGTAAATAAATAAATACATCGCTCTTAACCACGTTCTAGAAACACACAGCAACCGAAAAATTGTTTTTCAGCCGCCGCTGTGGAATTGAACCAACAGAACTCTCGATATCTGTAACGCACTCAGCTAGATATCGAGAGTTCTGTTGGTTCAATTCCACAGCGGCGGCTGAAAAACAATTTTTCGGTTGCTGTGTGTTTCTAGAACGTGGTTAAGAGCGATGTATTTATTTATTTACTGTCGCCACGTGTTTGGAGTATTTTCAACTTGGATCTCGCCCTTTGGATTTAACTGCTATAATATATATATTGCTAGTGCCGTTAATGCCCACCAGATGGAGACGTCTCAGTAGCTGAGCCCATCTTACGGATTTATGATGTCAGAAGCTGTCTTAAAAATACACATAGCACCGTGGATTATTGACTACCGTGGCGTAAATGTAACGCACTCGGCTAGACATCGAGAGTTCTGTTGGTTCAATTCCACAGCGGCGGCTGAAAAATAATTTTTCGGTTGCTGTGTGTTTCTAGAACGTGGTTAAGAGCGATGTATTTATTTATTTAATTCCTTCTTGGTGTTGCATTTTGGGTGGCCAGCAGTGTATCTTTTGAAAATTTCGACTTTTTTTTGTCAGCTAAAATAGGTAAGTAAATTGCATTTCTTCGCTGGGGCGCTGACAGCGAAGACCAGAGGATGATTTTGGATGTTATTCTTTAAAAAACAACAACAGTCATTTCACCAACGAAATATCTTTTTTGTTTGCTTGATGAACTCTAAAAAGTATTTTCTGTCGTTTAAACCAGCGGTTGCTTAATAAATCTTGACAAGGAGGATTGAAAGTTTGACAACTTTGAAGTACCATCAGGGAGCCACGTAAAGCATAAGGAAGAATATCTCAAGCAAAACAGGTTCGGTTTTCCTGTTTTTTAAACACATTCTGCTTTCTTAGAGGGAATCTTTATTAAAATAAATAACATCTGCTGCAAAAAAGTTTCCTTTCTTCTGCAAAAAAGTTCTGTATTTAAATTTTTTTTTTTTTTGCTCACTTCACTGTCAGGAAGAATGACGCAGGTGAACCATAATACTCATTATTGTTGACATATTCTCACGATTACTTTTTTGTTCCTAATCATCCAAGGCCATCCATGTTCTCGTCCCTTTATTTTTTTTTTTTTTGCTTTTTTTTTTTTACACAGGACTACGTCTTACTCTGCGGATAGTATGGGGCGACTTACGGCAGACCGCCTGTGACAAAAATAGGTCCTAAAAATATATATATATAGCTTTAAAAATACGTGCCGCACACTAATCGTGTTAGCATATTCGCAAACAGCATGTAGTCGTGCGCGTGAAGCTCCCCTCGCTCTCTGTGCGCGAGAGAGACGATGCAATATTTCTGGGGGTGTAGCCGCGTTTGACTGAGTCTATCGCCGCAACCGTGAGCACAACACAACTGTGCATGGTATCGTTTTAAAGCTCTCGACGAGATCAATTCAAACATGCGAAGAACATTTCACAATGGTTTGAACTGAACATTTAAAAAATTGTTTTTTTGTGAACCAGTGAACACTTTTGACAATATCACGGTTTATCTGGACAACCGTGAGTGCAAAACAACTGTGCGCGGTATCGTTTTAAAGCTCTCGACGAGATCAATTCAAACATGCGAAGAACATTTCACAATGGTTTGAACTGAACATTTAAAAAATTGTTTTTTTGTGAACAAGTGAACACTTTTGACAATATCGCGGTTTATCTGGACAACCGTGAGTGCAAAACAACTGTGCGCGGTATCGTTTTAAAGCTCTCGACGAGATCTATTCAAACATGCGAAGAACATTTCACAATGGTTTGAACTGAACATTTAAAAAATTGTTTTTTTGTGAACCAGTGAACACTTTTGACAATATCGCGGTTTATCTGGACAACCGTGAGTGCAAAACAACTGTGCGCGGTATCGTTTTAAAGCTCTCGACGAGATCTATTCAAATATATAAAGAAAATATCGCAGTGGTTTAAACTATAAAATTAAAATAACAAACTGTTTTCGTGTGAACGGATTAACATTTTCGACAATGCCGCGAAATTCGCAGAATGAACGCAAGCAAAAGTGGAGGAAATCAAAACGAGAGGCAAGAATAAGTGATGAGGAATGTAAGAAGCCCAAGATGACAGAGCACCACGCTGGGTAATTCGTGTATCTATCTGCTTTGCGTTAGCAATGTATCCAGCATTATTTGTAAAAATTATGTAAGCTGCTTTTGATATCATAGATCTGTGTTGGCTATAACAAATTAATTAAATAAGTGCTTTGAAACCATGCTCGACTATCTCATTTCAACTCTCCGATCTGCAAGTCGTATTCCTACGTTCCAAACTGACCGCTCAATCAGAGCTGAGACTACCTGCAGTTTTTTTTTTTTTTCATTTCTTTCCTGCCTTCCGGTTTGCTTTTCGTTTTTTTCAGCAATGTAAGAGCAGCAGTTTTCGGGATACGAACCTTGACTCACAAGGGGACAAAAAGTGCGAACTGTCAGCTGCATCTCTTACGCTGTATGGCGCTTACCGCATCAGCCTTAGAAAAAAACCGATAACAAACAAAGCTGCTTAATCAACTGATCTACAGCAGAATTGGACGTTTTCTTTCCATTCTAATTATTTTCTGACGGGAAGCGGTGCTGTTTAGCAAATTTCTGCGGAAGACGCAGAGTAAGTTTTTCATATGTAGTTCGAATATCGTTTTTTACGCTTTCCAACCGTATTTTGAAAGAAGCATATATGCTCCAGCTTTGTCCGTCTGTCCGTCCGCCTGTCCGCACGATAACTAACATAAAAATGGTTCGATTTCGATGAAATTTTAGTATGTGGTAAGACACCAACTGGGGACGCACCCAATTGAAAATGGACGAAATGGGGTTAAAGGTCACGACATAGGACGGGATCCATTCCATTGCCCTTATGCGTAATAACTTGCGTGAATACGGTCCGATTTCAAAGAAATTTTAGTATGTGGTAGGGGACCACCTGGAGACGAACCATATTGAAAATGGGTGAAGTGGGTTCAAAGTTCACGACATAGGAGCGGGATTCATTTTATTGCCATTGTGCTTCATAACTTGCGTAAAAATGGTTCGATTTCGATGAAATTTTAGTATGTTGTAGGGGACTACCTGGGGACAAAACCTATTGAAAATGGGCGAAATCGGGTCAAAGCTCAGGACATAGGAGCGGGATCCAATCCATGCCCTTATGCGTCATAACTTGCGTAAAAATGCTTCGATTTTGATTAAATCTTAGTACGTGGTAGGGGACCATCTGGCGACGAAATGGGCGAGATGGGGTGAAAGGTCACGACATAGGAGCGGGATCCATTCCATTTCCCTTATGCATCATAACTTAACGTAAAAATGCTTCGATTGCGACAAAACTTTAGTATGTTGTTCCGGAGGTACACTTAACCGGTTCTGTTGAATATCATCGAAATGGCGTCAAAGGTCAGGAAACAGGAGCCCGATTTATTCCACAGCCATTACCCTCATAACGACTAAAAATGCTTCTATTGCGACAATTTTTATTATGCTGTTCCGGAGGTATACTGAACCAATTCTGTTTAATATCATCGAAATGGGGTCAAAGGTCAGGACACAGGAGCGAGATTTATTCCACAGCCATTATCCTCATAACGTAAGTAATAACTTGAGAAATGCTTTCTGGTATGTTGGAAAGCGTATCATAATCAATGCATTGCATGATTTTACTAACTTGTTGTGGCAATTAATGATATTAGCCAAGTTGCTACGTGACACAGAGCGCATTTTTAATTAAATTATACCCAATGTAAATGAAAAATCTTCTACACTGCTGTTTATAGAAATTGCAACACCAAGAAAGAGACAGGCAATCACAATGAAATTTATCGGAGTGATTAGTTATGGTACCGACTGCAAACGATCACAATTACATACCGGTTCGTGATGAGGAAGGCCAAAAAATCAGTAATAAGCAAATCCACTATGGGCGGTGATAACTGGCCCCACACGCCGTGGGATCGAATGAAACAGAGTTTGAATGGTAGTCTACGGTATTGCATTCCATTCTGCTTCTACACGCATCCACAATTCGTTAGCTGTGACAGGCGGCGAGGCCACGCGAGCCAATCATTGGGCGATGACACCCGAAACATTCTCTATAGGCGACAAATGTGGCGACCGAGCAGGCCAGGAAAGACAAGCGACTTGATGCGCACAAAGTACGTCTTAGACCGTACGAGCAACATGGGGTCGGGCATTGTCTTGCTGGAAGACGGATCCCGGGATCGTCTGAAGGAAGGGTAGAAGTTCAGCTTCCAACACTTCCGTGATGTAGCGTTGGCTGTTCAATGTGTCTGTGATGTGTAGTAGGAAAATGTGTGAATGAAAAGCAATAGCGCCTCAGAACACCACGCTCGGCGTGGGACCGGTGCCGCGCTGCACAATACAGCACTCCAGATGCCATTCCCCAGGGTATCTGCGAACAAGGATTTGCCCGTAATGACACATTAGATTGAATCTGGACTCGTCCGAAAACATAATATGCTCCCATTCAGCACTGCAGTTTCGACGTTCGCGGCACCACTGCAATCGCTGGAGCCAGGGCCGGATGGAGCTTTTGCGGGGCCCTGGGCGAAATTTCATTGCGGGGGCCAGAGCAAAATTTCATTGTGGGCACTACTAATACGGACTGAAAGTTCAGAGAGAGAGAGAGAGAGAGAGAGAGAGAGAGAGAGAGAGAGAGAGAGAGAGAGAGAGAGAGAGAGAGAGAGAGAGAGAGAAAGGAAAGAGTGTTAAAATCTACGATTTTCTTTTCCGGGAGAAGAGGTTTAGGTTGCATTGTGACTCTTATAACAGCTTATTCACAAAATGATAAAAAGATACCTGCTTAGCGAAAATTTTTGTATAGAAAATATAATGAGGATCCCTCTAAAATAAATGGGTATAAACAGTTTTTTCCCCTGATCCATGTTTAGTGATTGATTTTTAATGCACAGTGGAGTAACTGACAAATTAGCGACATTCTAAACTTTTATACGCGTTCATACATGAAAGTTGCCCTTTTTTTTTTTTTTTTTTCAATTTCTTGTGATGTTGGAAAAGTGGCCTCCATATGTAATCCGAAAGTAACTTGGACATTGTTCTTTTTATTTCCTTAAATTTAAGTATCAGGTTTTCACACAATTTGTTGGATATATAAAAGTAGGGGACCGCAAAATGATGAAATTTAATTTGCTATTTCATGAATGCGAAAAAGATTAAGGTCGTTACAAAAATCATTTCGAATCTGCAAATCTCAGTGTCCGTACGGCGAACAGGGGGGATAACGTCTTCAAAATGGAGAGATTGAAAAAAGCCCCCAAAAAAACTTCAAAAATATATTTTTAAGAGCCTTGCGCCCCAAAAGTTACAAAAAGAAATGTAGTTAAATTTTTTTTACAGAAAATTATTTTGTTTTCTAAACTGCGGGGCCAGCGGGGCAACCACCCCGGTTGTCCCTGTGGTCCAGCCGGCCCTGGCTAGAGCCTATGGTTCAGAGTCAAGGGAAGTTTAAGCAATGGACGCCGAGCAACGAAGATTCTCTACAGCAATCGGTGCCAAACAGTGCTTGCAGACATCGGACGATGTGTGACCATCCTCCATTGCTGCGCAACTGTCGTGGATGGTGTTGTGCGCGACGTCACTGCCATAGGGTGCAATTACTTGTTTTCTCGCTCGGTTGTGCGATTTAGAATTCCAGACTCTTCGCGACAATGCATAGAACCTTCTGCTGTCCATTGACGTCATGTACGCATAACGGTCGTTGCGTTACGACCGTTATGCGTACATGACGTCAATGCAACAATATCACCTCCATGCAGCAATATCACGGTATGATAAACCACCTTCTCTGAGTCCAACGATTCTACCTCTAATTAATAACAAGGAACTGTACACCAATTACACTTAAAATAGTACTAGTGATCCGAATTTCTTGGCGTAGAATATAAATAACAGTTTCCAAGCTTTCGCACATCAACGAGATGGCTTTTTCAAGGAAAGTAGACAGCTAACTGCAAACTGGATAATGGAACACTTCAACAATTTGAACGTCAGACATTCAAAGAAACGAGGTCACGTTGGTTGGGCGCGCGGTACTGTGGTAGAAAACATAGCATTATTTGAAGAATTGATTCCAAATGCGTGGCAACTCGAGAGAGACGATATCGTTACAAGCCTCGCTGCTGGTCAAGATTTCCAAGGTTTCGCGAATGGCAGTAGATTTAGGTGTGAAGTATTTTTTTTTTTTTTGATTGGAAGTTTAACGACTACCGTGAGCAACTCAATGGACTATAAGCAGTCGCCCGTCCCTGATTTAGGGTCACTGGTTCCAGGGAAGGGACAGAGCCAGTGCCGTAAGACAAACACAACATCCTTGCCTGACCGGGATTCGAACCCAGACCCCCTTACGGACGAATGATCAGAGGCCAGCGTCTTAGACCACTGCGCCACCGGGGCGGCAATGTGTGAAGTATGAAGCTAATTTCTTGATATCATTCCACATAGGATCAAGAGAGGTCAAGTCCGCTGATCCTATGTGGAATGATATCAAGACATTAGCTTCATACTCCACACCTAAATCTACTGCCATTCGATAAACCTTGGAAATCTTGATCAGCAGCGAGGCTTGTAATGATAGCGCCCCTCTCGAGTTGCCACGCATTTGGAATCAATTCTTCAAATAATGCTGTGTTTTCTACCACAGTACCAGACGCCCAACCAACGTGACCTCGTTTCTTCGAATGTCTGATCACATTTGCGCCTATTCGTTTATTGTCTAGTCAAGTCACCACGTTCAAATTGTTGAAGTGTTCCATTATCCAGTTTGCAGTTAGCTATCTACTTTCCTTGAAAAAGCCATCTGGTTGATGTGCGAAAGTTTAGATTCTACCTCTTTCAAACTCCGTCAAGTGTTCGTATGGTTGTTTCGTCCTCCTACGCGGCATGTTTACATGTTAACAACTGCGTACGGTCTAGTTTAGCTATAGCAAGTTTTAAAAACTGCTTCCTTTACTCCTTCTTTTATATCCCCTTGTGTGACGTTTGCGATGACGTTGCACTCGGCTCACATTTGCATGTGCGTGGCAATTGTAATCATTTACCATATGATTACAATTGTAGCGTTCATGGTGCCCTACCAACCCTGCAAATTTCGTGCAAATGCGAGCATTTCTTCATGGTGTTGAAATTTTCATTAACAGCAGTGTATAATATCCTTTCTTTTAAAATTTAAATAGCAAAATCTATTGGTTTGCGGAATGGCCAGAAGAGTTTTTTGAGAAAATCTTGTATTTTTCGTCTCCCTCCCTCCCTCCCTCCCTTTAAATTGTGATCACGGGCAGTTACTGTGACTTATGTTCTGTATTCCCGAGAATTATGGTTAGATCAGCCTTACAATGTCGTCAACGTATTTTCTTGCTTCGTTTTAATTTTGGAGTTTTTTTTTTTTTTTTTTTTTGAGGTTTAACGACCACCGTGAGCAACTCAATTGGCTATATGCAGTCGCCCGTCCCTAATTTAGGGTCACTGGTTCCAGGGAAGGGAGAGATCCAGTGCCGTAAGACAAACACAACATCCATGCCTCACCGGGATTCGAACCCAAACCTCTTTCGGACGAATGATCAGAGGCCAACGCCTTAGACCACTGCGCCACCGGGGCGGCCGATTTTGGAGTTTAACGATCACCATGGGCAAATTTGAGAGTTGTAAGTTTTGATTTTGGAGTTTAACGATCACCATGGGCAAATTTGAGGGCTGTAAGTTTTGATTTTGTAGTTTGACGATCACTATGGGCAAATTTGAGGGCTATAAGTTTTGATTTTGGAGTTTTACAGTCACTATGGGCAAATTTGAGGGCTATAAGTTTTGATTTTGAAGTTTTGCAGTCACTATGGGCAAATTTAAGGACTGTAAGTTTTGATTTTGGAGTATAACGATCACTATCGGCAAATTTGAGGGCTGTAAGTTTTGATTTTGGAGTTTTACAGTCACTATGGGCAAATTTGAGGGCTGTAAGTTTTGATTTTGTAGTTTGACGATCACTATGGGCAAATTTGAGGGCTATAAGTTTTGATTTTGGAGTTTTACAGTCACTATGAGCAAATTTGAGGACTGTAAGTTTTGATTTTGGAGTATAACGATCAGTATCGGCAAATTTGAGGGCTGCAAGTTTTGATTTTGGAGTTTAACGATCACTATGGGCAAATTTGAGACCTGTAAGTTTTGATTTTGTAGTTTGACGATCACTATGGGCAAATTTGAGGGCTATAAGTTTTGATTTTGGAGTATAACGATCACTATCGGCAAATTTGAGGGCTGTAAGTTTTGATTTTGTAGTTTAACGATCACTATGGGCAAATTTGAGGGCTATAAGTTTTGATTTTGGAGTTTTACAGTCACTATGGGCAAATTTGAGGACTGTAAGTTTTGATTTTGGAGTATAACGATCAGTATCGGCAAATTTGAGGGCTGTAAGTTTTGATTTTGGAGTATAACGATCACTATCGGCAAATTTGAGGGCTGTAAGTTTTGATTTTGTAGTTTAACGATCACTATGGGCAAATTTGAGGGCTATAAGTTTTGATGTTGGAGTTTTACAGTCACTATGGGCAAATTTGAGGACTGTAAGTTTTGATTTTTGGAGTATAACGATCACTATCGGCAAATTTGAGGGCTGTAAGTTTTGATTTTGGAGTTTAACTTTCACTATGGGCAAATTTGAGACCTGTAAGTTTTGATTTTGTAGTTTGACGATCACTATGGGCAAATTTGAGGGCTATAATTTTTGATTTTGGAGTTTTACAGTCACTATGGGCAAATTTGAGGGCTATAAGTTTTGATTTTGGAGTATAACGATCACTATCGGCAAATTTGAGGGCTGTAAGTTTTGATTTTGTAGTTTAACGATCACTATGGGCAAATTTGAGGGCTATAAGTTTTGATTTTGAAGTTTTGCAGTCACTATGGGCAAATTTGAGGACTGTAAGTTTTGATTTTGGAGTATAACGATCACTATCGGCAAATTTGAGGGCTGTAAGTTTTGATTTTGGAGTTTTACAGTCACTATGGGTAAATTTGAGACCTGTAAGTTTTGATTTTGTAGTTTGACGATCACTATGGGCAAATTTGAGGGCTATAATTTTTGATTTTGGAGTTTTACAGTCACTATGGGCAAATTTGAGGGCTATAAGTTTTGATTTTGGAGTATAACGATCACTATCGGCAAATTTGAGGGCTGTAAGTTTTGATTTTGTAGTTTAACGATCACTATGGGCAAATTTGAGGGCTATAAGTTTTGATTTTGAAGTTTTGCAGTCACTATGGGCAAATTTGAGGACTGTAAGTTTTGATTTTGGAGTATAACGATCACTATCGGCAAATTTGAGGGCTGTAAGTTTTGATTTTGGAGTTTTACAGTCACTATGGGCAAATTTGAGGGCTGTAAGTTTTGATTTTGTAGTTTGACGATCACTATGGGCAATTTTGAGGGCTATAATTTTTGATTTTGGAGTTTTACAGTCACTATGGGCAAATTTGAGGGCTATAAGTTTTGATTTTGGAGTATAACGATCACTATCGGCAAATTTGAGGGCTGTAAGTTTTGATTTTGTAGTTTAACGATCACTATGGGCAAATTTGAGGGCTATAAGTTTTGATTTTGGAGTATAACGATCACTATCGGCAAATTTGAGGGCTGTAAGTTTTGATTTTGTAGTTTAACGATCACTATGGGCAAATTTGAGGGCTATAAGTTTTGATTTTGGAGTTTTACAGTCACTATGGGCAAATTTGAGGACTGTAAGTTTTGATTTTGGAGTATAACGATCACTATCGGCAAATTTGAGGGCTGTAAGTTTTGATTTTGGAGTTTAACGATCACTATGGGCAAATTTGAGAGCTGTAAGTTTTGATTTTGTAGGTTAACGATTATTATGGGCAAATTTGATGGCTATAAGCATTCATTCACCTGTCTCTAACTTATGGTCACTGGTTATTTATACAGGGAAGGAACAGATTTAGCTGCACTGGGCAAACACACCACCCATGTCTCATAAGGGACTCGAACCCGGGCGCATGTCGAACGAACGGCTAGAACCCTGCTCCTCAGACTACTCAAGCACTGGGGCGGCAAACAAAAAATTTGGGGCTAAGTACCGCATCGGCGCAAGTGCCACACTGCACCCCAAAATTATGTGATCTCTTAAACATCGAAGTAAAAGCTTCGACAAATAACATCGTAAACCTTTGGATCCCGATCTGACCTACCTGCATTTTCTTTACAGTCATTTTTCAATGACATCGTATTTTCAAGTTACTTTTGGTAATTCAATGAGCTAATGAAAAATTTACAAAGATGATGGCATTGAAATTCCCGAATATTTTTTTTACGCTTTCCAATCGTAGGTTGAAGAAACGTATATGCTCCAGCTTTGTCCGTCTGTCTGTCTGTCCGTATGTTCGTCCGCACGATAACTCGCGTAAAATGGTTCGATTTCGATGAAATTTTAGTATGTAGTAGGAGATCACTGGGGACGAACCCTATAGAAAATGGGCGAAATGGGGTCAAAGGTCCGGACATGGGAGCAGGATTCATTCCATTGACCTTATGCGTCGTAAGTTTCGTAAAAATATTTCGATTTCGATGAAATTTTAGTATGTGGTAGGGGATGACTTGGGGACGAACCTTGCTGAAAATGGGCGAAATGGGATCAAAGGTTAGGACATAGGAGCGGGATTCATTCCATTGCCCTTATGCGTCATAACTCAACGTAAAAATGCTTCGATTGCGACAAACGTTAGTATGTTGTTCCGGAGATACACTGAACCGGTTCTGTTTAATACTGTATAATCGAAATGGAGTCAAATGTCAGGACACAGGAGCGAGATTTATTCCACAGCCATTATCCTCGTAACTTGACTAAAAATGGTTCTATTGCGACAAAACGTTAGTATGTTGTTCCGAAGGTATACTGAACCAATTCTTCTGTTGAATATAATCGAAATAGGGGCAAAGGTCATGCAAAGGAGCAAAATGTATTCCACAGCCATTATCCTGGTAACTTGACTAAAAATGCTTCTATTGCGATAAAACTTTATGTTGTTCCGGAGGTATACTGATCCAATTCTATTTAATATCATCGAAATGGGATCAAAGGTCAGGACACAGGAGCGAGATTTATTCCACAGCCATTATCCTCATAACTTGACTAAACATACTTCTATTGCGACAAAACTTTAGAATGTTGTTCCGGAGCTATACTGAACCAATTCTTCTGTTGAATATCATCAAAACGAGGTCAAAGGTCAGGGCACAGGAGCGAGATTATTTTACAGCCATTATGCTTATAACTTGAGTAATGATTTCTGGTATGTTGGAAAACGTATCATAATCAATGCATTGCATGATTCTACTGACTTGTTTTCTTTAGTACACTGCTGGCCATCCAAAATGCAACACCAAGAAGGACACGAGATAGCAAAGCCAGATTTATACTGGACACATAACAATAGATACAAAGATGAAACGATTGAGCTTACAGGCCCGTGCGACTTGCGGAACACGCAGACATCAATAGTTCGTGTGGCCCCCCATGGCTGGCAATACTGGCCGCTACACGCCGCGGCATCGAACGAAAGAGGCGTTGGAAGTGGGCTTGGGGTATGTCGGTCCAGGCTGCTTCCACACGTTGCCACAGTTCATCAGGCGTAGCCGCGGGTGGTGCTTGCCGGGCCACTCGGTTGCCGATCAGCGACCAGACGTGTTCGATGGGCGACATATCGGAAGAACAGGCGGGCCGCGGCTGCAGTGACACCTGGTGGGCCATGAAGAATTGTTGCACGACGCCCACCACGTGCGGGCGTGCATTGTCCTGTTGAAACCTGGTCGCTGGCAGGTCCTGCAGGTAAGGGAGGACTACAGGCTCCAGAACGTCGGTGATGTAGCGGTGGCTGTTGAGTGTACCGGCGATGCGTACCAGAAGGGTGCGGGTGTCATATCCAATTGCGCCCCAAACCATAACGCCAGGCGACGAACCGGTATGGCGATGCATAATGCAGGCGTCAAACAGTCTCTCACCCCGGTGCCGCCATACGCGGATCCGACCATCGTGGTGTTGCAAGCAGAAGCGGGATTCGTCGGAGAAGACAATGTCGTGCCATTCCGTAGTCCAGGTGCGGCGTTCAACGGCCCACTGCCGCCGCACTCGCCGGTGGTGTAACGTCAATGGTAATCGGAGCAATGGACGCCGTGCGACAAGTCTCCGCTCCTGCAGACGACGTCGAACGGTACGTGCTGACACATGTTGCTGCGCAACACACCTTAATTCCTGTACTAACGTTCGTGATGTGGCGGTGCGAGCCGTCAATGCCCGCCGCACAACATGCCGGTCCTCTGGTTCGGTGGTGTGCCGCGGCTACGGCAATCGCTCACATCGGTCCGTCCGTCCCTCCTGCACCCACCGAATCCATACTCGTCTCACTGTGGCTGGATGTCGTCCCACACGGGCGCCGATGTCTCGGTACGATAAACCGCTGTCACGATAGGCCACTATTCGTCCTCTGTCGAACTCCGAAATGTGCTGGCTGTATTCTGCGACGAAGCATCAGGAAGATTCCCACGCACACTTCCGGCAGCACAACACACTTCCACTACTTACACCCAGACTTCTGTGCACCCTTTTTATAGTGCTTCTCGGTGGCATGCCGGGAGCACATGATTTGCATATGCCCTGCAATGCCAATCGTTTGCATGTCCTCTCGCGGGCGACGCATGCTGCGAATTGCAGGCCGATCGGATGCTTCCTTCTTGGTGTTGCATTTTGGGTGTATATGATTTGCCCAGCAGAGCCAAAACATAATGACCACCTGCTCAATATGATGTTGGTCCTCCAAGTGGCCCCCGAGTAGCTTGTACGAGGAAGACATGGACATTACAAAACCCCTAAAGATGTCATATGCCGTGTGGCTCCAACACGTTACGTTACCTGCAGATCCTTTAACTCTTGTAAGTTGCGTGGTTGAGCTGCCGATGATTCGATTTACTGTTATAACACAAACAACAGATTTGTGTTATAACAGCAATTGGATTGAGGTTTGGGGAATTTGGAGGCCAGCGCAATACCTGGAAGTCTTCCTTATGTTACGTGAAAGTCCTGGAACAATTCAGGCAGGGTGCCACAGCACATTACCCTGCTGAAAGAAGGCACTATAGGAATGGAATACCGTTTGCCATGAAGGGTTGAACCTGGTCTGCAGCAGAGATGGAAAAAGGTCACGGGCCAGCGCGTCATCGGTTCGACAATTTCTTGCGGGTCAAACGGGTCGAGTCAAGGTGTTCCTGAACCGAATCCGGTTTTATTTCCGTTTTATTTTTGAAAAAAAAAATGTTTCAAAGAACCCTTCAGAGATTTTTGAAATAATTCTTCGTATGATCCAGGAACTTGCTGAGAAGGGTAAACAAATGTGATTAAAAATGAACTTTCATAAGACAAAACTGAAGTACAATGCTTTTACAAGGAATGCAGATTTATCAATTGATAGGGAAAAGCTGGAGATAACCAATTCCTACATATACCTTGGGCAGCAGATATCAAGCGAGGGTCGCATTGATGAAGTTATTAATTGGCGTAAAAACCTGGCTGGAAAGCTTTTAGAAGAAACAGTGCAATTTTAAAGAGCAATGTGTCATTATGTCTTAAAAGAAAAGTGTTTAATCAACGCATCCTTCCTGTGCTTACGTACGGAGAAGAGACGTGGACTTTAACTAAATAAGGTATACAAAGACTACAGACAACTGAAAGAAGCATAGAGAGATGCATGCTTGGTGTAACCAAGAAAGATAAAAAGGAAACCTCGTGGATCAGGAAAATGACAAGAGTGAAAGGCATTGTGATGAGAGTAAAATCCCTGAAATGGCGATGGGCAAGGACTTATTTTCAGGAGAACGGACCACCGATGAACGACTGAAATTTTAGACTGGATTCCAAGGGACAGGAAAAGACCCTGAAAAAGACCATGTGGGACATGGGTGGATAGAAAAAACTGGCTCAAGACAGTCCATTGTTGAAGAAATTTGGGGAGAGTTTCATCCAGCAGTGGATTGATAATCATTGACAATAATGATATACGAATTTACAGCTCAAAGCAGATTTGTCCGGATCAGGTCCAGGTCCAGGTCCAAAATTTTTGATCCGTTTCCAACTATGGTCTGTAGTGATGTTCAGGCAGGTGGCAGATGTCATAGTTTCCTGCACATGAAAGTTTGGACCCAGAGTTTCCCAGAAGAACATTGCCCCCAAAAAACTGCATTTCCTCAACTGGCTGGATTTCCTCTCAAGGTGCATATTGGTGCTAAAGTTTCCCAAGTAAACCACGTAGAAGTGCCCGGTCGTCCGCATGGTGAAACAGGAAACGAGGTTCATCTGACCAGACGACCTTCTTCCAATCATTCAAAGTCCAGTTCTGATGCTAACTTTCCCACTGTTGGAGCTTTTGACGGTGAACAGAGGTTAGCACGGGCACTCGGAGCGACTTGCAGCTACGCAGCCGCATTTGCAGAAAGTTTCGACGTACTCTGTGTTACACATTACCCTCGTCACCAGCATTCAACTGTTCGGCGTGCTGAGCCGCAGTATCCCTTCTGTTGGCTCGTGCCATACGGGACAGCTTTCACTCACCTCTAGCATAGATGAGCTGTAGTCAGCCCACACGTCGCCGGCGGTTCGTGGTTTTCCTCCTCGGACCTCTTTTTGAAGGTATTAACAAAGACTGACAGTAAGCATCGCACAACCTTGCCGTCTCGGAAATGCTTTGATATAGTCGCCTCGCCATTACAATTTGTCCTCTGTCAAACTCTTGCCGCCCCGGTGGTGCAGTGGTCTAAGCGATGGCCTCTGATCATTTGTCCGTAAGGGGTCCGGGTTCGAATCCCGGTGAGGCATGGATGTTGTGTTTGTCTTACGGCACTGGCTCTCTCCCTTCCCTGGAACCAGTGACCCTAAATTAGGGACGGGCGACTGCTTATAGCCCATTGAGTTGCTCACGGTGGTCGTTAAAACCTCCAATCAAAAAAAAAAAATCTGTCAAACTCGCTTAAGTCCGCTACCTTCCCATCTGAAGAACAAGGTTCGTACTCTTCCCAGCAAAATAAATTCAAGCACTTTTCAATGACTTTTTGAACCCGAATTATCATACGTAGCCTATGTACTGTCGGTTGATCAGTAGGTAAGTATTTAGTAAGTTCAGACCATTAATCTTAACTGGAGGGGGCACATCTTCAATGACCAGCCTGTTTCTCCCAGTAAGTTTATTGAACAGTAGGTAAGTATTTAGTTCAGACCATTAATCTTAACTGGAGGGCACATTTTCAATGACCAGCCTGTTTCCCCCAGTAAGTTTATTGATCAGTAGGTCAGTATTTAGTAAGTTCAGACCATTAATCTTAACTGGAGGGGGCACATCTTCAATGACCAGCCTGTTTCTCCCGTAAGTTTATTGATCAGTAGGTAAGTATTTAGTAAGTTCAAACCATTAATCTTAACTGGAGGGGACACATCTTCAATGACCAGCCTGTTTCCCCTAGTAAGTTTATTGATCAGTAGGTAAGTATTTAGTAAGTTCAGACCATTAATCTTAGCTGGAGGGGGCACATCTTCAAGACCAGCCTGTTTCCCCCAGTAAGTTTATTGATCAGGAGGAAAGGATTTAGTAAGTTCAAACCATTAATCTTAACTGGAGGGGACACATCTTCAATGACCAGCCTGTTTCCCCCAGTAAGTTTATTGATCAGTAGGTAAGTATTTAGTAAGTTCAGACCATTAATCTTAGCTGGAGGGGCACATCTTCAAGACCAGCCTGTTTCCCCCAGTAAGTTTATTGATCAGGAGGAAAGGATTTAGTAAGTTCAAACCATTAATCTTAGCTGTAGGTTGGTTGGTTGGTTGGTTGATTTTTATGGCGCAAGGGCCATGTTTGGCCAAAGAGCGCCAGACACAAGACAAACAAACAGTATTAAAAAAAAAAAAAAAAAAAAACGTGGCATAAATCCCAAAATCTGGCTGACCAAGTAAAACCGAACCATGAGAATGATGGAAGGGCCAAAAAAGACAATGAAACAAACAGTATTAAAAACATGGTACAATGGTTAGAAACTAGCCGATTAAGTAAAACTGAGGAATGAGAATGATAAAACACATCACGGAAACGAACACAACTACACATAAGATGAGTCACAGGAGAGGGACGAACTGTCACTCTCCTACCCCTTATGTTCCTCTAAAATGTTGGTTGAGGGTGGGGACCTCGCTGAGTCTGGGACAGTTGCAATGTTGGTCAGTTGGACCGTGACAGTTGGATGGACACTGCACGCCTTTGCGGATTTAAGGCCGGGTCTTCCACACGTGCAGGCTTTCTGCTGGGAACTGGAAGAGTCAGTCATCTTCAAAAGAGAAGGCGCAGAGTCAGCTGGTCGAATAAGCTGTAGCTCGGAGAAATCCACCTGTGTCGCTTGTTCAGCTGTAGATCTTTTGGCAAGTCCGGCGAGAGCTACAGGGCGCGGAACAAAGGGCTGCACAGGTTGTGGCAGAGACTGAACTTCTGCGGCAAAAGTACGCTGTCGGTTGTTGGGAATACCCAACTTGGCCTTGGCAGCAGGGCACGAGAGGCCTTCCAGGGTCTTGAGGCGCTGGATCGCCATCTCGTCCTTCCATTTCATACAGTTGCGAGAGTAAGCTGCATGGGCCTCACCACAGTTAACACAGCAGGCCGCAGAAGTGCAACCTTCCCCGTCATGTTCACTGGAGCCACAATTTGCGCAACGAGCGGAACTGTTACATGAACGTTGTGAATGCCTGTACCTCTGGCACCTGAAACAGCGCAGAGGACTGGGAATGTACGGGCGAACTCCACAGACCAAGTAGCCAGCCTTGATTTCGGTCGGAACTTTCGGGGAGTTAAAAGTCAAGATTACATTTTTAGACTTAATCAAAGAACCATCGCGCCGGAACATCATACGACGTGCAGCAATAACACCCTGATCTGCAAGTTCACTCACCAATTCGTCCTCACTGCATGGCAAGAGATCAAACTCCGAAATAACACCCCGAGAGGTGTTAAGAAACGGGTGAGGTGTCACTTTGACAGGAATGCCTTGAAGACTAGTGAGGTGCAGAAGAGTGTTACTCTGAGAAACACTGCAAGTTTGGACAAGCAGGTCCCTAGAGCGAAGCTTCCTCACAGACTTCAAGGAGCCAACCGCAGCGTCCAAAGCTTTAGAAATGAAAAAGGGAGATCTGGTGGACAGTCTCTCATTCGGATCGATGGATTCCACAACTAAGTGTGTAGCATGCGCATTCACAGCAATCGAGGGGAGACAACGCTTCGGAGCGACTGGCACAGCTGCCGAAGAAGAGGTTCCACGTTCTTGGTCCTGGTCATGATCTAAAGATCGTTTAAGGTTATGAGACTTGGTAGGTTGAGAAGACGAAGGAGAGTCGATGTCAACCGTCATTTTCTCAGGTGACTTGAGTTTGGAGTGTTTGTGTTTGTTTTTACCCATGGAATAAAGGAGGAGGATTCGTCTGCAGACTACTCCACCCACCACCGAGCCCTACAAGGGAGAACTGGAGGTCTGCAAGCCAAGAAAATGACGCTGGACACAGTTCTGGAGCTTATACGCTGCAGATATAGGCCGTTGGCTGTGATCACACGCACTCGGCGGACACTTCGGCCTCCGGGTACCGTCATGCCAACGCCTTTGGCATGATCCCACAGCCACCGGGCTTACCCTGCCGTGCTATACGACAAAAAAGCCGCTAAAGCCCTGTACACAACTTGGTACAAGACTTCTGACTAGAGGTGGGTTAGTCTCTAGCCTCCCGTTTGCAGCGAAGCCGGGGTCGAAGAGGAGTGTTGGTACACAGGAGGCACTGCTCCGGTCTCCTGCGACCTCAGCCGCCAGACATCCCATTTCCGCCTCACGGGTCTCCGCACGCGGCAAACATGCAGGTAGGTCTAGCACCCAAACCAGCTAAAAGGGAAAAAGTAATCCAAGGTAGACAAAATCCTGGAGTGGAACCTAAACGGAATCTCAGCAACCTACGAACTGAGCGGTTAATATAAAACAGTTAGTAGTGGAGGGTAACAAAACCACAAGACCGGGGTGTTAGTACATAGCGTGGTAGCGATTAGGTAGAGTGTAAAACACGGGCAACTGGCCAGTGCAGAAAATAAATAAAAACGAAAAAGCGAGACAGAAGACCAGCTCGGGATCGTGGGGCCGCGACTCCCCAACAGCTGGATGAACAGCCGTCCCTGCAAACTCCAACAGCACTGAAAAAAAAAACAACAAGCGGTGGCATGACATCAGATGTTGAACAGTCACAAGGTCAGCTCGGGCCGTGGGGGCGCCGCTCCCCAAATAACTGGAAAACCAGTTATCCCCGTGCGGGGCTTAGCTGGAGGTGGCACATCTTCAATGACCAGCCTGTTTCCCCCAGAAAGTTTATTGTTCAGTAGGTAAGTATTTAGTGAGTTCAGACCATTAATCGTAGCTGGAGGGGGCACATCTTCAATGATGACCTGCCTGTTACCCCTTGCCCCCAGTAGGTTTATGTTATTAACTTTGAGTTGCCCCTCTGTTTTGGTGTTTTTTGAAATCATTTTATTTTGTGGATTATATTTAAAGGGTACATTATTTTTGTATTCATCTGCTGGTATGACACTTATTGTTTGCTTTAACATTTTATTTTTGATGCATGTCTTTGATGCACCTTTTGATGCAGCCAGGAGACCAAGGGTCTAAGCATGAAGTACAAGCAATTCCTGGAAGTTCCACCCTCCCGCAAGAACGCATTCCTAACCCCAATAAACAGAAGCAAATCACATTTTGCAAATACATCATTCCACTTATTTTACACACATGGCTGATGCTTTACTCTGTAGTGATATCATAGCCATGGTACCATAGCTGTCCAAGTGCTCCCCTGGGTTGAATGCAAGTTCTGCGCTATTTGATCAGCTTGGTGTTTTTATTACAACTACGCAGGTGTTTTTATACATCGTTTTAGCACAATTATTTAACACATGCTCTTTCATAACATTAATTTTAAAAAAAATCAAGTACTATTTACAGAACCTCAAACTTTTTCAAGTACTTTCAAGGACTTGAAAATGAACGGTTTTTTTTTCAAGGACATTTCAAGGTTTTCAAGTAGTGTGTGAACCATGAAGAACAACTGAACATGATTTACAAAGCTGAGTATCAGGTGTTATATTGTTTCATGAATTTCACACGCACCGTCGTTCATCTGCAGTTGCTTCGATTTGCATAAATTCTGACTCTTCCGTGTATTTATTGGTGGTTAACAGTCGTTTTCAGAAGGCGACACTGATTATTATTTCCAGCGTGTAAATGCCGTTTTCACGGCATGAATTACTGGTGTTATTTTTTGAGCTCATTAGAGGTATCATAATACACTATATTGACAAAAGTCACCGGACATCTAGAAGAGAAACACAACATAGCATTTATTGACATACATTAGTACGGTGTAGGTCCACCTTTGGCCTTAATGCATGGACTGACCCTTCGAGACATGCTTTCGACAAGGTTTTGGAACACAGCGATAGTTATATTAATGCTGCCGCTATCTGTTGCTTAGTAGTAGGTCATGGTTCCAAACTTCTTATGCGGCGCTCTAATTCCTCCCATAGGTGCTTTTTGGGATTAAGCAGGGCTCTATGCTGGTCAGTCCACACACGATACGGAATTATCGCCAAACAACGCCGTAACAGTCCTTGCTTTATGGCTCGGTGCATTATCCTGCTGGTACCAACAAGGCTTGGTTCCATAGTATTGTCATAGAGTTGGTAGGGCATAATTGCCGAGAATATCGAGGTAGACTTGCTGGTTAACAGGTTTGTTCAGGATAACCAATGGGCTTGGACCATGCCACGAAAAACACCCCCACACGAGTACAATGTCAGCTCCAAACTTGACCGTAAGAACAGTACACTGTGGTAAATAGCGTTCCCCCGGCTGCCACCATTCCCACACATGGCCATCAGACTGATGGATCGTATATCTGGATTAACCAGTCCATTGGACCCATTTCCATTGACCTACGGTCCACGATAAATGTTCTTTACACCATGCTAAACGACGCTTAACATTCCGAGTGGAGATGAAAGGCTTATGAGCAGCCGTAGGACCACGGTAACCCATGGGATGAAGTTCTCTGCGAATGGTATGTGTACATACCGGGGTTCCAGCATTTTTTACTCACCTGTACACTGAGGTCTTGTGCAGTACTCCGTCGATTAGCTGTAACGACTCTCCTCAGGCTTCGGAGTCCTCTATCACTGATTTTCCTTGGTCTGCCGGTACGTTTTACTACTTTAGGGACACCATGTATCTTCCAGTTATTCAGTACATCCAAAACTGTTGACGGGGGCATGTATAAACGGCTCTCGGTTTATGTAAGAATTAACGGTATCCCTTGCTGAGTTGTATATAGGAAGAAGTCAAAGCTGTCGAAGCACGGTGACTGTTTTGGAGCAGCCGAAGCACACACACCACACTTTAAATTTCTTTTAAAAAACGTAGGATCTAAAGACGTCATTTATTTACAATTTAAAATATGGTAGATAAAAGCTCTGGCGAGCAATTTTGCAACCACTATGGTCGCATCATCAGGACGCTGAGTGAAACCAAATTAGAACGACACAAGGTTAAATAGTGACAGATAAGAGCACAAGTAATACACATTATGTAAATGAACACTTAAGTCACTGCCATTCACTACAAAGTATTGTTAAAAGTTCGTTTATAATCATTCGCATTCTTCCTCCCGAGAGTACTGCAAAATCAGACTCCTCCAGGTAGAGGGAATGTATACAGGCACGTCTTCATTACAGCATTTTGGTCCAAGTTTTATAAAATATTAACTCTCAGTAAAAAGCATAAATGATTTATTAGAAGCAGTAGGCAGTAAGTTCGCATTGTCCCAATCAGGTCTTAAGTCCTTCTCAATAACAGTTTTTGACAATGTCGAAGCAGCAGATTGTTTACGGAAAGCATATCTGTGTTCAGCCCAGCGAGTACCCAGGCTTCGGTAGGTCGAGCCCACATAGCAAAGATTTGCAGATTGTCCATTCCAGGAATGTTATATATTCCAAAGCGGGAAGTAGTTGGAACTACGTTTCTATAATGCCTGATTAATGAAAACAGGTTTTGGGTTTTAACCTCGAACACAATGGAGTATTTTTTACATGTGTTTTTTAATAAGGTGACTACAGATTTCTGGTAGTACATGCTCCCTACATACTTAATTGTGGGTACATCTCTAGTAGGCGTTGTGAAAGTTTTCAGCTCATATTGTTGAACAAGTCTTTGAACACAACCAGCGGGGTATCCATGCACATCAGCAATCTCATAAATTTTTCTTATTTCTAAATTTCAGCAGTCAGAGGTTGATGAGTGAATAAAAGCTCTGTGTACAAGGAATCTAAGTGCTAAAAGTTTGTAGGGGGTTGGAGTGAATGAACTGAAAGGAATAATAACTGGGGTTGAGGTTGGTTTGCGATAAACCGAAAAGTCGAAATGTGAGTGCTCAGTAGTGTGGGAAACCATGAAGTCAAGGTAAGGAAGTGACCTTGATTCCTCAATCTCAATGGTACACTTTATACCGGGGATGATGGAGGATAAATTTGAAGCTAAATTAAATAATTCAGGAATAGGATGAGACCATGCAAGAATGACGTCATCAACGTACCTAAGATGTAAAGATGGTTGAATGGAACAGGATTTTAGGTAATTATTTTCCTGATCTTGAAGCAAGATTTCAGCAAGAACGGAGGACAAAGGAGAACCGATTCTGTTAAAAAATAGCCTGTTGAACTCGGAAGAAATATCGTTCTCCAATAAGTTTCAATGCTTGTAGGATAGTATCTATTTCAGCAGCGGAGTAAGAATTCTGCGTGTACAAGATCCTTTCAATAAGAGTGTAAACAACGGAGCGAGATATATTGTTGAATAGATTCACATCTAATGAAGCAAGAATATACTGAGTTTTCTGGGACTGAAATGATTTGATTTTTGAAATGGCTTCGGACGTACTTCGAACAGAGTAAGTTGAATTAGCTGTAAGAGGTTTCAAGAAGACAGTTAAAGATTTTTCGAGGTTTCTAGTTGGATTAGCAAAACCTGAGGCTTTTGACTTTGCTAAAATCCTCCTGAACTATAGATCCCGGCATGTTGCGTGAAATACAAGTAGGTAGGAAGCCAGAATTACGTAGTTTTGACAGTTTTGTAGTTTTAACATCCTTGATCATTCTGAATATGTTGCTAAAATGCTTGCTACCATTCAAGATGTTTCCTATTCCATCGTTAATACTGATCCAACAGTATATATCCTTACAAAGCTGTCAAAACAGAGTAATTCTGGCCTTTTACCTGCTTGTATTTCTCGTAACATGCTACCGCACCCGGGATCTAGAGTCCCGGAGGCTTTTGGCAAAGTCAAAACCCATAAACCCGGTAACCCAGTTCGACTCCTGATCTCAGGTTATGCTAATCCAACTAGAAACCTGGAAAAATCCTTAGCTGTCTTCTTGAAACCTCTTACAGCTAATTCAACTAACTCTGTTCGAAATACGTCCGAAGCCATTTCAAAAATCAAATCATTTCAGTCCCAGAAAACTCAGTATATTCTTGCTTCATTAGATGTGAATCTATTCCCCAATATATCTCGCTCCGTTGTTTACACTCTTATTGAAAGGATCTTGTACACGCAGAATTCTTACACCGCTGCTGAAATAGATACTATCCTACAAGCATTGAAATTTATTGGAGAACGATGCTTCTTCCGATTTCAACATACTATTTTTTAACGGAATGAAGGGGCACCGATAGGTTCCCCTGTGTCCTCCGTTCTTGCTGAAATCTTGCTTCAAGATCTGGGAAATAATTACCTAAAATCCTGTTCCATTCAACCATCTTTATATCTTAGGTACATTGATGACGTCATTCTTGCATGGTCTCATACTGTCCCTGAATTATTTAATTTAGCTTCGAATTTATCCTCCATCATCCCAGTATAAAGTTTAGCGTTGAGATTGAGGAATCAGGGTCACTTCCTTGCCTTGACTTTATGGTTTCCCACACTACTGAGCACTCACATTTCGACTTTTCGGTTTATCGAAAACCAACCTCAACCCCAGCTATTATTCCTTTCAATTCATTCACTCCAACCTCCTACAAACTTTCAGAACTTAGATTCCTTGTACATAGAGCTTTTACTCACTCATCAACTTCTGATTGTCGAAATTTGGAAATAAGAAAAATTACTGAGATTGCTGATGTGCATGGATACCCCGCTGGTTGTGTTCAAAGACTTGTTCAACAATACACAGTGCGTCAAAGAATTTTTAAGACTGGGTCTGTAAAATGAAATAGAAACAAGAAATTATAATTTGTTTTGGTTTGTTATTCAAAATAAGTCCCTCCGGCTTCAATACACTTGTTACAGCGATTCAATAATGATTCGAATGCCAGTTCCAGTTCATTTTGCGGACATGTCTCCAAAGCACGCGTCGAAGCTGTTTGTATGGTCGAAATATCATAGAAAAAACACATCCTTTTAACGTCATTTTAAGTTTTGGGAACAAAGAAAAGTCGCAGGGTGCTAAATCAGACGAATACGGTGGATGATTCAACACACAGACGTTATTTTTCACCAAAGTCTACGAACAAGAAGTGAGGTGTGACTGGGTGCATTATCGTGCAACAAACACCAACTGTTTTCATCTCGATATTCTGGACGAAAGCGACGAATTCTGCTTATCAAACGCCTCAAAACATTTAAATAAAACTCACCAGTAATTGTTTATCCACTTGGAACAAATTCTTTGTGGATAATACCCTTACTATCGAAGAATGTAATGAGCATTGTTTTGATTTTCGATGGAACCTTTCTTGTTTTTTCGGCTTGTCGCGAGTGTTTTGACTTCCATTCCGCACTTTGTCGCTTTGTTTTAGGATCATATTGAAAACACCATGTTTCATCACCAGTAACAATCGATTTTAAGAAGTTTGGATCATTTTCAGCGGCTGAAATGATGCCTCTGCAATGTGCAATTGTCCTTGAATTTTGTTCATTGGTTAACGTGTGTGGAACAAATTTAGCACAGACTTTTGTTTTGCCCAAATCTTCATGCATGAGGGTTCGAATCATTTCTTTGTTGATGTTTAAAGACTCTTCCATCATTCTTAGTGACGCACTTCGATTGCTTGCCACGAATTCACGCACTCTTTCAATAATCTTAGCTGTCCTAGTTGAACTTGGTCTTCCAGTATGCTTATCATGTTTTAGCGTCTCTCTTCCGTCCAAAAACGTTTGTGCCACAGGAAAACATTTTATCTTCTTAAACAAAACTCACCGTAAACTTGTTTAATCATTTGGTACGTTTCCAAGGCACTTTTACCAAGTTTTGCGTTAAATTTAATAACAGCCCTTTGTTCCATCTTAATAATTCAACATGAAAAAAAATTTACTTCCCTAATGAACGGCCGTTTCGTTTGAATTACTTTAACAACTGCGCAGGACTTTTGGCAGAAAGCGAGCAGATGGTCACGGTTTATAACGTATTCGCGATTACACTGGTGGCGCCACCGTAGGCTGAAATCTAGCGCCAGTATTAAAATTCTTTGACGCACTGTGTATGAACGGAAAACTTTCACAACACCTACTAGAGATGTACCCACAATTAAGTATGTGGGGAGCATGGACTACCAGAAATCTGTAGTCGCCTTATTAAAAAACACATGTAAAAATACTCCATTGTGTTCGAGGTTAAAAACCCAAAAAATATTTTCATTAATTAGGCGTGATAGAGACGTAGTGCTAAATACTTCCCGCTTTGGAGTATATAACATCCCTCTATTAGACAGGAATGGACAATCTGCAAATCTTTGGTATGTGGGCTCGACCTACCGAAGCCTGGGTACTTGCTGGGCTGAACACAGATATGCTTTCCGTAAACAATCTGCTGCTTCGCCATTGTCAAAAACTGTTTTTGAGAAGGACTTAAGGCCTGATTGGTACAATGCGAACTTACTGTCTACTGCTTCTAATAAATCATCTATGCTTTTTACTGAGAGTCAATATATTATAAAACTTGGACCAAAATGCTGTAATGAAGACGTGCCTGTATACATTCCCTCTACCTGGACTAATCTGATTTTGGAGTACACTCGAGAGGAAGAATGCGAATGATTATAAACGAACTTTTAACAATAATTTGTAGTGAATGGCAGTGACTTAAGTGTTCATTTACATAATGTGTATTACTTGTGCTCTTATCTGTCACTATTTAACCTTGTGTCGTTCTAATTTGGTTTCACTCAGCTTCCTGATGATGCGACCGTAGTGGTTGCGAAATTGCTCGCCAGAGCTTTTATCTACCATACATTAAATTGTAAATAAATGACGTTTTTAGATCTTACGTTTTTTAAAAGGAATTTAAAGTGTGGTGTGTGTGCTTCGGCTGCTCCAAAAAAGTCACCATGCTTCGACAGTTTTGACTCCTTCATATACAGCCTCTAGGTTTCTCTTATGGACAACTCACTAATATAACACCCAACAATCTTTCATTTATCAAAGTCAGTTCTCTCCCGCCGCAACATTTTCACTCAAGCTCACAGTTCGATATGATCGCGGTCAGCTGCAGTCTTGTTTTATACCGTTGGCAGCTGTACCGCGCATCTTAACAACGCAGCCGATCCGTTTATTTGCTTTTGATGAGGTGTCCGGTGACTTTTGTCAATACAGTGTATAACTGAACGAAAGCAAAGCGGGAAATATTAAATAACCATTTCGTATAGGAAAATGTTCGTTAAAAGAAGGTATAAATAATTGGACGAATAAAGCTGAAACTTTCTGGGAAAAAGAAATAGCAATCAATTCTGTTTTCCATTTCAAGTACTTTTACAGCTTGTGTGAAAACCAGAAATATTACTTTTAAAAATTGCTTTAATCCTGTTTTGTGGAACACAAAATTCTTAAAAGAGCTGCGTGATGTCACGTGACAGAAGAGTGGGATCTCTACTACAAATTCGTGTTACTTATATTTGGCTTTTAAGTTACAACTACCCATGAGTGAAACAAATGTAACCCGTCGGAAAAACATTTTTGGTAAGAATTTGATTTCTCTTTCAAATCAGCTGGCAAACATCTCACCATTTTCGTCTTCATCATGACAGAGAGAGCTTTCCGATTCACAAAGCGGTAACAAAAAGCAAGCTCACCTTGGAGAAATTCAATGATAAAATTTGTGCTTCAAGCAATCTAGCCCGGAAACGAATATTTACAGCTAATAATGGGTTGCCAGAATCCTTTTTACTTCCGAACCAAGCTTCAATGTTTTCTTCTAAGGCTGGCCACGATGGAGGAGTGTATTTGTTTTTGTTCT
Organism: Macrothele yani; assembly: GCA_039090855.1. Classification (NCBI taxonomy): domain Eukaryota; kingdom Metazoa; phylum Arthropoda; class Arachnida; order Araneae; family Macrothelidae; genus Macrothele; species Macrothele yani. The sequence continues at coordinate 62,097,607 of CM077009.1, read as the reverse complement.
TATGCTTCGGCATGAGCGACATAGAATTTTTATCTTTTCTCCACCGGCGCATACATGCTTCGTAAATACTAATATGTCGATCAGCATCGCGATTTCCAACTGTTTCAGCTTTTTCAGTCGCGTGGATTTTGAGAACTTCTGTATAGTTTTTCAGTATTTTAGGCCTTCTATATCAAAACATTGACTTAGACACTCTAGTTTAAGAGAGAATAATTGGCTTATCGGTAGAACGATAAAATGAATAATGTGACGAATTAAGGGGAAACAAGAGATACTGACGTAATAATGAAGAGAGAGAGAGAGAGAGAGAGAGAGAGAGAGAGAGAGAGAGAGACGTGAGGTGACGAATACGTGGGCAGTGAGAGACAGCACCCATAAAAACAGAGAGAGTGAGACGTGAGGTGACGAATATGTGGGCAGTGAGAGACAGCACCCATAAAAACAGAGAGAGTGACGTGAGGTGACGAATATGTGGACAGCGAGAAAGGCAGTACCCATAAAAACAGAGAGAGAGAGAGAGACGTGACGAATACAGTGGACAGTGAGAAGAGAGAGAGAGAGAGAGAGAGAGAGAGAGAGAGAGAGAGAGAGAGAGAGAGAGAGAGAGAGAGAGAGAGAGTACCCTAAAAACAGAGAGAGAGAGAGAGAGAGAGAGAGAGTACCGTAAAAACAGAGAGAGAGAGAGAGAGAGAGTACCCTAAAAACAGAGAGAGAGAGAGAGAGAGAGAGAGAGAGAGATGCGTGACAAATAAATGGACAGTGAGAGAGAGTGATATGACATATAAGTGGACAGTGAGAGAGAGAGAGAGAGAGAGAAACTACCCACAAAAACAGAGAGAGAGAGAGAGACGTGAAGAATAAGTGGACGGTGAGAGAGAAAATTCCTATAGAAACACCTATAAAAACAAAGAGTTAGGGAGAGAGAGAGAGAGAGAGAGAGAGAGAGAGAGAGAGAGAGAGAAAGATTACCCGTATAAACAGATAAATAGATAGATGGAGAGAGAGAGAGAGAGAGTAAGTGGACGTTGAGAGAGAGAATATCCATAAAAACACCCATAAAAACAAAGAGTTAGAGAGAGAGAGACGTGACGAATAAGTGTAGAGTGAGGGAGATAAAGAGATACAGTACCCGTAAAAACAGATATAGATAGATAGATAGATAGATAGATAGATAGATAGATAGATAGATAGATAGATAGATAAAATTAGAGAGCGAGAATACCCATAACAACAAAGTAAGAGGGAGATAGAGACGTGACGAATAAGTGGACAGTGAGAGAGAGAGAGAGAGAGAGAGAGAGAGAGAGAGAGAGAGAGAGAGAGAGAGAGAGAGAGAGAGAGAGAGAGAGTGGTGTGACGAATAAGTGGACAGTGAGAGAGAGAGAGAGAAATTTTGTCTGCATTATTTGAGGAAAACAGCCTGGTAAGATAGAAGGCGGAAGATCGAAAGACATGGCGTAAAAATGGAGAACATGTGCCACTACAAATTTCACGCACTCAGGAGCTGATTCTAGAGGATGTAAAGACCTGGGAGCTTCCATCTTTAAATAGGAATAGTTGTACTATTATTTCAGCATGATCGAAATAAAGACGATCAAGTGACAATGAGCTGCACATATTGCTAGAAGAAGTAACCGCTCTTAGGCAGGTGAAATATTTGACTGGTTATCAAGGGACAGGAAAAGGCCCAGAAGAAGACCACGTGAAATTTAGGTAGAGGAAATTCGAAAGTTTGACTTGGAAGAGACTGGCTCAAGGCAGAAAGTAACAGCGAATTCTTGGGGAGACTTTCATCCAGCAGTGGATTGATAATTGTTGTTGATGATGCTATTACTTTAAAAATCAATATTTTGGTATAGAAAGGCGCATTACGAGTTGTATCAATGAAAAAGTGTTAATGCGTTCAAGGTCTTATAATCTGTTCCTTCATTAATATTAAATTTAGTGATATAACATTGAATAACATTGAATTTAGGTATTTTTGATAGATCACGCCGTGTTCTAAGGCTTTGATCTGTGCAGTCTTGTAAGAAAAGTGGAAAAGACAAGTTACTGGGAAAAAGAATGTTGGTGATGGATCTTTCTCGCGTTCTGAATACCCTTGCATTAATGAAGATAATGTTCAAAAAGACGGGAAAATTCCTTTCATGGCTATTTTTTGTGACAGTAATGTCACACACAGACTTAAAATTGCTGTTTGCTGAGCAGTTGTTTAAAAAACAAATTCCGGGTAAGAGCCGCATTGGATCTTAAACCGGAAATTACAGAATAAAAGAGAAGCATGACTTTAAAATATACAGAAAGTCCAAACAGGATCAAACATGTTACTGATATTTCTGACAATGTATTACTTCTCTCAAAAAGATTAATTAAAATGAAACTATCAATATATGGTTTATCTCTCTCCCTTTGTCGCAGAGGCTTTATATGAGGGTGGTCTAACGAAACTCCCATACAGTGCAGCACGTCCACGCAAACTACTAACGTCATAAAGGTCATAATTAAAGCCCGGAAGTTGAGGCAAAATGCCTTGAAATGCTTTTTTTTTTTTGCCTTTTCGGCTCGTATTTGAAGAAAATGCCTTTTTATGTTTTTAATGCCTTTTTTTGCCTGTACTCAACAAATGCACTATTAAAAAATGATTTCTTTTTAAGAATGCCATAAAATCAAAGTTTTGATAACAATCTAGCATGCAGTACGTAGTGTTTCCGGGTAAACACGTAATTTTTTTTAAATTATTCATTTCTTTTAAAAACTCTTTTTTAGGGTATAGGTGTATAAACCATAAGGTAGGTAGCATTTTCTCTAAAACGAAATCACAGTCGGCAGACATCTGAAAGTAAACACGAGTACAATCTCGGTATATTCAAAACGAGGTGCTCCAATTTAAGCAGCGGTGGCACACGCATGCGCAGAGTCTGCGATGGTTGGCATCTCATTTTATGTTTTGCTCTCCCTAGAATCCTAGATGATAGTTTCTGCGCATGGCGGAAGTAGCCGAATCCAGTCAGACAAAATTGTAACCAATCAAGCTAGAGTGAAAGCCAAGAATGCACGTACACACACAAGACCTTGAACGTTAGTGCAAAACAAAGGAGGAAGATTCTACTGTATTAGTTCGCTACCCCTAATAGATCTCGCCTTGCGTCCAAGTGAAACAATAATGCCGAAAACTGCTTCTTCAACCAGTGCTAAATTTAGTCGGTATGTTCAAGAGTATGGAAGTGATATCTTGTCAACTGATGGAATGGTGTTGTTTTGTAAAATATGCGATACGAAACTGAATTACGAAAAGCAATTCTTCATTTCACAACATTTGGCAACAGCTAAACATAAAGCTGCTGTTATTCGGAAGATTGGTGAAAACCAGACATGTTTGATTTCGTCATTCTCTTCTACTTCGAGCAAGCAGTCACAGTTTGCAAGTGATTTGTGCCATGCTTTTATAGATGCTGGAATACCTTTGTGGAAGCTGGAATATAATTCACTGAAGAATGTTTTGGAAAAATATACAAAGGAAAATATTCTGTGCGAAGCAACTTTGCGGAAAACATAATTAGATTCTTGCTACGTCGGTATAATGAAAGAAATACGAGAAGATGTCGGGGATAAAAATATCTGGATCAGTATCGATGAGACAACAGACGCCACGGGAAGGTATGTGGCAAATGTTGTTATAGGTACAATGGAACCTGCTCAGCCCTCAACTATATCTACTTATTTACATCAGAACAACTTCCAGAAACAAATAGTAGCACGATTTCTCAGCTTTTTGCCTCTTCATTAGCTCTTCTTTGGCCTGGCGGAATAAAGTATGAAAATGTACTATTGTTTTTAACAGACGCAACTCCTTATATGAAAAAGCCTGCCCACAGCCTGAAAGTTTCCTTTCCAAAAATGCTTTATTTAACTTTTTTGGTTCATGCTCTCCACAGAGTAGCGGAGGAAGTACGTGGGTTATTTCTGGATATTGATGCGTTAGTGAGTAATGTTAAGAAAATTTTCCTTAAAGCTCCTCATCGAGTTCACTTATTCAAAGAGATGGAACCAAATCTTGCTTTACCGCCTAAACCGATTTTGACAAGATGGAGAACATGAACATGGATATTACGCAAATAATTTGAACAAGATTGCTGAAATTGTTAACAGTTTTCAAGAGGATGAATCCTGCGCAATACGCAATGCTCAACAGATACTAGCTAAAGATTCCATTCGTAACGATTTAACTTTTATTCAAACACACTTTTCACAGTTGCCCGATGTGATTACTTTGCTGAAAAAAAGGAACGAAACGTTAGTGAATGCCTTGGAAATATTAAATGATGTAGTTAGTACAATTAAATGTGTTCCCGGGAGAAAGGGTCAAATCGTGAGTGAAAAATGTCAACGAGTTCTTTCAGCAAATAATGACTTGGAGAAAATCAAAGTCATCGCTGAAATACTCCAAGGTGAAAGTTCAACGTCTATTGAAATGGATCTTACAACTGCCTCAGTTTTAAATACGCTCCCATTACCTCCGTAGAAGTTGAAAGATCATTTTCGCATCTAAAAAATATCCTAAGTGACAGAAGGCAGAGTTTCACGTTCGAACATTAAAAAAAACACCTAGTACTTATGTGTAACCGCAAAAATAAGTAAGTGATAATCTGATAAATGATTTTGCCAATTCTGCTTAACACCTGTGTATGATTCAGAATTTTTCGACCACTTCTATAAATGCCTATTTTTTATGCCTATTTTGACGCTTTATTTTGCTTATTCTTGCCTATTTTTAGCATTTTTACTGCCTCAACTTCCGGGCTTTAGTCATAATGAAGAAAAGAAAGCCGTAGTGGTCTAAGCGATGGCCTCTGATCATTCGTTCGAAAGGGGTCCGGGTTCGAATCCCGGTGAGACATGCATGTTGTGTTTGTCTTACGGCACTGGCTGTCTCCCTTCCCTGGAGTCAGTGGCCCTAAATTAGGGACGGGCGACTGGTTGTAGCCCATTGAGTTGCTCACGGTGGTCGTTAAACCTCCAATCAAAAAACAAAATAAACAAATCGAACATTCAACAGCAATATCAACATTCTCTTAAAATAACACTAGTCACAAAAAAATAACGTGACTTCTACGATGAAAGATTCAAAATATTGCTGAAGGAAAACAGCCCTGAAGATCTCAGAATAATTGCTACAACGACCACCCTATGATCACTATATGTTGTCTTATAGATTATGGCAAATCAATAATCCGAAACCAAAAACAGCAAACAGGTTATGAAACATTAATCGTAACCAATAGAACAAGATCAAAAGAATCCAAACACGCCATCCCGTATCAAATGAGAGCATATAGGAGAATGACAGCTTGCATCGATTCTGACGACGAATTGCATTGCGAATTGAAAGAGCTGGATCGTTATCAATACTTACGTATTTATTAGTTACAACACGATATCACGCAGCATTAAAGCACCTTTTTCTAGTTTTTATCGGCCGACCAGACAAGACTGCTAACTTTACGACCTCATTGAGTTCCAGATGAGATATGGATATGTTGGCGCTTATGCTATGATTCTTTACCATCTAAATTTAGGACATGAGATTTCTTCGTGAAACTAAAATACATTAAGTCGCAAATCTGATGATTGTATTAAGACTTAAATATAAAAAAATAAAAGTTTACCATTTTATCTGAGAACATAAATAAGATTTTTGGAAGCTTCCTATACAAAGATAAGGGGGAAAGGACGGGTTACATCAGCCAGCAAATGACAGAGATAATTAAAAAAAATTCCCCATATCTAGTTCTTTCTGCTTTTATTTGACGACTTAATTTCATTCGGGGTTTAACGATCATCCTAAGCAAGCCTAAGAGCTATAAGCAGTCGCTTATCCCTGATATGGGGCCTATTTTCCCACGTTTTATCAACACATAGCAACCGAAAAATTGTTATCCGGTCACCGCTGGGGATCCGATTCCCAGATCTCCCGATATGTAGCCGAGTGCGTTAGCCTTACGCTACGGTGGCCAACAATCAACGTGGAAAGAGCGATGTCTTTGTTTATTCACTGACGTCACGTATTTGGAGGATTTTCACTGAGGATTTTCGCTTCTTCCATTAGGGACGAAAGCGTCATGCTTCATCTAGGGATCGGTGCCAGGCACTGCTTCGCTCACTGGTCTCTGACTACACGGCCACCTGGTCGGCATTTGATAACTTCATCATTTGACCTGACATGTTATAACGCATTCACGGGAATTCTTCCTTCGCGTAAACCGTGACATTTTCAGCTTTTCAGCATCATTCCGCTGGCTGAATGGTCAGCAGCGCGGGTTTCTAGTAAATCATCTGGCTCGTTCTGGATCCTAGGATGAGCTATGAGCAGCGCGCACGAAACACGGCGCTGCATCTGTATTTTTCCCTGGAACAGTGAATCTAAATTAGGGACGGACGATCTCTTATATTTTTATATGCTCATGGAAATTGCCAAAACCTAAAATAAAACAATATAAAAAATCTCAAAGGTGAGCTTTTGTTATCAAATATACAAAATTAATTTGCTCTTAAGGTCTTGAAAAGGGTGTCGTGAAAGAGAGAATAAGTTTTAGCAATTTCCTTTGCTTTTTCGGAATTTTATGACAGCTCTTGAGGTTATAAGCGGTCGACTGTACTTAATTTGGGGCCTCTCGTTCTGGGGGAAAGGGGTAGGACAAACGAAATCACGCGAGCGCGTTGCCCATACCTCATCCCATATTCCAACCTGGTCCATCTCAGACGGCTGGTCAGAGGCTAGTGGCTTAGACCACTTGGCCACTGTTCGAGGCTTTCTACCATTTAGTATGTCTTTTTTTTTTTTTGGAATGGCATCATGCAAGCGCGTTGCCCATACCTCATCCCGGATTCCAACCTGGTCCATCTCAGACAGCTGGTCAAAGGCTAGTGGTTTAGACGACTTGGCCACTGTTCGAGGCTTTCTGCCATTTAATATGTCGTTTTTGTTTTTGGAATGGCATCATGCGAGCGTGTTGCCATACCTCATCCCGGATTCCAACCTGGTCCATCTCAGACGGCTGGTCAAAGGCTAGTGGCTTAGACCACTTGGCTAGTGTTCGACGATTTCTGCCATTTAGTATGTCGTTTCTTTTAATGACATCATGCGAGCGCGTTGCCCATACCTCATCCCGGATTCCAACCTGGTCCATCTCAGACGGCTGGTCAAAAGCTAGTGGCTTAGATCACTTGGCCAGTGTTCGAGGATTTCTGAGATTTAGTATGTCGGGGTTTTTTTGAATGACATCATGCGAGCGCGTTGCCCATACCTCATCCTGGATTCCAACCTGGTCCATCTCAGACGGCTGGTCAAAGGCTAGTGGCTTAGACCACTTGGCCACTGTTCGAGGATTTCTGCCATTTAGTATGTCGTTTCTTTTAATGACATCATGCGAGCGCGTTGCCCATACCTCATCCCGGATTCCAACCTGGTCCATCTCAGACGGCTGGTCAAAGGCTATTGACTTAGATCACTTGGCCACTCTTCGAGGATTTCTGCCATTTAGTATGTCGTTTTTTTTAAATGACATCACGCGAGCGCGTTGCCCATACCTCATCCCGGATTCCAACCTGGTCCATCTCAGACGGCTGGTCAAAGGCTAGTGGTTTAGACCACTTGGCCAGTGTTCGAGGATTTCTGAGATTTAGTATGTCGGGTTTTTTTAATGACATCATGCGAGCGCGTTGCCCATACCTCATCCTGGATTCCAACCTGGTCCATCTCAGACGGCTGGTCAAAGGCTATTGGCTTAGACCACTTGGCCACTCTTCGAGAATTTCTGCCATTTAGTATGTCAATGTATATCTCTGACGTGCATAATGTTTGTAGTGACCATTTATAAGGCGCAATAGTAACTTTTGTCGGAACAAGAACCATTCGATGTTTCACCGAGAGTCGAAAGGTTTTGGGAAGGGTTATCATGTCGCTTTTCAAAACTTCCAGTATTTCCAGTTACAAATTATAAAGACTTATTATAAAGCTGGAGGATGTAGTACTTCTTGAAGGGGCATTTATGTTGTCTAGTATTATTTAGGAGAGAACACACCACGGACACAGTTGGAGGCGGGCCTAAAAAAGTTAACACATATTAAACATTAACAAGCAGATATACAAAATGGTAGTGGACAAGATGCTACGATAGCCCAAACCATGAAGGTTTCCCATTGACGTGTATGCATATCATCCGACCACGATCTTTGCTAATCCACTTTGGGTAGCGCAGTCATCTTCTGATCATTGGGTAAGGGTTCGAGTCCCGGATGAGATATGGGTGTTGTAATAAAGTCGCTAAGGTTATTCCTATTTTTAAAAAAGGAGATAAGGAATATACCTATAATTACAGACCGATATCTTTGTTACCCGTTTTGAGTAAGATTTTTAAAAGGTCTATTCACAGCAGAATGGTTGATTTTTTACCCACCCATGGTATGCTTGCTCTCTTTGAAACATTTCAGTTTCCAAAGAAATAGATCTACTGAAATGGCTGTTGCTAAGTTGTCAAACTTCATTTCCGAAGCACTAGATGACAGTTATTATACACTGCCGGACAATTGCTAAGGACGGATGACAATAGCAACGATAGCGACCATAAAATGGAAGGCAGGAAAATGTGGAAATTAGCATAAGTGCGGGATACAGTAAGACGTGTTGTGCGTATGCAAATTTTGGATTGCCGAACTTGTTCGTGACGTCATAGCGCTGATAAGAGATACAAAGGATTTGATGCGTATTGACCGTTGTTGTTCAAACGCAAAGTTGAAAGGGAAAGAATCAATTGACGAACGTGCAATTTTCAGTATGTCTTCCCGACATCACCTAGATGATTTTACGCGTGGCCGTATTATTGGCAAGATCGAAGAAGGACGAAAAATAACAGATGTTGCCAGTGAGTTCGACGTCAGCCACAGTGTTGTTTCAAGGCTTTGAAAATCATTTCAAACAAATGGAGAGTGTAGCAAACGTCACGGGGAGGTCGTGTTCGCAGTACGACACCTGCAGAAAATCGGTACATAGTGCTATCAACAAAAAGACACCGGCGCAGCACAGCTAGTGAGGTAGAAAATCAGTTTATGGCTGCTACTGGCAAGCGGATCTCCCGAAAAACTGTCGCCAGACGTTTGCATGAAGGAGGACTATACGCCCGCCGTCCTGTTGTGTGCATCCCATTGTCCAGACGTCACCATACCTCCCGTTTGCAATGGTGCCCTCAGCATCACAATTGGACTGATAACGACTGGTCTGCTGTCCTCTTCTCAGATGAGAGTAGATACAGTCTATCGTCTGATTGTCGACGACAACTGATCTGGCGGGATAGTGGTACTGCATATTGTCCAGCAAACATACAGGAAAGGGACCGATATCCGACATGTAGTGTAATGGTATGGGCTGGCATCATGATCAATGGCCGTACGTCCCTCTATGTGCTTCCAACAGGGACTATGACTGGCCAATGATACATTAATGATGTTCTGCTACCTCATGTTCGCCTGTTCCGTGGTGCTGTCGGTGATAGACTCATTTTTATGGACGACAACGCAACATGTCATCGAACAGTCGCTGTCCAGGACTGTCTTGAGAGCGCGGATATTCTACGCCTCGTATGGCCAGCACGTTCTCCAGATCTGAATCCCATTGAAAATGTGTGGGATGCTTTGGGGAGGAGTCTTGCTGGTCGCCAATGCCCTCCAATAAACAAGGACACCCTCATCCGTGCACTGACAGAATAATGGGATAAATTACCCCAACAGCTGCTTGATAATGTTGTGCAAAGCATGACACGACGTGTGGAATCTTGCATCGCCCTCCATGGTGGCCATATCCCGTATTGACATCTTACGCCGGAACGCCTGCGGACGGTAATTGCATTTTTTTCACGTTTACGTATTCTGCACAAAATGGCCTGTTTGTCCCTTGAACACGTTCCAAAGCCTTATGGATTTCAGAGCACAATAAATTGTCTTTCTTGTAATGTCCTGGCATTCTGACATTATTTTATTTCACTTGGCATCCAACCACACTTATTTTTTATGCGCTATATAGCCGTTTATGATCCGTCCTTAGCAATTGTCCAGCAGTGTACTATTTGTGTTTTTATTGATTTCCAAAAAGCTTTCGACACGGTAAATCACGCCATTCTGTTACATAAATTAACCAAATACGGTTTTCGTGGCAAAATTATTTCCCTCTTAATGAGCTACCTCTCTCATCACAAACAGTATGTCACTGTAAATAAACTAAACTCCGATCTACGTAATACTGTATTTTATATGGAGTGCCTCAATGTTCGGTATTGGGACCGTTACTGTTCCTGTTATATATTAATGACCTTCCTCTGTGCCTGCAATCAACTCATGCTTTGCTATACGCTGATGACACTGTCATTTTTCAAAAATGTCATGATTTGCATAAGTTACAGATAATGATCAATAATGATCTATCAGAATTATATCATTGGTTATTTTCTAACAAATTATCACTTAATATTCTAAAAACCAACGCCGTATATTTCCGAAACGTTCATAAAAGAGAGGACATAAATAAATTTCCAGTCAGGATTAATGATCTCCCCCTTAAAATTGTGGACAAAGTTCAGTATCTTGGTGTTTAGTTTGATGAATTCTTTAACTGGAATACGCATGTTCAGTTTGTTTTAAAAAAAGTTTCCTTACAGGTTGGCCTGCTTGGTAAAATTAAGCATCTCTTCCCTATCAATGTCCTAAAAACATTTTACTATGCTTTTATTTATACCCATCTCTCCTATTGTCTGGAATCCTGGTATTCAAATATAAGTGCAAACAATAAGTTATGCTTGCTCAAATTACAGAAGAAATCTGTTCGCTATATGCTGAACAAAGATTACATGTCTCATTCAAAACCATTATTTCTAAAACTAAATATTCAAAAATTCATGAAATTTTTTCCTTGAAACTAGGTAACATGTTTTTTAAAATAATGCAACTTAAACTGCCTATTTTTCAATCTGACATCAAATATCTGGATAATTCTATCTTCACCAGATCTGTTGCTAACGACAAATTATGTCAGCCGTGTGTTAGACTTAATTATGGTTTAAATAGCATACTGTATAAAGCCATTATCCTATGTAATAATCTCCCAGAGAGCATCAGATCCCTGGAAAATATCAAAAAGTTTTTCTTGTCTCTGCGAAATTACATTGTAAATCACCCTGATCTCCATAACGAATCTCAAACCTATCATTAAATTGTAGTTCCAAGCATGCTGCTAACAGTGGTGCTTCTGTTATAACCATCTTACTTGCTTTCAAATATGCCATATGTTTTATTCTTTTTCTTACATCTGATAGGGGGAATCGCCTTACAACCAATGTGTTCAGATTCCTCCTGGTGTACTGCATTTTCATATAACTGTAAGTTTTAAATGTGTGCAATAAATAATTGTATTGTATTGTATTGTATACTTATCCAATGGCACTGGCTTTCTCCCTTTACTGCAACCAGTGGCTTGAAATTACGAATCGGCGACTGCTTATAGACCACTGAGTTGCTCATAATGGTCGTTAAACCTCAAAACAGCAACAACAAGAAAATCTTTGCTGAAGTCCATTTCGTAGATGTTACCTCGCCCCGTAACGAAACGGTGTACCAATTTTATAAGCTGTATTTGCTAAGTGGAGAAATGTGGCCACATGGGGCAATAGATAAGTCCACCTGAACAAACGTAAAAAGTCTCGGCAAGTACATTGATGACCAAACAGCCTATTTAATAAATAGGCTGGTAATGAGAATGTACCTAAAATTTACTCGAAAAATTTAGGGTATTTGCTGGGTAATCGAAACTGGTCACAACTAAAGAAAAATGGTGACATAAGTGATAAATGTCTTCGTTCTGAGAATAACTAAAAGTCGAGTGTAATTCGCTGTCTGAAGCACGATAATTAAAATCTTGAATAAATAAAATATTCACAAGTTAAAAGATAGGAACACGTGATCATAACGAAACGGCGTACCAATTGTGTCGTCGGTATCCCTCACCATACAATTTACCATTGAATTTGAGAATGAAGGATTTCTCTCCTACCTTGACTTGAGCATCAGACGGAACATGATCACCCACTCAATTCAGTTTTCTGTGTATCGTAAGCCAACCAGCTCTACTGTGATCATCACATATAACTCTTACCATCCACACATGTATAAAGCTGCGACTTGTACTTATAAGCCGAGCATTTTCACACTCGTCGAATGCCAGATTGCGGAAAACGGAACTTGAAAAAATAATGCAAATCGCGACCCAGAATGCGTACAGTAGGAACTTTGTGAATGCTCTTATTGCCCAACACAAGAAAAATGTCTGCACACCATTAACCAGCAATCACAAGACTATTAAATACGTTGGTACTATTGAATACCAGCCGCAAATCTCACACATCTTGCACAACATCTGCAAGAAACACGGCATTTCATTTGGCGAGTCCTCCAGTAACTTTTCCAGCTGATGTTTAGGGATCGGGACGACGAGCCTGAGAATGGAAAATGTGGTGTGTATTGCATACCATTAAAGAGTCTGAACTCAGAGTTCAACGATAGCTGGTATATAGGCTCGACCCTTCGTAGCCTAGGAATTCATACAGCCGAACACTGATATTCAAATCAAACAGGTGCCCCTAACCCTGCTTTGGCTAGCATAGTCCAGGAGGGAACCCACATCCCCTCATGCAGTGATGCATATATTCTACTATGCACCAAAGAAAAAGATCTACTTTATTTGCAGAAGCACTGTTTATCCAGCACTATCGTAAACAATGATGTAACGATGATACTTCCACTACTTTGGCATATGTTTGGAAACAACTACTTAATACAGTTTGTATTAAAGAAAAAAATCAAGACTTAAAACCCTCACTACACAATTAACTTAACCTTATACCACCTTTCAAAGATGGAACTACGTAGCACTCAGAAATTAGATGGGAGGGACTAATACTCATCAACTGATGAACATCATTGTACATCATGATGTCAAGACTATAACGAAGTAAATTTCTCCGTCATTTTTGGTCCACGCCGGGGATCGAACCCGAGTCCACTTATTCCGGAACAAGTCGCTCTACCAACTGAGCTACGCAGACGTTCGTTCTCGCTGCTATCTGCCTTTATGTCATGTGCGTCCTGCGGGGAAGGCACGTCACAAGACACTGACAATATATAACTTCGCACTAAGTATGTTTAAATGTAGTCTTCACCTGATGATGCAAGGGTCGCCCTTGTGAAAGATCTTGTGTTCGTGTTTTTTAACTTGTGAATATTTTATTCATTAAAGATTTTAATTATCCTGCTTCAGACAGCAAATTATACTCGACTTTTAGAAATATGGTGGCACTGATCGACGGATATTTCTTCCTGAACAACTGCAGGTATGTACCGAAAGTTTTCCCAAAAATTTCATGGTCATTACTGAGTAACGGAAATTTTTCAAAACTGGAAAATTGTAGCAGCACCGAAAAGATGTCTGTCTAAACAGTTGCAACAAGTTCTGGTCAGAATGTTACCAAACAAACAGTTTATCGCAAGAGGTACAGAGAATGTTTATCGAAAATTTCCCCAATTTTCGATATACATTCTCTGGATTTTTGAAAATCGTTTTTGATAAGATTAAAAACTCCACTTGGATTATTGACAATAATAATAATATGGGATACGGGCGATGGAATGAATCGCAATGCTATGTCCTGACCTTTGACCACATTTCGTCCATTTTCAATAGGGTTTGTCCTCAGTTGGTCCCCTACTACATACTGAAATTTCATCGACACCGAACCATTTTTACGCACGTTATGACGCATAAGGGCAATGGAATGCATCCCGATCTTATGTCCTAACCTTTGACCTCACTTCACCCATTTTGAATAGGGTTCGTCCAAAGGCGGTCTCCTACCACATAGTAAAATTTCATTGAAACCGAACCTTATTTACGCAAGTTATGAAGCATAAGGGCAAAGGAATGATCCCGCTCGTACGTCGTGACCTTTGACCCCATTCATCCCATTTTCAATAGGGTTCGTCCCCAGGTGGTCCCCTACCACATACTAAAATTTCATCGAAATCGAACCATTTTTACGCCAGTTATCGTGCGGACAGACGGACGGACGGACGGACGGACAAAGCTGGAGCATATACGCTTCTTCAACCTACGGCTGGAAAGCGTAAAAAGATCTTGGATTTTTTTGGTAATAATGAAGATAGTATTCGAAAAGCTGACACCTATGACTTTACTAATCTTTTTACCATAGTTAATTTAGCTGATCTCAAAAAGTACTTGACTGGTACTTCTCTAAATATAAAGAATGTTTGAATGTTAGTCAAGGTTATTGGGAAACCCTTTGTAATTTTCGTGTCTTCAATAATTACTTATTTAACAAAAACACCTAAGAACACAACTTTGTGGCATACCTATGGGCACGTGTTTCTCTAGTCTTTGGCTAATTTATACTTTCATTATTATGAAGAACAGTGTTGCTTGACAGACGTTCACAATATCAGATTGTGGATGATCTTATCAGTTTTAATTTGAATTTGGGAGTACTGAAGGATATAAGGAGTTAGTCCTGCTACAAACAAATAATGAAGGTTATCTTCGCTTTTTGGATATGGAAATACTCTTTAATAGAAGAGATGTTGTGGTAGATGTATTTGATAAAAGAATTGCTTTTAATTTTCGGCCTAAATATTTAATATCTACAAGCAAATAATGAAATGAAAATCATCTTTGCTTTTTAATATGGAAATACTCTTTAATAGAAGAGATGTTGTGGTAGATGTATTTGAGAAAAGAATTGTTTTTAATTTTGAGCCTAAATATTTAATATCTACAAACAAATAATGAAATGAAGATCATCTTTGCTTTTTGGATATGGAAATACTCTTTAATAGATAAGATGTTGTGGTAGATGTATTTGATAAAAGAAATACTTTTAATGTTGTGCTTAAATATTTAATATCTACAAACAAATAATGAAGGTCATCTTTGCTTTTTGGATATGGAAATACTCTTTAATAGAAGAGATGTTGTGGTAGATGTATTTGAAAAAAGAATTGTTTTTAATTTTGGGCCTAAATATTTAATATCTACAAACAAATAATGAAGGTCATCTTTGCTTTTTGGATATGGAAATACTCTTTAATAGAAGAGATGTTGTGGTAGATGTATTTGAAAAAAGAATTGTTTTTAATTTTGGGTCTAAATATTTAATATCTACAAACAAATAATGAAGGTCATCTTTGCTTTTTGGATATGGAAATACTCTTTAATAGAAGAGATGTTGTAGTAGATGTATTTGATAAAAGAATTGCTTTTAATTTTGGGCCTAAATATTTAATATCTACAAACAAATAATGAAATGAAAATCATATTTGCTTTTTGGATATGGAAATACTCTTTAATAGAAAAGATGTTGTGGTAGATGTATTTGAGAAAAGAATTGTTTTTAATTTTGGGCCTAAATATTTAATATCTACAAACAAATAATGAAGGTCATCTTTGCTTTTTGGATATGGAAATACACTTTAATAGAAGAGATGTTGCGGTAGATGTATTTGAAAAAAGAATTGTTTTTAATTTTGGGCCTAAATATTTAATATCTACAAACAAATAATGAAGGTCATCTTTGCTTTTTGGATATGGAAATACTCTTTAATAGAAGAGATGTTGTAGTAGATGTATTTGATAAAAGAATTGTTTTTAATTTTGGGCCTAAATATTTAATATCTACAAACAAATAATGAAATGAAAATCATCTTTGCTTTTTGGATATGGAAATACTCTTTAATAGAAGAGATGTTGTGGTAGATGTATTTGAGAAAAGAATTGTTTTTAATTTTGGGCCTAAATATTTAATATCTACAAACAAATAATGAAGGCCATCTTTGCTTTTTGGATATGGAAATACTCTTTAATAGAAGAGATGTTGTGGTAGATGTATTTGAAAAAAGAATTGTTTTTAATTTTGGGCCTAAATATTTAATATCTACAAACAAATAATGAAGGTCATCTTTGCTTTTTGGATATGGAAATACTCTTTAATAGAAGAGATGTTGTGGTAGATGTATTTGAAAAAAGAATTGTTTTTAATTTTGGGCCTAAATATTTAATATCTACAAACAAATAATGAAGGTCATCTTTGCTTTTTGGATACGGAAATACTCTTTAATAGAAGAGATGTTGTAGTAGATGTATTTGATAAAAGAATTGCTTTTAATTTTGGGCCTAAATATTTAATATCTACAAACAAATAATGAAATGAAAATCATATTTGCTTTTTGGATATGGAAATACTCTTTAATAGAAAAGATGTTGTGGTAGATGTATTTGAGAAAAGAATTGTTTTTAATTTTGGGCCTAAATATTTAATATCTACAAACAAATAATGAAATGAAGATCATCTTTGCTTTTTGGATATGGAAATACTCTTTAATAGATAAGATGTTGTGGTAGATGTATTTGATAAAAGAAATACTTTTAATGTTGTGCTTAAATATTTAATATCTACAAACAAATAATGAAGGTCATCTTTGCTTTTTGGATATGGAAATACTCTTTAATAGAAGAGATGTTGTGGTAGATGCATTTGAAAAAAGAATTGTTTTTAATTTTGGGCCTAAATATTTAATATCTACAAACAAATAATGAAGGTCATCTTTGCTTTTTGGATCTGGAAATACTCTTTAATAGAAGAGATGTTGTGATAGATGTATTTGATAAAAGAATTGCTTTTAATGTTGGGCCTAAATATTTAATATCTACAAACAAATAATGAAGGTCATCTTTGCTTTTTGGATATGGAAATACTCTTTAATAGAAGAGATGTTGTCTTAGATGTATTTGATAAAAGAATTGCTTTTAATTGTCGGCCTAAATATTTAAGCTATTGGCCTTCAAATATTTCTAAAAAATATTCATAGTAATATTATTGTATCTCAATTTCTAAGAATAACACGAATTTGCAATTCTAAGGTTAACATCACAAAACAGCTAAAAAAGTTATAATTTCCCTCTCTATTAACAATAACTATCCCTATGGTTACTGTCTTTTTCATTTTAAGAATTTGCTTGCTCTCTGAATCATAAAAAACTTTTAATATAAGATTATGCAATATTGCTGCACCCTTCTCTTTGAAATAATCATTTCTTCGGGTTTCAATAATTACATTAACTTCTTCCGAGTTGTCCCGGAAAAATTAAATACATCATTGGCTGACATCCACTCCTAATTAGGTCATTGGCTATCTTTTAAATTTCTGAACACACCGGCAAATCCTGACGGTTGCTGGGATGTCTTCGGCTTGAGTGGGGTAGGAATTCCATTAACCATGCTTTGTGTGCCGATGTTTACGTTTGGTTGATGTGATCTGTATTGAGCTTATTAATTCTCAGGTTTGTTGTGAGCTATAATTTTTTCTCATTAATGTTCCTCATTTCAGGTAGGAAAAACTGGGTGTATTGTCAGAAATACACTGCCGGAAAGTGAAAAAAGAACAAGAAGGAATTGGTGGACGATCATGAAATTTACATATGTTAATGGGGTCGAGTTTACGTAGGTGTGATGTTAATTTCGGGACCAACCGGTGAGCGCTTACGCCACAGCACGACATAATATGCAAATTATCGTCGGTGGAATTTAAGGAGTACGGCGAAGTAAATGTAATCAGTCGTCGGCGTACGGACACGTGCGAAGACCCTGAAGAAGCTGCAATGCCTGGACATGGAAGATGTGTACGATTTCAGCAGTTACCGGGCTTTGAGCGAGGTCGTCTAGTCGGACTCCGCGAGGCCGGGTGGTCGTATCGTCGTATTGCGGAGCGAATTGGACGGTAAGTATCGGTGGTGGTACGATGGTGGCGTAGATGGTCCGAGGAACATTCCCACACGAGAAGACGTGGAACCGGGAGTCACAGACAGACTGATGAGCTGACCGATCGAAGCAAAGGAAGAGCTGCGTTGTCAAGCCGAACATCCACTGCGACGCAAATCCGAGTTGCCGTTGCACCTGAGGTGACTGTGCGAACAATCCGCAACCGTCTACTGGATGCAGGACTACGTGCACGTGTGCCTCTGGCATGTGTACCTCTGACTCTAGCCCATCGTCAGGAACGGCTGCAGTGGTGTCGCCAACGTCTGCACTGGAGAACGCAATGGCGATCTGTCGTGTTCAGCGATGAAAGCAGATTCTGGTTGAGAGCCTCCGATGGCCGTATGCGTGTTCGCAGACGCACAGGGGAGCGTCTCCACCCTTCTTGCATCCGCCAGCGACACACAGGGCCTACACATGGTCTCCTGGTGTGGGGAGCGATCAGCTATCACTCCCGTACACAACAAGTGTTTGTACCGGGTACGTTAAACAGCACCTCCTACATTAACATCATCATTCAACCAGTTGTTGTGCCATTTGTAAGGTCGGTCCATCGTGGTGTTTTCCAGCAAGATAACGCACGCCCACACACGGCACGTGCAACGCAACATGCACTTCAGGGTGTGAGACAACTTCCATGACCTGCACGTTCACCGGATTTGTCCCCCATTGAGCACGTGTGGGATTTTATGGGACAACGACTTATCCGGTCTCCACGGCCAACCACGACCATCCCCGATTTACGCGTCCAGGTTGTGGATGCTTGAAACTCAATACCCCAAACTTACATCCAACATCTGTACGACAGACTCCATGCCAGAATTGCACAGTGTGACGCAGTTCATGGCGGTTCAACCTCGTACTAACCATGTTACATGGGAATGTTATTTTTCAGTTTACCAGCAAATACAGCTGTATTTTGCCATAATGTTTTGATCACGTTATCCTCTGTATTCCGTTATTATGCTGTATAAATTTCGTTGGTATCAGACGTCTCCTTCTTGGTGTTCGTTTTTCCCTTGCCGCCAGTGTATTTTTTTTAAATAGACGTCTTATTTTGACCAATTTGAGCTAATTTACACCCACATTAAA
Organism: Macrothele yani; assembly: GCA_039090855.1. Classification (NCBI taxonomy): domain Eukaryota; kingdom Metazoa; phylum Arthropoda; class Arachnida; order Araneae; family Macrothelidae; genus Macrothele; species Macrothele yani. The sequence continues at coordinate 62,078,594 of CM077009.1, read as the reverse complement.
CCTGAAGTTTGAGGTGTGGTCGGTGGTTGCGGACGTCTTTCCCTAATGAGTTGTTCTCATCCACTGGCCACATAATTGTTTGGAGTTTTCTTTTGAAGTTGTGTTGTGTCAGTGTGACTTGAGGGAATTCAAATTTTACGTATATTACCTGTCTTTAATTCTAGCAGCTAAGCGCAGTTTTGGAATAGTGTGGATGTGATATATACACTGAAGAGCAATTGAATTAGAGATACCTGTCTAGTAATGCAGCACCACCTTTCGCTCTGATGACAGCGGCGATTCGTCTCGGCATGGACTCGACAAGACACCGGAAGCGTTGGGAAGCCATACGGATCCACGATCCCTGAACAAGCTCCCACAGTTCACGAAAATTTGATGGACGGGGTCAGAGCCTCGAACATCTCTCTCGATGGCATCCCAGATGTGCTGAATGGGATTGTGGTCAGGTGATCTAGCTGGCCGAGGAAGCGAAGTCACGTCGGTGGAATGTTCATCCAACCATTCGGATACAATTCGGAAGCGATGGCACGGTGCATTGTCTTGTTGCAGGATGAGGTCCCCAGTGGGATGTTGAAGACGCACAAATGGGAGCAAATGGTCGTCCAGGATATCCCGCTAACGTTGACCTGTCAGGGACGATATCATATGTACCAGGGGCCCCCTTTCAGTCCACGTAAATAATCCCCAGACGAGAATGCCACCCCCACCAGCTTGAAGAGTACCCTGCTGGCAAGAAGGATCCATCGCTTCATGTGGTTTGCGCCATACTCATATCCTGCCATCCGCAAGTACCAACGTGAATCTCTACTCATCAGTCTAGGCAACATTTTCCCACATGTCTAGGGTCCAGTGGCGATGTTCCCGCGCCCATGCTAATCTTTGCACCCTTTGATGTGCGGTAAGCAGCGGTATCCTCGTGGGACGATGGCTTCTGTTACCCCATAGTCAGGAGATGGTTTTGGATGGTGTGGATGCTTACACGTTTTTGTGCACCAGCGTTAAATTGCCGAGTGATTTCTTGCACTGTGGCCCGTCTATCCGCTGTTACAATGCGAGCTAGCCGACGATGACCCCGCTCATCTACACTCTGTTGTCCACGGCAGTTGGCCCTTGCAGGGATGGTTTTACCGGACTCGATGTACTCACGGTGCACCCGTGACACAGTGGCTCGGGAAAATCCCAGTGCCTGCACGACTTCCGAGGTAGAGTGACCCATTCGTCGGGCCACGACAATTTTCCCACGATCGATTGCGCTTAGATCCTTTGTCTTACCCATACTGCGTCCGACTCTTACTGATTCCCGTCACATCACTCCTTATATTGTCGGATCGCTGCATACGTCATGTCGTTTCCGTTTACAGGGCCGCCCACAGCGTCACATTTGCATAAAGCCAGCTGTCTCTAATTCAATTGCTCTTCAGTGTAATTATATACACTCAACGTCAAAAAAGTAGCTGCACCCAGAAGGACGTGTCTGATTGCAATGCTATTCGGGAGGAAAGTAAAGGCTATCAGGAACAATAAATGATTAAACATTGAGACTGATATGGGCAATATTTATGGAGCTACACGCCAATAAGTAGTGTCTCTTAGTATGGCGTCGGGCCGCCATGTTTGCTCACACAGCACAGCATACGTCTCGGCATGGAGTAGTTCTGGTGTTGTGCGATAAGCCATCCCATGCAGCTTGAATCTTATCACGCAGTTCCTGCAGATTATGCGATGGGGGTGGAGTGTGGATAGCGCGTTCAATAGCATCCCACACATTTTCAATCGGTGATAGGTTTGTCGATGCGGCTGGCCATGGCAGAGTGTCAATGCCTTGAAGGCAAGCTCTCAAGACAGGGGCAGTATGCGGACGAGCGTTGTCCTGTTGGAAAATCGCACCGGAGTGAGCGTCCAGAAAAGGTGGGACAACTGATTGCAGGATCTCATTAACGTAACGCTGCGCTGTCAAAGTGCATTTATTGAACACCAACGGTGATTTGGCATCGTAGGCAATTGAACCCCACACCAGGCCTTCTGGACGGTATGACACTCGACAACAAACCGTTCATCTTCGCGCGGAGCATGGTGACTCCACACACGGATTCGTTCGTCGTCTCCTCCAAGACAAAAGCGGGACTCGTTACTGAAGATCACCCGCTGGCATTCTGAGTGGCTCCACGATAGTCTGGCACGACACCATTGCAGTCTTTGGCGACGATGCAATAGTGTCAAAGGCAGTCGCGTCGCAGCGGTCTGTGTGCGTGTCGTACTACGTCCTTCAGCCGTCTGCCAAAGGTGCCGGCACTAATCGGACGATGCATAGAGGGCACCACTGATCACTGAATATACTGTATAGTCGTGGCTGTTGGTCCACTCCGCTCATGTCGGACAACCCGTCAGTCCCTCTCTCTCTCTCTCTCTCTCTCTCTCTTTCTCCGTGGTTCGTTTAGGTCTTCCAGACCCTTCCTGTCGTTGCTGCGTGCCTTGTTCTATCCACTGCCGCCAACAGCGTACTATGGTGATATCCTCACGACTGGTATGGCGCGCAATACGGCGATAAGGCCAGTTCGCTTCCCGGACACAGACGACGCGGCCTCTGTTGAACACCTCCAACTACGCGAATTATTTCCGAATTTTCCTTCGAGTCATACTTCACTTTGAAAAGATGCAACCAACAAAACAGCATGAGTCAGAATGGCAAGCGCGCTCAACGGGGTGACCTTATATAGCCTGTCAGGTACAGCGCTACGATCCCTCCTTGCTCGCGTCACACGCGCAGCCGGACGTGATACTTGACTCATTTGCATGTCTCACGATGCAAAACCTACCCACCAAGTTCCATTCCTGTCAGTTGCTTCCTTTTGGGTGTAGCTACTTTTTTGGCGATGAGTGCATATACATATATGCACTTGCCTGGAGAGCGTTTGGAGAAACAGTATAATTTTCAAGAGCAATATGCCATTATGCCTTAAAAAAAGTGTTTGATCAATGCATCCTTCCAGTGCTTACGTATGGTGCAGGAACGTGGACCTTAACTAAAAGAGACATACAAAAACTGCATTCAACTTAAAGAGGCATGGAGAGATGAATGCTTGGTGTAACCACGAGAGATAAGAAGAGGAACTCTTGGATCAGAAAAATGACAAGAGTGGAAGACATCATGACCAGAATAAAATCCCTGAAATGGCATGAGCTGTACGTATTTCCAAAAGGACAGACCATCGATGGACAGCTGAAATTTTAGAATGGATTCTAAGGGACAAGACCTAGAAGACAACCACAGGGGAGATGGGCGGATTAAATTCGAAAGTATGTTGGAGTAACATGGAGGAGACTGGCACAAGACAGACCGTTGTGGAGGAAACTTGGGAGACCTTCATCCAGCAGTGGATTGATAATGGTTGACAATGATGATGATGATACACTATCTACCAACAAGTAATTGGGCACCTGTGGTAGCAAAGGAAAACGAAGTTTATTCATCTTCAATAGCTGGTGCAGCCTCCACGAGCGGCGATTACAGCTGCGACCCTCCGGGACATACTCTCAATCAGGCGTTGTACGACGGCTAGCGGTATTTTCTTCCACTCGCCTTGGAGAAGACAGGTCAGTTCCTTCACCGATTTCGGACGGTGGGGGCACCCCTTAAGTCGACGCTCCAACTCGTCCCAGAGGTGCTCGATAGGGTTAAGGTCCGGGATCTGCGCAGGCCAGTCCATTCGATTAACCCCATTGTCACCATACCAAGCCATTGTGGACCTCGCAACACGAGAGGTGGCATTGTCATCCTGATAGTAACATGGGTCCACCCCGTAAAACTGTCACAACAAATTAGGAAGCGCATGGTCACCCAAAATGGTGCAGTAGGTCTCGGCGTTGAGTCTACCAGGAATTTCGACCAAGGGTCCCGTGCCATACCAGGAGAAACACACCCACAGCATAATTTCACCTAGGCCGAACTTCACAGTTGGCACAATACATTCCGGCAGGAGGCGTTCTCCAGGCAGACGCCAAACCCAAACCCTGCCATCCGAACGGTTGAGGGTGAACCTTGATTCGTCGCTCCAGAGAACCTGTTTCCACTGTTCAACGGTTCACTGTCGACGTTCTTTGCACCACGTTAGCCGAGCAGCGCTATTGGACTTGGTGATCAAAGGCTTGTGGGCGGCAGCACGTCCACGATGACCGAGCAGATGGGTTTTCTTACGGATGGTATTCATCGAAAGAACACTCCCGGATGCCTGTTGAAACTCCTCGCGGATGTGGCCCATCGATTTGGTGCGGTTCTTCCGAATTTCTCTGGCCAGCACCAGTCGGTCTCTAACTCGCAGTTTTGTTGGTCTGCCGATTTGGGGCACATTCCGACAGTCACCTCTCATCTTCCACTTGCCAATCACGTAGGCCACTGTCGATTTTGGGTACTTCAACTCGCTGGATATGTCACGTATGGATCGGCCATTTCTGTGATACCCGACGATTACACCTTTCTCGAAATCAGAGAGCTCCGAACTGCGTAGCATCTTGCATGCGACTGGTTGCGTTGTTGTTTCCCACACGATATTTAACGGCGGCGGCCGTGACGTGAATCAGGACCGCAGATATCGTCGATTGCAGGGGTGTCCAATTACTTGTTGGTAGATAGTGTAGATAGATTACATGAAATATGTTTAATCTTAACACCCGTACTAGTCCCACCCCTCCCCCAAATTTTGGGAGAAGTCTACGTTCATGGCTAGTCGAGTAAGGCAAATACGCTCCACTTCTAGCAGGCGATGAATTGCTTAATTCTTCAGCAATCCGTCAATGCACAAATATTGATGGCAACTAATTTTTGTTACTAAAGAGTACCAAAATAAATATTTCTCCTGCTTTCAGAGAAATACAGATAATTTTCTCTTGGGAACTGGATTTCATTAAATCTTAAAGGAATTACTTGTTACACAGTTAAATTACGCCTCTGAGTTTTTTCTCGTTATCGTGGGCGATTTTACCTTCGAGCTTTTATCTGCCTTATGTTTTCCAACTTAAAAGAGCTATTGCTTTTTTTTATTACATCTTTCGTTTGTTCGCCCTGCACGACGCCTTTTTCTTTTCGATTTTTTTCCCTTTGTAATGCGGAAACGAAAAATTAAGTAATCTGGAGCTAACTTACCTCGGCATCGGTCCATCTGCGCAATATCTTTACTAGCCCTCTCCGCATGCGCTCGGAGCCATTTTCTAAGACCGTTAACATCTGGCAGTTTTATATCCGTGTTCCTCTTATGGCGTTCTTCAAACACGGGGCAGGTTTTTCTTTTGCTTCAAACTTATCACTTTACAGTCGTGTCTTTCTTCGGAAGATTTTTTTTCATAAAACTGTCTGCCTCCGGGGCCAGCGTTTATTGTTTTTTCGTCGTATTTGTTTTTGTGCTTCACGCTTTTTGTTCTCCTGTTGCGGTTCTTTACGTCTCCCTGTAAATTAGTCCTTGCTAAGCACGGCGTTTTTTTTATCTTTAATAATCAGATAGAGACTTTTTTTTGTGTGTGCACGGAGCGGTAATTGAAGGAGTTCGAAAGGAAAATTATCTAAAAAATATTTGGGAGAATATGTGAGAGATATAGTTTTTATCTGAGATACGAATGAAATCTCTTTCGACATTCTAAAGGCCGCATTTTCTCAAAATTCTTTAATGAGCTCGTAGGACATGACATATTTACGCATCGAAATTTCTTACAATATTTCTGAAATGCACCTCATGAGATTATCCAGTTAATATTTTTGATGTAACTCTGATAAGAAATGTACAGATATCAATTTTATTATTCTGCAGTCGTGTACTGGGAGTCCTCATACAGTGAAATAAATTGTTGGAATGTCTGCAAATTGAAGGAGCTTATACTATTTGCAAAGTGCAGTTCGTACTTCCTGGGAAATTTACTGCATTGGGACCGAGATATACTGCCTATTTTTATCTTGTGAATTAAATTTTTCCGATTTCTATATCTAGGATGCGTCTGCTCAGTGATTATTGTGTATTAGTATTGGTACGGGAGATGTATATTCTAAAATAACTTTCATTTATAGCTCCTCTTCCTATGTAAATTTGAGTTTGTTCTCCTTTATACTTCCAAACTTAACGTGATATCTTCTCTCTCACAAGAATGAGGTTGGCAACACATTTGAGGTCAGAGAGAAAATGACGTATGAATGTGATAAGAACTATGGATAAAAAGTACGATACAACAGTTGCTCATGTGGATGTGTGTGTGTACACGTTCGATTGCTTAGATAAAAGTGAAGTTTACCTGCTGTGTTATATGTTGGATCTCCTGAAAGAGTGCTGGACCAATAAAAGGTTATCGTAAGTCTGACTTCTGTTTATGTTTCGTCTGGCCGTAAAAGCTTAATTAGGAACTATTGTATCGTATTCTTATTAATTGGGTTGTCGGAAAAGTCATGGCCGCCCCGGTGGCGTAGTGGTCTAAGCGATGGCCTCTGATCATTCGTCCGAACGGGGTCCGGGTTCGAATCCCGGTGAAGCATTGATGTTGTGTTTGTCTTACGGCACTGGTTCTCTCCCTTCCCTGGAACCAGTGACCCTAAATTAGGGACGGGCGACTGCTTATAGCCCATTGAGTTGCTCACGGTGGTCGTTAAACCTCCAATCAAAAAAAAAAAAAAAAAAGTCATGACGTATTTTAGCCATGTTTTGCAAAGTCAATTATTGATAGAAAGAACAAAGATCAATCAATGATATAATGCCCGTTTTATTCGATAACCTTTTGATATCTTTCAGTGAGTGTGGTGCCTCGTTCATAGAAGGACCTGCCTCTCGTGGCGGAAAACTATACAAGGTGCTGATTTACAGCCTCATCTGAATTAAACGTTATACCACGCAAGGACTGTTGAAGAGAGCGAAACAAGTGGAAGTCTGACGGCGCAAGGTCAGGCGAGTATGCTGGGTGTGGCAACACATCCCACCCAAGCTCCAATATTTTTTGGCGGGTGATCAAACTTGTGTGTGGTCTCGCGTTGTCGTGATGGAACACAAAACCTTTACGATGAACGAGCTCTGGACGTTTCTGGATGATGGACTCATTCAAACTGTCCAATTGCCGACAGTACACATTCGAATTGATTGTTTGGTTCGGTGGTAGCAGCTCGAAAAATACGACACCTCTAAAATCCCATCACACTGAGACCAGAACCTTCCGCTGATGAATGTCTGCTTTGGATGTCGTTTGAGGCGAAGCAGCACGTCGGGACCAAGAACATTTGCGCAGCACATTGTTGTACACAATCCACTTTTCGCCACCAGTTATCAGTCGCTTCAAAAAGGATCGTTTTCCTCACGTTTAATGAGCATATCGCAGATGTTTATACGCGCCGTCAATTGAGCTTCTTTGAGTTCATGAGGAACCCACACATCGAGCTTGCTTACGTATCCCAGCTTCTTAAGGTGGTCGTGAACGCTTGAATGATGGATGTGCAATGTGTCTGCCATCTCTCGTGTCGTGTAACGTGGGTTTGACTCGATCAATGCCCTGATTTGGTCGCCATCGACCTCGGTAGGACTCCCGAACCGAAGGGCATCGTTGAGGTCAAAATCACCAGCACCGAATTTTGCGAACCACCGCTGGCACTGACGTTCTTGTAGAGCATTATCACCGTATACTTTACGCAACTTTTTCACAAGCTTGACGCGCGTTCTTCCCTTTACGGAAATAAAACAGTAAAATATGGCGGAAATGCACAGCTTGGTCTTCCATCTTCAACTTGATGTCAAATCTGCGCAAATCAACCAAATCGCTCACTATTCCTTTTAGACTGCAGCTAGAACTGGCACCTGTCGATAGCAGAGCTGTGCATGCCTCTAGTACTTCCAAAACAGCCCAACCGCTATCGGGGGCCAAAATACGTCATGACTTTTCCGACAACCCAATAGTTCAACATTCCTTAGTCGTGGTTTAGACATAGCGTAAAACCAATCTTGATCCCGAAAAAGACATTACGTTATAAGTGCCTGCTCTGTAAATCATATGATAGCATTTGCATGCGTTACGCGTTTTTCTTCATACTATATTTACTTTGCCACTGAAAAGCCAAAACATTATGACCACGTACCCAATATGATGTTGGTTCTCCACGTGACGCCAAAACAACTTTTACCAGGCGTGGTATGGACCCTATAAGATTTCTAAAGGTGTCTTGTGGTATCCAGTACCAGCATGTTACCAGCAGATCCTTTAACTTATTTAAGATACGTGGTCGAGCTTCCGCAGATCGGATTCGCTGTTCCAACATAAACCACAGATGCTCGATTGGATTTAAATCTGGGGAATTCGGAGGCCAGAGCAATATACCTGGAAATCTTTTTCATATTCCGCTAACCATTCTCCAACAATTCGGGCAGCATGGCACGGTGCATTATCCTTCTGAAAGAACACAGAAGGATAGTGAGGAAAATGACAAAAGGATTTCATACAGCACAAAACATTTCAGGTATGTATCGATATTGATACAATCTCTCATTTGCGTTACACTTTCATAGATATCTTAACGTTTCAAAAACATTTATTTTGGAACATAACTCTTTGTACATTACGGTTACGTTAAAAATAGCATTCACCGATACTGCTGTTTTATATAGTTTCCATTGTACATAATTGCTACCTTGATGTTACATTCCAGCGTTATTTAAGATTTTTGGTTTGGCAACGGCATGGATGCTCATGTGCATTTATGCCATTTTACCGAAGCACTCTCGTAATCGTATTTCCATCTGCTACTCGGATATTCTTTGGTGATACTGTCGTACTCGAGTATAGTTGATTTAATATTTGATCCTTTTTTTTTTTTTTTTTTTTTGTGATTCAAGATCATCTGAAAATATGTAATTGTTTTGTTTATTATAATTTTTAAATTCTAAAAAAGCATTTTATAAAATCTAAGTAGATGGCTGTGTTGTTGTATTAGTACACTATACCAGCATGTTGTTTTTTTTTTACTCGAAGCTGAGAAATTTCAGATTGGTAGGCATTTAGAGAAATGACGAATTTGATTTTCTTTCCTTTTTTCGCTGAAATATAGTCTATTCCACATATATAATAGAAATTCGACAATCTCATTTGAGACCGATTTTTATTTCTTTTGATATCAATATATAAACGCCGCCACTGTTCCCAACGGACAGCGGACTGCGTTGAACCTGTGAAAACGTAGCCAACTCGTAATACGACTGATGTTGCTTTTGAAACAGCTGTCGAGTGTAGTATTTTTTATTGTGATTTTACGAAGCTTATTAAAACTACAATGTTCAGCGTGGTAAATACGTAACAGTAAAATGATGATGACGCAAATATCTTTCAAATACGTAACAGTAATGTAACGAAGTTACAAATATCTTTCAAATACTTAACAGTAACATGAAGTTGGTATGTTGAAGTTTCAAAGACCTTTCACTGTACCGCATCGATTATGTTTCAAATTTATGCAACGTCTGAGAACATTTTGACGTAAACGTAAGCTTTCTGAAACATTACTGTTAGATTGCGCAATGTATCTGAAAAGTCTCAATGTTTCAGTGTTACGCACTTGTAACATATATGAACTATTCTGTGCTGTGTGAGGGATCTACTAGAGGGAAACACCGTTGCCATGAAAAGATGTGCCCAATCTGCAATTATGTTTACGTAGGTGGCAGACGTCATAGTTTTCTGCACATGAATGACTGGACCCAGAATTTCCCAGCAGAACATTTCAAAACATTACAGTTCTTCCACCGGCTTGGTTTTGTATCACAATCCATCCTGATGTCAATATTTCCCCAGGTATACGAAGCACACGGTCGTCCACATGGTGCAGCAGGAAACGGGATTCATCGGACCACACGACGTTCCTCCAATCATTCAAAAACCAGTTTTGATGCTCGCTTGCCCTTTGTTGGCGCTTTTGACGATGACCATGATCAGCATGGGCACTGGAAGTTGAAGCAGCGGCTATGCAGCCCCGTTTCCAGCAGGGTTCGATGTATTGCGGCAAGGGGCGAGTGGGAGTATCATTCGCTAACGGATGTTAGAAGTAAGCCATTGATAGCCTTTGCTTATCTGTAAAATCGATAAATGGTTGGCCCACACCTTGCTGGCGGTTCGTAGCTTTTCTTTCCTCGTCCACTTTTTGAAGGCACTAACAACGGCTGACCGTGAGCACCACACAAGTCTTGTCGACGCGGAAATGCTCTTACCTATTCGTCTTACAATTTGGCCTTTGTCAAACTCGCTTAATTACGCTGCTTTTCTCATCAAGCATTGCCGACTCGGAAATGCTCTGACCTATTCGTCTTACAATTTGGCCTCTGTCAAACTCGCTTAATTCCGCTGCATTTCTCATAAAGCCTTGCTGACTCGGAAATGCTCTGACCTATTCGTCTTACAATTTGGCCTTTGTCAAACTCGCTTAATTCCGCTGCTTTTCTCATCAAGCATTGCCGACTCAGAAATGCTCTGACCTATTCGTCTTACAATTTAGCCTCTGTCAAACTCGCTTAATTCCGCTGCATTTCTCATCAAGCCTTGCCGACTCGGAAATGCTCTGACCTATTCGTCTTACAATTCGGCCTCTGTCAAACTCGCTTAATTACGCTGCTTTTCTCATCAAGCATTGCCGACTCGGAAATGCTCTGACCTATTCGTCTTACAACTTGGCCTTTGTCAAACTCGCTTAATTACGCTGCTTTTCTCATCAAGCATTGCCGACTCGGAAATGCTCTGACCTATTCGTCTTACAATTTGGCCTTTGTCAAACTCGCTTAATTACGCTGCTTTTCTCATCAAGCATTGCCGACTCGGAAATGCTCTGACCTATTCGTCTTACAATTTGGCCTCTGTCAAACTCGCTTAATTCCGCTGCTTTTCTCATCAAGCATTGCCGACTCGGAAATGCTCTGACCTATTCGTCTTACAATTTGGCCTCTGTCAAACTCGCTTATTTCCGCTGCATTTCTCATAAAGCCTTGCTGACTCGGAAATGCTCTGACCTATTCGTCTTACAATTTGGCCTTTGTCAAACTCGCTTAATTCCGCTGCTTTTCTCATCAAGCATTGCCGACTCAGAAATGCTCTGACCTATTCGTCTTACAATTTAGCCTCTGTCAAACTCGCTTAATTCCGCTGCATTTCTAATAAAGCCTTGCCGACTCGGAAATGCTCTGACCTATTCGTCTTACAATTCGGCCTCTGTCAAACTCGCTTAATTACGCTGCTTTTCTCATCAAGCATTGCCGACTCGGAAATGCTCTGACCTATTCGTCTTACAACTTGGCCTTTGTCAAACTCGCTTAATTACGCTGCTTTTTCTCATCAAGCATTGCCGACTCGGAAATGCTCTGACCTATTCGTCTTACAATTTGGCCTCTGTCAAACTCGCTTAATTCCGCTGCATTTCTCATACAGCCTTGCCGACTCGGAAATGCTCTGACCTATTCGTCTTACAATTCGGCCTCTGTCAAACTCGCTTAATTACGCTGCTTTTCTCATCAAGCATTGCCGACTCGGAAATGCTCTGACCTATTCGTCTTACAACTTGGCCTTTGTCAAACTCGCTTAATTACGCTGCTTTTCTCATCAAGCATTGCCGACTCGGAAATGCTCTGACCTATTCGTCTTACAATTTGGCCTCTGTCAAACTCGCTTAATTCCGCTGCATTTCTCATAAAGCCTTGCTGACTCGGAAATGCTCTGACCTATTCGTCTTACAATTTGGCCTTTGTCAAACTCGCTTAATTCCGCTGCTTTTCTCATCAAGCATTGCCGACTCAGAAATGCTCTGACCTATTCGTCTTACAATTTAGCCTCTGTCAAACTCGCTTAATTCCGCTGCATTTCTCATAAAGCCTTGCCGACTCGGAAATGCTCTGACCTATTCGTCTTACAATTCGGCCTCTGTCAAACTCGCTTAATTACGCTGCTTTTCTCATCAAGCATTGCCGACTCGGAAATGCTCTGACCTATTCGTCTTACAATTTGGCCTTTGTCAAACTCGCTTAATTACGCTACTTTTCTCATCAAGCATTGCCGACTCAGAAATGCTCTGACCTATTCGTCTTACAATTTAGCCTCTGTCAAACTCGCTTAATTCCGCTGCATTTCTCATAAAGCCTTGCCGACTCGGAAATGCTCTTACCTATTCGTCTTACAATTTGGCCTTTGTCAAACTCGCTTAATTACGCTGCTTTTCTCATCAAGCATTGCCGACTCGGAAATGCTCTGACCTATTCGTCTTACAATTTGGCCTTTGTCAAACTCGCTTAATTACGCTGCTTTTCTCATCAAGCATTGCCGACTCGGAAATGCTCTGACCTATTCGTCTTACAATTTGGCCTCTGTCAAACTCGCTTAATTCCGCTGCATTTCTCATAAAGCCTTGCTGACTCGGAAATGCTCTGACCTATTCGTCTTACAATTTGGCCTTTGTCAAACTCGCTTAATTCCGCTGCTTTTCTCATCAAGCATTGCCGACTCAGAAATGCTCTGACCTATTCGTCTTACAATTTAGCCTCTGTCAAACTCGCTTAATTCCGCTGCATTTCTCATAAAGCCTTGCCGACTCGGAAATGCTCTGACCTATTCGTCTTACAATTCGGCCTCTGTCAAACTCGCTTAATTACGCTGCTTTTCTCATCAAGCATTGCCGACTCGGAAATGCTCTGACCTATTCGTCTTACAATTTGGCCTTTGTCAAACTCGCTTAATTACGCTACTTTTCTCATCAAGCATTGCCGACTCAGAAATGCTCTGACCTATTCGTCTTACAATTTGGCCTTTGTCAAACTCGCTTAATTACGCTGCTTTTCTCATCAAGCATTGCCGACTCGGAAATGCTCTGACCTATTCGTCTTACAATTCGGCCTCTGTCAAACTCGCTTAATTACGCTGCTTTTCTCATCAAGCATTGCTGACTCGGAAATGCTCTGACCTATTCGTCTTACAATTTGGCCTTTGTCAAACTCGCTTAATTACGCTGCTTTTCTCATCAAGCATTGCCGACTCGGAAATGCTCTGACCTATTCGTCTTACAATTTGGCCTTTGTCAAACTCGCTTAATTACGCTGCTTTTCTCATCAAGCATTGCCGACTCGGAAATGCTCTGACCTATTCGTCTTACAATTTGGCCTTTGTCAAACTCGCTTAATTACGCTGCTTCTCTCATCAAGCATTGCCGACTCGGAAATGCTCTGACCTATTCGTCTTACGATTTGGCCTCTGTCAAACTCGTTTAATTCCGCTGCATTTCTCATAAAGCCTTGCCGACTCGGAAATGCTCTGACCTATTCGTCTTACAATTTGGCCTTTGTCAAACTCGCTTAATTCCGCTGCTTTTCTCATCAAGCATTGCCGACTCAGAAATGCTCTGACCTATTCGTCTTACAATTTAGCCTCTGTCAAACTCGCTTAATTCCGCTGCATTTCTCATAAAGCCTTGCCGACTCGGAAATGCTCTGACCTATTCGTCTTACAATTCGGCCTCTGTCAAACTCGCTTAATTCCGCTGCTTTTCTCATCAAGCATTGCCGACTCGGAAATGCTCTGACCTATTCGTCTTACAATTTGGCCTTTGTCAAACTCGCTTAATTACGCTGCTTTTCTCATCAAGCATTGCCGACTCGGAAATGCTCTGACCTATTCGTCTTACAATTTGGCCTCTGTCAAACTCGCTTAATTACGCTGCTTTTCTCATCAAGCATTGCCGACTCGGAAATGCTCTGACCTATTCGTCTTACAATTTGGCCTTTGTCAAACTCGCTTAATTACGCTGCTTTTCTCATCAAGCATTGCCGACTCGGAAATGCTCTGACCTATTCGTCTTACAATTTGGCCTGTCTGTCAAACTCGCTTAATTCCGCTGCTTTTCTCATCAAGCATTGCCGACTCGGAAATACTCTGACCTATTCGTCTTACAATTTGGCCTCTGTCAAACTCGCTTAATTCCGCTGCATTTCTCATCAAGCCATTGCCGACTCGGAAATGCTCTGACCTATTCGTCTTACAATTTGGCCTCTGTCAAACTCGCTTAATTCCGCTGCTTTTCTCATCAAGCCTTGCCGACTCGGAAATGCTTTGAACTATTCGTCTTACAATTTGGCCTCTGTCAAACTCGCTTAATTCCGCTGCATTTCTCATAAAGCCTTGCCGACTCGGAAATGCTCTGACCTATTCGTCTTACAATTTGGCCTCTGTCAAACTCGCTTAATTCCGCTGCTTTTCTCATCAAGCATTGCCGACTCGGAAATGCTCTGACCTATTCGTCTTACAATTTAGCCTCTGTCAAACTCGCTTAATTCCGCTGCTTTTCTCATCAAGCCTTGCCGACTCGGAAATGCTCTGACCTATTCGTCTTACAATTTGGCCTCTGTCAAACTCGCTTAATTCCGCTGCTTTTCTCATCAAGCCTTGCCGACTCGGAAATGCTCTGACCTATTCGTCTTACAATTTGGCCTCTGTCAAACTCGCTTAATTCCGCTGCTTTTCTCATCAAGCCTTGCCGACTCGGAAATGCTCTGACCTATTCGTCTTACAATTTGGCCTTTGTCAAACGCTTAATTCCGCTGCTTTTCTCATCAAGCCTTGCCGACTCGGAAATGCTCTGACCTATTCGTCTTACAATTTGGCCTCTTAATTCGCTTTTCTCATCAAGCATTACTCAATGCTCTGTCGTCTTACAATTTAGCCTCTGTCAAACTCGCTTAATTCCGCTGCCTCATAAAGCCTTGCCGACTCGGAAATGCTCTGACCTATTCGTCTTACAATGCAATTGCATTGCTCGCTTAATTCCGCTGCCTCAAGGAAATGCTCTGACCTATTCGTCTTACAATTTGGCCTCTGTCAAACTCGCTTAATTCCGCTGCTTTTCTCATCAAGCCTTGCCGACTCGGAAATGCTCTGACCTATTCGTCTTACAATTTGGTGTCTGTCAAACTCGCTTAATTCCGCTGCTTTTCTCATCAAGCATTGCCGACTCGGAAATACTCTGACCTATTCGTCTTACAATTTGGCCTCTGTCAAACTCTCTTAATTCCGCTGCATTTCTCATCAAGCCTTGCCGACTCGGAAATGCTCTGACCTATTCGTCTTACAATTTGGCCTCTGTCAAACTCGCTTAATTCCGCTGCTTTTCTCATCAAGCCTTGCCGACTCGGAAATGCTTTGAACTATTCGTCTTACAATTTGGCCTCTGTCAAACTCGCTTAATTCCGCTGCATTTCTCATAAAGCCTTGCCGACTCGGAAATGCTCTGAACTATTCGTCTTACAATTTGGCCTCTGTCAAACTCGTTTAATTCCGCTGCTTTTCTCATCAAGCCTTGCCGACTCGGAAATGTTCTGACCTATTCGTCTTGCAATTTGGCCTTTGTCAAATTCGCTTAATTACGCTGCTTTTCTCATCAAGCATTGCCAACTCAGAAATGCTCTGACCTATTCGTCTTACAATTTGGCCTCTGTCAACCTCGCTTAATTCCGCTGCTTTTCTCATCAAGCATTGCCGACTCGGAAATGCTCTGACCTATTCGTCTTACAATTTGGCCTCTGTCAACCTCGCTTAATTCCGCTGCTTTTCTCATCAAGCCTTGCCGACTCGGAAATGCTCTGACCTATTCGTCTTGCAATTTGGCCTTTGTCAAATTCGCTTAATTACGCTGCTTTTCTCATCAAGCCTTGCCGACTCGGAAATGCTCTGACCTATTCGTCTTACAATTTGGCCTTTGTCAAACTCGCTTAATTCCGCTGCTTTTCTCATCAAGCATTGCCGACTCAGAAATGCTCTGACCTATTCGTCTTACAATTTAGCCTCTGTCAAACTCGCTTAATTCCGCTGCATTTCTCATAAAGCCTTGCCGACTCGGAAATGCTCTGACCTATTCGTCTTACAATTCGGCCTCTGTCAAACTCGCTTAATTACGCTGCTTTTCTCATCAAGCATTGCCGACTCGGAAATGCTCTGACCTATTCGTCTTACAATTTGGCCTTTGTCAAACTCGCTTAATTACGCTACTTTTCTCATCAAGCATTGCCGACTCAGAAATGCTCTGACCTATTCGTCTTACAATTTAGCCTCTGTCAAACTCGCTTAATTCCGCTGCATTTCTCATAAAGCCTTGCCGACTCGGAAATGCTCTTACCTATTCGTCTTACAATTTGGCCTTTGTCAAACTCGCTTAATTACGCTGCTTTTTCTCATCAAGCATTGCCGACTCGGAAATGCTCTGACCTATTCGTCTTACAATTTGGCCTTTGTCAAACTCGCTTAATTACGCTGCTTTTCTCATCAAGCATTGCCGACTCGGAAATGCTCTGACCTATTCGTCTTACAATTTGGCCTCTGTCAAACTCGCTTAATTCCGCTGCATTTCTCATAAAGCCTTGCTGACTCGGAAATGCTCTGACCTATTCGTCTTACAATTTGGCCTTTGTCAAACTCGCTTAATTCCGCTGCTTTTCTCATCAAGCATTGCCGACTCAGAAATGCTCTGACCTATTCGTCTTACAATTTAGCCTCTGTCAAACTCGCTTAATTCCGCTGCATTTCTCATAAAGCCTTGCCGACTCGGAAATGCTCTGACCTATTCGTCTTACAATTCGGCCTCTGTCAAACTCGCTTAATTACGCTGCTTTTCTCATCAAGCATTGCCGACTCGGAAATGCTGTGACCTATTCGTCTTACAATTTGGCCTTTGTCAAACTCGCTTAATTACGCTACTTTTCTCATCAAGCATTGCCGACTCAGAAATGCTCTGACCTATTCGTCTTACAATTTGGCCTTTGTCAAACTCGCTTAATTATGCTGCTTTTCTCATCAAGCATTGCCGACTCGGAAATGCTCTGACCTATTCGTCTTACAATTCGGCCTCTGTCAAACTCGCTTAATTACGCTGCTTTTCTCATCAAGCATTGCTGACTCGGAAATGCTCTGACCTATTCGTCTTACAATTTGGCCTTTGTCAAACTCGCTTAATTACGCTGCTTTTCTCATCAAGCATTGCCGACTCGGAAATGCTCTGACCTATTCGTCTTACAATTTGGCCTTTGTCAAACTCGCTTAATTACGCTGCTTTTCTCATCAAGCATTGCCGACTCGGAAATGCTCTGACCTATTCGTCTTACGATTTGGCCTCTGTCAAACTCGTTTAATTCCGCTGCATTTCTCATAAAGCCTTGCCGACTCGGAAATGCTCTGACCTATTCGTCTTACAATTTGGCCTTTGTCAAACTCGCTTAATTCCGCTGCTTTTCTCATCAAGCATTGCCGACTCAGAAATGCTCTGACCTATTCGTCTTACAATTTAGCCTCTGTCAAACTCGCTTAATTCCGCTGCATTTCTCATAAAGCCTTGCCGACTCGGAAATGCTCTGACCTATTCGTCTTACAATTCGGCCTCTGTCAAACTCGCTTAATTCCGCTGCTTTTCTCATCAAGCCTTGCCGACTCGGAAATGCTCTGACCTATTCGTCTTACAATTTGGCCTTTGTCAAATTCGCTTAATTACGCTGCTTTTGCCAACTCGGAAATGCTCTGACCTATTCGTCTTACAATTTGGCCTCTGTCAAACTCGCTTAATTCCGCTGCTTTTCTCATCAAGCATTGCCGACTCGGAAATGCTCTGACCTATTCGTCTTACAATTTGGCCTTTGTCAAACTCGCTTAATTCCGCTGCTTTTCTCATCAAGCCTTGCCGACTCGGAAATGCTCTGACCTATTCGTCTTACAATTTGGTGTCTGTCAAACTCGCTTAATTCCGCTGCTTTTCTCATCAAGCATTGCCGACTCGGAAATACTCTGACCTATTCGTCTTACAATTTGGCCTCTGTCAAACTCTCTTAATTCCGCTGCATTTCTCATCAAGCCTTGCCGACTCGGAAATGCTCTGACCTATTCGTCTTACAATTTGGCCTCTGTCAAACTCGCTTAATTCCGCTGCTTTTCTCATCAAGCCTTGCCGACTCGGAAATGCTTTGAACTATTCGTCTTACAATTTGGCCTCTGTCAAACTCGCTTAATTCCGCTGCATTTCTCATAAAGCCTTGCCGACTCGGAAATGCTCTGAACTATTCGTCTTACAATTTGGCCTCTGTCAAACTCGTTTAATTCCGCTGCTTTTTTCATCAAGCCTTGCCGACTCGGAAATGTTCTGACCTATTCGTCTTGCAATTTGGCCTTTGTCAAATTCGCTTAATTACGCTGCTTTTCTCATCAAGCATTGCCAACTCAGAAATGCTCTGACCTATTCGTCTTACAATTTGGCCTCTGTCAACCTCGCTTAATTCCGCTGCTTTTCTCATCAAGCATTGCCGACTCGGAAATGCTCTGACCTATTCGTCTTACAATTTGGCCTCTGTCAACCTCGCTTAATTCCGCTGCTTTTCTCATCAAGCCTTGCCGACTCGGAAATGCTCTGACCTATTCGTCTTGCAATTTGGCCTTTGTCAAATTCGCTTAATTACGCTGCTTTTCTCATCAAGCCTTGCCGACTCGGAAATGCTCTGACCTATTCGTCTTACAATTTGGCCTTTGTCAAACTCGCTTAATTCCGCTGCTTTTCTCATCAAGCCTTGCCGACTCGGAAATGCTCTGACCTATTCGTCTTACAATTTGGCCTTTGTCAAATTCGCCTAATTACGCTGCTTTTGCCAACTCGGAAATGCTCTGACCTATTCGTCTTACAATTTGGCCTTTGTCAAACTCGCTTAATTACGCTGCTTTTCTCATCAAGCATTGCCGACTCGGAAATGCTCTGACCTATTCGTCTTACAATTTGGCCTTTGTCAAACTCGCTTAATTTCGCTGCTTCTCTCATCAAGCATTGCCGACTCGGAAATGCTCTGACCTATTCGTCTTACGATTTGGCCTCTGTCAAACTCGTTTAATTCCGCTGCATTTCTCATAAAGCCTTGCCGACTCGGAAATGCTCTGACCTATTCGTCTTACAATTTGGCCTTTGTCAAACTCGCTTAATTCCGCTGCTTTTCTCATCAAGCATTGCCGACTCAGAAATGCTCTGACCTATTCGTCTTACAATTTAGCCTCTGTCAAACTCGCTTAATTCCGCTGCATTTCTCATAAAGCCTTGCCGACTCGGAAATGCTCTGACCTATTCGTCTTACAATTCGGCCTCTGTCAAACTCGCTTAATTCCGCTGCTTTTCTCATCAAGCCTTGCCGACTCGGAAATGCTCTGACCTATTCGTCTTACAATTTGGCCTTTGTCAAATTCGCTTAATTACGCTGCTTTTGCCAACTCGGAAATGCTCTGACCTATTCGTCTTACAATTTGGCCTTTGTCAAACTCGCTTAATTCCGCTGCTTTTCTCATCAAGCCTTGCCGACTCGGAAATGCTCTGACCTATTCGTCTTACAATTTGGTGTCTGTCAAACTCGCTTAATTCCGCTGCTTTTCTCATCAAGCATTGCCGACTCGGAAATACTCTGACCTATTCGTCTTACAATTTGGCCTCTGTCAAACTCGCTTAATTCCGCTGCTTTTCTCATCAAGCCTTGCCGACTCGG
This sequence comes from Macrothele yani, assembly GCA_039090855.1. Taxonomy (NCBI): domain Eukaryota; kingdom Metazoa; phylum Arthropoda; class Arachnida; order Araneae; family Macrothelidae; genus Macrothele; species Macrothele yani. The sequence goes on along the minus strand of CM077009.1, from coordinate 62,059,071 downwards.
AAATGCTTTGAACTATTCGTCTTACAATTTGGCCTCTGTCAAACTCGCTTAATTCCGCTGCATTTCTCATAAAGCCTTGCCGACTCGGAAATGCTCTGAACTATTCGTCTTACAATTTGGCCTTTGTCAAACTCGCTTAATTCCGCTGCTTTTCTCATCAAGCCTTGCCAACTCGGAAATGCTCTGACCTATTCGTCTTACAATTCGGCCTCTGTCAAACTCGCTTAATTCCGCTGCTTTTCTCATCAAGCCTTGCCGACTCGGAAATACTCTGACCTATTCGTCTTACAATTTGGCCTCTGTCAAACTCGCTTAATTCCGCTGCTTTTCTCATCAAGCCTTGCCGACTCGGAAATGTTCTGACCTATTCGTCTTGCAATTTGGCCTTTGTCAAATTCGCTTAATTACGCTGCTTTTCTCATCAAGCATTGCCCACTCAGAAATGCTCTGACCTATTCGCCTTACAATTTGGCCTCTGTGAACCTCGCTTAATTCCGCTGCTTTTCTCATCAAGCATTGCCGACTCGGAAATGCTCTGACCTATTCGTCTTACAATTTGGCCTCTGTCAACCTCGCTTAATTCCGCTGCTTTTCTCATCAAGCATTGCCGACTCGGAAATGCTCTGACCTATTCGTCTTACAATTTGGCCTTTGTCAAATTCGCTTAATTACGCTGCTTTTCTCATCAAGCCTTGCCGACTCGGAAATGCTCTGACCTATTCGTCTTACAATTTGGCCTTTGTCAAATTCGCTTAATTACGCTGCTTTTGCCAACTCGGAAATGCTCTGACCTATTCGTCTTACAATTTGGCCTCTGTCAAACTCGCTTAATTCCGTTGCTTTTCTCATCAAGCATTGCCGACTCGGAAATGCTCTGACCTATTCGTCTTACAATTTGGCCTTTGTCAAACTCGCTTAATTCCGCTGCTTTTCTCATCAAGCCTTGCCGACTCGGAAATGCTCTGACCTATTCGTCTTACAATTTGGTGTCTGTCAAACTCGCTTAATTCCGCTGCTTTTCTCATCAAGCATTGCCGACTCGGAAATACTCTGACCTATTCGTCTTGCAATTTGGCCTTTGTCAAATTCGCTTAATTACGCTGCTTTTTTCATCAAGCCTTGCCGACTCGGAAATGCTCTGACCTATTCGTCTTACAATTTGGCCTTTGTCAAACTCGCTTAATTCCGCTGCTTTTCTCATCAAGCCTTGCCGACTCGGAAATGCTCTGACCTATTCGTCTTACAATTTGGCCTTTGTCAAATTCGCCTAATTACGCTGCTTTGGCCAACTCGGAAATGCTCTGACCTATTCGTCTTACAATTTGGCCTTTGTCAAACTCGCTTAATTCCGCTGCTTTTCTCATCAAGCCTTGCCGACTCGGAAATGCTCTGACCTATTCGTCTTACAATTTGGTGTCTGTCAAACTCGCTTAATTCCGCTGCTTTTCTCATCAAGCATTGCCGACTCGGAAATACTCTGACCTATTCGTCTTACAATTTTGGCCTCTGTCAAACTCGCTTAATTCCGCTGCTTTTCTCATCAAGCCTTGCCGACTCGGAAATGTTCTGACCTATTCGTCTTGCAATTTGGCCTTTGTCAAATTCGCTTAATTACGCTGCTTTTCTCATCAAGCCTTGCCGACTCGGAAATGCTCTGACCTATTCGTCTTACAATTTGGCCTTTGTCAAACTCGCTTAATTACGCTGCTTTTCTCATCAAGCATTGCCGACTCGGAAATGCTCTGACCTATTCGTCTTACAATTTGGCCTTTGTCAAACTCGCTTAATTACGCTACTTTTCTCATCAAGCATTGCCGACTCGGAAATGCTCTCACCTATTCGTCTTACAATTTGGCCTTTGTCAAACTCGCTTAATTCCGCTGCTTTTCTCATCAAGCATTGCCGACTCGGAAATGCTCTCACCTATTCGTCTTACAATTTGGCCTCTGTCAAACTCGCTTAATTCCGCTGCATTTCTCATAAAGCCTTGCCGACTCGAAAATGCTCTGACCTATTCGTCTTACAATTTGGCCTTTGTCAAACTCGCTTAATTCCGCTGCTTTTCTCATCAAGCATTGCCGACTCAGAAATGCTCTGACCTATTCGTCTTACAATTTAGCCTCTGTCAAACTCGCTTAATTCCGCTGCATTTCTCATAAAGCCTTGCCGACTCGGAAATGCTCTGACCTATTCGTCTTACAATTCGGCCTCTGTCAAACTCGCTTAATTCCGCTGCTTTTCTCATCAAGCCTTGCCGACTCGGAAATGCTCTGACCTATTCGTCTTACAATTTGGCCTTTGTCAAATTCGCTTAATTACGCTGCTTTTGCCAACTCGGAAATGCTCTGACCTATTCGTCTTACAATTTGGCCTTTGTCAAACTCGCTTAATTCCGCTGCTTTTCTCGTCAAGCCTTGCCGACTCGGAAATGCTCTGACCTATTCGTCTTACAATTTGGCCTTTGTCAAATTCGCTTAATTACGCTGCTTTTGCCAACTCGGAAATGCTCTGACCTATTCGTCTTACAATTTGGCCTCTGTCAAACTCGCTTAATTCCGTTGCTTTTCTCATCAAGCATTGCCGACTCGGAAATGCTCTGACCTATTCGTCTTACAATTTGGCCTTTGTCAAACTCGCTTAATTCCGCTGCTTTTCTCATCAAGCCTTGTCGACTCGGAAATGCTCTGACCTATTCGTCTTACAATTTGGTGTCTGTCAAACTCGCTTAATTCCGCTGCTTTTCTCATCAAGCATTGCCGACTCGGAAATACTCTGACCTATTCGTCTTACAATTTGGCCTCTGTCAAACTCGCTTAATTCCGCTGCTTTTCTCATCAAGCCTTGCCGACTCGGAAATGTTCTGACCTATTCGTCTTGCAATTTGGCCTTTGTCAAATTCGCTTAATTACGCTGCTTTTCTCATCAAGCCTTGCCGACTCGGAAATGCTCTGACCTATTCGTCTTACAATTTGGCCTTTGTCAAACTCGCTTAATTCCGCTGCTTTTCTCATCAAGCCTTGCCGACTCGGAAATGCTCTGACCTATTCGTCTTACAATTTGGCCTTTGTCAAATTCGCCTAATTACGCTGCTTTTGCCAACTCGGAAATGCTCTGACCTATTCGTCTTACAATTTGGCGTTTGTCAGACTCGCTTAATTACGCTGCTTTTCTCATCAAGCATTGCCGACTCGGAAATGCTCTCACCTATTCGTCTTACAATTTGGCCTCTGTCAAACTCGCTTAATTCCGCTGCATTTCTCATGAAGCCTTGCCGACTCGAAAATGCTCTGACCTATTCGTCTTACAATTTGGCCTTTGTCAAACTCGCTTAATTCCGCTGCTTTTCTCATCAAGCCTTGCCAACTCGGAAATGCTCTGACCTATTCGTCTTACAATTTGGCCTCTGTCAAACTCGCTTAATTCCGCTGCATTTCTCATAAAGCCTTGCCGACTCGGAAATGCTCTGACCTATTCGTCTTACAATTTGGCCTTTGTCAAACTCGCTTGAATTCCGCTACTTTTCTCGTCAAGCCTTGCCGACTCGGAAATGCTCTGACCTATTCGTCTTACAATTTGGCCTCTGTCAAACTCGCTTAATTCCGCTGCATTTCTCATAAAGCCTTGCCGACTCGGAAAGGCTCTGACCTATTCGTCTTACAATTTGGCCTCTGTCAAACTCACTTAATTTTGCTGCTTTTTCTCATCTGGAGTACAAGAATAACACTGATTAACAGAACTGAGTATCATATGTTATTTATACCTTTTCATGAGCTACACACGCGCCATGGTTTATCTGCAGTTGCTTCGATTTGCATAAAGACGCGCTGGTCATAATATTTGGGATCATCGTTGTGTGCACTAAGGTTCCAGTTCACAAGTTGCACCTGACCGTAATCAGTGATGTTGTACTAAATTAAAAAGTGCCTTAGCGCTGAACTGATTAGAATAACTCAACTCGGAAAGAATGCCCTCCAACATTTTTCAAAAGCCCTATGAAAAAAAAATCTGAATTTATTAAATTATTCAGTAATTTTTATTACTAATTACTTTTATCAATTTATATTAAAATTGCACAATTTGAGCAATTAGAAATAAAAGAATGAATCTTACATGGCAGTCAAATGCTAAAAATTTTGAATTTTTTTAAAGACCACTCTGTCGTTCTGCACGAATTCAACTATTTATTGTAATAAATATTGCATACTAATTACATTGAACAAATGCAACTAACATAGTTACATCAACTATGTGTGACTAATGCGTAGTTACTTTTAAGATCACGATGTGGACGCACAATATCTTTTCTGTTGTCCAGAAGGAAGCAGGGAGTGAGCTCAGTGAATAACTTTTATTAGAGCCGATATGGAGCAGTTTATGATACAAATGCCCTTCACTAACGTTGTTTTCTCTCGGGACAGAGCAATCTTATTATAATTTTTTTTATTGGAGGTTTAACGACCACAGTGAGCAACTCAATGGGCTATAAGCAGTCGCCGTCCCTAATTTAGGGTCACTTGTTCCAGGGAAGGAAGATAGCCAGTGTCGTAAGACAAACACAACATCCATGCCTCACCGGGATTCGAACCCGGACCCCCTCTCGGATGAATGATCAGAAGCCATCGCTTAGGCCACTGCACCACCGGCGCGGCGCAGAGCAATCTTAACCCCACGGAGTATCTACCAATTATAACTTTCTCTTAACTGTCGTCAAAAAATAAGTTCACAATGACTTTGTACTCTCGAAGCCTTAGGATCCGTGAAACCCCTCCTGCGGAATCAGACTGCATCGTTATTTTCATCCTTATATGGTGTGTTTTTTGCTTGTTTGTTTCTTTAACACCATGAGGGCAATACGTTGGCTCCCATCCTTAATGCGCAGCCAGTTTCGGGTAACTGACTGATCCATCATCTTGGCCAAGCGCATCCACCCATACCTCTTAACTGACTCGAGCCAAGGCCAATAGTCAGATGCCAGCGACTCAGACCACTCGACCACCGGGTCATCCCTGTGGCATAAACATTTGGTTAAGATAGGATTATGTTTGCATACAGAACACAGATTTACCTATTTTTATCTACACCAGTGGTTCCCAACCTTTTTTGGCCATGCCCTACCTAAGCATCTCAAAAATCGTGATGCTCCCCCCCTGTGACATATAATTCTTATTATTCAAAAAATGAACTCCTATCCTTCAGGTATAATGACATATACGTATAATTCTGTGACATATAATTCTTATCATTCAAAAATGAACTCCTATTCACGTGGAGTGATAGGAGTTACATATAATTCTTATTATTCCAAAAATGAACTCCTATTCACATGTTCTTTGGAAGCATGGTAATGGCCTAAAAGGCCGTTACCAAGCTTCCAAAGAACACTGGATTTTGAAATGGAGTTTGAAGGAGGGTTTTTCTCTTAGTGGAGCGGAAGTGAGCATGCGTTAGGAGATTGCAAGCGAGGAGAAATTTTAGAAATTTCGCGGGATTCTTCTCGCTCTGGTTTTCAGAAAACCAAATATCACAGGTTTGCCTGTGAATTTTTTTACTTTCTTCTGGCGATCTTAGAAGAAGGTAAAAAAGTATTTAGCGATGCTCATTCTTGAATTTCTTGAATTACCCCCCCCCTTAAAATCAAATTGCTCCCCTGTGGGGCGTACGCCCCACGTTGGGAACTACTGATACGATCATTTAAAAAAATCCTTGTCCAGCTTCTCTTATCATCTAACCACGAAAAGTGGCTTAACGCCGCTAAGCCTGAGAAATAGTGCCTTAGCACGGCTAAGGCGCGCTAAGCCCCTTCTATATCACTTCCCCTAATCATGTTAATAGTTACTACAATACGTAACGCGACAAGCGAGCTCGGCGTGTAATATAAATTATGCAGACCATCTCGTTGAACTTTAGTTAGCGTTTGACTGAGGATCAAAATATTCAAAGCGAGTGATCTGAGCGACTTTGAGCGTTACGTGATAACTGGCGTAGGTCTGTCTGTTCGAGCTGCTTCTGAACGGCCGTTCTCCTGGACTTTGCAAGCATAACAGTAATAAGGGTTTACCATAAAAAGAGCGACACGACAGGAACTCTCAGCTATGCTGTAAACGAAAACAGTTGGTGGATCAGACGGGTCAACGGAGAATGGCGACATGATCGTCGGCTGCTACAGCACATTGGCGCGACCTGGTTCAATACATGATGCTTTTGTAGGTGACCTCCTCACACAAATATGAAGTTCTGTAGTGATTTGTGGCTATTTTTTTTTTGGGAGGACGCTTATGACGTACACTGAAGAGCAATTGAATTAGAGATACCTGTCTAGTCACGTGTAGCACCACCTTCCGCCCTGATGACGGCGGCGATTCGTCTCGGCATGGACTCGACAAGACACCGGAAGCGTTGGGAAGCCATACGGATCCACGACCCCTGGACAAGCTCCTACAGTTCACGAAGACTTGATCGAGAGCCTCAAACATCTCTCTCGATGGCATCCCAGATGTGCTCGATGGGATTGAGCTCAGGTGACATAGCTGGCCAAGGAAGCGAGGTCACGTCGGTGGAGTGTTCATCCAACCATTCCGATACAATTCGGGAGCTGCATTGTCTTGTTGCAGGATGAGGTCCCCAGTGGGATGTTGAAGACGCACAAACGGGAGCAAATGGTCGTCCAGTATATCCCGGTAACGTTGACCTGTGAGGGACGATGTCACACGTACCAGGAGTCCCATTTCAGTCCACGTAATCAGTCCCCAGACGAGAATGCCCCCCTCCCACCAGCTTGAAGAGTACCCTGCTGGCAAGAATGATCCACAGCTTCATGTGGTTTGCGCCGTACTCGTATCCTGCCATCCGCATGTACCCAACGTGAATCGCGACTCATCAGACCAGGCAACATTTTCCCACGTGTCTAGGGTTCCGTGGCGATGTTCTCGCTCCCATGCTAATCTTTGCACCCTGTGATGTGCGGTCAGCAGCGGTACCTTTGTGGGACGATGGCTTCTGTACCCCATAGCAAGAAGATGGTTCTGGATGGTGTAGCTGCTTACACATTTTTGTGCACCAGCGTTAAATTGCCGAGTGATTTCTTGCACTGTGGCCCGTCTATTCGCTGTTACAATGCAAGCAAGCCGACGGTGACCCCACTCATCCACACGCTGTTGTCCATGGCAGTTGGCCCTTGCAGGGATGGTTTTACCTTGATTAAATGTACTCACGGTGCACCCGTGACACAGTGGCTCGTGAAAATCCCATAGCCTTCCGAGATGGAGCGACCCAGTCTTCGGGCCCCGACAATTTTCCCACGATCAATTGCGCTTAGATCTTTCGTCTTACCCATACTGCGTCCAACTCTTACTGATTCCCGTCGCATCACTCCTTATATTGTCGGATCGCTGCATACGTCATGTCGTTTCCGTTTACAGGGCCGCCCACAGCGCCACATTTGCATAACGCCAGCTGTCTCTAATTCAATTGCTCTTCAGTGCATATTCTAATTTAACTTTCCTTTTCAGTTACTTTTCGTATGTAAACTTGAGTTTGTTTCCTTTTGCACTTTCCAAACTTAACGTGATATCTTCTCTCTCACATGAACGAGGTTGTCAACACTCTTTAGGTCAGAGAGAGAGTGACGTATGAATGTGATAAGAACGTTAGATAAAAAAGAACGGTACAGCAGTTGCTTTGTGTGTGTGTGTGTGTGTGTGTGTGTGTGTGTGGATATGTTCGATCGTTATTACGCTAGGTTATACGATAGATAATTAAGGTGTTGTATGTGAAGTATGACAAAGGGATAAAGATTAATGGAGATTATCTAACTCACCTTCGTTTTGCTGATGACGTAGTCTTTTTTGCAACTACCCCATCAGATCTTCAAAAGTATGATCCAGGAACTTGCTGACAAGAGTAAAGAAGAGGGATTAAAAATGAACTTTCAGAAAACAAAAGTGATGTACAATGCTTTTACAAGAAATGAACATCTATCGATTGATGGAGAAAATCTGGACATAACCGATACCTACATTTATCTTGGACAGCAGATATCATGTAGAGGGTCACATTGATGAAGAAATTAATCGGCGTATAAAAACTTGCCTAGAGAGCTTTTGAAGAAACAGTATAATTTTCAAGAGCAATATGCCATTATGTCTTAAAAGAAAAATGTTTGATCAATGCATCCTTCCAGTGCTTACGTGTAGTGCAGAGACGTGGACCTTAACTAAAAGACTCATACAAAGATTGCAGACAACTCAAAGAAGCATGCAGAGGTGCATGCTCGGTGTAACTAGGAGAGATAAGAAGAGGAACTCGTGGATCAGAATAATGACAAGAGTGGAAGACATCATGATCAGAGTGAAATCCCTGAAATGGCAATGGTATTGGTATTGGCAACTGTGGGTACCATAGTGGTACCCAGATTTATTGCTATAACGAAATACAGACATAGGAGATTTATTAAAAGCTGCAGTACAGAAAACAACAGTGCGGAAAGTAAGTATATCCACGATGCAGCACAACGTTACACAGAAAGGAAAGGAATATGCACACGAACAATGAAAGACCTAACGGCATATCAAACACTATAACACATGTGCACAAATGCATGAAATGTACTATGCTATCATAAATCAACCGAACGGAACTGAATTGTGGTTAGAGAGCAAAACAACATGGAGTACCTCAGCAACTATATAAAAATAACAAAGGTAACAAACGTACCACTATAATAATCCGCGATAGAGGAAAGCACTAACACAGCAAACACTCACAATTATAGGTAATTTAAAAACAGGCACAAATTCAGGAAACAACAGATAAGATAATGATGAGATAATGAGGAGATCACACAAGTAACGAGACCGATTAGTTGTGAAAACACAGCAAAAACACGCAATTATCGCAAATTTAAAATACATTACTTGTGAAACACAGCCAAACACACAAATAAAGCAAATCTACAATACATGACTTGTGAATCACAGTAAAAACACACATGGAAAATATCAGAATCAACATGCACTAAGTCTGCAAAACCAGGGAATCTGCGAACGGGTTCGCAAATCCTCTAGCATTGAGAGAACAAAAAGTAATCGGTGTGAGGAAAAGAGCTAAAGGTCATCGGTAAAAGGATAGAAGGTATCACATATATGCTTCTCAACGAGCTCCTTCAAGGAGACGAGACGGAGCGTGTAACGTCTCAAAAAAGGCTGATACCGAGGATCGGTGGCACACAGAGATTTAAAAAGTGACACATAAGCTTCGAATTGCGTTACCGCTGCATACAGGTCCAGATCAGGTGAGTGAAGGAATTCTTCAGAACCAACAATCGTACGTGCAGGTTGAAAAAAGACGTAAAAGTTGCTGTCTGGACAGTGGGCCAGGAACTGGAGGAAACGTATCAACTGCCTGTAGAACCTCAGCATCTGAGAGAGGATTGACAGGACCTGAGCGGAGAAGCATACTGTTTGAAGAAACATCAGGTGGAGAAACACCGGAACCGGAAACCTCGGGAATACTCGATGAATCCTCAGAATGTGGCACAGAAAGTTGTTTTAACTTTTTCTGTTTTACAGCGCCTGTGGAAGTTCCAATTCGCTTCGAAGAAGTCGCTGAGGCGAATGTATCCATTAGTGGATCAGGCTCACCTCCCAAGTCAGGAGACGAGGAAACGAACGTCGCCGAAGAAGCAGTACGTAGCTGAGCTGCCTTAGTGGAGACTGGTACAACAGCCGAGGCTTCAGGAAGATGTTGCAACAAGGGTATGGTAGACAAGGTTGTAAATGGAGATCCGATATCCGAGAGGCTAGGAGAAGAGCCAGACGGCCGATCCGCCAAACCACCACTCAACACACCCGGATAGGAACACTCCGCTGTAGACACATCTGTAGTCGAAGACAACTCTGTCAATCTTGAAGGTGGATGCACAATCGTACGGGTCGGGAGAGGAGGAAAGGCAGCATTGTCCGTCACGGAAATGTTCGTCTGACGGAAAAACGAAGAATTCGCGTCAGGCAAACTACTGGTAGTGGGGATAGTAGAAAGACCAATGTGGTCAGCAGTGGGATGCGAACTTGATGAACGTCCACGTCGAACGCGGTCACAGGAGGCAGTGGTGTGATTTTGTGTTAAACAGTGTGTACAATAGTGAGCAGTAAAAATCTTGAAACTGTACCTTCGTGCGCCAATTTCCACAGTAGCTTCTGTAGGGCAATCCGCCAAGGCTTTCTCGGTGGGAAAGACGACCAATAACTGACGGCGAGGTCCTGTAGCATGTGCAAATCGAGTTCCGCGGGGAGCGTCAGATAGGCGACGGACCTTGCTAACAATTTTACAAACATGACTGACAAGGAGAGGAAGTGCAGTATCCGGCACTTCCTGTGGAATAGGATAGAACGTGATGTTCACCGGTCTCTTGGAAAGAGGCGACGGGATGAGATGGTTTGTCCCAATCGAAAGTCCGTTAGCTAGAAAAAAGTCAGCATCCTCCTTGTGTTTGAACTGTACCGAAATACCCAGAGGAGTACGGGAAATTCCTGCATTGGACGCAGACGACACATGTACAGAGAGGGCTTCCATGTAGCGTGGCAATGGAGTATTTGGTAGAGCATGAAAGAGCACACCTCTATCCAGGAGGTTATGGAACTCACGGCCAATCTGCGAATTGTCATCAATCGTTACCTTTACCTTGTGGTTGGATACCTGAATAATAGGTGTTGCTTGCAAAAGACCATCTGGTTGAGAGAAATCGGACGTAGAAGTAGCGCCTCGTTGCACTTTAGAGGCAAATGACATCCTCGGAAGAGAAGTCTGTTCAGATCCGGCAGGCACAGAAGGCTGTGAGGGAAGGGAAGCACAGGCCGAAGGAAAGGCAGTAGAATCAGTAGTTGCCAGGGAGGGCACCGAGACAGATGCAGGAGCTAAAGAAGAAAGCGCAGCCAAGTCCAGTGAAGGCACCGGTGCAGGAGTACTAGAAAGCTGGGAAGGCAATTGAGCAGACACATCTGAGGACGAGTATGTTAACTTCCATGGACGTGGGAAGTGTGACGTGACGTGCATCCGCCACGCCCATAGATGATAACGAAATACCGGAAGCCGCCATGTTTGCAGCTTCCAAACGTAGACAAACGAGCAAACGATAAGAAAACGGATGAATATGAACTAATATGAGGGTGAGAACGCTAGAAAAAGTAGCTCAAAACGTACACAGTACCTTTAGACAGCCGGGCCACGCAACAGGTGAGTGAGGGACAAGGTATTCCACACTAAAACGCATAAAATATTGGAGCCACCAACACTACGTCTATTACGAACGAGCAATGGGCTGGACATATTGCCAGAAGGACAGAAAATCGATGGACAGTCGAAATTTTAGACTGGATTCTAAGGAACAGGAAATGACCAAGAAGAAGACCACGTGGGAGGTGGTGGATGAAATTCGAAAGTATGCGGGAGTAACATGGAGGAGACTGGCACAAGGCAGACCGTTGTGAAAGAAACTGCTGGACGAATAAGGATTGACATCATCATTGTCAATCCTTATTCGTCCAGCAGTGGACTGATAAGGATTGACAATGATGATGATGTGAAGTATAAAACTTGCAGTGCTATATTGTGGAGTTCATCAAATATTGCTGGACCAATAAGAGGTTATCGTAAGTTTGACTTCTGTATATATTTCGTCTGGCCGTAAAACCTTAATATGAGCTATTCCGTGCAACTATTGCATCGTATTCTCATTTAGTTTAACATTTTCTTAGTCATAGTTTTAGACATAGCGTAACACCAATCTCGCACACGAAAATGAGTTACGTTATAGGCTATAATAAGCAGTCGCCCATCCCCAAATCAGGCCCACTGGTTCCAGAGAAAGGACAGAGCCAGTGCTGTAAGACAAACATACCTTCCATGTCTCACTTCGGGATTCGAACCTGGGACCCATCTCGACGAATGATTTGAAGCCAGCTCGTTGTACCACTCGGCCACCGAGACGTCTCATTCCTTTAATATTTGAAATAAACAAAACCCTAAAACACACAAAGTAGCAGTTATGGACGTATTAAAAGCTATGGAAAGAGCCGTAAGGGTTTGTTTTAAACCACTAACATTCTGATCTATCCCATAATGAGAGAAGAGCACTGGTCGCAGTATTTGTATTTGACCCACCTGTGTGGCATAAAGATGCTAATGCAGTCGTATATTACAATCTGAGAATAATTCCTGTTTTATTTATGTGTGTAATTATTTTCAACTACCAAGGCAAAAATCTTGAACTTTGGTGAGTAGGTATCAAGGTAAAAAGCCAATTCTTTTCCAAAAGCAATAAGACGGACAAAACGAGCTCTGTTTCGTCTAGCGACACCTTATTAGTCTCGAAACAAGAAAGAACACATGTGTCGCGTTCGGCGACGTCTCGCTGCACCTTGCGCGCATGTAGAACACGATTGGGAACGAGACATAGCGCGATTCGGAGTATCTTGGGTGATGGCGACTTTACGGGACTTTGCTGAAAGACTCGGGAAAGGACACGCCGTCACAAGTACATCGATCATGTTGAAGGACCCGGTGGATTTTTTTCTTTCTTTTAAATGATTTATTAGACCTGGTGGTACAAAGACATGACCAAACAGGCAGACGTAAACAGGATACAGATATTTCACAGCAACAAGTACAAATCATACACAGGGTCGACAGCATGCCAAATGTACACAGATATAACCAGTGTTGATCATGTAACACATTGTGAACAAGTGTACATCAAACATGCATTTGACAGCATGCTAAATGGCCAATGTACACAGATAACCAGTGTGGGACAAGTAGCATATTGAGAGCCAGTGCCGAAAGACAAACACCCATGCCTCACCGGGACCTCGAACCCGGACCCAACTACGGCGAATGATCATAAGCCGGCGCCTTAGATACCACCTGCGCCACCGGTGGAGGAGCCACAGTAATCCAACTTTAATAGCACGCGAGGCAGAAAATCTAGGGAGTAGGTTGTATAATTGATTATCGAATAATTAGATTATCCAACTTCGTATAATTGATTATCGGTCGTATAATTGGATTATCCAACTTTTGTCTTGAAAATCTAGGGAGAGGTCGTATAATTGATTATCCAACTTTAATAATGCGCTGCAGAAAATCTAGAGAAGAGGTCGTATAATTGTAGTAAGAGTTTCTTGGTCTCAAAGATTTAACGAAAGGGAAACCTATCAGACTTAAAGTTTTATTTAATGATGCTGAACAAGGAAGCAGGGCAGAACAAGTGCTAAAACGAAGCTAGATCTGACAAATCACGAACAATAAAATGGTCACCGCTTTGCAGGGGTGTGTACAGAATTTTTTTTCCGAGAGGGGGTGTGTCTACGAAGAAGAATGGAAGTTTCTTTTTTTAGGGTTTAACGACCACAGTGAGCAACTCAATGGGCTATAAGCAGTCGCCCGTCCCTCAGCTTAGGGTCACTGTTTCCAAAGAAGCGAGAGAGCCAGTGCCGTAAGACAAACACAACATCCATGCCTGGATCTCTAAGCGATGGCTTCTGATCATTCGTCCATTTGTCTAAGCGATGTCTTTTTGATCTGCGCAGTCGTCTAAGCGATGGCTTCTGATCTGCGCAGTCGTCTAAGCGATGGCTTCCTGATCTGCGCAGTCGTCTAAGCGATGGCTTCCTGATCTGCGCAGTCGTCTAAGCGATGGCTTCTGAAGCCATCGCTTAGACGACTTTGCGCCTCCTGGAAAAATTTTGAAATTCACCAGAACAAAAATTAAAGTTAATGAAAAACAGATGAAGAAAAAAATTAAGACATTTGTTTCTAATGTAAATAGCATTTTTACCAAAAAACTTAAAAAAATTAAATCCCTTCGGGGGGAGGGGGTGTCAAGGCTCCTGTCCCCTTTTCTAAATATGTCCCTGCCGCTTTGATCCTAAACAATAAATGCATTGAAGTAGTTTCACTTTACACATTACGATCCGGTTAACTTTGCAGCTGATCCTGGATGATTCAAATCTCTACACAGAGATGCAAAAGATACCTTGGCCGCCCCGGTGGCGCAGTGGTCTAAGCGATGGCCACTCTGATCATTCGTCCGAAAGGGGTCCGGGTTCGAATCCCGGTGAGGCATGGAGTGGGTTGTTGTCGTTTGTCTTACGGCACTGGCTCTCCCTTTCCCTGGAACCAGTGACCCTAAATTAGGGACGGGCGACTGCTTATAGCCCATTGAGTTGCTCATGGTGGTCGTTAAACCTCCAATAAAAAAATATAAAAAAAAAAGATACCTTCGAAATTGAGGCACTCCGCCCATCACATATTGCTTTCTTTAAAAAGGTGGGGGAGGGCCGCCCCGGTGGCGCAGTGGTCTAAGCGATGGCCTCTGATCATTCGTCCGAACGGGGTCCGGGTTCGAGTCCCGGTGAGGCATGGATGTTGTGTCATTGTCTTACGGCACTGGCTCTCTCTCCCTTCCCTGGAACCACAGTGACCCTAAATTAGGGACGGGCGACTGCTTATAGCCCATTGAGGTTGCTCACGGTGGTCGTTAAACCTCCAATCAAAAAAAAAAAAAAAAAAAAGATACCTTCGAAATTGAGGCACTCCGCCCCATCACTTATTGCTTTCTTTAAAAAAGGTGGGGGGGGGCCCGCCCCGGTGGGGCAGTGGTCTAAGCGATGGCCTCCTGATCATTCGTCCATAAGGGGTCCGGGGTTCGAATCCCGGTGAGGCATCGGATGTTGTGTTTTGTCTTGACGGCAACTTTGGCTCTCTCCCTTCCCTGGAACCAGTGATGACCCTCAAATTAGGGACGGGCGACTGCTTATAGCCCATTGAGTTGCTCACGGTGGTCGTTAAACCTCCAATCAAAAAAAAAAAAAAAAAAAAAAGATACCTTCGAAATTGAGGCACTCCGCCCATCACATATTGCTTTCTTCAAAAAAGGTGCTAGGGGGGCCGCCCCCCGGTGGCGCAGTGGTCCTAAGCGATGGCCTCTGATCATTCGTCCGAACGGGGTCCGGGTTCGAGTCTCGGTGAGGCATGGATGTTGTGTTTT
Source organism: Macrothele yani (assembly GCA_039090855.1). NCBI lineage: Eukaryota > Metazoa > Arthropoda > Arachnida > Araneae > Macrothelidae > Macrothele > Macrothele yani. The sequence continues at coordinate 62,044,028 of CM077009.1, read as the reverse complement.
GTCTTACGGCACTGGCTCTCTCCCTTCCCTGGAACCAGTGACCCCAGAAATTAGGGACGGCGACTGCTCATAGCCCATTGAGTTGCTCACGGTGGTCGTCCCAAACCTCCAATCAAAAAAAAAAAAAAAAAAAAAAAAAAGGTGGGGAAGGCAATTGAGGTAGAGATACAACCAATCAAGGCCGGAAAGGGGTCGCGAGAGGATAGTGCCTTCCCAGAATAGCCTTTGTACTAAGAGGCGTAAATTCGAGGTCTAAGGTTCGTAATCCTAGACTATACACAGCGTGTGAATAAAATTAATGGAAACTGTAACTAAAGTAGAAAGTTATACATTTCAGTACTTTCTTTTTAAAGACTTTCACTTTACCCATATACAGTATACCGCGCATATAACCATGGTATAGAAGTTAACCTCAATCTATGGAACCCTCAAATTCATGAAACGAATCGTCCGAAACAACTTCAAGAGAGACATATAAAACAAGATGCGAGGATATGCTTAACTTCCGTGTACTTAGCGAATACGCAGAAGCGATGAAAAGCTAATTTGTCATCTGCCTCCTCCCGTTGCAGAAAGCCCGTCTGAGAGTTCAACCTTGAATGGAATTTTTCTTGGCCCAATCCCGAAAGCGTCTTCCTGTATTGCGATTACTACCTGATACTCATTCATTCTGATCTGGTTCGTTTTTCAATCTGCTTTTCGGCGGAGTGCTGTGTTTTTGGCGTTTACATGACTTTTATACTGTATTTTTTTACTTAACACTTGGTTGTTTACCTTGTTTTTACGTTTTTAGTAAAATTGAGCCAAAAAACCGGGAGAGCGATTTTTGAACAGAGTATAATACAAATGCCCATATATGAAATATACAACTTCAGTATGCTACTGAAAAAAAAAGCTACAATAAATAACAACTTACTTTTAATGTAAAAACACATGGTAACTGTGAAAGTTTTTTTCTAAAATGTCCAGTAAAGCTCTCCACGTGTGCTCCGTTTTGTTGCTCGCAGGATGTCTGAATGAGCAGACCAGTTACCACCCACGTAAGCTGCAGAATGTCAGGTGTAACAAGGGCGAAGGCTGCAGTAATGCATTCTTTGAGCTCAGTGATAGATGTAACCTTTTCCTTGTACACAAAGTCCTTAATAAAGCCCCAAAGAAAAAAAAAATCGCATAGGGTAATATCAGGAGAACAGGGCTGTCCATACTGTCGAACCCCCAATCCAATCCAACGCCCTGGAAAATGGTGGTTTAAAGATTTGCGTACATCCAAAGACCTAGTGCGGCGGCGCTCCATCTTGCTGGTAAATGATGCTCTGAATATCCTATAGTTGCGGAACAGCGAATTGTTCTAACATGTCCCGGCACGTTATGCCAGTAACGGTTGGTTCAGCGAAGAAAAAGGGCCCTATCACTCTGTCTTCCATTGGGACAGCCCAGATATTAACCTTCGGGCAGTCTCTCTATCGCGTGCTGCTCTAGATTAGGTTCAGGAATTATTTGACACATGCGCAGATCTAGCAAAAAATGGATATCTTATCATAAACATAGGAAACACAATAAACAAACTCAAGTTATACATCACTATCTATGTAGCATAAATAACGCATGATACGGAAAATCATCATTACAGGCACTCTTTTTTTGTTGTAATAAATATACAAAGCTTTCGGTAATTAAAGTCAAAAACCTGTTTCGGTGGTGAAGCAAGGATGGGGACGTTTGTCTCAATCTGAGGCTATAATCACCACTGTGAACATGGCTGGCTAAAGATGTAATTTGTGAACCCATCGTTATGTTGTATTTATGTTCGTCGAGACAAAGTACGCAGCCAAGTGTACGTACAGTGGATCCTATATAAACACGTTGTTCGCTGTTCACATCCACGGGGTTCAACGGTAAGCAATAAATACCACTTTTATTATCAATGTCATTGGGATCTCTGTCGTTTTTAAACAAAGCAATAATGTTTGTTGTTTTCTCTACTTTAAAATTAAGTTTATACTTACGACAAACGTTACGTAGTATTGAGTTAATACAAAGTATGTAGTCCATAGAGCCTATGTACCTAGATTCTGAAGGGTCACATGAAAGTGCTGTGAAAGTTCTTCTAAGTAAATTCTCGAGTTCGCCAAACCACAACACTTACAGGGTATCCAAATTGTACCACAATGTCCTTCAATAGTAGCAATTTCTTTTACACTTAAGTTCTGAAGTGGAGCAGTGGGTAATAGCTCTGCGTAACATGAATTGTAAAGAAGACAATTTATAATTCTTTGGATGAAAAGAGTCAGCGGGTATCAAACAAGCCGAAGAAGTGTGTTTGCGGTACACTGCAGTTTGTGTAGTTGACCCGGGATCTCGAAGCAATGGTAAAGTCTAAAAAAGATAGCTCGACAGAGAATTTTATCCTAAGATTAAATTCCGGCATTTTTTTTTTTTTTCAGAATTCAACTCGTGTCACACGACACGAGCTAGTAATTCAATTCGGGGTGCATAAGAAGCACACGCTCTTGCAACGTGCGTACAAGATGTAAGAACGACCGACGCACGGGAAGTGGAGCCCACCTTAACCGCCTCAAATTTCTCGTGTGACTGCAAGGAGGATTAAATGACTCACATGGGTTGAATGATTGGGCATGAGATGCCCGAAAATGGTAAGTAGTCAAATGTCATTCAGTCCCGCTATTCATAATTCCTAGCTAAATATCTGAGATTCGTACTATATTACCTACTTGTATGTGCGCTTATAAAACCTACCTAACATGTGCTAAGTTCCAACCATCAATAAATCTTTTTATTTAGGGTTTAATAGATCGTCTGACAGTTTAAACGATTTGTACACAGTGGGTGGCAAAGAATTTTTAAGACTGGGTCTCTAAAAATGAAATAGAAACAAGAAATTATAAATTGTTTTGGTTTGTTATTCAAAATAAGTCCCTCCGGCTTCAATACACTTGTTACAGCGATTTAATAATGACTCAAATGCCTGTTCCAGTTCACTTTGCGGGAATTGCCTCCAAAGCACGCGTCAAAGCTGTTTGTATGGTCGAAATATCATCAAAATAACACCCTTTTAACATCATTTTAAGTTTTGGGAATAAAGAAAAGTTGAAGGGTGCTAAATCAGGCGAATACGGTGGATGATTCAACACACAGACGTTATTTTTCGCCAAAAATCTGCGAACAAGAAGTTGAGGTGGTGACTGGGTGCATTATCGTGCAACACAACCAACTGTTTTCATTCCGACATTCTGGACGAATGCGACGGATTCTGCACATCAAACGCCTCAAAACATTTAAATAAAACTCACCAGTAATTGTTTGCCCAATTTTTGGAACAAATTCTTTGTGGATAATACTTACTATTGAAGAATGTAATGAGCATTGTTTTGATTTTTGATGGAACTTTTCTTGTTTTTTTTGGCTTGTATAGTTTTTTTACTTTAATTCCGCACTTTGTCGCTCTGTTTTAGGATCATATTGAAAACACCATGTTTCATCACCAGTAACAATCGATTTTAAGAAGTTCAGATCATTTTCAGCGGCAGAAGTGATGTCTCTGCAATGTGCACTTCTCCTTGATTTTTGTTCATTTTTTAACGTGTGTGGAACAAATTTAGCACAGACTTTTGTTTCCTCTCAAATCTTCATGCAGGATGGTTCGAATCGTTTCTTTGCTGATGCTTAAAGACTCTTCCATCATTCTTAGTGGACGCACATCGATTGTTTTCCACGAAATCACACATACTTTTTCAATAATATCAGGTGTCCTAGATGAACTTGGTGTTCCGGTATGCTTATCATCTTCTAGCGTCTCTCTTCCGTCCAAAAAACGTTTGTGCCGCAGGAAAACATTTGATCTACTTAAACAAAACTCATAGTAAACTTGTTTAATCATTTGGTACGTTTCCGAGGCACTTTTTACGTTAAATTGAATAACAGCCCTTTGTTCCATCTTAATAATTCAACATGAAAAAAAATTTACTTCTCTAATGAACGCTCACTTCGTTTGAGTTACTTTAACAACTGCGCAGTACTTTTGGCAGGTGCTAAAGTGATGCTCCACGGTTTATAACGCATTCGCGATTGCACTGGTGGCGCCACCGTAGGCTGAAATCTAGCCCCAGTCTTGCACTCTTTCACGCACTGTGTACACTACCGTGCCAAAAGTCACGGACACGTACCTAGTATCGTGTAGGACATCTTGTAGCCTGGCAAAGTGCAGCAACTTGACATGGCATCGATTCGACAAGGAGGCTGGGAAGGCTTTTGGAGACATGTTGAGTCATGTCGTCTGAACAGCCGCCCACAGTTTCCTGGTATTTATAGGTGCAGGATGTTGGATGCAAAAGCATCTTTCCACCACGTCCCATAAGTGCTCTATTGGGTTCATGTCGGGCGAACATGGTGGCCATACCATTCGTAGGAACTGTCCAGAATGTTGCTCCTCGAACCAATTTTGGACAACTTGGACCCGATGACATGATGCATTGTCGGCGTGGGAAATCCCATCGTTGTTGGGTCATATGGGTCCACGAAGGACTGCAAATGGTCACCCAGCAAAGCACCAAAAGGATTGCCGGTTAATGACGTGTTCATGAGGACCAGAGGACCCAAACTGAGCCACGCAAAGACACCGCACACATGTATGGAACCACCACCATCTGATAAATGATTGTTGACAGCTTGGGTCCATATGGCCCCATGAGGTGTGCGCCACACCGAAACACTACCACCAGCTCAAACAACTGGTAGCGTGACTCATCATACCACACCACATGTTGCCAGTCTTCCAGGGTCCAATTACCGTGTTCACGAGCCCAGGTGAGGTGCAGTTGCTCTGGATGTCGTGGTGTTAACAAAGGAACTCTGGTGAGTCTTCTGCTCCTATACCCCATGGAATCTAACACAAGACACTGACCAGCATAGCTATTCTTTTAGCATGGAAAATCCTGGTCAGATGTCGCTGGTCACGGTCATTCAGCCACCAGTGGTCGGCCACTACGCTGCCCAATGTGGGTGGTGATGCCTCTTTATCGGGTATTCTCAGTGCACACGTGACACCGTTGATCAAAGAATGTTGCATGTTCGCACAACTTCGGAAATTGAATGTCCCATCTGTCTGGGCTCGCAGTGCCATGCGCCTCGTTCAAACTCCGATAACTCATGTCCGCTTGCCATAATCTTACTGGCGGTTCCTCAGCCTGACTCACGGGATTACATCTCGCCACTGATAAAAATCGTAGCGTGCGTCCAAGCCTTTATGACGCAGGAAAGGCTAGTTAAAAATTTGCATACTGCTATCCCATTACTTTTGGCACTTCAGTGCAATGTTTCAACGTTTAATACTTACTAAGAGGAAGGGTATCAAAACAAAAATTGTGTCCCTCCATAAGATGTTTATTTTGTGCTTCAGTACGGTACAACAGGCACAGCACTTAACAGCCATGTCACACTTAACATCTTATTAATTCGTTTTTTACGCTTTCCAACCGTCGGTTGAAGAAGCGCATATGATCCAGGTTTGTCCGTTGGTCAGTCCGTCCGTTGGTCAGTCCGTCCGTCTGCCTGTCTGTCCGTCCGTCTGTCCATACGATAACTCGTGCACAAATGGTTCTATTTCGATGAAATTTTAGCATGTGGTAGGGAACCACCAAAGGGCGAACCCCTATTGAAAATGGGACAAATGGGGTCAAAGGTCACGATGACAGGGAGCGAGATCCATTTCATTGCCCTTATGCGTCATAACTTGCGTAAATATGGTTCTGATTTCAATGAAATTGAAGTATGTGGTAGGGGACCACCTGGAGACAAACCCTATTGAAAATGGGTGAACTGGGTTAAAGGTCAGGTGATAGGAGCGGGATGCATTCCGTTGCCCTTATGCGTCATAACTTGCGTAAATATGGTTCGATTTCGATGAAATTTTAGTATGTCGTAGAGGACTACCCTGGGGACGAACGCTGCTGAAAATGGGTGAAGTTGGGTCAAAGGCAAGTACATGGTGGAGCGGAATCACTTCCATCGCCATTATGCGTCATAACGTACGTAAAAATGCTTCGATTTGGATGAAATGTTAGTATGTTGTAGGGGCCTGCCTAAGGACGAATCCTATTGGAAAAATGGGTGAAATGGTGTCAAAGGTTAGGGAACAGGAGCGGAATCTATTCCATAGCCCTTATGCATCATAACTTACGTAAAAATGCTTCGATTGCGACAGAACTTCATCCTGTTATTTAGGAAATATACTGAACCGGTTCTTGTTGAATATCATCGAAACGGGATCAAAGGTCAGGGCACAAGGGCGATATTTATTCCACAGCTATTATCCTCATAACTTGAGTAATGATTTCTGGTGTGTTGGAAAGAGTACAATAATCAATGCATTGCATGATTTTACTAACTTGTTAAGTTTTGGAGTTGCACAATTACAACTCTAAAACTTAAAAAAAGAATAATTAATTATGTTTACGGTAGATTTTACAAGTAGCTTTATACAACCATGTCACGACAGAACATACTAACGTAGCAACGCAAATGCAAACGACA